>CM064862.1:55767108-56482503 GCA_032719365.1 Prinsepia uniflora
ATCCACTTACACCTTTTGTGTTTTTATTGACCCTCTAGGTCGTGGCGCGTTGTCGAGGCTGATCGAGAGGCGGATGCATGAGTGAGTACGTGTGTGGCTATCCCTGGTTTGGCAAGTACTGAGGGTAATTTGGGAACTTCATTCGACTTGCCAGACAGGAGCAGGACCGGGCACGGTCGTCAATGTCCCTTCGGGGGCGGTTCTGTCAATTTTGGTATCAGAGCACTAGGTTGCTGATTCCGTTGCCACATCATGCCTCCGAAGCGCAAGCCTCGTCCGCGACCTGGTAGTGAGACGAGTAGACGAGGGTGTACGAGACCTCGTGATAGATCTCGGATGAGATTGACCCTGGATTGAGCGTTAGATGTCATGTAGAAAACACTGTGAACTACTGTTTGTTAGACCTAGAATTGTGTGGGTCGCAAGGATGAATGAGCCTAGTGGCTAGAAAGGTGGCATACTCGCGCAAGTTGCACTCGTGATGGGATTATTCATGGTGGATTCCGTAAGCGGAATGTGTGAAAAGAGTCTAAAATGTAATGGGATACTTCTTAGGCCTTATCGGTCGTATAAGATACGGATGACCATTGGTATTTGCTTGGGGACTAGGTATGTCAGTGATGAGATGATTGTTGGGTATGAGATTGGACTCAAGAGGAGTCGAGATATGGGTACGGGACTCAAAATGAGTCCGGATATGGGTTAGGAACGTGATATGAGTCATGGTAAGGTATCAAGGCTCGAGAGGAGCCAGAAAGGCTGAGTGAGGAACGTTTGGCACTTGGGATGCCAAGGACGGGTATATGGTCAGATACTGTTGAGTTAGGAAATTGTGGCTTGGCCTTGGTTAACTTTGTTTATTGGACTTTTGGGTGAGTGTCCTTAGTGACTGAGGTTCGGGCGAGGACCCGAGGTATACAAGGATTTGGACTTAGAAGATAGTCCAGTTCAGTGGGACGCAAGGCGGGTCCACTGGGAGGTAAAGTGATAAGGGCATTAATATAGTAATAGTTGTGAGTGTGAGTTATCTTGTCACGTCATAAAGATGGCGATGTAGATTGATGGATACAAGTTAGATGGCACTGTTGGGGTGTGATAGAGTGAGGATTGACTCCTATATCGACTGTTGAGATAACAGGCGAGGGAAGAGTTGGTGGGGCCCGTGATAGACCTTAGGGGCGTGGTCAGTTGGGACCACATGCCCGGGAATTTTCCATTTCTTCGTAGGGAACTTGAGTAGCCCCGGAGTGATGACCTGGATACCGATTACTTGTGGTCATGATGTAAGATTAACCAGGACGTATGTATCGGGTAGGTCCCGGGCTATCCACTCTTCCATGCCTTGAGATGGGCTATTGGTCGGATTTGGTGTTGTTGTGATTGGTTTTGGTATGGAAGTCGTTGAACATACTAGAGTTACCGATGTGATACTTGATATTAGTTATGTAGTAACCTTGGTATTTACATATGGTTAAATTGGTTAGACATAAGGAGGGGGGGGGGGGGGGGGGGAAGGGGGGGGGTGTAGATCTCTTGATGTGAGGTTACCCAGGATGACTGGTGTTATTCGCCTAGTGGCTGACTTAGATTTGGATGATTTGGATGTCATCCTTGGATTGGATTGGTTGATGACCCATGAGACCTCTATCGAGTATGATGATTAGAGAGTGACATGTGGAGTCTAGGATTCCAGAGGTTATGTTTCAGGGAGACTCGAGGGTGTTACCCTCTAGGATGATTTTGATCCTCACAACCAATAGGTGGGTCGTATGAGGTATTCAAGTTTGTTAGTCACATGTGTGGTGTATGAGCTTCGTGTATAAGACGCCTAGTGAGGGCTGAGGATGCCCAGATTTCTCAACATATTCCTGAGGTTTTGCTAGGATGAGGAATTGAGTTTACGATGATTTGAGGTTACATGTTGGTTATGGACGACTTAATAAGGTAACGGTATGGAATAAGGATTCTGTATCACGAGTTAAGGAATTGTGGTTTCGTGGAAGGTTGTGGTTAGTGACCTTATTAAGAGAGGCCAACAGGGTGGCGATTGTCGATTTTGAGTAAAAGAGAGAAAAGGATAATGTTTGGATTTGATATGGCTAAGGTTAGTGGATGGTGATACCCTTGGACAGCCAACTGGGCTAGTCATAGATGAGAGAGGACGAGTCGGCTAGTCTGACCACATTTAGACGAAGTATGGTACCATGATTGATGATTGGTTGGAGTACTTGCATGTACCGTTGGGCGTGTGATGTACTGAATAGGGGTGTTGAATGTGCCCTCGGAGAAAGAAATGGTTGAATAAGTGTTAGGTCTGATAGACCAGAGTAGGTTTGGGGAACGTGAGCTGGTCTGAGACTGTAGAAGACTCCAGAGGATTGTAAGGGGGTTCTCTACCACGTTTCTCCAGTTATGGTGATTGACCCAGAAGGAGGTCAGAGTTATTGGAACTGAGAACTGAGTGTTGATTGGTTGGTGTCCTCCTATGTACAGAGGAGTGTTTGAGATACTGGACAGATGTAGCTAATGCCTTAGGGCGAAACTTATGGTTAAATAAGTGTTAGTTATGGTCGAACGATTAACGGTCAGGATTAGCGTGAATCCTAGGAAAAACAGATGTATTGGTCAATGGAAATAAGAACTGAGTTAGGATGGTTACAAGTGGAGAGACGGTGACTTATGTTTGATCTCTCACTTTGAGTTTAGGGATTCGGTGTGTCGGGTGCTGATGCTAGTTAAACCCTTAGAAGTTGACCTTCCTTGTATGAGTTAAGATCGACCCACGGGGTTGAGAATGCAGAGGTCATATGCCTTTGGAAAGGAATGTACGAGTACTGTGTCAACCATCAGGATTAGTAAGATTGGATAAAAAGAAAGGCTTAATGCGTGATAAGGTGATGGTCGGAATAAATTGGGATTACGACCACTTTGGCGGATCAGGTACTATTAGGGAAAAGATTGTAATGTTTGAGAACTTGAGGATAGGTGAAATCATGTTAGTTATGGAACTCCATAGGACTGGAGTAGCACATAATTCGGATGACTTGGACGGCTAACGTCCAACTACAGGACCATACTTGGTGTATGGTGGAGTCGAGGTTAAGAGAAGGGTGTGATTTGCGATATAGTACGAATGAGATTGTACTGAGCGCTTATTGGCAATAGGAAGGAATCAGGAGGAAAGGTAGACATCATTATACATAGTGACCCTGGGAAAGGGGATATGGTATAATTGACCTAGTGAGGGGAATGAGTTTCCGAGTTGTTGAACGTTATGAATTTATTGGCCTGGTGGCCTGATGACACATGTGCAGATTTAGGCATGCGATCATGTCACGAGTGGATGACATATAAACTAGAAGATTTGACGAATTTTTGTGATCTTGGATTGTGGGAACTCGAACGGGAACTAGCCTGTAACGACCCGTCCCGAATTTCATGATTAGATTAGTGACTAATCACGATTAGTGAGGCTAATCCGTGATTAGTAGAGCGAAATCGGACGAACGATGCGAAATGACCGTTTTGCCCCTAGTGGTGGCAAAATGTTGACTTTTCGTTCGGGCGGTCAAATGGACTTTGACTGATGACAGTGACGTAGTTCGTGTCGTCACGAGTTCATAGACAGGTGGCACGTTCAATTCCGACGTTCAGAAGTTTAGGGGCATTTTGGTAATTTTGGTTAAAAGGGGTCAAAATGTTGACTTTTTGACCGGGAGGTCCGATGGCCGAGGGCCGAAGACCGTTACGTAGATGAGGACGATACGAATCCATAGGCAGGCGGCACACTGAAATCGGACTTCGAACGGGAGAGTTATGGGTCACGGAAGTTCGATTTCACTATGCACGAACTTCGAGACGGGGACGATTTGGCGAAATCTGATTGGGCAGATATTTTAGTGGGCCCCATGGATGAGTGACAAGTGTCACTCATCCCATTGACTTGATCCCCCAAAATGTGGATCTATATAATAAAATAATATTATTTAATTATTTTTTTTAATCAAATCCACCCACCATTCAATCTCAACCCTCCAATTCAATTCTAACTTTAAATCCACACCCACCATCCCATCTCTCCTTCTCTCATCAGCCATCCTCCTTCATCTTTGTTCATCCTCCCACCCGAAACCCATAACCCCATTTTTCTTCATTTTCTTCATTTTCTTTCAAAAACCGAAACACACACACACCATCACCATTCATTGCTTGGGTGTGACCGTGAGTGAGAGGAGGGAAGGACAGAGAGGCTGGGACGGCGAGTCACGGCAACGGACGACGGAGGACACGGCGGAGGAGCCGAACCCGTGAGGTAAGAAAACTTCAAAATTCGAAAATGAGTTTTAAGGGACGGTTTTGGGTTTCTGTGGATCCTAACACACTCTAGGGACTTAGGGGAGTCAAGAGGGATTGGTTTCAAGGCGTTGGACGGCCTATAACAACCGTGAACGGCGGAGGAAGTCGCGGCCGCCATGGCCCGAATTGGAGGTACGGGTTTTAGTTGTTTTCCTTCCATTTTAATGTCATAGAACGTTAGCTTAGATTGATACGAGTAGAATGGGACAAACGGGAGGAGAAACGGTGGCCGGAGCAGGGAGAACCGGCCTGGTCAAGCCGCGGGTCACGGCGACCCCGGTTGCAGTCATTCGGGTCGACCGCGAGGAGGCAGGGATGACTGATGACGTCATCCTGATGACGTCATCATGTCAGGGATGACGTCATCATGTCAGATCTGACAATGTCAGACTGACATGTCAGACAGTGGGCCAATGGGAGCGTGACACGTGTCACTGTCAGGGGCTGTCAGTGATGACGTCATGCTGACGTCAGCGATGACGTCAGCAGGTACTGTAGCGGCGCGTGAAGCCCACGCGCAGCCACTTCAGGTGGCGCGTGAGGGCGCGTGGCAGGAAATCTGGGGAAGGTTCCAACATACGAAATCTTCTATTCGATGTAACGAACATTTTGGGACTGGTTTCGTGTCGATCAGACACCGTCTCGATATGTTTCGGGGCATCGGAAGGTTTAGGTTCGGGATTAAAAATAGTTAAAAATACGGGAAAATTACGGGGCTTTGGTAGGAGGTTAATTAAGTAGTTAGTAACCTTCTATTACGATTTGGACAGGTTTGGGAGTCCCGGTGACGGTGATCGGCTCGGGGAGCCGTATGGCACGCAAATCGAGACGGCAGCTCGGACGGTCTGTGAGTGGACCTTGTTTTCTAAATTGGTGCATGCATAAATGTTTATTATATGTTTTATTACTTGTTTGATGATGCCATGGGTGCATTTGTATGTGGCTACGTATAAGCACGTATTTCGAGGTTTCGGCCTTATACGGTGCTTATACGGGTCTGTACTTCTTTATTGGTTTTAATGAAATGGCTTGAATTTCAAAAGGATAACTCGGGTATGAGACCCATTTGGTTTTGTCTCGGGCATATGACCTCAGATTTCGGGCACGGTGCCCCAGCTGATGTCCTATGTTCGGGCACGAGACCCAGTCACTTTACAGTTTTGATTTCAGGTCAGGGAACCTTAAATGGATTCCCAGGTTCATGACGGTTTATGGGAACCGGCATGCTACCTGGTTATGTTATTACGGTACATGACGGTTTATGGGAACCGGCATGTTACCTTGGTTAGAGTTATTATGGATCATGACGGTTCAGGGGAACCGGGCATGGATATTATGTTATGTATATATATGTTCATCTACCTTCCTTTTACTTCTATTATCTCCTCCGGGGAGGGTCGTTGGCCTGGGTGGAACCCCGGAGTAGTCACGGAGCACCGACTGAGTGGAGTCACCCCCCAGTTGGGTTCCTTACTCTCAGGAAGGCTATGGTTACTATTACCTTGGGTAGGGTCAGTGGTCTGCGGGCATTGACCTTGACTTTGAGAAGACTCGGATTGAGACCCGGGTAGCACGCGCGTAGCTTTGGATACCGTGACAGGATTGGTTGTGTGACTTATATGTATATATATGATATGTGGTGTGCACAGGATTTGAGTAGTGGCTCGTGTACTTGGTTTCTTTATGGTTTGGGGCCGAGTCCCTTATGGATTTGGGCAGTGGCCCGTATGGTCGTTTTCATTGTGGTCCTTTCGACCTTGGTTTATATCTGCTTTGGGCTTAGTCCCACATATGGTTTGTTTTGGATAAATGGTTTTCGAATGCATGCATGCTTTTTAGTGGAGGGTACAAATGTCTTCTTATTAAATGTTTTTATAAACTCTTGTTTTTTCCACTCACAGTTTTTAATGTTTTGACTGCCCTTCAGGTTGACATCGGATGTGGACTGTAGCAGAGACCGAGATATCACATGCCTCCTCCGGATCCTGGCGTACTCTGATAGCCCGGGAGGGCAAAGTTCGGAAATATCCCTTGTCTGACACTTCGTGTCAGACGGGAGCAGGGTCATCCCGCACTAATCCCGGGGGGATTGGGATGGGTCCTGTCATAGCCTACGTATTCCGAACCTGCATGTGGTATGACTGCCCATGGGGCAGGGATTTGCACAGAGGTTGAGACTGGTTGTATGATTGCTATAAGTTGGGTATGACGTATTGACACGACCCATCCCAATCCCCCCGGGATTACCATGGAATGTGACGTGCTCCCGTCTGACAAGAGGCGTCAGACAAGGGATAACCGATTGCCATTGCCCAAACGGGCTTCCAGAGTGCGTAAGGATCGATGGAGGGGGTGTGCGATGCTCAAGTCTCTGCTGCATTCGTATCCGGAATCAACCTGAAGGGCATTAAAAACAAAAGCTGTGAGTGGACGAAAATAAACAAGTCTGTTTAAAACATTTATAAGACATTTATGCCCCTCAGTAAAATCATATGCATGCACCAAAAACCAATAATCCCATATATATTTAGAAATAACCATTAGGGCCTTAGCCCGGAAACCAAAGCATAGTTTCAAATTCCAAAAGTCAATCCCAAGAGTTATTTCATAAATCCAGTAATATAAACCATAAGGCATATAATAATAACCATAACCATAATTTTTAGCCACTGCACTATATACTCCAATCCGACATCCCTGATGTCTGACGTCCCTGACGTCAATAAGGTCACAATCACAAGGCTACGCGTGCCACTCGGGTCTCAATTTTCCGAGTTAAATCCCCGAACCCCGTTCGGGTACAGCATCACCTGATGCAGCATCACCTGATGCAGCATCACCTGATGCTTAGCGTCATAGACGCTGGACGTACTAGACGCCCGTGACCTCTCCGGGGTACCTCGCCGGAGGAGACAATATAATATGGAAGGATCTATACAGTGCAGTACTAAATACATTTTATTGATATCCACATGCAAACATATAGGTATACATAGGTAAAATCCGAACTGATCGTTACGTTTCATCAAACGGGTCTCATGCCCAAAACCGGTTGAAACGTGCCATGACCGAAACATCATCAAAACCATTTATAGATTCCAGCATGTGAACATATATAAAATGTAAACCAGGAAACATTTATTCAATTCCATTTAGGGTCCCCGACCCGCAATCACAGGTAGAAATCAACTGGGCCCCTGACCCGATTTCACAAGTTAACTGGGCCCCTGGCCCGATCCACATGTTAACTGGGCCCCTGGCCCGATTTCATAGTTCAACTGGGCCCCCTGGCCCGATTTTACATTATTCAAGTTCGTAACCGTTTCATGAAATCATATCCAACCACATTTATGGAAATCGGTGCAAATCCAGAAAACCTCGGTTTACGTGCAAATACGTAATTCACCTCGAAATACGTGAAATCATTTTAAATTCACCGATATCCAAAGTAAATCATTTAATCATAATTATAACAATCATAAAACAGTTATGCATGGATCGAATTTATGAAACCAATGTCCACTCACAGACCGTTTAACCGAGCGCCTCGATACGCGTGCCATAGGCCTTCCTGGGCCACATCACTATCACCGGGACTCCCAATCCTGTTCAAATCAATTTAGAGGATCACTAACCTCATCATTAACATCCTATTCAAGTCCCGTAATTTTCCCGAATTTTTAAGTATTTTTAAGCTGGATTTAAAACCTTCGGACATCCCGAACAATAACGAAACGGGATCCGATCGACACGAAACCAACGCTAAAATGTTCGTTACATTGTGTAGGACAAAAGTCATGTTGGAAGTTTCCCAAAATTACCTTACACGCGCCCCCACGCGCCGGTTGAACTCCCTGCGCGTGAAACCCACGCGCCGGGTACTGTTCACCGTCGTTCAACCCGAACGACTGGTAAACGGGTCGCCGTGACCCGCGGGCCAACCCGATCGGTTCTCCATCGATACTGGATCATTTTGGACGGGGTTTTCACCTGCAAGATCGTCTGAGTTCAACCAACAGTTCTGTGGAATCAAAAACCAGGAGTAACGTCCAGATTATTACCTCTGACTCAAACCCGAAGTCCAGAATTTTCCGATCGTCCTTCCTCCCGATTCCGGCCGCCTCGAGCCCCAAAATCACGTCCACAAGGTTTGTTTATGCTCAGAGAACACCGTAGGATCAAATCCAACGTCCAAAACCCATCCAAAACCCGATCACCATTTTTGGTTTCGAACCGGGTTACGGGCACCGCCGTCCCCGCCGTGCCCAGCTCACTTCGAGCTTCGAAAACCAGTCCCCTGTGTCTGTTTCTGACCCCAAGTCCCAAAGGAGTCGAGAAGGAGCTCAGAAACACGACAGATCGTCGATTTCCAAAAATCTGGGCATAACTTCCTCCTCGGGTTAACACAGCCGCCGTGGACCACCGCGGTCGCCGCCGACGCCCTGCCGCCTCCCGCCGGTTCTCACAATCTCAGTGACCCACACATGAGCACAGAGGAGATGTGTGAAGGTTCTGGTGCACGGTTCGAATGGTTGTGCACACGGTTAGCAATTATAATATGGGAAGGGAGATGATAAAGAAAAATGGATGGTCCAGATTCAATCTCACCATTGAGATTAAGGGTCCAGATCAAAAGATGCAATAAGTGGGAATACTTTATATTATTTAAATCCTATAATTTAAACAATCTCACCAATCCAGATCTGATCCCAATAATTAAGTTTAGTCGTCCACGTGTCCCACTCAGAATCTCAGACCAATCAGAGAGCGCCACATGTCCTTGCCTCGTAATGCGTGCATAACGAACCCAAACTTCCGTGACCCATAACTTCGTCGTCGAATCTCCGATTTCGGCGTGCCGCCTGTCGTTAGATTCGCATCGACGAAACCTACGTAACGATCCTTGGCCCTCGGCCATCGGACATCCTGATCAAAAAGTCAACATTTGCCCCTATTTCGTCCAAATTACAAAAACGTCCTTGAACTTCAGTACATCATAACTTTCACCACGAACGTCGGAATCGAACGTGCCACCTGTCTATGAACTCGTGACGTCCCGAACTACGTCACGGTCATCGGTCAAAGTCCATTTGACCATCCGAATTAAAAGTCAACGTTTTGCCCACGCCAGGGGCAAAACGGTCATTTTGCACAATTCGTCCGAAATCGCCCAACTAATCCCAGATTAGTGAATCACAATTAAACATTATTAAATCCCGATATTCGGGACGGGTCGTTACAACCTTCCCTCCTTAAAGAATTTCGTCCTCGAAATTACCAACAATCTTATTCCACAACCACTTCGTGGAAAACATTTCGACCTCATATCATGTGTACACCTGTACACCCACTCACTAGGACAACACCAGACTCGTCTGTACCCAGACATCCCATCACTGTCATACGTCATAACAGCAACACTCGACCACCTCGAGTGGAATTGATCACCTGATCCGCGATAAAATCGCTTAACCATTAAGCTGACTCCTTCAGCTAGATGGTTCCCTTCCATTGCCAAAAATATTCTTACATTTGCTCCCATTGGGAGTCACCAAATCTCATTTTTCAGTCCATGCTGACGCCATCAGTCAAACTGTCATCACAAAACTTTACCACCCTGATAAAGCCCCAACCATCAGCCAGTTAGTGACAACGCCACGCACTACATCACTCTCGATGTAGCGTAAGATCAACCACATGATCTCATTTCGCAGGGCAAGCCCATTCCTGCGACATAAATAAATCTCAATGTCCATAATCGCCGACTCCCTCAGCGAACCAAAACGCTGGGAAATCACGGTGTGATCAAGTCACACAAGGCTACTCGTGGTTACTCAGACCACCAATTCACTCATCCTGAGTGTACGTATACCGTCAATTAACCCAATCAAGTGGCGCAACTGGAACACATTGAATACCAGCCCAGCAGTGAACACACATCTCAATACTAGGGTTCCATAAGCCAACCATGGCTAAGAGCACCTGCTCATAAAATCACTGAACCCCGACAAGATCAATCTGCCCAGCGCACAGTATCCAATGTCCAGTCCACAATACAGCCAAACAAATGATATCGGAACCAAGCCGATTACCAACACGTTTGATCTCACACCACTGGTACATCCCATGTACCGCCATTTAGGCACCACTCAGCCTAACCAGTAACAATCCTCGTACAACGTACCCTGTACGCACCTCAATCCATCAATCTGCCTATAACCACCCAGGTCATAGCCAAACACGTTCCAATAATGAAGTACCTTTGCCCAAACCAACATGAGACAAAACGAACTCCACTCGTCATCTAGTTCCAATTCCGAATCCAAATTCGCAATTTCGTAAGAAATCCCGAATCCGAACCCAAACATCATATTTTATTCCATGTCCAAATCCGAATCCGAAACCATTATTCCGTAAGCTAGCATTGGAATAATCATTCCGCACCCAAATCCAGTAATCCATTTTCGAGCTTCGCAATCGAATCCTGAATCGTCACCCAGAAATTCGATTCCAAAACCCAAAATCTCGTTTACATCCACCAAGACGTAACAAAAACGAACCTATCTGTTGCCTGTCCAAAACACTCGATTGACTTCATAGGGAAGCCAATCCCAATATCCACACGTCAAAAGTTGACGAAATCCGACCACATCAGAAACCTACTCAACCAAGTCACAAACCATATGGACTCACTCCGAAAAGAAGTCAGCCCCGTCATTTACGACTCACATACCAAGGTAAGAGTGATAAACTCTCCACCCATCTGGATCATCAAGATCACAATCCATATCCATCGCTACGTCATCCGACAAATAACATCACGATCCTAGATCGCCACATCGACCAAGGTCGACAACATCACAAAACAGATCCACCTAGGATTCACACATGCTCACATAGCTAACAATCCATCTGAAAGCTGATCGCAGGGTCTTACACCCTCATTGAATCATTCGCCAAATTTCCCTTGGTGGAAAGATGACCTCGCATTTCTCCACCAAATCCAAAATCATACACAACTGCTTGTGTCCAATGACCCCAAGCCAAACATGGGTCCACCAACCAATACACGCTCAACGTACTGGTAGCCACAATCATCATCTGCCACTGCAGGAAAATAAGAAGTCAACTCCAATGACTTCGGAACATCAACCACCAATGCGGAAACGAGCACTCCTCTCGTCTCCCAATCACCACTCTCCCCGAATCGGGAGTTCCAACCATGTTGGAAACAGACATGCTTCCAATGAGATGTCATGTCCACCCACTGGACTGCCCATGTCCATACCTCACTTGGACCACCACGTGTCCAAAATCGATTCATTACTCGGACCTCACGTCCGTCAATAATCATGTATGCACACATCCCGATTCCGAACGGATAATTCCTCAACTCTGCCTGGATGTGCATACCAAACTGCCTTCGCCTCACATCACAACCTAAACAGGTTCAATCCTCAGGTTCCAAGTGATTCACAATCACACCTCAATACCACGAATGGTTTCCCGACTTTTCCAATTCCAATACTTCCTTGCACCCTCTGAGGATATAAACAGTACACAAACTTACCAATCTCGGAGATGACCACAACTCCACAAATCCACTGATTCTCATAACGTAGGGAACAGCATCCCAAATTTCTCCAAATTTTCAATCATACCTTTTGATCCATTCATCACTTGTCATCATATATATGTTAGGACTTATCCCAACACGACACAACCTCCACTGGAACCCATCCAGTCCAAGACTCAACCACCTCTGAGTCGCAGATACCGATTATACGTCCATCATGACAGAGTCACACCCCAACTGGTGGCTCATCGTTAACACAATTACTGACACCAGCACCAGCGTTAGTACCAGTACCAACGCACCATCATCAACACTAGTATCAGCACACTGGCATCCATACTAGTATTGGCATAAAAGTACCAACATACCAACATCCATACATAGCACACGAACATCCATGCTAGCACACTATGTGCAAAGTTGTTACCCTGGATCTCCGTTCATTCCGAACGACGATCTCGTAACACCACTCGTACCCCACGACTATGGGTACCTCCAATTTGACCACTGGCACATCAGGATAATGGACGTTCCCTGAACATCCCCTGATCCCCAAGTGTGAAAGCCACACTAAATACCCTCGATAGCCAGTCATCTCGACACAACTGTCGACCAACAGTCATCGTTGTCAAGATCCGTAACCACACTTCACACTAATATTCGATCCAACACGGGATTCCATATTTCATCTCACAACCGTATCCATAGATCGAAACCCATAAGACTCAATAGAGTCATCCACATGGTCATCCATGACCTCAGCCGCTCGTCGCAGCACAAGTTCTCATTTGAAGTTCACCTTCCGGTCCATCAATTATAAATTAGGGTTCCAAAATCACACCCTAAGGTTCCACCGAACCCAACTACCCTCTGTAGTAAAATCCACAACCTGACCGACCCCGCGGTCCTGACATCGTATAGACGTCCAATCCAATCCAATCATCAATTCAACGTGGGTTCCACCACGGAGGTCATCGGCCAATTCCGATGCACCAACACCCCGTACACTAGCCAACACTACTAGGGTCCACAACTTAGACCAATACTCAACTGAGTTTCACATTTCCAATCAAATGGGGTTCCCTGAACCTAGCTGTGCCTAGTGGCACAACAATCCATCATCACATGACCGAACCGACGGTCCCACATTACCAGTTAATCGTATACAACCCCACTTGGGTTGAATCGCATCAATGCACGGCGTATCGGGCCAAACACACCCAATCCACCATACAAACCCAAAACTATCTATCAGGTTGACAACGGAACAGCAGCCCAAAGAGACATCACACCCTCGTCCTTCGCGCACAAAAGAGCAAAACCTGCTATGATACCACTTGACACGACCCATCCCAATCCCCCCGGGATTACCATGGAATGTGACGTGCTCCCGTCTGACAAGAGGCGTCAGACAAGGGATAACCGATTGCCATTGCCCAAACGGGCTTCCAGAGTGCGTAAGGATCGATGGAGGAGGTGTGCGATGCTCAAGTCTCTGCTGCAGTCGTATCCGGAATCAACCTGAAGGGCATTAAAAACAAAAGCTGTGAGTGGACGAAAATAAACAAGTCTGTTTAAAACATTTATAAGACATTTATGCCCCTCAATAAAATCATATGCATGCACCAAAAACCAATAATCCCATATATATTTAGAAATAACCATTAGGGCCTTAGCCCGGAAACCAAAGCATAGTTTCAAATTCCAAAAGTCAATCCAAGAGTTATTTCATAAATCTAGTAATATAAACCATAAGGCATATAATAATAACCATAACCATAATTTTTAGCCACTGCACTATATACTCCAATCCGACATCCCTGATGTCTGAGGTCCCTGACGTCAATAAGGTCACAATCACAAGGCTACGCGTGCCACTCGGGTCTCAATTTTCCGAGTTAAATCCCCGAACCCCGTTCGGGTACAGCATCACCTGATGCAGCATCACCTGATGCTTAGCGTCATAGACGCTGGACGTACTAGACGCCCGTGACCTCTCCGGGGTACCTCGCCGGAGGAGACAATATAATATGGAAGGATCTATACAGTGCAGTACTAAATACATTTTATTGATATCCACATGCAAAACATATAGGTATACATAGGTAAAATCCGAACTGATCGTTACGTTTCATCAAACGGGTCTCATGCCCAAAACCGTGAAACGTGCCATGACCGAAACATCATCAAAACCACTTATAGATTCCAGCATGTGAACATATATAAAATGTAAACCAGGAAACATTTATTCAATTCCATTTAGGGTCCCCGACCCGCAATCACAGGTAGAAATCAACTGGGCCCCTGGCCCGATTTCACAAGTTAACTGGGCCCCTGGCCCGATCCACATGTTAACTGGGCCCCTGGCCCGATTTCATAGTTCAACTGGGCCCCTGGCCCGATTTTACATTATTCAAGTTCGTAACCGTTTCATGAAATCATATCCAACCACATTTATGGAAATCGGTGCAAATCCAGAAAACCTCGGTTTACGTGCAAATACGTAATTCACCTCGAAATACGTGAAATCATTTTAAATTCACCGATATCCAAAGTAAATCATTTAATCATAATTATAACAATCATAAAACAGTTATGCATGCATCGAATTTATGAAACCAATGTCCACTCACAGACCGTTTAACCGAGCGCCTCGATACGCGTGCCATAGGCCTTCCTGGGCCACATCACTATCACCGGGACTCCCAATCCTGTTCAAATCAATTTAGAGGATCACTAACCTCATCATTAACATCCTATTCAAGTCCCGTAATTTTCCCGAATTTTTAAGTATTTTTAAGCTGGATTTAAAACCTTCGGACATCCCGAACAATAACGAAACGGGATTCGATCGACACGAAACCAACGCTAAAATGTTCGTTACATTGTGTAGGACAAAAGTCATGTTGGAAGTTTCCCAAAATTACCTTACACGCGCCCCCACGCACCGGTTGAACTCCCTGCGCGTGAAACCCACGCGTCGGGTACTGTTCACCGTCGTTCAACCCGAACGACTGGTAAATGGGTCGTCGTGACCCGCGGGCCAACCCGATCGGTTCTCCATCGATACTGGATCATTTTGGACGGGGTTTTCACCTGCAAGATCGTCTGAGTTCAACCAACAGTTCTGTGGAATCAAAAACCAGGAGTAATGTCCAGATTATTACCTCTGACTCAAACCCGAAGTCCAGAATTTTCCGATCGTCCTTCCTCCCGATTCCGGCCGCCTCGAGTCCCAAAATCACGTCCACAAGGTTTGTTTATGCTCAGAGAACACCGTAGGATCAAATCCAACGTCCAAAACCCATCCAAAACCCGATCACCATTTTTGGTTTCGAACCGGGTTACGGGCACCGCCGTCCCCCGCCGTGCCCAGCTCACTTCGAGCTTCGAAAACCAGTCCCCTGTGTCTGTTTCTGACCCCAAGTCCCAAAGGAGTCGAGAAGGAGCTCAGAAACACGACGGATCGTCGATTTCCAAAAATCTGGGCATAACTTCCTCCTCGGGTTAACACAGCCGCCGTGGACCACCGCGGTCGCCGCCGACGCCCTGCCGCCTCCCGCCGGTTCTCACAATCTCAGTGACCCACACATGAGCACAGAGGAGATGTGTGAAGGTTCTGGTGCACGGTTCGAATGGTTGTGCACACGGTTAACAATTATAATATGGGAAGGGAGATGATAAAGAAAAATGGATGGTCCAGATTCAATCTCACAATGAGATTAAGGGTCCAGATCAAAAGATGCAATAAGTGGGAATACTTTATATTATTTAAATCCTATAATTTAAACAATCTCACCAATCCAGATCTGATCCAATAATTAAGTTTAGTGGTCCACGTGTCCCACTCAGAATCTCAGACCAATCAGAGAGCGCCACATGTCCTTGCCTCGTAATGCGTGCATAACGAACCCAAACTTCCGTGACCCATAACTTCGTCGTCGAATCTCCGATTTCGGCGTGCCGCCTGTCGTTGAATTCGCATCGACGAAACCTACGTAACGATCCTTGGCCCTCGGCCATCGGACATCCTGGTCAAAAAGTCAACAATTTGCCCCTATTTCGTCCAAATTACAAAAACGTCCTTGAACTTCAGTACATCATAACTTTCACCACGAACGTCGGAATCGAACGTTGCCACCTGTCTATGAACTCGTGACGTCCCGAACTACGTCACGGTCACTCGGTCAAAGTCCATTTGACCATTCGAATTAAAAGTCAACGTTTTGCCCACGCCAGGGGCAAAACGGTCATTTTGCACAATTCGTCCGAAATCGCCCAACTAATCCCAGATTAGTGAATCACAATTAAATATTATTAAATCCCGATATTCGGGACGGGTCGTTACAACCTTCCCTCCTTAAAGAATTTCGTCCTCGAAATTACCAACAATCTTATTCCACAACCACTTCGTGGAAAACATTTCGACCTCATATCATGTGTACACCTGTACACCCACTCACTAGGACAACACCAGACTCGTCTGTACCCAGACATCCCATCACTGTCATACGTCATAACAACAACACTCGACCACCTCGAGTGGAATTGATCACCTGATCCCGCGATAAAATCGCTTAACCATTAAGCTGACTCCTTCAGCTAGATGGTTCCCTTCCATTGCCAAAAATATTCTTACATTTGCTCCCAATGGGAGTCACCAAATCTCATTTTTCAGTCCATGCTGACGCCATCAGTCAAACTGTCATCACAAAACTTTACCACCCTGATAAAGCCCCAACCATCAGCCAGTTAGTGACAACGCCACGCACTACATCACTCTCGATGTAGCGTAAGATCAACCACATGATCTCATTTCGCAGGGCAAGCCCATTCCTGCGACATAAATAAATCTCAATGTCCATAATCGCCGACTCCCTCAGCGAACCAAAAACGCTGGAAATCACGGTGTGATCAAGTCACACAAGGCTACTCGTGGTTACTCAGACCACCAATTCACTCATCCTGAGTGTACGTATACCGTCAATTAACCCAATCAAGTGGCGCAACTGGAACACATTGAATACTAGCCCAGCAGTGAACACACATCTCAATACTAGGGTTCCACAAGCCAACCATGGCTAAGAGCACCTGCTCATAAAATCACTGAACCCCGACAAGATCAATCTGCCCAGCGCACAGTATCCAATGTCCAGTCCACAATACAGCCAAACAAATGATATCGGAACCAAGCCGATTACCAACACGTTTGATCTCACACCACTGGTACATCCCATGTACCGCCATTTAGGCACCACTCAGCCTAACCAGTAACAATCCTCGTACAACGTACCCTGTACGCACCTCAATCCATCAATCTGCCTATAACCACCCAGGTCATAGCCAAACACGTTCCAATAATGAAGTACCTTTGCCCAAACCAACATGAGACAAAACGAACTCCACTCGTCATCTAGTTCCAATTCCGAATCCGAATTCGCAATTTCGTAAGAAATCCCGAATCCGAACCCAAACATCATATTTTATTCCATGTCCAAATCCGAATCCGAAACCATTATTCCGTAAGCTAGCATTGGAATAATCATTCCGCACCCAAATCCAGTAATCCATTTTCGAGCTTCGCAATCGAATCCTGAATCGTCACCCAGAAATTCGATTCCAAAACCCAAAATCTCGTTTACATCCACCAAGACGTGACAAAAACGAACCTATCTGTTGCCTGTCCAAAACACTCGATTGACTTCATAGGGAAGCCAATCCCAATATCCACACGTCAAAAGTTGACGAAATCCGACCACATCGGAAACCTACTCAACCAAGTCACAAACCATATGGACTCACTCCGAAAAGAAGTCAGCCCCGTCATTTACGACTCACATACCAAGGTAAGAGTGATAAACTCTCCACCCATCTGGATCATCAAGATCACAATCCATATCCATCGCTACGTCATCCGACAAATAACATCACGATCCTAGATCGCCACATCGACCAAGGTCGACAACATCACAAAACAGATCCACCTAGGATCCACACATGCTCACATAGCTAACAATCCATCTGAAAGCTGATCGCAGGGTCTTACACCCTCATTGAATCATTCGCCAAATTTCCCTTGGTGGAAAGATGACCTCGCATTTCTCCACCAAATCCAAAATCATACACAACTGCTTGTGTCCAATGACCCCAAGCCAAACATGGGTCCACCAACCAATACACGCTCAACGTACTGGTAGCCACAATCATCATCTGCCACTGCAGGAAAATAAGAAGTCAACTCCAATGACTTCGGAACATCAACCACCAATGCGGAAACGAGCACTCCTCTCGTCTCCCAATCACCACTCTCCCCGAATCGGGAGTTCCAACCATGTTGGAAACAGACATGCTTCCAATGAGATGTCATGTCCACCCACTGGACTGCCCATGTCCATACCTCACTTGGACCACCACGTGTCCAAAATCGATTCATTACTCGGACCTCACGTCCGTCAATAATCATGTATGCACACATCCCGATTCCGAACGGATAATTCCTCAACTCTGCCTGGATGTGCATACCAAACTGCCTTCGCCTCACATCACAACCTAAACAGGTTCAATCCTCAGGTTCCAAGTGATTCACAATCACACCTCAATACCACGAATGGTTTCCCGACTTTTCCAATTCCAATACTTCCTTGCACCCTCTGAGGATATAAACAGTACACAAACTTACCAATCTCGGAGATGACCACAACTCCACAAATCCACTGATTCTCATAACGTCGGGAACAGCATCCCAAATTTCTCCAAATTTTCCATCATACCTTTTGATCCATTCATCACTTGTCATCATATATATGTTAGGACTTATCCCAACACGACACAACCTCCACTGGAACCCATCCAGTCCAAGACTCAACCACCTCTGAGTCGCAGATACCGATTATACGTCCATCATGACAGAGTCACACCCCAACTGGTGGCTCATCGTTAACACAATTACTGACACCAGCACCAGCGTTAGTACCAGTACCAACGCACCATCATCAACACTAGTATCAGCACACTGGCATCCATACTAGTATTGGCATAAAAGTACCAACATACCAACATCCATACATAGCACACGAACATCCATGCTAGCACACTATGTGCAAAGTTGTTACCCTGGATCTCCGTTCATTCCGAACGACGATCCCGTAACACCACTCGTACCCCACGACTATGGGTACCTCCAATTTGACCACTGGCACATCAGGATAATGGACGTTCCCTGAACATCCCCTGATCCCCAAGTGTGAAAGCCACACTAAATACCCTCGATAGCCAGTCATCTCGACACAACTGTCGACCAACAGTCATCGTTGTCAAGATCCGTAACCACACTTCACACTAATATTCGATCCAACACGGGATTCCATATTTCATCTCACAACCGTATCCATAGATCGAAACCCATAAGACTCACTAGAGTCATCCACAAGGTCATCCATGACCTCAGCCGCTCGTCGCAGCACAAGTTCTCATTTGAAGTTCACCTTCCGGTCCATCAATTATAAATTAGGGTTCCAAAATCACACCCTAAGGTTCCACCGAACCCAACTACCCTCTGTAGTAAAATCCACAACCTGACCGACCCCGCGGTCCTGACATCGTATAGACGTCCAATCCAATCCAATCATCAATTCAACGTGGGTTCCACCACGGAGGTCATCGGCCAATTCCGATGCACCAACACCCCGTACACTAGCCAACACTACTAGGGTCCACAACTTAGACCAATACTCAACTGAGTTTCACATTTCCAATCAAATGGGGTTCCCTGAACCTAGCTGTGCCTAGTGGCACAACAATCCATCATCACATGACCGAACCGACGGTCCCACATTACCAGTTAATCGTATACAACCCCACTTGGGTTGAATCGCATCAATGCACGGCGTATCGGGCCAAACACACCCAATCCACCATACAAACCCAAAACTATCTATCAGGTTGACAACGGAACAGCAGCCCAAAGAGACATCACACCCTCGTCCTTCGCGCACAAAAGAGCAAAACCTGCTCTGATACCACTTGACACGACCCATCCCAATCCCCCCGGGATTACCATGGAATGTGACGTGCTCCCGTCTGACAAGAGGCGTCAGACAAGGGATAACCGATTGCCATTGCCCAAACGGGCTTCCAGAGTGCGTAAGGATCGATGGAGGAGGTGTGCGATGCTCAAGTCTCTGCTGCAGTCGTATCCGGAATCAACCTGAAGGGCATTAAAAACAAAAGCTGTGAGTGGACGAAAATAAACAAGTCTGTTTAAAACATTTATAAGACATTTATGCCCCTCAATAAAATCATATGCATGCACCAAAAACCAATAATCCCATATATATTTAGAAATAACCATTAGGGCCTTAGCCCGGAAACCAAAGCATAGTTTCAAATTCCAAAAGTCAATCCAAGAGTTATTTCATAAATCTAGTAATATAAACCATAAGGCATATAATAATAACCATAACCATAATTTTTAGCCACTGCACTATATACTCCAATCCGACATCCCTGATGTCTGACGTCCCTGACGTCAATAAGGTCACAATCACAAGGCTACGCGTGCCACTCGGGTCTCAATTTTCCGAGTTAAATCCCCGAACCCCGTTCGGGTACAGCATCACCTGATGCTTAGCGTCATAGACGCTGGACGTACTAGACGCCCGTGACCTCTCCGGGGTACCTCGCCGGAGGAGACAATATAATATGGAAGGATCTATACAGTGCAGTACTAAATACATTTTATTGATATCCACATGCAAAACATATAGGTATACATAGGTAAAATCCGAACTGATCGTTACGTTTCATCAAACGGGTCTCATGCCCAAAACCGTGAAACGTGCCATGACCGAAACATCATCAAAACCATTTATAGATTCCAGCATGTGAACATATATAAAATGTAAACCAGGAAACATTTATTCAATTCCATTTAGGGTCCCCGACCCGCAATCACAGGTAGAAATCAACTGGGCCCCTGGCCCGATTTCACAAGTTAACTGGGCCCCTGGCCCGATCCACATGTTAACTGGGCCCCTGGCCCGATTTCATAGTTCAACTGGGCCCCTGGCCCGATTTTACATTATTCAAGTTCGTAACCGTTTCATGAAATCATATCCAACCACATTTATGGAAATCGGTGCAAATCCAGAAAACCTCGGTTTACGTGCAAATACGTAATTCACCTCGAAATACGTGAAATCATTTTAAATTCACCGATATCCAAAGTAAATCATTTAATCATAATTATAACAATCATAAAAAAGTTATGCATGCATCGAATTTATGAAACCAATGTCCACTCACAGACCGTTTAACCGAGCGCCTCGATACGCGTGCCATAGGCCTTCCTGGGCCACATCACTATCACCGGGACTCCCAATCCTGTTCAAATCAATTTAGAGGATCACTAACCTCATCATTAACATCCTATTCAAGTCCCGTAATTTTCCCGAATTTTTAAGTATTTTTAAGCTGGATTTAAAACCTTCGGACATCCCGAACAATAACGAAACGGGATCCGATTGACACGAAACCAACGCTAAAATGTTCGTTACATTGTGTAGGACAAAAGTCATGTTGGAAGTTTCCCAAAATTACCTTACACGCGCCCCCACGCGCCGGTTGAACTCCCTGCGCGTGAAACCCACGCGCCGGGTACTGTTCACCGTCGTTCAACCCGAACGACTGGTAAACGGGTCGCCGTGACCCGCGGGCCAACCCGATCGGTTCTCCATCGATACTGGATCATTTTGGACGGGGTTTTCACCTGCAAGATCGTCTGAGTTCAACCAACAGTTCTGTGGAATCAAAAACCAGGAGTAACGTCCAGATTATTACCTCTGACTCAAACCCGAAGTCCAGAATTTTCCGATCGTCCTTCCTCCCGATTCCGGCCGCCTCGAGCCCCAAAATCACGTCCACAAGGTTTGTTTATGCTCAGAGAACACCGTAGGATCAAATCCAACGTCCAAAACCCATCCAAAACCCGATCACCATTTTTGGTTTCGAACCGGGTTACGGGCACCGCCGTCCCCGCCGTGCCCAGCTCACTTCGAGCTTCGAAAACCAGTCCCCTGTGTCTGTTTCTGACCCCAAGTCCCAAAGGAGTCGAGAAGGAGCTCAGAAACACGACGGATCGTCGATTTCCAAAAATCTGGGCATAACTTCCTCCTCGGGTTAACACAGCCGCCGTGGACCACCGCGGTCGCCGCCGACGCCCTGCCGCCTCCCGCCGGTTCTCACAATCTCAGTGACCCACACATGAGCACAGAGGAGATGTGTGAAGGTTCTGGTGCACGGTTCGAATGGTTGTGCACACGGTTAGCAATTATAATATGGGAAGGGAGATGATAAAGAAAAATGGATGGTCCAGATTCAATCTCACCATTGAGATTAAGGGTCCAGATCAAAAGATGCAATAAGTGGGAATACTTTATATTATTTAAATCCTATAATTTAAACAATCTCACCAATCCAGATCTGATCCCAATAATTAAGTTTAGTGGTCCACGTGTCCCACTCAGAATCTCAGACCAATCAGAGAGCGCCACATGTCCTTGCCTCGTAATGCGTGCATAACGAACCCAAACTTCCGTGACCCATAACTTCGTCGTCGAATCTCCGATTTCGGCGTGCCGCCTGTCGTTGGATTCGCATCGACGAAACCTCCTTGGCCCTCGGCCATCGGACATCCTGGTCAAAAAGTCAACATTTGCCCCTATTTCGTCCAAATTACAAAAACGCCCTTGAACTTCAGAACATCATAACTTTCACCACGAACGTCGGAATCGAACGTGCCACTTGTCTATGAACTCGTGACGTCCCGAACTACGTCACGGTCATCGGTCAAAGTCCATTTGACCATCCGAATTAAAAGTCAACGTTTTGCCCACGCCCAGGGGCAAAACGGTCATTTTGCACAATTCGTCCGAAATCGACCAACTAATCCCAGATTAGTGAATCACAATTAAATATTATTAAATCCCGATATTCGGGACGGGTCGTTACACGTATACCCGGTTGAGAGTGATTATGTTTCGAGTTCATCTTAGACGTGTTTCCTTAAGAAAATATTATGGCTCCCACTAATTGGAATTTCGAGGAAAAAATTCTTTAAGGTGAGGACGATGAACAGTGCTTGCACCGTAGTAGGCGCGTGAGGGTCACGGGCAGCCACTCACGGTGGCACGTGAAGGCACGTGGGCCTGATTCTCGAGGTGAGTTCAACACGACTTTTGTTGTAACGACCCGTCCCGAATATCGGGATTTAATAATATTTAATTGTGATTTACTAATCTGGGATTAGTTGGGCGATTTCGGACGAATTGTGCAAAATGACCGTTTTGCCCCTAGGCGTGGGTAAAACGTTGACTTTTAATTCGGATGGTCAAATGGACTTTGACCGATGACCGTGACGTAGTTCGGGACGTCACGAGTTCATAGACAGGTGGCACGTTCGATTTCGACATTCGCAGAGAAAGTTATGAGGTTCGGCAGTTGAGGGGTATTTTGGTAATTTGGCTTATTAGGGGTCAAATGTTGACTTTTTGACCGGGAGGTCCGATGGACGAGGGCCAACGACCGTTACGTAGGTATCGTCGATACGAATCCAACGATAGGTGGCATGCCAAAATCGGAGATTCGACGACGAAGTTATGGTCAAGGAAACGAATTTACGAACCGAGGCTCCGATTAAAATAATAATATTATAATGAATAGTACCCGGTGACTGAACACACTTGGATGAGTGACAAGTGTCACTCATCCCCTAAAATCAGGCATTAAACCAGATCCCATGTTTTTGGGAAGACACAATTATGATGTTTAATTAATTAATTAATCCTAATTATCTTTAATTCCACCATTAATCTCCTTTGTTCTTCAAACCGTGTAAAATTTGGGAAGAAAATTGGAGAGTGTTAGCTGCCATCTCTAACTGGTTTTGAGGGCAAAATCGAGTGCTTGTTGAGGCTAACTCAACTGGGTAAACACGGGAGTTTGAGAGTGAGCTGGGAGCTGGAATTCGAAAATATGGTTTTTGGGAGGAAAAATCGAATTGGAAGAATTGAGCCGTGAGGAGTGGAATTGAAGCTCGAGTTAGCTTCCTGAGGTTGAGACGAGTGGAACCAGATCAAAAACGAGAGGAATTGGTGCCGTTTTGGCTCTGAACGAGCTTGGTGACAGTGGAAGAAAATCGAGGTTGTGTCGTGATCTTGGAGCGATCAAATGGTGTAATTGATGTGGGGATTATGTTTCTAAGGATCCCACGGTGCTTCTGGGTCCATCAATTGGAAGAAACCGTTGGAAATTGGCAGACTTCCATGGTTGCACAGTGACGGCTGTTCTTCTAGGAATGGAGTTTGAGTCGTGGAGTTTGAGCCACGAATTGATCCAATTGAGCTGGGGGAAAGGTTTACCTGTGATCAATGAAGCTTCTTGATGAATCAATTAGGGGAAATCATGTGGAATTGAGGGAGTTCGAATGATGAACAGTGGCCGGAGGTCCTTCGATTGTTCATCCTTGATCGTGAGGATTTAGGTAATGTTTCAAGTAATTGTTGTTACACAACCCTAATTGAACTTATAACGAAACTAATTGAATGCTCAATTGATGGAATCAGTGTCAAATTGGTAGGATTGGAACCGGATCCTATCGCGGGTTTTTCAACCCGTTTACCAGAGAAACGGGCGAGGATGGTGACTGTAGCAGTCACTGTAGCAGGCGCGGGGCTTTCACGCGCAGCCACTCACGGTGGCCCGTGACGGCGCGTGGGCACGAATCTCGAGGTGAGGTCAACATGACTTCTGTCCTATTTAATGTAACGAACATTTTGGAATTGGTTTCGTGTCGATCGGACACCGTTTCGTTATCGTTCGGGATGTCCGAAGGTTTTAAATCCAGTTTAAAAATAATTAAAAATTCGGGAAAATTACGGGACTTGAATAGGATGTTAATGGTGAGGTTAGTAATCCTCTAATGTGATTTGAACAGGATTGGGAGTCCCGGTGATAGTGGTGTGGCCCGGGAAGGCCTATGGCACGCATATCGAGGCGCTCGGTTAAACGGTCTGTGAGTGGACATTGGTTTCATAAATTCGATGCATGCATAACTGTTTTATGATTTTTATAATTATGATTAAATGATTTACTTTGGATATCGGTGAATTTAAAATGATTTCACGTATTTCGAGGTGAATTACGTATTTGCACGTAAACCGAGGTTTTCTGGATTTGCACCGATTTCCATAAGTGTGGTTGGATATGATTTCATGAAATGGTTACGAACTTGAATAAAGTAAAATCGGGCCAGGGGCCCAGTTGAACTATGAAATGGGGCCAGGGGCCCAGTTAACATGTGGATCGGGACAGGGGCCCAGTTAACTTGTGAAATCGGGCCAGGGGCCCAGTTGATTTCTACATGTGATTGCGGGTCGGGGACCCTAAAATGGAATTGAATAAATGTTTTCTGGTTTACATTTTATATATGTTCACATGCTGGAATCAATAAATGGTTTTGATGATATTTCGGTTATGGCACGTTTCACGGTAATTGGGCATGAAACCCGTTTGATGAAACGTAACGATCGGTTCAGATTTTATCTATGTATACCTATATGTTTTGCATGTGGATATCAATAAAATGTATTTAGTACTACACTGTATAAATCCTTCCATATTATATTGTCTCCTCCGAATGAGGTACCCCGGAGAGGTCACGGACGTCTAGTACGTCCAGCGTCTATGACGCTAAGCATCGGGGATGCTGTACCCGAACGGGGTTCGGGGATTGAACTCGGAAATTGAGACCCGAGTGGCACGCGTAGCCTTGTGATTGTGACCTTATTGACGTCAGGGACGTCAGACATCAGGGATGTCGGATTGGAGTGTATAGTGCAGTGGCTAAAATAATGGTTTTGGTTTATATTATATGCCTTATGGTTCATATTACTGGATTTATGAAATAACTCTTGGATTTACTTTTGGAAATTGAAACTATGCTTTGGTTTCCGGGCTAAGGCCCTAATGGTTATTTCTAAATAAATATGGGATTATTGGTTTTGGTGCATGCATATGATTTTACTGAGGGGCATAAATGTCTTATAAATGTTTTAAGCAGACTTGTTTATTTTCGTCCACTCACAGCTTTTGTTTTCAATGCCCTTCAGGTTGATTCCGGATACGACTGCAGCAGAGACTTGAGCATCGCACACCTCCTCCATCGATCCTTACGCACTCTGGAAGCCCGTTTGGGCAATGGCAATCGGTTATCCCTTGTCTGACGCCTCTTGTCAGACGGGAGCACGTCACGTTCCATGGTAATCCCGGGGGGGATTGGGATGGGTCGTGTCAAGTGGTATCAGAGCAGGTTTTGCTCTTTTGTGCGCAAAGGACGAGGGTGTGATGTCTCTTTGGGCTGCTGTTCCGTTGTCAACCTGATAGATAGTTTTGGTAGATTGGGTGTGTTTGGCCCGATACGCCGTGCATTGATGCGATTCAACCCAAGTGGGGTTGTATACGATTAACTGGTAATGTGGGACCGTCGGTTCGGTCATGTGATGATGGATTGTTGTGCCACTGGGCACAGCCGGGTTCAGGGAACCCCATTGGAATAATGTTATGGAAGTACGAAACTCAGTTGAGTATTGGTCTAAGTTTTGGACCCTAGTAGTGTTGGCTAGTGTACGGGGTGTTGGTGCATCGGAGTTAGCCGATGACCTTCGTGGTGGAATCCACGATGGAACCCACGTTGAGTTGATGATTGGATTGGATTTGACGTCTATACGATGTCAGGACCGCGGGGTCGGTCAGGTTGTGGATTTTACTGCAGAAGGCAGTTGGGTTCGGTGGAACCCTAGGGTGTGGTATTGGAACCCTAATTTACAATCGATGGACTGGAAAAGTGAACCTTAAATGAGAACTTGTGCTGCGACGTGCGGCTGAGGTCGTGGATGACCATATGGATGACTCTAGTGAGTCTTATGGGTTTCGATCCACGGATGCGGTTATGAGATGAAAAATGGAATCCCGTGTTGGATCGAATATTAGTGTGAGGTGTGGTTACGGATCTTGACAACGATGACTGTTGGTCGACAGTTGTGTCGAGATGGCTGGCTATCGAGGGTATTTAGTGTGGCTTTCACACTTGGGGATCTGGGGATGTTCAGGGAACGTCCATTATCCTGATGTGCTAGCATGGATGTTCGTGTGCTATGCATGGATGTTGGTATGTTGGTGCCTTTACGCCAATACTAGTATGGATGCCTGTGTGCTGATACTAGTGTTGATGATGGTGCGTTGGTACTGGTACTAGCGCTGGTGCTGGTGTCAGTTATTGTGATGACGATGAGCCACCATTTGGGGTGTGACTCTGTCATGATGGACATATGATCGGTATCTGCGACTCAGTGGTGGTTGAGTCTTGGACTGGATGGGATCCAGTGGAGGTTGTGTCGTGTTGGGATAAGTCCCAACAGATTTATGATGACAAGTGATGAATGGATCAAAAGGTATGATTGAAAATTTGGGGAATCATGGGATGTTGTTCCCTATGTCAGGTGTATTGGTGGATTTGGGGAGTTGTGGTCAACTCCGAGATTGGTATGATGGTATAATTCTTATATCCCCATGAAGTACAAGGAAATTATTGAAATTGGAAAAGTTGGGGAAACCATTCGTGGTATTGATGTGGGATTTTGTGATTGCGAATCACTTGGAACCTGAGGATTTAACCTGTTTAGGTTGTGATGTGAGACGAAGGCAGTATGGTATGCACATTCAGGCAAAATTGTAGATATCCCGTTCGGAATCGGGGTGTGTGCATACATGATTATTGGCGGACGTGAGGTCCTAGTAATGAATTGATTTTGGACACGTGGTGGTCCAAGTGAGGTATGGACGTGGGCAGTCCAGTGGTTGGACTTGACATCTCATTTGGGAGCATGTCTGTTTCCAGCATGGTTGGAACTCCCGTTTCGGGGAGAGTTGTGATTGGGAGACGAGAGGAGTGCTCGTTTCCGCATCGGTGATTGGTGTTCCGAAGTCATTGGGGTTGACTTCATATTTTCTGCCGTGGCAGATGATGATTGTTGCTACCAGTACGTTGAGCGTGTATTGGTTGGTGGACCCATGTTTGGCTTGGGGTC
This sequence comes from Prinsepia uniflora, assembly GCA_032719365.1. Lineage (NCBI taxonomy): Eukaryota > Viridiplantae > Streptophyta > Magnoliopsida > Rosales > Rosaceae > Prinsepia > Prinsepia uniflora. Next base: position 55,795,183 of record CM064862.1, read on the forward strand.
ATTGGACACAAGCAGTTGTGAATGATTTTGGATTTGGTGGGAAATGCGAGGTCATCTTTCCACCAAGGGAAATTTGACGAATGATTCAACTGAGGGTGTAAGACCCTACGATCAGCTTTCAGATGGATTGTTAACTACGTGGGCATGTGTGGATCCTAGGTGGATCTGATTTGCGATGTTGTCGACTTTGGACGATGTGGCGATCTAGGATCGTGATGTTACTTGTCGGGTGACGTAGCGATGGATATGGATTGTGATCTTGATGATCCAGATGGGTGGAGAGTTTATCACTCTTACCTTGGTATGCGAGTCGTAAATGACGGGACAGAACTTCTTTTCGGAGTGAAGTCCATATGGTTTGGACAATGGTACTTCATTACTAGTACGTGTCTAGCTATGACCTGGGTGGTAGTAGGCGGATTGTTGGATTGATGTACGTATAGGGTACGTTATACGAGGATTGTTACGGGTTAGGCTGAGTGGTGCCTAATGGCGGTACATGGGATGTACCAGTGGTGTGTAATTAAACGTGTTGGTAATCGGCTTGGTTCCGATATCTTTTGTTTGGTTGTGATTGTGGACTGGACATTGGATACTGTGCGCTGTGCAGAGTGATTTTGTCGGGTTCAGTGATTGTATGAGCAGGTGCTCTTGGCCACGGTTGGCTAGTGGAACCCCGGTATTGATATGTGTGATCACTGCTGGGCTGGTATTCAATGTGTTCCAGTTACACCACTTGATTGGGTTAGTTGACGGTATACGTACACTCAGGATGAGTGAATTGGTGGTCTGAGTAACCACGAGTAGCCTTGTGTGACTTGATCACACCGTGATTTCCCAGCGTTTAGGTTCGTTGAGGGAGTCGGCGATTATGGACATTGAGATTTATTTATGTCGCAGGATTGGGCTTGCCCTGCGAATTGTGATCATGTGTTGATCTTACGCTACCTTGAGGGTGATGTCGTACGTGGTGTTGTCACTAACTGGCAGATGGTTGGGGCTTTATCAGGGTGGTAAGTTTTGTGATGACAGTTTGACTGGTGGTGTCAGCGTGGACTGACAAATGAGATTGGTGACTCCCAGCGGGAGCAAATGTAAGGATTTATTGGCAATGGAAGGGAACCGTCTAGCTGAAGGAGTCAGCTAAATGGTTAAGCGATTTTATCGCGAATCAGGTGATTATGTCCACTCGAGGTGGTCGAGTGTTGTTGATTGTGACGTATGACTGTGATGGGTTGTCTGGGTGCAGACGAGACTGGTGTTGTTCCAGTATGTGGGTGTACAGGTGTACACATGGTATGTGGTCGAAATGTTTTCCACAAGGTGGTTGTGGAATAAGGTTGTTGGTAATTTCGAGGACGAAATTCTTTAAGGAGGGAAGGTTGTAACGACCCGTCCCGAATATCGGGATTTAATAATATTTATTTGTGATTTACTAATCTGGGATTAGTTGGGCGATTTCGGACGAATTGTGCAAAATGACCGTTTTGCCCTTGGGCGTGGGTAAAACGTTGACTTTTAATTCGGATGGTCAAATGGACTTTGACCGATGACCGTGACGTAGTTCGGGACGTCACGAGTTCATAGACAGGTGGCACGTTCGATTTCGACATTCGCAGAGAAAGTTATGAGGTTCGGCAGTTGAGGGGTATTTTGGTAATTTGGCTTATTAGGGGCCAAATGTTGACTTTTTGACCGGGAGGTCCGATGGACGAGGGCCAAGGACCGTTACGTAGGTATCGTCGATACGTATCCAACGACAGGTGGCATGCCAAAATCGGAGATTCGACGACGAAGTTATGGTCAAGGAAACGAATTTACGAACCGAGGCTCCGATTAAAATAATAATATTATAATGAACAGTACCCGGTGACTGAACACACTTGGATGAGTGACAAGTGTCACTCATCCCCTAAAAGCAGGCATTAAACCAGATCCCATGTTTTTGGGAAGACACAATTATGATGTTTAATTAATTAATTAATCCTAATTATCTTTAATTCCACCATTAATCTCCTTTGTTCTTCAAACCGTGTAAAATTTGGGAAGAAAATTGGAGAGTGTTAGCTGCCATCTCTAACTGGTTTTGAGGGCAAAATCGAGTGCTTGTTGAGGCTAACTCAACTGGGTAAACACGGGAGTTTGAGAGTGAGCTGGGAGCTGGAATTCGAAAATATGGTTTTTGGGAGGAAAAATCGAATTGGAAGAATTGAGCCGTGAGGAGTGGAATTGAAGCTCGAGTTAGCTTCCTGAGGTTGAGACGAGTGGAACCAGATCAAAAACGAGAGGAATTGGTGCCGTTTTGGCTCTGAACGAGCTTGGTGACAGTGGAAGAAAATCGAGGTTGTGTCGTGATCTTGGAGCGATCAAATGGTGTAATTGATGTGGGGATTATGTTTCTAAGGATCCCACGGTGCTTCTGGGTCCATCAATTGGAAGAAACCGTTGGAAATTGGCAGACTTCCATGGTTGCACAGTGACGGCTGTTCTTCGAGGAATGGAGTTTGAGTCGTGGAGTTTGAGCCACGAATTGATCCAATTGAGCTGGGGGAAAGGTTTACCTGTGATCAATGAAGCTTCTTGATGAATCAATTTGGGAAAATCATGTGGAATTGAGGGAGTTCGAATGATGAACAGTGGCCGGAGGTCCTTCGATTGTTCATCCTTGATCGTGAGGATTTAGGTAATGTTTCAAGTAATTGTTGTTACACAACCCTAATTGAACTTATAACGAAACTAATTGAATGCTCAATTGATGGAATCAGTGTCGAATTGGTAGGATTGGAACCGGATCCTATCGCGGGTTTTTTAACACGTTTACCAGAGAAACGGGCGAGGATGGTGACTGTAGCAGTCGCTGTAGCAGGCGCGTGGCTTTCACACGCAGCCACTCACGGCGGCGCGTGACGGCGCGTGGGCACGAATCTCGAGGTGAGGTCAACATGACTTCTGTCCTATTTAATGTAACGAATATTTTGGAATTGGTTTCGTGTCGATCGGACACCGTTTCGTTATCGTTCGGGATGTCCGAAGGTTTTAAATCCAGTTTAAAAATACTTAAAAATTCGGGAAAATTACGGGACTTGAATAGGATGTTAATGGTGAGGTTAGTAATCCTCTAATGTGATTTGAACAGGATTGGGAGTCCCGGTGATAGTGGTGTGGCCCGGGAAGGCTTATGGCACGCATATCGAGGCGCTCGGTTAAACGGTCTGTGAGTGGACATTGGTTTCATAAATTCGATGCATGCATAACTGTTTTATGATTTTAATAATTATGATTAAATGGTTTACTTTGGATATCGGTGAATTTAAAATGATTTCACGTATTTCGAGGTGAATTACGTATTTGCACGTAAACTGAGGTTTTCTGGATTTGCACCGATTTCCATAAGTGTGGTTGGATATGATTTCATGAAATGGTTACGAACTTGAATAAAGTAAAATCGGGCCAGGGGCCCAGTTGAACTATGAAATCGGGCCAGGGGCCCAGTTAACATGTGGATCGGGCCAGGGGCCCAGTTAACTTGTGAAATCGGGCCAGGGGCCCAGTTGATTTCTACATGTGATTGCGGGTCGGGGACCCTAAAATGGAATTGAATAAATGTTTTCTGGTTTACATTTTATATATGTTCACATGCTGGAATCAATAAATGGTTTTGATGATATTTCGGTTATGGCACGTTTCACGGTAATTGGGCATGAGACCCGTTTGATGAAACGTAACGATCGGTTCGGATTTTATCTATGTATACCTATATGTTTTGCATGTGGATATCAATAAAATGTATTTAGTACTGCACTGTATAAATCCTTCCATATTATATTGTCTCCTCCGGACGAGGTACCCCGGAGAGGTCACGGACGTCACGGACGTCTAGTACGTCCAGCGTCTATGACGCTAAGCATCGGGGATGCTGTACCCGAACGGGGTTCGGGGATTGAACTCGGAAATTGAGACCCGAGTGGCACGCGTAGCCTTGTGATTGTGACCTTATTGACGTCAGGGACGTCAGACATCAGGGATGTCGGATTGGAGTGTATAGTGCAGTGGCTAAAATAATGGTTATGGTTTATATTATATGCCTTATGGTTCATATTACTGGATTTATGAAATAACTCTTGGATTTACTTTTGGAAATTGAAACTATGCTTTGGTTTCCGGGCTAAGGCCCTAATGGTTATTTCTAAATAAATATGGGATTATTGGTTTTGGTGCATGCATATGATTTTACTGAGGGGCATAAATGTCTTATAAATGTTTTAAGCAGACTTGTTTATTTTCGTCCACTCACAGCTTTTGTTTTCAATGCCCTTCAGGTTGATTCCGGATACTACTGCAGTAGAGACTTGAGCATCGCACACCTCCTCCATCGATCCTTACGCACTCTGGAAGCCCGTTTGGGCAATGGCAATCGGTTATCCCTTGTCTGACGCCTCTTGTCAGACGGGAGCACGTCACATTCCATGGTAATCCCGGGGGGGGATTGGGATGGGTCGTGTCATTTTTCCTATACAATGTAACAAACATTTTAGCATTGGTTTCGAGTTAAACGAACACCGTTTCGATATTGTTTCGAGGGTCTGAAAGTTTATATTACGTTTTTAATTAATATTTAATTCCCGGAAAATTATGGGAAATTAGTATGATGTTATTTGAGTCCTTAGTGACACTAAAGAATGTTTTCGGACAGGATTCGAGATTCCTGAAAAAAAATGTCGGAAATTACGGAAACGCGTGAAGCGCGAAAACTAGCATTATGGACGGTGTGTGAGTGGACTTTGTTTTCAAAATTTAATGCATGCATAAATGTTTCTATGATTTCTATGATTATGATTATGACTTGAGATAATTACGATTTTCGTATTTATACGTATTTTGGTATGCAATACGTAACTGCACGTATTTCGAGACTACGGTTTCTCTTATGCTTTGATGATAGTTTGATGAACGATTTTACATGATTTGTGAGTATGATGTTTTAAGGATGTTTTGATTGTGAATATGAGTATGACCTACGGTTTTGACACGCATTTCGAGATTATTACGGATTTACACGTTTTACGAGATTTCGAGTATATTGTGTTTTTATCATGGTTTTGATGCTTTGACCTTGGGATTTAAAATATGATGTGATTTCAAGGATTTAAACGGATTTTGAAAAGTTGATTTCGGGCTTGATGCCCAGGGCATAAAAGTAATTTTGATGAACGAGATTCGGTTTTCGGAAACGTGGAAGTGGATTTCCAGGTATGGGTTCAGGATGATGTTTCCGGATGCTAGCTTACGGAATCATTATTGCGAATTCAAATTCGGGAATGGATGACGGATATGATTGGGGATTTGAATGTGAATTTCGGACATAATTCTTATTATGACAAAATATGATTTCAGTTTGGTTTTGGAATTTGGATCACGATGGATCCTGGCTTGTTGTGATTTACAAATGGTTTTGGGTTCAAAGACCCGGTATTATTGATGGATTATGTTTTGGGTTTAAAGACCTGGTGCTATTGCTGGATCATGTTTTGAGTTTAAAGACTCGGTCAGTTGATAACGGGGGAGGGCCCTTGATGAGTTTAAAGAATCGGTTACTGTTTTGAGTTTAAAGACTCGGTATGATACCCCCCGATGCCTATTCATTATGTTCTGAGTTTAAAGACTCGTTGATATCTCGGGAAGACCTGATTATGCGCATGGTTTTGAGTTTAAAGACTCGGGCGCACTTGAGATCCAGCAGATTGATTGACTTCTGGATTCTTGTTGATTTCCGATGTTTTCGGATGTGTTGGGCAATGACCCGGTTTTTATCGATTATGTTGTGTACTTGGATTTTATTCATGGTTTTGGGCTGAGGCCCTGTGTTTATGATTGCGGACTAGGACCCGAAGGTTAAGAAAAGGAAAATGATTTTGATTTTCATACACGGCTTTCTTATGTTGGAAATGAAATGGATTGCGAAATGATTTTTGAATGCATGCATTGGTTTTACGTGGAGGGTAGAAATTTTTTTCTGTAACTGTTTTATAAACTGATTCATTTTTGTCCACTCACACCTTTTGTGTTTTTATTGACCCTCCAGGTCGTGGCGCGTTGGTCGAGACTGATCCAGAAGCGGAGGCATGAGTGAGTACGTGTGTGGCTATCCCTGGTTTGGCAAGTACTGAGGGTAATTTGGGAACTTCAGTCGACTTGCCAGACGGGAGCAGGACCGGGCACGGTCGTCAATGTCCCTTCGGGGGCGGTCCTGTCATTTTGGGTGGTGGCCCGGATGTTTTGGATATGTGGATTTTTGGGTTGAGTTCCCGTACTTTGATGTTGATTTATGATTTTGGGCTGAGGCCCTGGGTTTGAGAAACAGGATTTGATTATAGAAATGATTTCTAGTTTTTCGTAAACAAATGTCTGTTCTTACATGAAGGGTATAAATGTCTGTTCTTACATGAAAATGAAATGGTTTTAAGAAATGGTTTTTGAATGCATGCATTGGTTTTACATGAAGCGTATAAATGTCTGTTCTTATAAAATGTTTTATGAACTTATTATCTATTTTTAGTCCACTCACACTTTTAATGTTTTTTAACACCCTCCAGGTCGTGGTGCAATTTTTGGGGCTGACGCCGAGGCAGAGGCAGAGGCATAATGTTTTCTCGTTGCGCGTGTAGTTAGCTCAGAGTAGGGTCTTGTTCCTATCTTGTACTGTTAACTATGCTCTGTGATACTGTTGACTTTTGTACAATAAGTTGTATCGTGGGTTCTCCCTGGTCTGACAATGTATGCTTTGTGGTTATTTTGGTATTTTCGTTCGTTTGTCAGACGGGAACAGAGTTCTTCCCGGTTATCGAGGCGATAATCGGGGTGGGTCCTGTCAAACTGGTCATTGGTCATAGGTAGGCGCCGGTATGGTGTCAGCCTAAGGGAAAAAGGAGGGTGGTGAATAATAATTTGTAAGTAGATGTTAATAAGAAATGCTTAGTTAACTTTATTGGGAAAAAGGACACATTTTGTATGGGTGTGAGAGTGATAATAAATGAGTTATTCCGATGTGGGAGAATGTGCAATCATTGTGAGACGTCGCGTGTCCTGATGATTGATAGAGGAGATTTTTCCACGTGTCAGATGCTGATCAACCCTTATTAGGGCTTGTTTATTAGTGTGGACTTGGATCCCTTGAGCTTATAAGAGTGTGTTGAGCTAAAGGGATTTGGCCCATTGAGTTTGGACTGATATGGTACCAACACAAGGCATTGCAAATGAACAAATGAGAGTCTACTCCATGCTTTATCATATACAATTGAATTAAAATCTCAATTAAGATAATACCTGCACAAGCGATTAGTAGAATTGCAACTGTTACAAGACCCAATAAAAGAAAATTTCAAAAAATTTACGCAAAATGGAGCCAAACTGAAATCATACCAAATCAGTATGATATGATCTGGTTTCAATTTTCAAATAGTCACATACTGAACCATATCGATCCTATTAAAAGTCTGATCCTGTATCGACCCACTATTAAACCATATCAAACTGTGCTCATGATTACTTCGAATATAACCCAAAACCACTACGGGCTGCCAATGAAGATAGGTAACGGAGGCAACTATTGGGTCAATGGGCGAAGCATGGTGGTTAACAATCCAAAGTGAATCGTGACTCATGGTTCACTTAGGAGAAGATAGGAGGTAGAAATTGAGGGATGGTGGGGGAATTTTGAGATGGAAAAGAGGCTCAGATTTATATAAACAACAAAAGTACCATAAAAGGTGAGACAAAAAATCACCACAAGACGGTGAAGTAGAAAATACCACCAAAAAAGGTGGAGAACTAAATGGAGATGATGGGGTTGTGCCGCCCTCCAGAGGAGCATTCAGAAGAAGAAATATATATGGGAAAAAAGTGGTTGATTTAGAGTGAAGGTAGAACTTTCCTTAAGCAGTTTATTCATACATAATTTATCAAATAAGATAACTCCTACATACGATTCTCTCTCGTTCTCATTCCCGTTCTCGCTCTCGTTCACAAATTTTCATTGTCATATTGTTGACCCTTCAAATCACAAGTCGTATAGATGTCCTAATTTTGAAATCTACTGTTCTCAGGGTTACATAGGGTCGCTACATCTTGCAAGGAGAAGGGAGGGAATTGATATTGCCATTTCCTTTCAACGAGAACGAATTCTAAATTTCAAAATTAAATTTTTCCTTCCACTATTTATCTCTGTGAACGGTCGAAGCTAATTGTAGCTGTTGGAAATTTAGAGTATTCAAATGTTTGTATATGAAGAAATAATAAAATATTCAGATATGCTCAAATGGAGAATACTGTTAGAGTGAAATTTTCAAAGCAATTTGATATAATAACTTTTATCATGTACATTACATTTTGGCTTGATTAGAGATATAGGAGGGAGGGCCCTTCACTAATTTTTATTTTTTTTTACATATGGTCGCTACAATATCGCTGCTATAAACTTGTTAGCATGGCATTGGTGGATGGGGAAGGGGGATTTTAGGGTGCCGATATTGAAATAGAGAATTAATGGAGGGCCCTTCTTATCCTTCTTGATTTGCGGCCGCATCATCCCCTTTCTTTCATCTGAAGTTAGCTTCGTATGGCACTGTATGAATTTCTTTTCCACTAGGTTTTTCCCCTCTACACTGTAGCATTTGACCTCTCCTCTGGCCCCTCATTGAAGTATGAACAATGATGAAGGGCTGGAATCTTTTAGGTTTAGGGTAGAGTTTCATGATTGTTTAAAAACAAAACTTAAACAAAGATCAGCATAATATCTACTTCATATATATCTTGATTGACTTGTACTATCAGAGAGATTTCACATTCGGTATTTTGGCTTATGATTGTTATAAATAATGTTCTATAATAAATTTAAATCTAACTATAACTTACTCGTTATATAATTTAATTCGTCTATATTTATCCTTAAAATAAGATAAATTATTCAATGTATCTAATACACCAAGTCAGTTATGGGATATTAGATGACTAAGATTGAAGATAATTTATTTAACCCAAGTATGAAGTTCTTTCCTGGTGCCCTAGGTTTCCAGCATCGAAATGACCTTTTTGCGGCTGTTTGCAAAATATAATCATACCCTTCTAAGTAGCAAACGAATCTAATTATGAAGAACTGGTTCACATGACAAACGTAATAATCAGTCTTTGAATTCAACTTAAACAAACAGGGGCAAAAGTTAAACATAAACACTCAAAGTAATTATTCCATTGATTCAATGTGTCGGGTTCTAATAAGTCGATGATCGTATTCTAATAAGAAGAAAGTTATTAATTAGTGTTTTCTTATTAGATATTCCTGAATTAACATAAACAATTAATTATATACGTATATTCCAATTTAGTTTGATAGGAGAACTGTACTGTCCAATAACAATTGAATCTTATATAGCTCATGCATAAAGACTAAAGAGTACTGGGGACCGGCCGACCTACATTTCATATTTACATTCATGGTGGAAGCATGGCATTTTGTGGGACTTATTCTGAATCCAAATTCTGATTCAAATTAATAGAAAAACTTGGTTGGCTTGTTTGCTATGACACGACCCTTCGAGGAAACCAATTAGTAAGGTGGTGGTGATCCGAATGTCCTCATCGTACTTAGATCTTTCATAAACAGGTTAGATATTGAAGGTCGTGATGAAAAGGACATGCATGATACAAAAGTACTTTTTGAACAGAAAGTTATGGGTCTTCATCTCATTAAGAACTTTAATTATGAGCATTCTTATCCAAAAGGTGATGTTGTTTCTTGTTTGGGTACAATGGTCCTCCATAGGGCCGGGATCGATAAGAACATGCATGAATTAATGCCTCTTTTTGTAGACAAAATTCCTTAACTAATCCAAAATAACCTTAACCTCACATAAGGTACTAGCAATTTAGAAAAAAACTGTTATCAACTTCCTTTAATTTTACATTATCGTTCTTAAATTTTATTGTTAGTATCAGATTTTCATGAACTATATCTAAATGTACGAGGACACTGCTTCTGTTAAATTTTTCAAAGATTTTAGTTAAAATATGAATAAATTTGTCATATCATCAAGGATTGAAATATTGATATCGACGGATATATCGCTAACCAAATTTACGGATATCTTACTCTAAATATCGATATCGATATCGTTTACGGTCAACAAAAATGACAGAAATTTAGTCTAAAAGTTGGAAATTTTTAATGAAACTTTGGGAAAAATTTAAGTACCTAATAATGGTTATATAAAACTAATAAATTTATAAAATGACTTTGATATAATATATATAATATAATGTAATATGATTCTCAAGATGACTAATAATAAAAATCTTAAATATAAACATAAATTGAAGTGTATTACTATAATTGAATGTCAATATAGTTAAAAAATAACAATAAGCATAAAAAATTTCAATGGAAGAAAAATGATAAAATAAGTCCAAATATATTTAAATTGAAAAAAAAAGATGAAAAATAGGGCCTAAATTTGTTCAAAAATTGGAAGAAATTGATAAATTTAAAATTGGGAAAAGAAATGAAAAAAGAAGGCCAAAATATGTTGAAAAATTAGAAAGAATAGTTAAAATCAAACAATCAAAAGCTTGCCAACCTCAGGCTTCGAACCCAATTGACCAGAAAGAAAAACAGCAACAAAGCCAACTCAACTAAGCCAAGGTAATTAGAACATTAAAACACATATAATATATAACTCATACGCAGTGACAATCATCTTCTTCCTCCAGCGGGTCTGCAACTCGGGTTTCTCGACCCAGGTACTTGACTCGACTCAAACTCTTTCGTTTTACATCAAATTTTCACTAATTAACATCCTATCTCGATCGTTTTGATCTCATAAAGAGATTTGTGGACTCATAACAAGAAGATTTGGCAAAATATCGGTCAATATCTTCCCCCTTCTTATGTGCAGCCAGCCCAAAATACCGAAATTTCGGCTAAATTTTGCCGAAATATATTGATATTTTCATCCATGCATATCATTTATGTTTTTTTAATAGAAATAATTGAGAAAATTAACAAAAGAACTACCCTTATACGTTTAGACCTAGTTCAACAACCTTTACTACTAATAATAAAATTCATAGACAATAGATGAAATTAGTGTAAAACTTAAAGATGACAGACAATTATCCCAACAATTAATTATATGAATAATTCTTTTTTTTGTAAAATATATATAATAAATTCAACCTGCTTTTTTCTTGAACAACAATATATTCATGCAAATTAATTGAGAAAAATTGAATCGGTGGACCTTAATTTGCATGCGAATTGCAATGCCAGTATTCATCCATCATGATACATGCATGCTGGAACCTACAGTCTGATAAGTGCCAGCTAAAGGGGAGGGACACAAACTTAAATCACCCGCTAGTACTCTTACATTGGACGACTTGCGCTGAGTTGCCCTCCAGAAATGGAACACCAGTAGGGTCGGATTCCCTCAAAGCTTGATTGATGACATCTAATTTTTTTTACCATTTATTTTTAGAACAATAGTAATAATTTAATTCAAAATTTGATAAATAAAGACGAAAACTTCTAACAAAAACAAGAAATATCCTTATTCACCAATTTTTGAAACCCACAAAATCGAAAAATAAAAAATAATAATATCACATTAATCCTTTATAACTTTGGGATATAATCAACCCTCAAATTTTGGGCATCGTTTAAAGCATGAGGACTAATAATGCTTTGAAGCTATACAATCTCCCCCTCTGAAAGAAAATAAAATCTTCAATTCTAAAGTGCTCAATTTCAGATAACTTCCTTGATTTTGTATAAAATAAAAAATAAAAAATAAAAAATAAACTATTATCAAATTTAATACGCTAAATCTCTTTAATTAATGGTAATATTGGCTCACTATGTATATTATTATTATTATAGGTCTCTCTTTATGAGACTATTCAGTGAGGAGACCAGTTTGGGTTCCACGTACTAAGTGTAAGTGGACACACGGGGGATCCATAGACATTAGTGAGTCAGTGACAGGATCAATCGTTGAGAGCTGTGGGTCGAGCCACATGAGCCATGTGGGGCGTCCCACCACAATTCGCAAACATGTCGTGCCCTCATGCTCTTCGTCACGTGAACGTCACGAGACCCTTTATGACACCTCCTCACTCCCCGATCCAGGCATCCACCAAACACATAATCGACCCATTTGGATTTTGGAGCCAGCACGCGCACACACCAAACGCATATATTGAGCAATTTTTCCAGTAATATTCCTCTAATAAAGAGTCGTTTGACCGGTGAAACAATACATAATAATATCACCACGTACAAGAGGTCGTCGGTTAGTTCAAACTACAAGAAGTCGTTGAGTAGTTCAAGTATTTAAATGGATTAGATGATCCAAGTCTCCAAGATGTATTTGGTGAAATGTCGGTTTGAGAGATGGAATAAAAATGAAGACAATCTACAGTAGATGGAATGTTTCAGAGTCTGAGTACCCATTATCATGGAAGTTTGAATTCTACATTTGAAGTTCATGCATACATCATCATCATCTGTCTGACGGCTTTTGGCCGGCCGACATATATTTTCAATAATTATTCAACAGGTTTTGCATTAATTAATATTGTATTAACCTCATGGGAGGTACGGAACGCCCTCGTATGTTAAGATCCAGAAGGCGATTTTTGAGAGAGGCAACTGATGGAGGATGGATCACAAGATTCGCGGCGCGACGGAGGGGTTTTTGACCTTCGTGCTTTGAATCTAATCGATGTGGCAAGTTGAAAGGGAGACTGGGTGAGGATGGATAAGGTCTGGTGTGGTGTGGTTGTGTTTGTTGTTTAAGGGATGAGGGACTAGAGGCTCTGTCGCTTTGGGACTTGCTGATTTCTGATTCAAGGGTGCAGAATTTCGTGGTTTATTCCATGTATATGGAGATCGTGAAGTTGCTGCCGTCGGCGAAGACCGGTTGGGTTGGATAAGTGGTAGGGTTATTTCTTTAATTTTAAAAAAAATTAGTGAATTTTTTTTAATTAGCTCTTTTTAATAATAATTTATTTTAAAATTTCATTAATTATTTTTAATTATAAATTCAATTATAAATTATTTTTTATCCACATGAAGTTCAACTAGCCCTCGGCATTGGGCCGAGCTGGGCAAGCCCGGTCCAATTTTTTTGGGCTTAAGCCGGGCGGGACCGGGCGGGCTTAATGACATAAAAAAGAGCCCACAGGCTTTTATCGGGCCGGGTTTATATCGGGCTTTTCGGGTCGGACTTATTAAGCCCACTTGGATCGGGCTTACGTGGGCTTTTGCAATAAACTATTTTTTAAATTTTAAAATTACAAAAAAATATATGCATGAAAAAAAAAATATTAATAATGAAAAAAAATACTCTAGGGTGCAAAAACGTGGTCTCGTTAAAATAAAATACTCATGGGTGCAAAAACGTTGGGCCTATTAAGTAGGTGGAGGAGTGGTTAGGTTTGTATTGGGTATTGAGTATTGGGTATTGGGTATTGGGCTTTTTAAAATAAATTAGGTGGGCTTGGGGCTGAGATTTGGACTTGGGTTGAAGTATAGTATTAATAATGGGTTGAGTATTAATTTTTAAATAATAAGTATTTTATATTTTCGGGTTTATAGGCCGGGTTTATTAAGGGCGGGTCGGGCTGGGCTTTTGTCCATCGGGCTTATCGGGCCCCCATAAGCCCATGAGCTTTTGGGCCAAATGGTGAGACCTAAGTTCAACTCAACATAAATAATTTGACCAAAAATAATAACACAATATTTAATTATTTGACTAACAAATTGATTAACCGAAGATACATAGATGATGTATTCTTATAATTTGGGTACTCATATGAAACTTTTTCGTAGTTGGGATATGATCTTGAGAAGACCTCTATAGTTAGGGGATTTTTATATAGTTTGTCATATTTTATAATACAGTTTTATAAATAAAGAAATATATTTATGCAAACAAATAAAACTTCTATAACATGACTTCCACCAATTATATATTAATTATTATAGGACATGAATAAATGAAGAAGTAGGTAAAATATGAGACCTAATGATTTGCCCGTTTAGATGTGTTTCTTCTAAAACGCTTTTATATAGTAGCGTTTTTTGATTTGCAGCACTTATTCAATAGAAATTTTAAGAAGATACAATTTGATGTTTGTAGCACTTTTTCAAAAATTCTTCTTTAAGTGCTTATGCTTCATATATGAAGCACTTCTTAAAAAGTACTAAGGTATATTTAAAAGCACTTTTGGTATTTTTAAAAGCACATCCACACGGTCCTTATATGTTACAGGTACAGCAGCCATCAATATAATTACTGGTAAAAACAACTGTCAAGTTAACTATGATACATATAACGTTCGTGCCTAAACTAATTGGCCTGTAATGACAGGGTCTGCTCCTAAAATATTTTGATAAACGCACTCGGTACTGCTCCTATCTAACAAGTACTTCAAAATATTGAAACTATCCTTATTACTTGTCACACAATGAATGCTTGTACCACTTTACTACTCATGCCTTCATCTCTTAATCAGCCCCAATTTCTATGTAATGGTCTATATTGTAACGACCCGTCCCGAGTTATGAGATTAATTAAGGATTAATGAAGATTTTTGACGGTCGACGTAAAATGACGATTTTTGACCATAAAATGAATAAAATGTTGATTTTTGACCCGAGTGGTGAAATGCATGAGGACCAAACACTATTACGTATATCAAGACGATACGAGTCTGTAGACAGGCGGCATATCAAAATCGGACATTGTATGGGAAAGTTACGAGTCACGGAAAGTTATAGGTGAAAAACCCATGTCCTGGAGGGAACGGTGAACGATCCCACATTCCTGCGAGGGGAATGGTATGTGAGGGGAATGGTGGTGTGCCTTAAATGTGTAGGCACACAATTATCTAGCGCGAGGCATTTTGGGAGCTCATTGGTTTTGGATTCGGTTGGAACTCCAAAGTTAAGCGAGTTGAGGCTAGTGCAATTCCATGATGGGTGACCCCCGGGGAAGTTGCACCATGAGTTCCCGAAAACAAAACCGTGAGGCAAGGGCAAGGAGGCCCAAAGCGGACAATATTGTGCTAGATGGGTTGGGTCCTGACAGAATGGTATCAGAGCCAGATCCCGACATAGAAGTGTGCCAGCGAGGATGCTGGGCCCTAAGGGGGGTGGATTGTATGTAAGACCCATGTCCTGGAGGGAACGGTGAACAATCCCACATTCCTGTGAGGGGGAATGGTCTGGGAGAGGATGGTTGTCAGGACCCACCCCGGTTTCACCCCGAAACCCGAGGTAAATCCCGCTCCCGTCTGACTCCCCGACGCAAAACTCAAGTAAAACTCACTCAAATCCAGTCAAACGCAGGAGTAATTAGACACCACACACGGAAGCCTTTAATCTACTCTGGGAACTCTCACGTCACTTCTATGCCTCAGACTCTGCCTCGACGTCAAGACCCCGCGCTCGCTCCACAGCCTGGAGGGCAATTTAAAACAGAAAATGTGAGTGGACCAAAAAGTACAAAAGTTCAAAACCATTTTATAAGAAAACCGAGTTTAACCCTCCGTTTTGAAAACCACATGCATAACCAACAGTTATAACACATTATAAAAGAATCATTCTTAAACATCATAAGAAACAGAAACACTATAAAGTAGCCTAAGAAACCACAGCATGAGTATCAGAAACCGTATCAAAAACCATAAACATCAAATTATCATTTTCCCGATCAAACCTGCTGGATCTATCCGAGTCTTTAAACTCCCGAGTCTTTAAATTCAATCCAGGCCTTAATAATATCCGAGTCTTTAAACTCCCGAGTCTTTAAACTCAAGGCCTACGGGGGAAAATCAATATATATCCGAGTCTTTAAACTCCCGAGTCTTTAAACTCAATCCGGGTCTTTAAACCCAATCTGGCCGGTCCCCCGTCACATATATATCCGGGTCTTTAAACCCAATATCCAGATCCAGCAAATCCAATCCCAAAACCATTTAAAAACCACTTACCAAATCCACATCCAAACCCGAATCCGAAATCACTGGTCCGATGCCCTTCCGGCATCCAGAACCGTCATTCCGAACCCAAATCCGGAAAATATCCATTTTCATACCAAAACCACATGTAATCACAAATCATATTTCATAACTCATTTATCATGATTTGAAAACCTTTATCAGTGAAAATCCTCACTGGTGGCATCAAAATCCGAAAACCAACATTTTCTCAAAAACCGTGTCAAAACCGTCTTTTTCTCGAAAAACGTGCAAACACATAAAATCATCATTTCGTATTCAATAAACATAGATTCATAAGTAAAACCATAAAATACGTATATAAAAACAGTTATGCATGCTCGAGTTTAAGAAAAGGGTCCACTCACAGTACTGAGCCCTACTCGCGTCCCGAACGTCCAGCCCGTTCCTCGGCTTCCTCGGGAAATCCCGATCCTGTCAAACACCGTCAAATTACGTCACTAACACGTCTAGGAAAGTTCACCTAAATTCCCTCAAAATTCCCCGAATCGAAAACGTAATAACCCGAGACCTTAAACTTTCACCCTCGCGGAACTAAACTCAAACGACGTCCGATTGACCCGAAACCACTTCCAATGGACTCACCACAACTCCTAGACCAAAAACCCTGTTGATCGTTTTCCCCACCGCCGTCGCACGCGCCCCCACGCGCCGCCCAAAGTGGCTGCGCGTGGCCCTCACGCGCTGCTACAGTGCATCGGCTACCTCGAGCCAACCCGGTTCGCCACAGTCGCCTGCAACACAGACCGGCGTCAGCGGTTCACCGCCGTGCCTGCACTATTTCCTTCCCTCTCTTCACCATTCTCATCGTCCAGTCCTTCCCTATTGATTCCCCAACTCCGTTCACCTCGACACTGTCCCTAGCCCATCGACTGAACTCGAAACCAGACAACCCCAAACTCCCCTGTTTTCCGATCCAGCCACTCCGGTCACCCCCCGTCATGGTGGCAACACCAGACGGTTCCTAGACCTCTTCTAAGTCTAACCCGACCCACCTTGGCCGTCGACTCCTGCCCAAACGTCACGACTCGCCGTTGGAACCCACGGCCAAAACAGAGCACCAGAATACCTCTGTCGTGCCATCCTCCGCCGTGTACCTCCCCGTCACGGCAACAGAACCAATAGAATCCCAGACCTCCACTGAGCCCCCTAGACCTGCTTATGGGCCTCGATTCGACCTCTAGACTCACGACTCTCGACTTGAAACTCAACGACTAAACAGAGCAAGTAGAAAAGGATGAGAAATTACCTGTCCTCCGATCGCCGTCGCGAGCTCAGCCGTGAGGCAGTAGCTCCCCCCGTCCACCTCCAGCCTTTGGACACTTCCTCTGGCCTTTCTTGATCGATCACGGCCACAACACCGCCCAAAAACACTCACGTCCTCCCTGTGCACTCTGGTTTTTCCCGTGGCCCTCACTCCCCTCACACACACGGCCAACACTTTCACACCTCCTCCCTGCTTCCCTCTCACTCTCTGAACACCCACACACAGTCACAAACTCACCAGCACCCTCGATCAACCTTCAATCTTCTCGCTTCTCCCCCTCTGTTTCTCTCTGTGTCGAAGAACACTCACACGGGCACTGCACGGTTGCACCACAAATATTTGGGCCGTGTATGTACAGGATTCAACCAGAACCCTCTACACAATTGCCACATGTCACCATCCCCCATTCTCTCTCACCCATGTGGCCCAATCTCAACCCTTCATCTGCTTCTTTCTGCACAAATCCCCAGGTGCAAAAAGACCAAATTACCCTTCTTGTTAACTTATTTTTTACGGTTTTGCCACTACCCTTCTAGACCCGTACCTCACACCTCGTAAGTCCGATGAACACGTGCCGCCTGTCATCGAACTCAGGACGATGAGATCTACCTAACCATCCTAGGTCAACGTACCAAAACTCGATTATTCAAAAAGTCAACTTTTCCCCCTATTTTTTCCAAAATTACGGTTATGCCCTCAACCTTCCGAACATCACAACTTCCTCCTCGGATGTCGGAATCGGGCGTGCCACCTGCCTAAGGATGCGTAACGTCCTCAACTACGTCCTGGTCACTGGTCAACTCCCATTTGACCACCCGAAATAAAAGTCAACATTTCTGCCCGACCTAGGGGCAAAATCGTCATTCTAGGTTCCCGGACCCCTCGGGACCACCTAACCCTTGATTAACCTTACTAATCGCACCTTAACCACTCTACTTATCCCAATTCTCGGGACGGGTTGTTACAATCTACCCACCTAAAAAGAATTTCGTCCCCGAAATTCCACAGCTAGTTCCCGACACCTAACGTCTCCTACCCAGTAATCAACACTAGGTCAATAACAACCTCTCCTGGGTTTCCTGTCTATCATCTCCACCTTGGGTATTTCACTCCATCCCCAACTACTGTTACCACAGCCAACCCTAGCTATGTAACAACTACATGGTGTACGCAAGGGAAACTCTATGAACAGAAAACAAAGGTATTATAAAATACCTCATGTCACAGCACCCAACAGAAGTCATAGAGTACATCCTCGTATACCACCACCCATCTCCCTCGGCTACTATTCCGGCCACAGTCGGACTAACTCCACAAAGTCCTAAAGGCAAACTCTAGCTTGTGGGTTCTCTCCTTCCCTAGTCTCAGATCGATCAGTTATAGTCACTCCTTCCCTATACCTTCCGTCACCCTACTACGGAACTTAACTCCTAGACTCTACCCCAAAATCCAAACACCAAACCAACAGGACAACCCAAAAGCAAAACAAGTACCTGTCTCCGTATCTGGTGTCGACTGACCCTCCTGCTGCGTCATCGAGAACACCCGGGCCTGAGATCCTGACGCTCTACCACGTCCCCTTGCACTACTCGTAGCTGTGCCACCACCTCCTCTAGTGCCCGCTGTCCCTGATGCGGTACTCTGTCCGGACTCCGCTACTCCTCTGCCTACACCACCTTCCTGTGGCAACAGTGGACACTCACGTCGAAAATGACCTCGCTCCCCGCAGTAGAAACACACATTCCAGCCTGGTCCACTGCTCGGTCTCCCTGTGGACGCTACCGACGTCGCACTCGCTTGCGGAGTCGGCGGTACTCGATAACCCCAAAATCCTGAACTCTGGGCACTACCAGGCCTACCAAAACGATCATCGCCCGACGAGGACGATCCACCGAAATTACCTCTTTTCGGTGTCCGCTGGCTCGAAGCTCCAGGAATAGAAGGTTCCCGGCGTCGCACCGGCAAACTAGCCTCAACTCGCACCGCAGCATCCGACAAGTCTCGAAGGGTAGCAAAAGATCCAGCTGTCACTACGGCTCGAATCTCACCTCGCAAACCCAACTCAAACCTACGGCACTTCTCGGCTTCAGTGGCCACAAAAGCAGGAGCAAACCGAGACAAAATCTGAAACTTCCGTTCATACTCTGCCACGGTCATATTCCCCTGCTGGAGCTGCAGAAACTCCGCCTCCTTGGCATCCCGGAAAGAACGAGGATAATACTGCTCCAAAAACCGTTCCCTGAACGTCTCCCAGGTCACACTATGGACATCCCAACCGGACAACTCGAGGGTATACCACCACTCGTACGCCGCACCATCTAGTAAAAAGGTAGCCAGCAACACTCGTTCTCCCGGCGGACAATGCATCACCGCAAAAATCCGCTCCAGTCTAGTAATCCACCTCTGGGCTTCCTCAGGATCAGCCCCACCACTAAAAGTAGTAGCCCCGAGCCGCTGGGCTCGCTCAATCGTGGCACTCTCCGTCTCTCTGGCTACTTCTTCAGGTTGTGGAGAGGGTCTACGTCTCGGAGGCATCGTCAACCGCACACTGAAAGAGGCATAGAAGTAGTCAAACAACTGGAACACAACCTCACAAACCGACAGACCCAACAAACTCGACAAACCTATGCTCTGATACCAATTGTCAGGACCCACCCCGGTTTCACCCCGAAACCCGAGGTAAATCCCGCTCCCGTCTGACTCCCCGACGCAAAACTCAAGTAAAACTCATTCAAATCCAGTCAAACGCAGGAGTAATTAGACACCACACGGAAGCCTTTAATCTACTCTGGGAACTCTCACGTCACTTCTATGCCTCAGACTCTGCCTCGACGTCAAGACCCCGCGCTCGCTCCACAGCCTGGAGGGCAATTTAAAACAGAAAATGTGAGTGGACCAAAAAGTACAAAAGTTCAAAACCATTTTATAAGAAAACCGAGTTTAACCCTCCGTTTTGAAAACCACATGCATAACCAACAGTTATAACACATTATAAAAGAATCATTCTTAAACATCATAAGAAACAGAAACACTATAAAGTAGCCTAAGAAACCACAGCATGAGTATCAGAAACCGTATCAAAAACCATAAACATCAAATTATCATTTTCCCGATCAAACCTGCTGGATCTATCCGAGTCTTTAAACTCCCGAGTCTGTAAATTCAATCCAGGCCTTAATAATATCCGAGTCTTTAAACTCCCGAGTCTTTAAACTCAAGGCCTACGGGGGAAAATCAATATATATCCGAGTCTTTAAACTCCCGAGTCTTTAAACTCAATCCGGGTCTTTAAACCCAATCCGGCCGGTCCCCCGTCACATATATATCCGGGTCTTTAAACCCAATATCCAGATCCAGCAAATCCAATCCCAAAACCATTTAAAAACCACTTACCAAATCCACATCCAAACCCGAATCCGAAATCACTGGTCCGATGCCCTTCCGGCATCCAGAACCGTCATTCCGAACCCAAATCCGGAAAATATCCATTTTCATACCAAAACCACATGTAATCACAAATCATATTTCATAACTCATTTATCATGATTTGAAAACCTTTATCAGTGAAAATCCTCACTGGTGGCATCAAAATCCGAAAACCAACATTTTCTCAAAAACCGTGTCAAAACCGTCTTTTTCTCGAAAAACGTGCAAACACATAAAATCATCATTTCGTATTCAATAAACATAGATTCATAAGTAAAACTATAAAATACGTATATAAAAACAGTTATGCATGCTCGAGTTTAAGAAAAGGGTCCACTCACAGTACTGAGCCCTACTCGCGTCCCGAACGTCCAGCCCGTTCCTCGGCTTCCTCGGGAAATCCCGATCCTGTCAAACACCGTCAAATTACGTCACTAACACGTCTAGGAAAGTTCACCTAAATTCCCTCAAAATTCCCCGAATCGAAAACGTAATAACCCGAGACCTTAAACTTTCACCCTCGCGGAACTAAACTCAAACGACGTCCGATTGACCCGAAACCACTTCCAATGGACTCACCACAACTCCTAGACCAAAAACCCTGTTGATCGTTTTCCCCACCGCCGTCGCACGCGCCCCCACGCGCCGCCCAAAGTGGCTGCGCGTGGCCCTCACGCGCTGCTACAGTGCATCGGCTACCTCGAGCCAACCCGGTTCGCCACAGTCGCCTGCAACACAGACCGGCGTCAGCGGTTCACCGCCGTGCCTGCACTATTTCCTTCCCTCTCTTCACCATTCTCATCGTCCAGTCCTTCCCTATTGATTCCCCAACTCCGTTCACCTCGACACTGTCCCTAGCCCATCGACTGAACTCGAAACCAGACAACCCCAAACTCCCCTGTTTTCCGATCCAGCCACTCCGGTCACCCCCCGTCATGGTGGCAACACCAGACGGTTCCTAGACCTCTTCTAAGTCTAACCCGACCCACCTTGGCCGTCGACTCCTGCCCAAACGTCACGACTCGCCGTTGGAACCCACGGCCAAAACAGAGCACCAGAATACCTCTGTCGTGCCATCCTCCGCCGTGTACCTCCCCGTCACGGCAACAGAACCAATAGAATCCCAGACCTCCACTGAGCCCCCTAGACCTGCTTATGGGCCTCGATTCGACCTCTAGACTCACGACTCTCGACTTGAAACTCAACGACTAAACAGAGCAAGTAGAAAAGGATGAGAAATTACCTGTCCTCCGATCGCCGTCGCGAGCTCAGCCGTGAGGCAGTAGCTCCCCCCGTCCACCTCCAGCCTTTGGACACTTCCTCTGGCCTTTCTTGATCGATCACGGCCACAACACCGCCCAAAAACACTCACGTCCTCCCTGTGCACTCTGGTTTTTCCCGTGGCCCTCACTCCCCTCACACACACGGCCAACACTTTCACACCTCCTCCCTGCTTCCCTCTCACTCTCTGAACACCCACACACAGTCACAAACTCACCAGCACCCTCGATCAACCTTCAATCTTCTCGCTTCTCCCCCTCTGTTTCTCTCTGTGTCGAAGAACACTCACACGGGCACTGCACGGTTGCACCACAAATATTTGGGCCGTGTATGTACAGGATTCAACCAGAACCCTCTACACAATTGCCACATGTCACCATCCCCCATTCTCTCTCACCCATGTGGCCCAATCTCAACCCTTCATCTGCTTCTTTCTGCACAAATCCCCAGGTGCAAAAAGACCAAATTACCCTTCTTGTTAACTTATTTTTTACGGTTTTGCCACTACCCTTCTAGACCCGTACCTCACACCTCGTAAGTCCGATGAACACGTGCCGCCTGTCATCGAACTCAGGACGATGAGATCTACCTAACCATCCTAGGTCAACGTACCAAAACTCGATTATTCAAAAAGTCAACTTTTCCCCCTATTTTTTCCAAAATTACGGTTATGCCCTCAACCTTCCGAACATCACAACTTCCTCCTCGGATGTCGGAATCGGGCGTGCCACCTGCCTAAGGATGCGTAACGTCCTCAACTACGTCCTGGTCACTGGTCAACTCCCATTTGACCACCCGAAATAAAAGTCAACATTTTTGCCCGACCCAGGGGCAAAATCGTCATTCTAGGTTCCCGGACCCCTCGGGACCACCTAACCCTTGATTAACCTTACTAATCGCACCTTAACCACTCTACTTATCCCAATTCTCGGGACGGGTTGTTACAATGGTGGTGTGCCTTAAAGGTGTAGGCACACACCTATCTAGTACTAGGCCTTTTGGGAGATCAAGTGGCTTTCGGGGGGATTGGAACCCCAAAGTTAAGTGAGTTGAGGCTGGTGCAATTTCATGATGGGTGACCCCCTGAGAAGTTGCACCATGAGCTCCCGAAAATAAAACCGTGAGGGCGAGGCCCAAAGCATACAATATGGTGCTAGATGAGTCGGGTCCTGACCGAGGAGGGTCGGGTCCTGACAATTTGGTATTAGAGCCAGACCCCGACTGGGAAGTGTGCCAGCGAGGACGCTGGGCCTTAAGGGGGTGGATTAGACCTGTGTCCTGGAGGGAATGGTGAACAATCCCACATTCCTGCGAGGGGGAATGGTCTGGGAGAAGATGGTGGTGTGCCTTAAAGGTGTAAGCACACATCTATCTAGCATTAGGCCTTTTGGGAACTCTAGTGGCTTTGGGGGGGATTGGAACCCCAAAGTTAAGTGAGTTGAGGCTGGTGCAATTCCATGATGGGTGATCCCCTGGGAAGTTGCACCATGAGCTCCCAAAAACAAAACTGTGAGAGCGAGGCCCAAAGCGAACAATATGGTGCTAGATGAGTTGGTCCTAACCGAGGAGGGTCGGGTCCTGACATTGTAAGACCAGTGTCCTATAGGGAACGATAAAAGATCCCACATTCCTACGAGGGGAATGGTCTGTGAGGGGAATGGTGGTGTACCTTAAAGGTGTAGGCAGACACCTATCTAACACGAGGCCTTTTGGGAGCTCATTGACTCTAGGTTCGGTTGGAACTCCAAAGTTAAGCGATTTGAAACTGGTGCAATTCCATGATGGGTGACCCCCTAGGAAGTTGCACCATGAGCTCCCGAAAACAAAACCGTGAGGGCAAGGGCAAGGAGGCCTAAAGTGGATAATATCTTGCTAGATGGGTCGGGTCCTGACAACAGGTACTATTGTACGATTTACGAGGCAGTTGAACAATTGTCTCTTGTGGGGCCCAGATATTTTGGCTAGGGCTAATGGATGAGTCACAAGTGTCACTCATCCATTGCCTCTCACTTTTCACTCATGCGTCTAACCTCCCTTTCACTCTTTTGTTCACCCAAAACTCGAAACCCAAACAACCCAATTCCCCTCCCTTGCTAGTTCAGTTGAGGACCCCTGAGAGACTGAGAGTGAGGCTGAGGATGAGACGGTGAGGCTAAGAGACGGGTCGTGGACGACGGAGTTACGCGGTGGCTGGAAAACCGTGAAAAATGTAAAACCCGAAATCGTGTCCTTTTGAAATTCGAAATTCATGCTTAGACATTTAGCGAACGGATTTGTTGACTGGGTTGTGTTTATTGGACTTGGATGAGCCTGTGGGGATCAAAACTAGAGGAAGTGGAGGGCTGGACAGCTTTGGAAGGGAGGTGGAAGCTTGGTCGTGGCTAGTTGTTTGTGACAAGTAAATCCTAGCCGTTTTATTCTAATTTTGAGGTCCTAGAACGTTTTCTGGGTGATGGAGGAGTTAGTAGCAATGAAAATGGTGTGGATTGGTGGTCGGAGGAAGAAGAACGGACCGAGTCGGGTTGCAGGTCTGTTTGACTTGGTTATAGAAATTCAGGTCGACCCGGCTGAAGGTTGTAGGTGATGATGTCATCATCTGTCAGACCTGGCAGGTGTCAGATGTCAGGATGACGTCAACATGATGTCAGCGTTGCCTTTGTTGATGTTAGTATTGACCGAACTTTGACCCGCGAGTGGGGGCGTGTGGGCATGAATTTCGAGGTGAGATTTGTCCCATTCGAAAGGTTTCAATGATCTGAATCCAATGGTGGTGGTTTCAGGTCGATCAGAGATCGTTTGGTTGGTCAAATTTAGGGTTTTAGCCTAGGGATACGTGCCCAGAACACGTTAACGTTTTAGGAATTTTGAAGATTTTTATTAGTACTTGTCTAGGTTGGTAGTGACCTTTGAGTGTGTATTGGACAGGTCCAGACAAAGTTTGGTACGAGGTACCCTAGTAGGACTCTAGAGTGAGTCGAGGTTGTGTTGGTGACTCGAGTAGTAACAGTGGAGCCATGAGTACCGACAGGTCACGACGGTGCGTCGTGAGTGAGTTTGACGTCGAGAGACCGTCTAGTGAGGTGGAGGATTTGAGATTTGAGATCTCTTAGTGAAAGTAGGATGTCAGCATGGGTTGTCAGTTGAGAATGGTTGTCAGGCGGAAAGCTGAAATGTGTCAGCTTGGTTTAGTAGGATTGTCGGCCTGATTTGTCAATTGACGAGGACGGTAAGTAGACTTGTCAGCTTGGTATCTGTGTAGGTGACAGTTGAGATCGATGAGTGTTAGTGTCTCGAGTTAGACTTGCGAGCCGATGTTTGGATTCTAGAGACCCGGGGATCGAGATTTGGAGTTTGAGGTTTGAGGCGTACGAGTTGACGTGTGGATTCTCAAGATTTGGAAATCGAGACTTGGGGTTTTGGTGCTTTGGAAGCTTCCGGTGACGATTAGTCACGTGTATATTGGATACGGTCACAGAGGACTCAGCTGAGTTACAGCATTGACCGTTGGATTTTGATTGACATCAAGCGAGTTTTGGGTACAGACGAGTACAACAGTTAGTAGTTGGACATGTACGTTTACACAAGAGTGCCCAGAGTTGGAGGCAGAATTGGATTTCCACAGTTTAGATGTGGATCTGGGTCAATTTGAATTTCGAGAACGAAATTATTTAAGGAGGGTAAATTGTAACGACCCGTCCCGAGTTACATGATTAATTAAGGATTAATTGAGGATTATCATGACTAATCGGGGATTAGTCGAGGATTATTCGAACGGTTGATGTAAAATGACGATTTTGCCTCCAGAATGGGCAAAATGTTGACCTTTGACCAGGGTGGTCAAATGTACGAGGACCGAGGACCGTTACGTAGATCGAGACAATATGAGTTCGTAGACAGGCGTCACGTCGAAATCAGACATCATATGGGAAAGTTACGGGTCACGGAAGGTTTCAGGTACTATTGCATGATTTACGAGGCAGTTGAACAATTGTCTCTTGTGGGGCCCAAATATTTTGGTCAGGAGTGTCACTCATCCATTGACTCTTACTTTTCAGTCATGCATCTAACCTCATTTTCTCACTTTTATTCACCCAAAACCGGAAACCCAAACAACCCAATTCCCTCTCCCTTGCTAGTTTGGTTGAGGACCCCTGAGAGACTGAGAGTGAGGCTGAGGGTGAGGCGATGAGGTTGAGAGAAGGGTGGTGGGCGATGGAGTTTTGCAGTGGTCGAAAAACCGTGAAAAAGGTAAAACCGAAAACCTTGTCCTTTTGAAATTTGAAATTCTTGTTTGGAAGTTTGGGGAACGGATTTGTTGACTGGGTTGTGTTTATCGAACTTAGACGAGCGTGTGGGGATCGAACTTAGAGGAAGTGGAGGGTTGGGCAGCTCTGGAAGGGAGGTGGACGCTTGGTCGTGGCTGGTTGTTCGTGACAGGTAAATCCTAGCCTTTTTATTCTAATTTTGAGGTCCTAGAATGCTTTCTAGGTCTTAGACGAGTCAGTAGGGATGAAAATGGTGTGGATTGGTGATCGGAGGAGGAAGAACGGACGGAGTCGGGTTGCAGGTCTGTTTGACCCAGTTGCTGAAATTTGGGTCGACCAGGCTAAAGGTTGAAGGTGATGACATCATCATCTGTTAGACCTGACAGGTGTTTGATGTTAGGCTAACGTCAGTATGATGTCAGAGTTGACCGTTGATTTTGACCAGTGTTGACAAAACTTTAACTCGCGCGCGTGGGCACATGGGCACTAAGTTTGAGGTGAGACCAGTCCCATTCGAAAGGTTTTGATGATCTGAATCCAATGGTGGTGGTTTCAGGTCGATCAGAGATCGTTTAGTTGGTCAACTTAAGGTTTTTAGCGTAGGGATGTGTGTCCGAGACACATTGACTTTTTTGGAAATTTTGAATGTTTTTTTATTAGGACTTGTCTGGGTTGGTAGTGACCTTTGAGTGTGTATTGGACACGTCCAAACGACCCAAAGAGGTTGGTTTAGCCCCAGAGAGGCTTACGGCGCAGCTTGCAAGCGCGCAGCTTGAACTGTCTGTGAGTGGACATTTGCTTTTAAATTGATGCATGCATAAATATTTTATATGTTTTATGAACATGAGTTGATATGCCTTAAGTTCATTTGATGGTAGAGTTGGTATTTTCGTATCATCGTGGTTTTGCACGTATTTCGGGATTTCTAGTTTAAATGTGGTACCTTGGGCTTAGGCTAGATTTTTATACGAGCTTGTGTTTTCAAATGTTTTGAATGAGGAAATGATTTCAGATTTGGAAATATTATCCTGGGCTTGAGGCCTCATTGATTTATGAAATATCGGGCCATAGTCCCAGTTGGTTTATAGTATCGGGCTGTAGGCCAGTTGATTTGTGGCATCGGGCTTGAGGTCCAGTTATGGTTTATGAAATGACACTCCGGGTTTGATACCCTATTGAGATATGATTTTGGGCTAAGTCCCTATGATTTGTGGTTTTGGATCGGATTCGGGGAATCTTATTTTGCGGAAACGTTTTGTGAAAAGTTGTACCTCGGGCTGAGGCCCTGTTGTAATGTTTTAAAACTGGATTTGATTTTGGTTACGTATACCATCCTTATTTGTAGTAGTCTTCTCCGGACGTCACGTAGTATCCTGGAGTAGTCACGATGCACTGCCTGAGAGGGGACACTCTACGGAGGGCTCAAGATCAGGAGTGTGAGCATTGCCTGAGAGGGGTCATGCCTCGACGGGCTCAAGATCAGGATTGCTCAATACTTAAGTATAACCGCGGACATAGTCTGTGGGATTGGGCTCGGACTTGAGACCCCGAGCGGCACGCGTAGCCTTAGAACCGTGACAGGTATTCGATTAGGCATCAAGGATATCAAGGATTGGTATATTGTTTTATGGATTTGGTTTTGGACTGAGAACCTACTATGGAAATGATTTGAATGTGAAATGTTTTTCAATGGTTTGGTTTGAGAAGCTTTTTTCACTAGTTACGGCTTTGAAAGCCTTTTGATTTGATTTTAAAGGAAATGGTTATTATAACTAGTTTCCTATGCATGCATGTTTTTCAGTGAATGGTATAAACTTCTTATTATGGAAATTGTTTTTATAAATTATTTATTTTCGTCCACTCACAGCTTTGATGTTTTTAATACCCTTCAGGTCGATAGCGGATGCGGGCTATAGCTGAGACTGAGACATCACATGCCACCACAGATCGTGTCATACTCTACTATCCCTGAGAGGGTTGGTTATCCCTCGCTTGCACGGGGTGCCAGACGGGAGCATGGCACATCCCGTGGTGATCCCGGGGAGATTGGGATGGGTCGTGTCATGTATGGTTATCAAAACCATGAAAAAGAGTGAGTGGACAAAATAAATATTTAAAACACATTTTTCAAGAAAAATAACGTTTATTCCATTTTTATAAAACATGCATATATAGAATAAAACATAAAAAACGAACAATCAAATTTCAAATCGAACAAAATCATAAGCCATGGGACCACAACAATAATAAACACAGTAAACATCATATGGTCCACATTTCCTGAAATCGATGTTCATCAAATCATATGAAAACATTTAGACACCAATACCCATAACAAATCAATAGTCAAGCATCAACCAATCATCAACTCCCCGAGTATCGGCTGTCTGGGAACTCGTCACAATAACAATGAACATAATCCATGAATTAAATCTCATAAGCCTCATAATCAGACTCAACCAATCCTCAAACTCAAGTACCAGTCACAATGAATAACAGCACTACGCGTAGACTAACTCGAGAACTGCATGTAGCACCATCCGAGTCAAGTCCATGAGCTGCACTAACGCACCATCCAGATACGCATGGGAATTACACATAGCACCATCCAGACTGTAATAACATCCCCCGAGAACTGCACTTATGCACCATCCGAGTCATGTCTATTAACTAATAAAATCCTCAGCCTTAAGAAAATAAAGCTGTGCTCTAGACATCTGAGCGCCATATTTGAGGATGGTTGACCATGGATAAAAACAATTCACATATCAAGGAAACTCATTCAACATGGATCCTTAACTTAAAACCAAGCCAAGACACTTCCAAGGCCGGTTCTAAGCCCCAAAAAACAGTTTTCACAAATACCGTAAAATAATTGTGTTCAGGACCGATCAATAAATTCAAAAAATCATCAAAAAATTATATTCAAATCATTGCCACATAAATTATGCAGTATAATAATTAAAATATTTAATCATAATTTGTACAAACAAAGTCCACACATCGACTGTCCAAGCGACTTAATTCCAATCTATACGCTTTCTGAAGCTGTCTAGCTTGTCAAATTTATAATCAAGGGTTACTAACGTCCAAAATGACCTTACATTTAAATCCCCTAATTTTTGGAATTAAATATGAATTAAAAACCTAAACATAATATTTTAGACACCTAAAACTACACCGAGACATTGTCCAATCGACTTGAACCTTTTGCCAAAACGTCCCTAATGTCGAATACTTTAAAAGTCATGTTGACCAAAACCCGAGACGGTGAGCCATGCGCCACCTAAGCTCTCCGCTCGTGGGGCTCACCTATGGCTCTATTCAACTTCAACCTTTGATAGGTTGACCCGTTTTCTGGTTTTGGGTTGCTCGACCCAGCGGGTTAACCCGGTTCTAACTCGTCTATTTTACGTCATTTTCTTACGTTTTAACCATCCAACTACATCTACACAACCCATGAAAGTTTTTTTGATCTTAAAACCAGATCAATTGTGTTTGAAATTATAGACACTTACCTTCAAGTTTCGGTCATGGTTTGAAAGTCATTTCTGCAGCCTTCCTGTTCTTGAGTACATCAAGGATTAAGTCATTCATGGTCGCATGAGTCTAGGGAAGGTATTAGGGACCTTCGTATCATGTTTTAATGTTCCAAAGCATCCATTCCTAGTTTCGGGTTCACGAGTTCTTCCACCTTTCCTCCCTGTCTCTCTCCTTTCTCCTCCTCTATGTTTCTCTTCTTTTATTTCTCTTCTCCTCTCACTGGTTCTCCCTACATTTCTTCTCTGTTTTTCCTCCATAACCACTCACGATTTTTGGTTCTTCCCATAAAAACCCACAAAACGCACACACACATGCATATACATGTGTGGTAAGTCGATGCATAAAGAGAGAGGGAAAGTGATAAGGATGACACTTGTCACCATCACAAAATATCTCCATTGTGAAATCACCAAAATGCCCTTAGTATCAAAATTACCAAAATACCCCTAACCAATTTAGATCCATAACGAACTCATCCAATCTCCGATTTTGACAAGTGGCCTCTCTACAGATTCAAGACTTTGAGACCTACACAACAGTACTTGCGAAAAGTCCATAAAGTAGCCGGAGTAAAAAGTCAACTTTTGAACTACAAGGGCAATATCGTCAATTCCCTTTTTAAAATTTTGAAATTATTTTTTCTGAATTTCTTAGTTTAACAATATCAATCATATCAGGCACAGTGCATCCCACTAGCTTAAACTTCAAACCGAAGAGATCACTATCACTAAGTCGACCAGATTGGTCGGCCTACCTATCCCTCGGCTCGATTGAATCACCCCATTGATACATCTGTCAGGCCCATCATCATCAAGCCGATACTTGATAAGCCGACTATATCAAATTCACAAGGAAATTTGGGACCACAAGGACACGTGTCAATACCAGGAATATAATTGGTGTGACAATATTAATTAGAAGAAAAAACAAGATAATATCAGTCAATTACTAAACATTCAACTCCATTACGTTTTTCCTCCGTTCACAACATAAAAATAAGAGAGAGAGAGAGAGAGAGAGAGAGGTGTGGAGGGTTGAATGTGAATAGTGGGAGTGTGGGAAGAATTGAATAGCAATGGTGGCACGTTGGTGCAGTCTTTGTTCAGCTGTCTGCATCGGTGCTCAACTTTTAGCCGACCCAACGTCCTTCCTGTCCCTCTCCCACCTTCCCCTCCATCTCCATCACCAATTCAGAACCTGTCGCCACTCTCCACAAATATCAAATATGAATCATAGAAGCTTCATTTCACAACCTAGCTATGTACTTTTTCAATTTCACACACGTACCCCAATTAGTATGTATATAAATCCAAGGGCAAACACGCCTCCCACATTCACTCTCATCGCTACCCGAACATATCTTCTAGCTTTCCCTTTAATTTCCAAATTCTTCCATCTACATCTCTCTGTTTGCCCTGTATAT
Source organism: Prinsepia uniflora (assembly GCA_032719365.1). Lineage (NCBI taxonomy): Eukaryota > Viridiplantae > Streptophyta > Magnoliopsida > Rosales > Rosaceae > Prinsepia > Prinsepia uniflora. Next base: position 55,826,462 of record CM064862.1, read on the forward strand.
TTTGCGTATTATTTTTCAGCTTTAATTGGAGTGTCATGGATCTGGAATTGGGTCTTGCTCTGGCTCTTCCAGGCTTCCACATGAACATAAGTGATGGGGTATTTGAGAAGCCAGCTGAGGTGCTGGGTTGGAGCTGTGATTTTTCTTGTGAAACCAAAACTCGTGTTGGAAACAAGCGTAGTTTTGATGTGGCCTTTGCTGGTGTTCACCAGTCCAAGATGCTGCCTTTGCTGCTGTGGAATGGCCAGCCCAATGAAGAAGATGGTGATGATAAGGAGCAAAACAAAACAAACAAATCTTTAATCACTTCCAAGTCAGTACACTATTCCTTTCCTATACAAAAGCATGAGTCATGATCATATATAATACTCTTAATGATATGTTGTTAAACTGTGAATTATGATCATTATTGGTTAAATTATCTCTCTTGAATTGTAGTATATATATAGAGACAGACGATGTAAATTTGACCAGAAACATAACAAAAGTCTTGTGTAAAAGAGTGTACATATATATATATATGTATATGTCTCATGTATACCCATTCAACATGATTATTAATTTCAAAATTGAATATATGCAGCGTATTTCCTCCTTATTAATTAGCACTATTAGTTTTAATTAATTAATTAATTAATTGTTTACATTTCATATTTCATGCATGAACAAGTTGAACGATAATCATTCATGTATATAAATATGTATGTATTATAATCGATCAGGGATGATGAAGAAGGAAAGACTCACGTAGTTGGGTGGCCACCAATTAAATCATGGAGGAAAAAGATGCTTCATCATCAACACCATGGCCACCATGATCATCGTGGTCGTCGCGGTCGTCACCCGAATAATAATAATAATAATAATAACAACACCAACGAGATTATTTTGGGTAATTATAGTGAGGAAAATGATGGATTGATATGTTCAGAAAATTCCATGTACGTAAAGGTGAAGATGGAAGGGGTGGGAATAGTGAGGAAGATCGATATTAGGCTCCATCACTCGTATCACGCTCTTAAACACTCCTTGATCGCCATGTTTTCCAATTGTAAGTTAATTATTTATTTCTTTTTAATAAATTAACTAATTAAGGATCCCAATATTTTTTTTTAATAAAAACTGCTGTATATATATATATATATATATATATATGTGTGTGTGTGTGTGTACAGGCAAAAGATGTGACAAAGAGGATGGTGGAGATTATATCCTGACTTATCTGGACAAACAAGGAGATTGGCAGCTCGCAGCAGATCACGTCATCCCCTGGCAGTATGTAAAATTTTAATATTATTTTTGTGATTTGGAAAATATATTCTGTGTTAATTATGATTCATGAATTAGTATGTGATGATGATTTGCAGAAGGTTCATGGAGTCGGTGCAGCGCCTGCAAATACGAAGGAAATGGTGGTTGTGAATTTGTGATTTACTGTTGTCTCATCGGGCTTACTGTTACTCAATTTATTTGATAAATCGCTTGCTTGAATAAGTATTTGCGACCAAAAAAAAATGATCAGATAAGTTTCGCAGTAGCTAGCAGGATGAATCAAAGAAGCAAAACATGGAAGTGTAGTTGATGGAGAAATTTCATTTGAATATATTAATTGTGTTGTCCTTCCTAGGCCTAAAGTTGTTTTCTGGTAGTTATTTGATCTGGGTTCAGCCCCCAATATATTAATTAGATTATGTTGTAGACTCAAATTCACATCCAAAAATCTCTCCATCAGATGGCCTAATTCATTGTGGCCCATTATATCTTATCTTTTCTCTTCAACTCTGAAATGAAGTTGAAGAAAAATGGCCCATTTTTATGTCACACAGTGGAGTGAGTAAAATAAAATTATCAGAAAGAACTTGACCAGTAACACAAAGGGGATGAACAAGATCGCTTCCTCAGCACAAAAGTCCTCTGCAACTACCAAGACCAAAAACTCATTATAACAATCTGATTAAACCATTTCAAAATCATGCAAATACAATTTTTTTTCTGTCGTTTGGCTCCTCAACTTCTATGTTTAAAATAAACCCAAGGAGCATTGACTCAGTGAACACGTCCAAGTTCCAACCAGGACATGGTCTGCAAGAGCAGAGAAACATGGAGGACAAAACGTCATCTTAGCTGCTGTTACTGTTAATGACTCAATCCAGTTTTAATAGTCTATAAACTGGCAGTTAGCTTTTGGCCCAAGTAACCACAAGTGGGTGTTCCTACAGTCGAAGAAAGCCTCCACTTCAAAGACTTTGGTTTTTTGGTTAGATTCACACAACAGATTAATTGCATTCTCTATTAAAAAATGGTATTCGTCCTCTTTGATTTCTAGCCGGCCTTCGATATCTTCCCTTCTTAATTTGTAATTCCATTTTCTGTATGTGTCTATGTGTTGCTGCTACTCAGAAATGAAGCTCCCCAGTTTCTCTTTGCTTATTCTTTGTGCATTGCAGCTTGCTTCTGCTCAATCGATCTCCGACCCTAATGAAGGTTCTTTCTGCACTAGCTTCTCAGTTTAACCGGTCCGTTAATTCTGTTTTGATTTGCTCAATCTTAAGTGCGGTTAGTATCACTACAACAAAATTGGATTTGCCCGGCGGAGGGTTCCGTCGAGCAATCCTCACTGTACGACAGGCATTTGTTTGCCCGACGCATCGCCGCCGGGCCAACTGTGTCGAGCAGGACTCGTCGGACAAAAGGTTAGCCCGGCGAATTTCAATGATCCGCCGAGCAAAACATTAGTCAACGCTATTTGCCCGACGTAGTGTTCACCGAGCAACGTAGTCGAAAATACGATGCAAGCGGGGTTTGCCCGGCGGAGATGCGCCGGGCCAAATCAGACATTTCCGTGCGGATGTCCCCCAGGCAACTGTTTAAATTTTTTTTTATTAAATTTATTTTAATATCTGAATAATTATATTTATGTTATATTATATATAAATAAATGGAAATAATATTAAAACATGGAAAAAATTATAAATAAAAGAAAATTAAATCTAATATATATAAAATAAATGTAATAATTTTACATAATTTTTTTTAAAAAAAAAAACCTAATAAAATTCTAATTGTTCGTTGGTGGGTGAGCATTATCCCGAGCAGGCTGCTGACTAGGATCCAACTAGGAGGGTGTACCATTGACGTCAAGCATGCGTTGACCCTTTTGGGTGAAAAGCATTGCAAGCTGTGCCTGCATAACTGCCTGTTGGGTCTCGAGGTGCGCATGCCCAGCCTTAAGCTCTGTATTTTCTACTTGAAGAGCCTCCAAGTTACTCCGCAGCTGAGTGACCTCCTAGGGATTAACTCCCCAAGACGAACTGGAGGATCTGCTCGAGACTTTTCGAAAGAGCCCCGCTCCAGCGCCCCGAACAACTTTCTCGGGTTGTTTGCCAAGATGGCGCTCCAGGATGCCAATCGACGTCCCGGGATCCAGTAGTTGGTCTTGCAGCGGGACCTCAGGTTGTTGCTGGATCAACTGTTCCTGAGTCTGTTGAGCGTCTTCCATCATGGTGGCCTACAACGTTGAAAAAGGTATTAATTACAAAATTACATAATTAAAAATAATAAAATATTTAATAACTGCAAATATTCAACTTACGTGAATAGCGTCAGCTGCCTCATTGCCTCGCCTAGCATAAACCTCCCCCTAGGCGTCTACCTCCGGGAATAGGGACCCAGCCGCACATCGTGCCTCATGTCGGGCTAACAAGGGGCGCGATCCCCCGTGGTGCTCAAATTTCTTCTCTGCCCGATTCGCCTTGTTAGCCTTTGATTTTACCTGCACATTAGGAAAACCAGTATTACTAATACGGAAGTACGTAAATTAATATTAAATAAATATAGAAAAAAAAACTTACTTTAAATTGATTGCTGATCCAATGCTCGCATAACCACTCCCACCCAACCAACTTGTCCCCTAGCATCTCCTCATGAGGATTTCCTGGGGCCAGAGCATGCGAGCTCCAGCGCTCGTAGTAGGCATGGAGCTCGAACTTCCAGTTAGAATAACGCCTCTGTCAATGGAAGTTCATATATGCCATTAGCGCGGCGTTGGTCTCATCCCATTCAAAGTTAATATGCAATCCAATATAAAAATATGTTAAACCATAAAATATTAAAAAAATAATAAACAATAATAAAAAATTTCATACCCGTAAACTAGACCAACAAACGACGAGCTCCGCGAGGGCTTGTTCTCTGAAGGTGTTAGCCATCATCTTCGATCTATTGCGAATAATCGTCCCCATTTCTCGCACCAGCAGAGTATGCACGTTGGGGTACGGTGGGGAAAGTCGGTCAACCCACTCCACCTGGATCTTCGCTCCTATCGACCTGCAGATCTGCTAGGACTTTAAACCCTTGCTAATGCCCCGCACCTTTATGGTACTCCCTAAAAATTCGATTAACATTAGTACAAAATGGTATGCAAAATATATACAAGTTTTAAATTCAATAAGATAAAGAGTCTTACCCAATGGGATCTGTGCATCGCCTCCCTCTGCAGCGGCAACTCTAGCAGCCTCAGGGGCAGTACGAGGTTGCCCTCATTGCGAGATGGTGTGACGTCTCGCTGATCGGGGCCCTGGTATCACCCGATCGTCAGGAATGACTCGCGGGTGTTCTAAGGAAGATCCTTACTGATTTGATGATGGTGGTCTAGTAGAAGGTGATGAATGCTCCGTCGGATGAGGAACTAATCCCGGAGATGGCTGCTCCGTCTGGGACGGCAGTACCAGAGATGGCTGCTCCATCGGGGAAGGCACTGATGTTGGAGATGGCTGCTCTGCGGACGTATTATGACGACCTCGCGAAGTGATAAGTTTACGTAACAACATCTGCAAATACAACAGTAATTATTAATTATTAATATTGAAAAAATTAAATAAATAAACTAATAATCAAATAATTTCGTACAATTTCTATTTATTTCAAAAAATATGCATTAATCCACTCATTTCTAATAATTTCCAAAAATACAAAATAATGCAATAATTTACTAATGAACTAATTTTCAATAATTCCCAAAAATTACAAACAATCGATAATTTCCAAAAATTACTAATAATTTTCAAACATTTGAAAAAAATATTAAAAATGCAATATTTTCCAAATGTATCAAAATCCAACATTTTCCAATAATTTCCAAACATATCCAACAATACAACAATTTCCATTAATTTCCCAATATATCCAAAATTTCAATAATTTCCACTATTTTTCAACAATCCACTAATTCAATAATTTCCAATAAATTCCAAAAATCTACTAATGCAATAAATCCCTATTTTTTCCAACAATCCAATAAATCAATAATTTCCAATATTTTCATCCAAAAATATATAATTATGTCAAATTACCAAAATATATAATAATGTCAAAAGACCAAATATTTTCCAATAGGAGTCAAATTACCAAATATTTTCCAATATTTTCATCCAATAAATCAATAATTTCCAATATTTTCAATAATTTCTGAAAATTACCACATATTCAACATATTCCAAAAAACAATCTTATTATAGATTAATCCAAATACAACAAATTCCAAGCATTCAAATCCAATGAACATATTCCAAACATTCAAACATTCAAATACAACATATTCCAAACATTCAAATACAACATATTCCAAACATTCAAACATTCAATTCCAAATATTCAACATATTCAAAAAAACAATCCAATATTATAAATTAATCCAAAAAACTAATAAAATTAAAAAAAAAATGAAAAATTGAAAGTGAGGGCTTACAATGAGGATATGATGAGTGTAGCTTGAGAGAGAACGATTGAGAGTGAGAGGAGCGAGAGGATGGTCCGATTTGGGGGTTTGGGGTCTTTGGGTTTGGGTTGTGGGTATTTGGGTTCAAAGTTTAGGGGTTTTTATGATAGGGTTAGGGGTGAGTGAGAGATAATGATGAGTGAATGGGTAGACTTTGATTGAGAGAGAGAAATGAGCGATTAAGAGAGGTGCGGCGGAGGGAGGTTTTGCAGAGGGGTGCGGCCGGTTTTGCAAAATGAAGAGAGGAAGAAGAAAAGGGAAGGTCGCGTCTGTTCTACTGATTGGTGGACTTTGCCCAGCGCACGGATTCGTCGGGCCAACTTAAATGATGCGTCGAGCTCTTTGGGTGGCAGTTTCAAAGTTTCGCAAAATTTTTGGCGGAATTTTTGAATTTTCGCGAAAAATAACCTTGCCCGGCGGATATACATAATCTGCGGGGCCAGGTGTTCAATACTAATCTTCATTTTTTCGTTCGATCAAAATGGTAACGAGTGAATTTGAGAAATCGGACCGTTCAGATAGTGAAAGTGCGTGTACAGACCTCGCATGTCGAAAATGGCGACGTTTGGAGGCTTTAAGGGCCTCCGACCAACGACCAACGATTTGTTACTGTCCATTCGTTTCGCACGGTAACCTATTGTCGAGACGTCCAAATTCCATGAAATTTTACGTACATGATCTCAGAGTCATTCTAATTATTGTGGACGGTTGGATCACTCGAACCATGAACAGAACATAGAGAATACACTAAAACTATCATATTCATTAACACTTAGAACTTTTATAGGAATTTTCAATACTAATCTTCATTTTTTTGTTCGATCGAAATGCTAACGAGTGAATTTGAGAAATCCGACCGTTCAGATAGTGATAGTGTGTGCACAGACCTCGCCTGTCGAAAATGGTGACGTTTGGAGGGTTTAAGGGCCTCCGATCAACGACCCACGATTTGTTACCATCGATTTGTTTCGCACAATAACCTATTGTCAGGACGTTTGGAGGGTTTATGTACATGATCTCTGAATCATTATAATTATTGTGGACAATTGGATCACTTGAACCATGAACAGAAACCAGTTGATGCACGGGGTCTTGCACGGCAAATCCACAGGATGTGTTTGGCCACCCCACCTAGCCCAGCGGATGTACGCCGGGCCAGCTCCTGTCACAAAACACTATCTTGAGTGTATAACCTATCTTGATTTTAATAATTATAGTATATAACCTATCTTGTAATTGCATATGAGTATTAATGTATATTACATATGTATATATACTAGCCCAACTATGAACCTATGTAATTAATTAATAAGTAAAATTTCAAAAAAACTCGACCTTGCACTGCGAATACGCCATTTGCGCCAGGCAATGTCTTCTGGCCCGGCGAATGTGCGCTGGGAAAGACCTTGGATATATTTTTTATATTTTACATATATCTTATTTTAATTTATATACATTCCATAGTAACTGATAAAAATATCATTAATCAATGTAATTAACTAAGCAACAATGTAATTTATATACATTCCCTACTTATGAGTGTATAACCTATCTTGTAATTATATATGAGTATTAACGTATATTACATATGAATATATACTAGCCCAACTATGAACCTATATAATTAATTAATAAGTAAAATTTCCAAAAAAAAAAAACCAGAGGAAAAATTTTATACAGGGGTCTTGCACGGTGAATCCACCATATGCGCCGGGCAACGTAACCCAGGCCCGGCGAATGTGCGCCGGGTAAGAGCCCCTTGTAATATTTTTTTTATATATTAAATATATCTTTTTTATATATATTAAATATATCTTTTTTAATTTATATACATTCCATACTTATGATTTTGTACGTTTTAGGAGATAATATCCTCAAAAAATACACCTTGTAATTTACTAAGCAACAATAAAGCCGAGGCCCACACCAAAGATTAGGAATAACATATAAAAATATCATTAATCAATGTAATTAACTAAGCAACAATGTAATTTGTATATATTCCATACTTATGGTGGGTAGACAACATTTAATCGATGTCGGTTTCACTATCCCCCTCCCAATCACCCTCATCATCTGAGCTATGCAGACTACTCGTATCCTCCGCGTCACTTTCAATTGGTTCTAAGGTACCGAGATCAATAAAAATACCATCAATCGCATCTGGCGGGGTGAGGTCGTCGGTTCGAACTCCTTCCACATTTATGGTGTGTGCTGAGGAATCCTCCTGATAAACAAAATCGTCATTTTCCGTTTCTCCACCATCTTCACGGTGCCGGTCCTCCAAGTCCCAAATGTTTCTATGTTTCACCGTCTCAACTACTTTCCAACCAGCACCAGCTTTTGGATCATCAACGTAGAAAACTTGTTTCGTTGTACTAGCGATGATGTATGGATCACTCTCAAACCACCGGATGTTTTCGTTGACAGAGGTAGATAAATGATCTTTGATGATCCTTCTCGGTATACTTGGGTCTGTATCGAACCAATGACACTTGAACAAGACAACAATCTTCCGGTTCGCATAAAATACATTCACCACACTTAATAATTTACCGTAAAAGCCCGCATCAGCATTTAATCCATGCCCCGGCACGAATACCCCACTATTTTAAGTAGACAACCTGTCATCACGCTCTGCGCACACGAACTTAACTCCGTTGACGTAACAACCATCGTATGTTTCTCCTTGAAATGGGCCAATTGCAAGCTGCATCAATTCTTTGTAGAACTTGGGCGAGTTTTCATGTTTCAACTGTGACATCTGAAAGAAAAACACACAATGTTACACTGTTTCACTTAAAAGTAAGTTGATACAATATTTGACTTACATGTTTGGAAAACCAAAGTGGAAACAATTGTTTGTCCATTTCTTCCCAATTAGAAGGATATTGGGTCTTCATCAATGCCTCGTGCTATTCGTGTAAAGGCCAGACTTCGTCACAATTGTTCAATATGAACCAATGCGCCACTTCCATGTCACTATCAGTAAAAGGCTCTGAGATTGGACCAGTCCCAAACGGTTTTGCGGGTTGGGAAAATACTGATGAGGACTCTTCATGTTGACCACCATTGTCATTTCGTGGTGCCCTGTTGAAAGAAGTTTCAACATTTCGAAGGTACATTGCGCAAAATGTAAGTGACTCTTTTGTAATGTATGCCTCCGCTATAGAGCCTTCAGGACTTGTCTTGTTGCGGACGTACCTCTTGTAGGTACCTAACATTCTGTAATGACCTAAAAAAAGTGATTCAAATATAAACAGTTTATTAAGAACATAGTCATAATATTAGGAATAGTTTATACCTTTCGATTGGGGACATCCAACGAAATTGAACTGAGCCAGCTAAGATTGCCTCGTCTGGAAGATGTATTAGTAGGTGAACCATTACATCAAAGAAAGCTGGTGGGAATATTTGCTCAAGTCGACACATAATATGGACAATGTCCTCTTTAATTGCTTCGAGGTCCACCTTCTCCAGTGACTTGGCACAGAGTATCTAAAAATATTGAGATAAGTAAACTACCGTCTCAACAACTTTAGACTGCAAATAAGGCCGAATGCCAATAGGAATGAGTCCTTGTAATAAAACGTGGTAGTCGTGACTTTTCATCCCAGATAGGGTGCTGCCATCAGTGCTAATATTTCGGGAGATGTTTCCTGCATAACCATCGGGAAATTTCACACTTTGCAACCACTTAAGAAATTTTTTCTTATTTTCTGGGGTAAATGCATAACTTGGATGGGGCATGCTGTATTTACTGTTCACAACTTTTGGCCACAAATGTGGCCGAATGCCCATCTCTTGTGTAACAACCCGGACCTTCAAAAAGGGCAAAAATGTAAATTTGGAAAAGATTTGTATAAAATGACGATTTTACCCTAGTGAATAGTGTGGTCTAATGTTGACGTTTTGATTGACAAGTCGAACGGACGTTGGCCGATGATCGTGACGTAGTTCGGGACGTCACGAGTCTGTAGACAGGTGGCACGTCCGATTCGGACAATCAGAGAAGTTAGGGTGTTCGGAAGGTCGAGAGAATTTTCGTAATTTGGTTTAAAAGAGGGATTTTGTTGACTTTTTCCACGACAAGTATTCTTCATGCAAATCGAGGACTGTTAGATAGGTCTCGACGTCCTGAGTACAACGAAAGTGGTACACCGTCATCGGACGTCGGACGGTTAAGTTATGGGCCTAGATAGGTGAGGGGTAAAATGGTAATTTGGACTTTCAGGGGCAGTTTGGTCTTCTAACACCTGGAGAAATTTGTCCAACCGGATAAGGACATCTGGGACTTTGTAATTGTATATTTTTGGGCTGAGTCCATAGGGTGTTTGACACTTGGCTACTTCCTAGAGGTTTCTAGCTTAATTCTACACGGTTACAATTTAAAATTGGCTTGTTAATCGAACAATGAGAAAACAGAGACTGAGGCCGTGTGTAACGCCCCGGAAATTCAAAGATTTCAATATTGTAAATTAATGTATGAATTGACGTTTTTACCACTGTGAATTGTATTGCCCAATTTGTTGACTTTTTGATTGGTGGGTCAAACAGACTTTGACCAATGACCATGACGTAGTTCGGGACGTCATGAGTTCATAGACAGGTGGCACGTCCAATTCGGACGATCAGGGAAATTGTTATGACTATTGGAAGTTCAGGGGCATTACCGTAATTTGGATGATAGGGGCGAAAATGTTGACTTTTCGTTTGACAACTAATTTTCACACGACTCGAGGACCGTTAGGTAGGTCTCGACGCCCTGAGTCCGTTGACAGGCGGCACGCTGAAATCGGACGTCGGATGGCGGAGTTACGGGTCTGGAAAGTGTAGGGCATTTTGGTAATTTCTGAACTAGGGGTATTTTGGTCATTTCACCCCTGGTCACTGTAGCAACCGCGGCGGAACAATTGCTGCACCACCGTGTGCGGTGGTTCTGAGTCCCAATTGTTTAATCAGTGTGTGAGTTGGAAAGTTGGGATTGTTTAAAGTCCTATAGACATCAGAACATGGCTGAACATGGACACCATTCGTTAATTCAAGATTCAAACTTTTGCGGGAAACATTTCTCAGTGGACAGTGAGGCTTCCAGGAGCTGTTGGCTGGCAAGGGTTGTTTAAACTGAGTGGGATTTAAGTGTGCTTCACTCTGCTGCAGTGAGGGCTAAGAATTGGAGAGGAAACCAGAGAAAACCATTTCTGGAAAATTGGAGGGAAAATCGGGTTTTGATTTCTGGTGCTTGTTGGACCAAACCAAGGCCTGGTTTAGTCTTCTGGGAGTATTTGGAACTCAACCACATCGAAATCGAGGGGAACCAGCCACGGTTGAGCAGGGACGGAGGCTGTCGTTTTCAGATAAGTTGCAGAGCTTGGGACGACAACCTTCAGGTACTTTCAGGCACAATTGATCGTTCATTTTAGTTCGTTTTGATCCTATTATGCTTCCTGTGAAGTTAATTGGAGAATGAGTTAGAAACCAGGGAGTTCTGGTGATTGACCCGTTTGGTTGATCACGGGTCGAAGGGTCAATTGGGGACTTGTCGAGGCTGATTAGTGTCTCAGAAACTAAATTGGATAGTTAATGAACATGTTAGGATCAAATACGAGTGAAATCAAGTGGAAATTGAGGGTTAATTATCCGGGTCTGGACGCGGGTTGACGATCCGAATAGCAGGGCTATCGGGTGAAGAAGGTGACACTGTAGCAGATACAGTGTCAGGTGCGTGACTTTCACGCGCAGCCACTTTGGGCTGCGCATGAGGGGGCGTTGGGGCTTATCTCCGATCACGATCAACATGACTTTTATTCCTCTCATCATTCTGAACATTTTTGGTGAATTAACCTTGTTGATCTGAGATAGTTAAGAGGGTCAGTTTAGGGCCGGTTGTCTCGGGAAACGTGTTGGACGATTTCCCCGAGCCGGTTTCTATTTTGAACTTTTTAGATAAATGTTTAAGACTTGTAGTAACCCTTACGTGTGATTTGGACTGACAGGAATTGTACGATAATCCCGGTACAGGTCCGTACGCGCAGATTCACCGCAGGATCGTACTGTGAGTGGGCCCGATTTCATTAAACCCTTGCGTGCTTAAATGTTTTCTGATTTACTTATATATTCACATGCTGGAATCAAGAAACGGTTTGATGGTATTAAAATTATGATTATGGCACGTTTCACGGTATTTGGGTTTGAGACCCATTTGATGAAACTTAAAGATCGGTTTGGATTTCATCTATATATATATATATATATGTTTTGCATGTGGATATTAATAAAATGTATTTGGTACTGCACTGTATAGATCCATTCTTATGATACTGTCTCCTCCGGATGTGGTACCCCGGAGTGGTCACGGCGCATTGCCTGTGAGGGGTCATTCTACGGAGGAACCGGACCGTAAAACGACTCAGGAGCAGGATTGCTATAATTTGTCGTCGGGGACGTCGAGCATCTAGGACGCTAGGCATTTGAGATGCCGTACCTGGACAGGGTTCGGGGATTGGGATTCGGGATTGAGACCTCGAGTGGCACGCGTAGCCTTGGGACTGTGACCTTATTGGATGTCAGGGACGTCAGACATCGGGGATGTCAAGATTGGAGTGTATAGTGCAGTGGCTATAATTATGTTTATGGTTTTATTACATACCGTATGGTTCATATTATATGATTTGTGGTTTTAAATTCTGATGCATGCTTGTTTGGAAAACGGAGGGGTAAATTATATGTTATACTTATTAAACGGTTTTATAAACTTGAGTTTCGGCCCACTCACCCTTAATGTTTTGGTAACCCCTCCAGGCTGTGCTACTGAGGTAGAGGAGGATCCTGAGGCGGAGGCATAGATCTACTTCTGCGTATCTGAACCCCTGTCGGGTGGTTTGACCCGCAGGATTATTTTAGAGTCTTGCTCGCAATTTGTAATTTGGTTTTCATCCCTTGTCTGACATATGTTAAATTTGGATTTGATGTATAACTTTATTTGGTTATTTATTAATTTGAACATTTGAGGTTAAAATTGGTATGTTATTTTGGGTGTCAGACGGGAGCAGGGCACGTCCCCTTGTGGTCCCCGTGGGATCGGGGCGGGTCCTGTCACCGTGAGTTTAATCGATCAGTTTTCAGTGTGTGAGTTCTTTGGGCTTGAGTGAGTGATCAAAGGCGTTTGAGTGATTTGTTTGATCGTGAATAGGAGAGGTTGGAGGGTTGAGTGAGTGTGTTTAGGGAGGAAAACCAGAAAACAAAACAGAGAACAATTGTGCACGACCGTGAACCTCCATCGATCAAACCCATCGAAGTTGGGCTTGTGGTGGTGTTTAGGGAGCTGAGGAGTGACTCTGGACGTGCAGGGCCACAGTGGAGCTCACGGCGGTGAGCAGAGAACAAGTAAGTCGTTTTAAGTCCTCCGTTCTCCTAGAGACGGTTTGGATTAAAATCGAAGGTTTTAGCGTGTTTTTGAATCACTGTGATGACTGTCTATCGTTCTTGGAGTTACTGTCAGGACCCGACCCTCTTCTGTCAGGTCCTGACAATATGGTATCAGAGCCAGACCCCAATCGGGAAGTGTGCCAGCGAGGACGCTGGGCCCCAAGGGGGGGTGGATTGTAAGACCCGGTCTTGGAAGCAAGATCAGTGAGCAAGACCCGTGAGCTTGGAAAGGTAAGATTGGTGAACGATCCCACATCGCTCGGGGAGGGAAAGGTGAAGTACCTTATATGTGTGGGCACACACCTATCTAGCATGAGGCCTTTTGGGAGCTCAGTGGCTTTGGGGGGGATTGGAACCCCAAAGTTAAGCAAGTTGAGGCTGGTGCAATTCCATGATGGGTGACCTACTGGGAAGTTGCACGTGAGCTCCCGAAAACAAAACCGTGAGGGCTGGGCCCAAAGTGGACAATATTGTGTTTGATGGGCCGGGTCGTGACAGTTACTAAGGTGCCCCAGGACTCGAAATCTTGACTGGAAAAGCTCGAGGTGGCCGGAATCAGAGAACAGGTATTTCTGAGTTTTGATTCGAAGTTTAGGAGGTAAGGTGTAGGGCTTCATTTCATGTTTTTATTATGTGAATCAATCATAAATTCAAGGACGAACCTAGTGGTGAACAAAGGACTGGAAATGGATTGAAAATAGGAGAAAACCAGCCTCACCGGCTCGGTTGGACCAGTCTGAACTGGGTTGGCTGGAGGTTAACGATGACATTGTAGCAGGTGCGTGGCTCCCACGCGCAGCCCCTTTTGGAGGCGTATGAGGGCGCGTGGGACATGTTTTGGGGAAGTGTCCAACATGGTTTTCACTCTAATCGATGTAACGAAAATTTTGGGAAAAATTTCGAGTCGATCAGACACCGTCTCGGGTTAGTTTTACGTGTCCGAAGGTTTAGGGGTTAATTTAATTACGTTTAAAAATTCCGAAAAATTGGGGGAAAATAGTGTGAGCTTTAATGAAGTGTTTGTGACCCGGAATTGTGGTATTTCACAAGTCGGGATATTCCTGAGACAGTCGAGGAGCGTACGGAGCGCGATTGACGGATTCGGACCTAGTGAGTGGACTTGTCTTTTCTAACCGAGCATGCATAAATGTTTTTATCTACTTGTTCCATGTTTTTAATTATGATTTTATGTTATTGCTTATTCTGTATATGTTTTACATAATTGCTCGATTTTCGAGATGCTTCTTAGATTTATACGCATTTTGGCACGTTTTACGAGATACGAATTGCTTATGATTCCGATGCTATGGTTTTGAGATTTAAATACATGACTTGTTTTCAATGATTAAAATGAGTTTTGAAACAATGATTCTGATAATCAAGGTTTTTGGTTTTAGAATCGGATTTCGGAACTCGATATTTGGTTTTAAAGCTTGAAAAGAAGATTTCCAGATTTGGATTCGGAATGATGGTTCTGAACGCCGGCATGGCTTCGGAATAGTAATTTCGAATTCGGGTTTGGATGTGGATTTAGAAATGATTTAAAAACGGTTTGGATTGAATTTGCTGGATCTGGTTATTGGGTTTAAAGACCCAGATATGATTATGACGGGGGCGGGCCCGGATTGGGTTTAAAGACCCGGATTGAGTTTAAAGACACGAGATTTTAAAGACTCGGATTTTATGATTTTTCCTCGTAGGCCTATTGAGTTTAAAGACTCGGATTATATTGAGACCTGGATTGAGTTTAAAGACTCGGATAGATCCAGCAGGTTCGATTGGATGATGATATTTGGTATTTCATGTTTTTATGATGATGTTTTCATAACGATTATCATACGGTTTATATAGTTGTTTTCTGATACTTAGTTATGCATGCATGTTTTTTAAAACGGAGGGTAAAATACTGGTTTGTTTATAAAAACTGTTTTTGAAACTCTTATTTATTTTTAGTCCACTCACACTTTTATGGTTTTAATTACCCTCCAGGTCGTGGAGCAAGCGTCGGAGCTAACGTCGAGGTAGAGGGAAAGGCATAGAGTTTTTCGTTGCTTGTTTAATCAGCTCACAGTAGGACTTTTGTTCTTTTCTTGTACTGTTACTATGCTCTGTATTACTGTTGACTAGTTGTATTATAACTTCTCCCTAGTCTGACAATGTATGCTTTGTGGTTGCTGAGGTTATTTTAGTCTTTTGAGTGTGATTGTCAGACGGGAGCAGGGTTTTTCCCAATTATCGGGGTGATAATCGGGGTTCGTCCTGTCATCTTGCATACCCAGATGAGTTTTTTTGGGGTCTTTTGACTTCCCCTCAATAGGTAAAATTGTTCCGAAAAAACTCTCAACAACATTCTTCTCAATATGCTGGGGATCCGCGATGTGCCTAATTTTCAATTTCGACCAAAACGACAACCGAAAAATATACTTTTCTTCATCTATTTTTCTTGTTCTGTAGGTTTTGGGCCTTTTGTAATGAAAGTGGGAATACTGTTTATGATGTCCAGTATCTCTTCTCTGGACCTCTCTCTTGGTCGTGTCCGTAACTCAGTTTTACCATCGAATGAGTCAGACTGCATATGTCATCGATGATCCTAGGGTAAAAATCGTCTCGCACCCAGATAACATACCTTAGATGCATGCCAAAAGGATGTTGTGTCTGGTCCGCATGTCGGACAAGCAAGATAACCCTTAGTATTAACGTACTAAGAATTGTAAATTCTTTTTTCATGCATTTCCAAGGTGGCAAGTTATACAGAACTAAAACTACCAGCCAAGTGCTATAGGGTCTTGCAAAACTTCCAAAAGGATTAAAACCGTCAGTAGAAAGTCCTAATCTGACATTTCTTGGCTCCGATGCAAAATCAGGATACATCTTATCAAATTCCTTCCACGCATCTCCATCGGCCGGATGCCTTAGTGAATCGTCATTAGTGCGTTCATCTTTATGCCACCTCATATCACGAGATGGGTGAGCAGATATGAAGAATCTTTGTAATCTTGGTTTCAGTGGAAAATAGCGCAACACCTTATTCAAAATCTTATTCGTTCGAAACCTAGGCTCATTGCACACAGGACATTTGTCGAGTTGCTCAAATTCACCGTAAAACAATACACAGTTGTTCGTACATGCGTGAATCTTGACATACCCTAAACCAAGATCCTTCAAAAGCTTTTTTCGAGTTATAATGATCTTTAGGGAGACTGTTATCTTCAGGGAGCATTCTGGTGATGATGTCCATCATGTGATCAAAATTCTTGTTCATTTGATTATACTAAACTTTCATGTGCATCAACTTCCCAACTACCCCTAGAACCGAAAAGGATTTACAACCAGGGTATAATTCGCACTAAGCGTCTTTAAATAACCTTTCGTAATGAAGATCTGACTCTTCGGGTTGAGACCTAGGGGCATCTGCATACATAGCATCAGATGCAGGGGGAAAATATCGGTTAATATCTCAACAAATTGATCATTATCACACCGATTATCATCTCGAGGGTTGCCGTGAACTAACGATGTCGATGCAGAAACATGCGGTTCCCCGTGATAAATCCAATTAGTGTAGTTATGTATGATCCCGTTCCTTCCCAAATGCAAATGAACATCACTCAGAAACATCCAACAGCAGTTGTTACATTTACGACATGGACATAATATGCGCCTTGGATCACTACAGTGAGTCCGTACAAAAGCGATGAAGCTGTCAATCCCATCCAAATACTTATCAGAAGATCTATCCACCATTTGCATCCAGTCTCTGTCCATTGTGCCTGCTTCCACAAAATAGAATCAATGTAAGTAGATAATTATAATGTTTGAGACTCTATCAGTTCATATAAACCCGCTCGTCTCCTTATTCCTACGGTGATTTGGCTCTATCCCATTCGAGAATGCACGTTCTTTGTTGTATAGTTTGTGACCTACGAGGCGAAGTTTAGACCGAGAGAAATTTCAGCAGCATCACCCTACAGTTCTCCAAATACACGACATAGATATTTCAAACTAATATCTAGTATGCATTCAGAGAATAGTAAGGGGATATAAACCAAATTTCTCACGATCCAAACGTATCCACATAGCCACCAAACTATACAACACATAGTTGTGCACTCCCAAACTGTCCCGATAAATGGACAATTCAAGAGTCAGTTAATCAATCCGATTCATTGACTCTCAAACGGGTCTAAGGTTTTCTATTGAATTTCAATATACAAAGTTAATCAGGTTGATTAGCTTTGCATTAATGGATAAACCACAATTCACTAACACAATAATATTCAGATTTCTAAGTATTTTCCACAATATATCACAATTTTCAAACATAATTAAATACAAGTTTTTGAACAAAAATTAAATTGAGAAGTAAAGCTACACATACCTTTTATAAGTAATCCATCAATTTAACCACAAATTACCTATAACAAAAAATTATTTTAGATTATAATAAATATTAAAATCACAAAAAACAAAAAATAAAATCAATAAAATCATTAATTTTACCTTGAAGTAGTGATGATGAAATAATGATGAAATGATGATGATATTATGTAGAGGTTGTGAGAGTAAATGAGAGAGAGAATAAATGTGAGAGTTAATGAGGAATGAGAAAGAAGATGAAGAAATGAATCTGATCTGCACTAAATGCAGATGAGACTTTTGCCCGACGCATGGTTCGTCGGGCCCGATTTAATGACCCGCCGGGTAAAAAAATTGCTCCAACTCGTCTTCGCGCCAAATTTTTTCCTGTCGTGGGCTGCCGTATACACTTGGCCCGGCGAATCTGGTTCGTCGTTACTAGTAGCTGACCCGACGGAGTTTGACCAACCGCTGGGCAAAAACCCACCCCTTACGCGCCAGGAGAACCCGTGTTCCCGCTCAATGTTTGCCCGGCGAGTCTCTTATAGTCCACCGGGCAAAGACCCATTTACCGGCGAATCAAGGTGCGCCGAGCAAAAGTTAGATGGCAGGGCATATTTTATTGTAGTGTATTAAGGGTGATTAATCATAATTTTATTTGTCAGTGTTTGCTCTCAACAAGATAATAGATTACTGGAGTTTCACAAATCATCACTTGAATATCACCATTGATCCCTGCACTCCAAATGCAACATGGTCACCAGATACCGCAAATCCACGTGTTGCCTGTGTTTGCACAGGCAGCACCTTCCACATCACCTCCTGTTAGTTATAATCACTTCATCATCACCATGATCTATGTTCAAGAACCTCTCTAATTTAATTACTTTGATGTGCCTTAAAAGATATATGCTTTGTGAGGAATCAAATTCATTAGTAGTTCAGCTCTTCGGTTGTTTTCTTCCTCAATTTGATCTTGGTCAGAGTGTACTAAGTGGATCCATCCCTGCTAAAATTGGACTGCAATCCAAAATGCAATGCCTGTTATTGGCTAATTGTAACACAAAGTTCTAACTTATTAATTATTTGTTCATTTATTTTGATTATCTGATTTCTGAGCTTATTTACTTATTTTTTCACATGCTAGATATTATCAAATTTGATTTCTTGTTTCTTATTTTGGGAAATTGAGCAGTAGCTTGTATAAAATATTCAAGCCCAACATTAAAATATATTTACAAACGGCATTTTGGACTTCCATAATTATTGAGTTAATTTAGAACATACCAGTGATTATAGATTAATCTTAATGTACATAAACACACGATATATGTAGAAGGTTCATGAAGAAAGTAGGTGGAAGAATAAAGTAGGTACGTGAATGGAGCATTAATGAAGACATATAGATGGTTTCTCTTTGGCCTATATAAGGAGATGTCATTTGCTCATTCCATCAATCTCATCCACGAGAAACATTTTTTCTCCAAGTAGAGAGTGAAGAGTGCCAACTCCAAGTTGAGAGTGTTGAGTGTTGTAGTGTAGGTAGCAAAACAAGTTTAAAACAAGTTTGAGAAAAAGGGTTTCCTTCAAGTGGTGTTCTTGAAGTTGTGCGTCTCTTTGTACCCATAATTTGATTAGTGGAGATTCTTGTTGTCCTTGCCCTGTGGATGTACGCACCTTGTCGTACCACGTTATATCTGGTGTTCCCTATTCTTTGCTCTTTTATTTCCTTGCGCATTTATCATTTTATTTTTGTTATTTGAGTTATTTTTTGCATTCTACTACATTTACCAATAGTGGTATCAGAGCTCTTGGTTCATGGAATGGAAGGCTCAAGGAGCACCATGGTTGAACTAAGAGCGTTAGAATGGAAGGCTTAAGGAGCACCATGGTTTGAATCAACCACTCCAATTGGATTACATAGAAGCCGAGAATGGAGGATATTATCTATTGTAAGGATTTACATGAGCACATAGAATGAGAGAAAGGTAAGCCGGAGAATACATGAGCTGCCGAATGAAAGAAGTTGAACCTCAAGACTATTGGTCACATTTGTGAATGGGTGGATGATAGTGTGTTCCACCATGTGTCGAACGAGACCAACACCCATGCCCTTTGGTTGAAGTTGGACTCGTTGTTCGACCAAAAAACCGCCTCCAAGAAAGAGTTTCTCATCAAGGAGCTTGTCAATCTGAAGTATAAGGAGGACCTAAAGGTTACCGAGCACCTCAATAACTTCCAAAGCATCATCAATCAATTGGCTAAGAAGGACATGAAGATTGCAGACGATCTTCAAGCATTGTTGCTTCTTAGATCGTTGAGTGAAAATTGGAAGACTTTTGTCATCACTGTAACTCTGCTCTTAAAACGATCAGTCAACGACCAGACACGCCGAGACTGTGGGTTCTCACTGATTACCTCGTATCGATCCTTGTCATTCCACCTAGGAAAAACCAAGGATGATACCAAACAATGACATCAATACTCATCCTACGTGAATGCAAACAAAACTCACTGCACTCACCACGCCACGTAATGGAACATCGTCTGCCACCATGCAGAAGATGAGAATCTCAGTCACCCGACTTCGATATACTCATTACTAATGTGGAAAGCCCGCATTCCACTAGTCACCTCAATCGCAACCTCTCGCGATTCGGAAATTCCAGCCATAACGAAACCAACACACTCGGACATCAACTACGTGTCCCCTAACTATCTGTGATTCACTCCCGAACCACAGATACCGAACATATACGTAACTCGATGGAGTCACATCCCGACTCATGACTCACCGACATCAAGATCACCAGCACCAGCACCAGCGCTAGCATCAGCACCACACACTATCACCAACACTAGTGTCAGTATCAGCACGCCGTGTGCAAAACTGACACCCTGGATCTCCGCTCATACCGAACGTCTATCCCGTACCTCTGCTCGAATAGGAGAAACTCTGCCTCCGTCGTCCCCAAAAACTCTGGGTGCAGTCACCCTGACAACTCATACGAGAAAAGGAAACGTCCCCTGAACGTCCCCGATTCCCAACAACCATATCTACAACCACTCTCGGTAGTAGCGTCTGCCACATACTCTTGCAGACCTAACTACCAGACATCACGATCTAGACTCCGCATCCAACGGAATCAATCGCCGTACCAAATACTCCGTATCCCACTCAGGGATTCCATCGACAAGTACCAACCCTGGTAACCTGTCCAACCAATCTCTAACCGGTCATAACTCGACTCAACCAATGTCGTCTACTAGGTCGCCCATGACCTTAGTTGCGCCAAACCACAACTGAGTAGCACGACAACCAACTAGGTTTAACCGGTAAGTACAGCCCCGACTGCGAAGTGCAGTCCCAACACAAGCTGACATGACTAGACCAACTAACGAACCCAAATCCGAATAGTCGTCAAAGTCACACCACTCGTGAACTCACATTTCTGAACCATACACCCAAGGTAGGGTTCCACAATCACACCCAGAGTTCCACCGAACCCAACTCCATAAGGCAGTATAATCCATAATCTGACCGACTCCGCTGTCTTGACATCGTAAAGACGTCAATCCAATCCTACCGTAAATCCAACCAGGATTCCTCGAATCTGGCTGCTAACTGCTAGAAGTTCAACTAGAGTTCCACGAACTCGACTGCTAACTGCCAACTGCAGTAAATCCATTTAACTCAATCAAATCCGTTAATTGGATGGTAACAACTCCCAACCAGTCGTCGGAACCGATCCTACGACATCGTGAAAACGATCCCAACTAACCGTCTCACGATCACAACTCTCAAGTACGAATACGTTAATCCTTCTGTAGGGTCCCACACTGTCAACCCCGATAGAACTATGGCAACCTCGGCATCAAGTGCCAAACCAAGACAATCCACGATACAGTCCTACTAACTATTGTACCGGCACCCCAACATCAGGTTGACCATGAACTGTAGCCCCTTGAGAGATCACATCCTCGACCTGCGTACTGAGTAATGAGCAAAATACGCTCTAATAAGCAATCCTATGCTCTGATACCACGTTGACAGGACCCATTCCAATCCCCCCGGGATTAGTGAGGGATGACCCTGCTCCCGTCTGACACGAAGTGTCAGACAAGGGATAATTCCGACCTTTGCCTTCCCTGCTATCAGAGTACGCCAGGATCCGGAGGAGGTATGTGATATCTCGGTCTCTGCTACAGTCCACATCCAATGTCAACCTGAAGGGCAGTCAAAACATTAAAGCTGTGAGTGGACAAAACAAGAGTTTATAAAAACAATTTAACGAGAAGAAATTTGTACCCTTCACTAAAAAGCATGCATGCATTCGAAAACCGTTTATCCAGATAGAAACCATATGTGGGAACAAAGCCCAAAACAGAATATAAACCAAAGACGAAATGACCACTATGAAATCGACCATGCGGGCCACTGCCCAAATCCTGTGTAAACGCACATCATACATCATATCATATAACTCATATAGAATACATCATATATACATATAATTCACACAACCAATCCTGTCACGGTTCCAAAGCTACGCGCGTGCTACCCAGGTCTCAATCCGAGTCTTCTCAAAGTCGAGATCAATGTCCGCAGACCACTGACCCTACCCGAGGTAATAGTAATCATAGCCTTCCTGAGAGTAAGGAACCCAACTGGGGGGTGACTCCACTCAGTCGGTGCTCCGTGACTACTCCGGGGTCCACCCAGGCCAACGACCCTCCCGGAGGAGATAATAGAAGTAAAGGAAGGTATATGAATACATATATATACATAACATAAACATTCATGCCCGGTTCCCTTGAACTGTCATGATCCATAACATCCATAACAAGGGTTCATGCCGGTTCCCATAAACCGTCATGAACCAGCATGACCTGAAAAAGGTTCATGCCGGTTCCCATAAACCCTCATGAACCACAATGACCTTTCCAGAGTTCATGCTGGTTCCCATAAACCGTCATGAACTTGGAAATCCATCTAGGGCCCCTGACCCGAAATCATCAATGTAAAACAACTGGTCTCGTGCCCGAACATATGACTCAACTGGGGAACGTGCCCGATATCTAAGGGTCAGTCACGACTCCGATCATAGTGATGCGTGCAACCATCCATCCATGACCGCTCTCAATCCTGGTATGTCGCCGTGAACGAATCAACCGACGCGACCACCACAAGATCATGGTGCACTCATCACCGATCGATATCCTGAACCGTCAACACTCCGAAGTCGAGCCTCCCCAGGCTGCCCGACCACGAATCGTGCATCGTGACCTCTCCGGAAGGAACACATCCCAATCTGGAGGCGAGCGTCGTATCGTCTATCGCCATGCACATAGCACCCGTCGCGACCACGATTTAGACCCGAAGGTCGTAGATAGTGTCATATGCCCGAGACAAAACCAAATGGGTCTCATACCCGAGTTTATCCATTTGAAATCCAAAACCATTTCATTTAGACCAATAAAGACATACAGACCCGTATAAGCACCGTATAAGGCCGAAACCTCGAAATACGTGCTTATACGTAACCACATACAAATGCACCCATGGCATCATCAAACATGTAATAAAACATATAATAAACATTTATGCATGCACCAATTTAGAAAACAAGGTCCACTCACAGACCGTCCGAGCTGCCGCCTCGATTTGCGTGTCATTCGGCTCCCCGAGCTGATCACCATTACCGGGACTCCCAAACCTGTCCAAATTTTAATAGAAGGTTAATAACTACTTAATTAACCTCCCACTAAGCCCCGTAATTTTCCCGAACTTTTAACTATTTTTAAACCGACCCTAAACATTCCGATGCCCCGAAACATATTGAGACGGTGTCCGATTGACACGAAACCAGTCCCAAAATGTTCGTTATATCGAATATAAAATTTCCCGTGTTGAACACTTTTCCAAATTATGGACCACGTGCCCTCACGGGCCCCTAGAAGGTCGAAAATACTGTTCATCATCACCTACCTCAGAAAACCGGTTTTTTTCCTGGTTTTGGACCGGTTACTGTGCTGAACCGTCGGAACCGGTTCAGCGTTCCTCCTTCCTCGTTTTGGTCCGATTTCAACCCCAATCAATCCTATAATTCCTATTTTCACGTTTCCTATCTATTCTAATCCTTAAAACAACCTAAAAACGCCTAAATCCTATGGTTTGATTTTGAACCAAACGGTTCAATATTTCCAAAACCATCCCACGGCTGCCCAACCGTCCAACCACCATAGAAACCTTCCTAAAACTATCCTATCAACCTATTTGGTTCATTAAAACCATTAAAAACCAGCCATAACAACAAAAATGGAAAAATGGATCAAAATGGGCTAACCGTGAAACTCACGGGTTCTTCCTCCTTCCAGCCGCCGTGGACGGCGGTTCTGGCCGGCAACCACCCCCTCTTGTCCTCTCTTCCATCCCTGGTCTCATTCCTGGTCCCTTGAGTGAAGGTTGGATAGGTTTTGGGTTGCACGGATGGGAGAATGGTAGGTGTGTTTGAGATCGGCTTGTGTTGTGAAGGCAAAGGGAAATGGTCGATGCATGAATAAAATTTACCTGTGAAATGGATGGGTGACACTTGCCACTCATCCATTGGGCCTCCATAAAATATCTGGGCCCCATTAGAGTCCAAAAGTTAACTCGTTTCGTAATTCGTGCAATAGTGCACTCGAACTTCCGTGAACTGTAACTTCGTCGTCGAACGTCCGAATTCGACGTGCCGCCTGTCTACGGATTCGTATCGTCCTTATCTACGTAATGGTCTTCGGCCCTCGGCCATCAAACCTCTTGGTCAAAAAGTCAACATTTGCCCCTTTTTAACCAAAATTACCAAAATGCCCCTAAACTTCTGAACGTCATAACTTCCTCCTCGAACGTCGGAATTGAACGTGCCACCTGTCTATGAACTCGTGAGGTCACGAACTACGTCACGGTCATTGGTCAAAGTCTGTGTTGACCGCCCGAATGAAAAGTCAACGTTTTTCCACGACCATGGGCAAAACGGTCATTTCGCATCGTTTGTCTGATTTCGCCCAACTAATCACTTGTTAGCCTCACTAATTGTGATTAGTCACTAATCTAATCTAGGAATTTGGGACGGGTCGTTACAAGTTTGGTCATATTGCAAAGGACTGTGAAGTCAAACCTGCAGTGAATATGGTGCAGGAGGTGATAGAGAACATTACTAATCTATTATATTCTTGCAATGTTGTAGCAGTGAAAGATAATAATGTGTGGTATATTGACAGTGCATGTAGTAATCATATGCCTAGTCAGGAAGTTTTTCTGATTGAGGTAGACATAACTATTAATTCCAAATTGAAGATGGGCAATGGTAATCTAGTCCAAGTAATTGGAAAAAGGACACTTGTGATCCAAACCAAGCAAGGAAAGAGGCATATTACCTAGATTGGAAAATGGGCAATGCTCTTACCTAGATTGGATGAAAATCTGCTAAGTGTTGGGCAAACGATTGAACATGGATATTATATGTTGTTTGGAGATCACACTGTGGACATCTTTGAAAACAAAGAGCTCACAGTCATGGTGGCTAAGATTCCTATGATAGGGAACATGTGCTTTCCTATGTCATTAGATTTTGTGAATCCTATTGCAATGACGGCAACAGTGACAAAAGACTATGAATTATGGTGCATAAGACTTGGCCATCTGAACTATACAAGTTTGAAGACACAACAGTAGAAAGACATGGTTATTAGATTACCTAAGCTACAAGTAGAAGGTGATGTGTGTGAAGGTTGTGTAGCAGGGTAGGATTATGAGGAACAATTTGACAATGAGCTAGCTTGGAGGGCATCTTTACCACTTGAGCTAATACACACAAATTTGTGTGGACCAATGCAAGAAGTAATTGTTGGAGGTAACAAGTACTTATTCACTTTCATAAATGACTACACTAGAATGTGTTGGCTGTTTTTTGTGTCACATAAATTTGGATTTCTAAATGTGTTTAAAAAGCTTAAGAAAATGATTGAGTTATAGGGTGGCTACAAGATTAAGAAACTCAAAAGTGATAGAGGTGGAGAGTATCTCTCAAAGAAGTTTGAGGATTTCTATGATAGAGATAGGAATGGAGAGACAACTCACTGTTGCTTACTCACGATAACAGAATGGTGTGGTACAAAGGAAGAACATGACACTAGTGGAGATGGTGTAACGACTCGTCCCAAATTTCATGATTAGCGAGAATTAATTAAGGATTAACCGGGACTTAATCGAGGATTATCGGATGATTAGGGTAAAATGACGATTTTACAATTGAACGGATGAAAAAGTTGACTTTTAACACGAGAAGTCAAATGCACGTCGATCGAAGTCTAGTATGTAGATCGAGATGATACAAGTCCAAAAATATAGGCGGCACGTCGAAATCGGACATAATACGAGAAAGATACGGGTTAAGAACGATTTTTTGTACTATTTATAATTGCACGAAAATCGAGACAGTTGACTTTTGAGAATTTATTGTGGGACCAAAAATATCTTCTCTAGACCAATGGATGAGTGATAAGTGTCACCCATCCTCTAGTCCACACAATACATACATGCATCATCCCACCTTCATTCATCCATTTTCCTTCATTTTTTTCATCCTACTCGTAACTCCCCATTTCGCTTCCCTTGCTTTGGTGCTGGTGGAGAGAGACTGAGGGAGTGAGTGGTTGAGTAAAGGACTGAGACGATGACGACGGACAAAGGAGCCACAGAGGGACATGCCAGCCGTGAAACCAAGTAAAACCTGAAGCTCGTTTTGGTTTAAGTTTAATTTTTGTTTTGCTAGATGTGTGGGATCCTTTCTGAAGCCTTTTGTGCGTTTCTTGAGCTTATACGAGCCTGTAGAGACCAAAACGGAAGGCTGAGGACCTCTGATTGAACTCTGGTGGAGGTTTGGAGTTGAACCGTGTGGTTTTGAGCTTGAAAAGTGAATTTCTAACCCTTTTCCTAGTTTTGAGTAGATGGGGATGTTTCTGGGTGAAATGGAGTTTGAATGGAGGAAAAATGACGAAGTTTGGTGGCCGGACGGGAGAGAACTGAATGGGTCAGGGTCACGGGTCGAATGACCTGGTTGAAGAAGTTCGGGTTGACCCGCTTGGGCATGAAGATTATGACGTGGCATCCCTGTCAGGCCATGTGGCCGACCAGGTAGTGCCACGTGGTGATCTATCAAAAGATGTCAGGCTAATAAGGCAGCTGACGTGGCAGGGCCACGTCAGACTTATCATACCACATGGACCAGTGAGATGGTACTACGTGGCATTATCTCAGGTGCTATCATGTAACGCCCCGAAAACTCAAAGGATGTAAATTTGTAAAATGATAAATGAAATGACGTTTTTACCTCTATGAATAGTATGGTCAAATATTGACTTTTTGTTTGGCAGGTCGAACGGTCGTTGGCCAATGATTGTGACGTAGTTCGAGACGTAACTAGTCCGTAGACAGGCGGAACGTTTAATTCCGACGATCAGGGAAGAAGTTATGACGTTCGGAAGTTCGAGGGCATTTTCGTAATTAGGTCGAAATGGGAGAAATTGTTGACTTTTTGCTCGACCACTATTTTTCACACAATTCGAGGACCGTTAGGTAGGTCTCGATGCCCTGAGTCTATAGACAGGCGGCACATTGAAAACGGACCCCGGACGAAAAAGTTACGATTCTAGAACGAGGAAGGGCATTTTGGTAATTAGGTGAAGGAAGGGCAAAATGGTAATTTTGAGGGTGCAGTTTGAAATTAGCCGTTGTGGTTTGTTGTGTGAATTGTTTAATTTTTTAAGTGAATTGTTTAACAAATCAAGTGACAATTGTCACTAACAGACGTTGGATTAGTGGCTAGATGGACTGAGTGGAAGCACAGGGGTGCTGGTTGCACTGTGAAGACAGAGCACGGGTAAAATTGTTTTTGATTTTGGGCCATTTGCAGGAAACACAGACAGAGAGACTGAGAGATTCCCACGGGTTACTGTGATGAGGGGATTGAAAACAGAGAACTGGAAATCATTGAGAGACCATTTTGGAGAGGAAAGAAACGGAAACCAGAGAGAAAACCCAGAAATCGTGAAAACTGGAAAATGGAGGGAAATTTTGAAGTTTGATTTGTGAGTTGAGAGGAGCTAAATAGAGATTAAAAACAGCTTTCTGAGCTCATTTCGACTGCAACCATACAAAAATCGAAGGAGCTTGATCGTTGTTTGGCCTAGAACTGAAGTTCCAGTTTCTGGAAAATTTCGAGATTGAGGACGACTACCTACAGGTAAGGATTTGTGAAATTGGTTATGGTATAACGTTTATTTAAGTCTTAAGATGCTTCTGTATCATTTAATTTGAAAATTGAGTCGATTTGAGTGAGTTTAGAATGTTAAAAACGATGTGTTTGATCTTGAGAGAAATGTTGGATTAAAAGCTTGATGTGTATAATTAAGGATGGAGAACTTAAATTAAGATGGAATGGATGGATTTTGGTGGAAGAATTAAAAGAAATAAGTTGGAATTGTAGGAGATTGAACCGGGTTGTGTCGCGGGTTTGTGACCCGTTTAGCAGTGAGTCGGGTAGAGAATACGACATTGTAGCTTACTGTGCAGGGCGCGTGGCTTTCATGCGCAGCCACTTTGGGCGGCGCGTGAGGTAGTGTCTCCGGTCACGGTCAATAGATGATTTTATCCTTTCAATGTAACAGACATTTTGAGATAAATTTCTAGTTGATCGGACGTCGTTTCGGAATAGTTTTGAGTGGTCGAAGGTTTAGGATTTTAAATTAATTACATCGAAAAAATCCCGAAAAATTAGGGAAATTATTGTAAGCTTAGTGGAAGTGTTTGTGACCCAAATTGTGATCTTTGACAGGCCAGAACATTCCTGAGGCAACCTAGGAGCGTACCGGACGCAATTGACGCGTTCGAACTTCGTGAGTGAACTTTTGATTTCTAACCGAGCATGCATTACTTTTTTTTACTCATTTGTTTTATGTTTCTATATATGATTTTATGATTACATTTATGATATTTCTACTTTACGTAAATGCACGCTTTTCGATGTGATTTATCTTATTTTACATATTTCGAGACTTTGGTTTCTCCGATACTTTGATGATGGTTTGATGAGTGATTTTATACGGTTTGTACATCTTACATTTTAATGATGATTTTATTATGATTTGTGAGTAAGATTCGGGATTTGAACGTGAAATTCGGATATAAGTCCTATTTTGATAAAATGTGAATTCGAATTGGTTTTGGAATTTGGAACACGATGGATCCTGGATTTGTTATGATTTACACATTATTTTGGGTTTAAAGACCCGGTACAATTGCTGGATCTGGTTTTGGGTTTAAATACCCAGTTAAGTCATGACGGGGGAGGGCCCTCGATTGAGACATGTTGAGTATAAAGACTCGGTTACTGTGATGTCCCCCGAGGCCTACTGATTGTGTTTTGAGTTTAAAGACTCGTTGATATCCCGGGAAGGCCTGATATGTGAGTTTAAAGACTCGGATGGATCCAGTAATTTTGATTCGTTGATGTTACATTGGGTTTTACATGGTTTTATAGTTCTCTACTGTAACGGTTTCCATACGGTTTATATAAGTGATTTTCGGATACTTAGTTATGCAAGCATGTTTTGAAACTGGAGGGTGAACCCCGATTTCATTAAATTGTTTTCCAGAATCGTTTATTTTAGTCCAATCAAACTTTTATGTTTTATTACCCTCCTAGTCGTGGTATAAGTTTTGGGGGCTAACGCCGACGCAGAGGCAGAGGCAGAGACAGAGGCATAAAGTTTTCCCGTTGCGGTGTAGTTAGTTCACAGTGTAGGGTTTTATCCTTATCTCGTTTTGTAACCATGCTCTGTGATACTGTTGACTGGTTGTACCGTTGGTTGTATCGTACTTTCTCCCTGGTCTGACAGTATGTGTAATGTATTATTATGTGGTTATTTTGGTTGTTTGTGTTCAATTGTCAGACGGGAGCTTGATTCTCCCCGGTTATCGAGGCGATAATCAGGGCGGGTCCTGTCAATTGGTATCAGAGCATAGGTTTACGGTTTATGTCTGGCACTTGGATGTGCCTAGGTTGTTGTACTAACTTATGCCTCTTTCAGAGAACGATCGGCCATGCCTTCGCGACGTGAACCCCCTCCACGACCTGCAGAAGGCATTGTTAGTGATGCCGAGAGTGTGATGATCGAGCGAGCCCAGCGCCTTGGGGCTACGGACTTTAGCGGTAGGGAAGATCCCGAGGAAGCACACCAATGGATTTCTCGGTTTGAGGCGATTTTTGTTGTGATGCGCTGTCCTCCCGAGGAGCGAGTTGTGTTGGCCACCTTTTTGCTGGATGGGGCTGCTTATGAGTGGTGGTATACTCTGGAGTTATCTGGTTGGGATGCTCACACAGTGACTTGGGAGACCTTTCGTGAGAGGTTTCTTGATCAATACTATCCCCGTTCATTCCGTGATGCTAAGGAGACAAAATTTATGCAGCTTCGACAGGGGAGCATGTCTGTAAACAGAGTACGAGCAGATGTTTCAGATGCTAGACCGTTTTGCTTCTACCTTTGTGTCTACTGAAGCTGAGAAATGTCGTAGGTTTTAGCTTGGCCTGCGAGGTGAAATACGTGCCTTTGTGACAGCTGGAGCTTTTACTACCCTCAGAGATTTATTTGATGCTGCAGTACGGGTGGAGGCTAGTTTACCGACACGCCCACAATTCTCAGGTGGTGGACAACGTCGAGAGCGTTCATTTCCTAGAACGTCGAGTCTGAGAGCTCCGTAAAGGGACTGTTACAATGGAGCTTCGTCCGCGGGCAATGACCGTTTTGGTAGGCCTGGCAATTTTCAGAGTTTCGAATTTAAAGGACCCAGAGCACAGCTGGCTCCACATGAAGACAGAGTGGTAGATTTACTCGAGATGTTTCTAGTGTTATCTGTTCCTTCTGTGGAGAGGGGGCCACTACTGGAGAGAGTGTCCATCTTTGTTACTGGGTGGTGGCGCAGGTCGGTGTACAGTGGAGCAGGGGCGGAGTACAGCATCAGTTTCTGGGACAGCGAGTACTAGAGGAGGTGCTGGAGATACCAGTGGATAGAGGGGTCGTGGGCGAGCATCAGGACCACAAGCTCGAGTTTTTGCAGTTACACAGCAAGAGGCCAGGGCAGCACCTGGTGTTGTGACAGGTACACTTACAATCCTTGTTCATGATGTATGTGCTTTAATAGATCTAGGAGCTACCCATTCTTTTATATCACGGAGTTGTGGTTTGTTAGCGGATAGAGAGGCGTTCGCACTGGGTTGTGATATGGGTGTGAGTACGCCCACGGGGGAGGTGTTTGTGGTAAACCAAGTGTTGAGAGAGTGTCCCGTTTTGGTAGGTGACGTTGGGTTGGTAGGTGACCTGATACTCCTGGATTTGCACGACGTTGATGTTATTCTGGGGATGGATTGGTTGACATTACATCATGCTTCTATCGAGTGTGTCGAAAAGAAGGTAATTATTCGGAGTCCAGGGTTACCTGAAAATACCTTTCAGGGAATACAACGAGCAATTCCTGTTGGGGTGATTTCAGCTCTGAAAGCCAGTAAGTTATTAAGGAAAGGGTGCCAGGGATACTTGGCTCACGTGGTGGACACACGTGATGCACCATTGAAGGTGGAGGATATACCGATAGTGCGGGAATTCCCAGATGTCTTTCCGGAGGATTTGCCGGGATTGCCACCCCACCGAGACATTGAGTTCACCATTGATCTTGTTCCAGGTACGCAACCTATTTCTCAGACTCCGTACGGTATGGCGCTAGCTGAGTTGAAGGAATTGAAGGCGCAGTTGCAAGAGTTGGTCGAGATGGGGTTTGTTCGACTGAGTGTATCTCCTTGGGGAGCTCCAGTTTTGTTTGTGCGGAAAAAGGATGGAAGCTTGAGGCTCTGCATCGATTATAGGCAACTGAACAGGGTAACAATCAGGAATAAATACCCCCTACCTCAGATCGATGACCTATTTGATCAATTGAGGGGAGCTCAAAACTTCTCCAAGATCGATATTCATTCTGGGTATCATCAGTTACGGGTTAAAGAAGAGGATGTACCCAAAACAGCCTTTAGAACCCGATATAGTCATTATGAGTTCCTAGTGATGTCGTTCGGGTTAACTAACGTACCAGCGGCATTTATGGATTTGATGAACCGAGTGTTGCAGCCATACTTGGATCACTTTGTTATTGTATTCATTGATGACATTTTAGTCTACTCAAAGAGTGCGTAGGCGCACGAAAAGCACTTAAGGATGGTGCTTGGTACCCTAAGGAAGAATAAGTTGTAAGCAAAGCTTAGTAAGTGTCAATTTGGGTTGACCAACATGAGTTTCATGGGACATGTGATTTCGGCTGAAGGAATCAGTGTAGTTCCCCAAAATATTGAGGCAGTAGAAAAGTGGGAACAACCGAAGATAGTCACTGAGGCTAGAAGTTTTTTAGGGTTAGTGGTTATTACAGGCGGTTTGTAGAGGGTTTTTCTACCATTGCTGACCCATTGACACTGCTGACAAGGAAGGGAGTTAGATTTGTTTGGAATGAGGATTGTGAACAAATTTTTTAGGAGTTGAAGAAACGGTTGACATCTGCTCCTGTATTGTCCCTTCCGGACGATAGTGGGGAATTTCAGGTGTACAGCGACGCATCCTTACAAGGATTGGGATGCGTGTTAATGCAACATGGGAAAGTGATTGCCTATGCCTCCCGCCAGTTGAAGTCTCGTGAATGCAACTATCCTACCCATGATCTAGAACTAGCTGTAGTGGTACATGCTCTAAAGATTTGGAGACATCATTTGTATGGTGCGACCTGTAGACTGTTTACTGATCATAAGAGCCTGAAGTACTTGTTCACTCAGAAGGAATTAAATGTGAGGCAAAGACGATGGTTGGAGCTGATTAAGGATTATGACTGTACGATTGAGTACCATCCTGGAAAAGCTAATGTGGTAGCTGATGCTTTGAGTCGGAAATCAACACATTTTGTGGCACACCTACGGATGACTCATTTGCCCCTATTGGTTAAACTCCGTAAGACTAGCGTTAATTTGGGACTTGATAGCTAAGGTGTCTTGCTAGCTAGTTTCCATGTGCGGTAAATCCTAATTGACCAGATCATCGATGCTCAATTCCAAGATCCTGTCTCGTGCATTCTTCGGATTGAAGTGGAAACAGGAGAACGGCAGGATTATACAGTCAGAGATGAAGGAGCCTTACTAAAGGATAGACGGTTGTATGTGCCTGGAGACGTCACATTAAAGAAAGAGATTTTGGATGAAGCACAAAGTTCAGCGTACGCTATGCATCCAGTTGGAACTAAAAGGTACCGTACGCTTCGAGAACACTATTGGTGGCCGGGTATGAAACGGGAGATCACTGAGTATGTCAGTAAGTGTTTGATTTGCCAGCAGGTAAAGGCTAAGAGGCAAAGACCCAATGGAGCGTTGCAGCCACTTCCTATCCCATAATGGAAATGGGATCACATAACGATGGATTTTGTGTTTGTACTTCCTAGGACGCCCAGAGGCCACGATGGAGTTTGGGTGGTTGTGGACAGACTCACCAAGTCAGGACATTTCTTACCTGTAAGGGAAGACTTTCAGATGACACGGTATGCCAGATTGTTTATTAATGAGATTATACGATTACATGGCACTCCTGCCTCTATCGTATCGGATTGAGATCCGCGATTTACATCCAGATTCTGGCAGAGTTTACAGGAAGCTTATGGGACAAGATTACATTTTCGTATAGCGTTCCACCCTCAAACGGACGGACAGTCGGAGCGAACTATTCAAACCTTGGAAGATATGATGAGAGCCTGTGTTTTGCAATTCCAAGGTACTTGGGAGTCACACTTACCATTGATGGAATTCGCTTATAACAACAGTTACCAAGCGAGTATTGGGATGGCACCTTACGAAGCCTTGTATGGTCGGCAATGCAGAACCCCTTTGTGTTGGACTGACGTGGGCGAAAGGAAATTGACTAAATCCGAATTGGTAGAATTGATGACAGAGAAAGTCAAACTAATCAGAGATAGACTCAAGGCAGCCCAAGATCGACAAAAGCGCTATGTGGACCGTCATAGTAGAGATCTTGAGTTTGCAGTCGGAGATTGGGTATTTCTGAAGCTATCTCCTTGGAAAGGCATAATGCGGTTTGGCAGGCGAGGGAAATTGAGCCCCCGTTTCATCGGGCCATACGAGATTGTTGAAAGGATCGGCAAGGTTGCATACGGATTACCTCCAGAACATTCTAAGGTCCACGATGTATTCGATGTGTCAATGCTACGGAAGTATGTGAATGATGCATCTCATGTACTAGAAGAACAACCCATTGAACTCAGAGAAGACTTAAGCTTTCAAGAATAGCCCGTACAAATTTTGGATCAAAAAGATAAGGTACTTCTTCGGAAGACTATCCCCCTAGTAAAGGTTCTCTGGAGAAATCAGAATGTGGAGGAAGCCACATGGGAACCCGAAACACAGATGCGAGAGCAGTATCCATATTTGTTTCATTAAAATTTTGGGACGAAATTTCTTAAGGGGGGGAGGTTGTAGCGCCCTGTAAACTCAAAGGATGTAAATTTGTAAAATGATAAATGAAATGACGTTTTTACCCCTATGAATAGTATGGTCAAATATTGACTTTTTGGTTGGCATGTCGAACAGACGTTGGCTGATAACAGTGACATAGTTCAGGACGTTACGAGTCCCTAGACATGCGACACGTCCGATTCCGACGATCAGGGAAGAAGTTATGATGTTCGGAAGTTCGAGTACATTTTCGTAATTAGGTCAAAAGGGGGAAATTGTTGACTTTTTACTCGACCACTATTTTTCACAAAATTCAAGGACCGTTAGGTAGGTCTCAATGGCCCGATCCGCAGACAGGCGACACACTGAAAACGGACCCCAGACAAGAAAGTTACGATTCTAGAACGAGGAAGGGCATTTTGGTAATTAGGTGAAGGAAAGGCAAAATGGTAATTTTGAGGGTGCAGTTTGAAAACAGCTATGGTGGTTTGTTGTGTGAATTGTTTAATTTGTTAAGTGAATTGTTTAACAAATCAAGTGACCATTGTCACTAACAAAGGTTGGATTAGTGGCTAGATGGACTGAATGGAAGCACAGGCGTGCTGGTTGCACTGTAAAGACAGAGCACGGGTAAAATTGTTTTTGATTTTGGGCCATTTGCAGGAAACACAGACAGAGAGACTGAGAGATTCCCACGGATTACTGTGATGAAGGGATTGAAAACAGAGAACTGGAAATCATTGAGAGACCATTTTGGAGAGGAAAGAAATGGAAACCAGAGAGAAAACCCTGAAATCGTGAAAACTGGAAAATGGAGGGAAATTTAGAAGTTTGATTTATGAGTTGAAAGGAGCTAAATAGAGATTAAAAACAGCTTTCTGAGCCCATTTTGACTTTTACCATACAAAAATCGAAGGAGCTTGATCGTGGTTAGGCCTAGAACTAAAGTTCCAGTTTCTGGAAAATTTCGAGGTTGAGGACAACTACCTACAGGTAAGGATTTGTGAAATTGGTTATGGTATAACGTTTATTTAAGTCTTAAGATGCTTCTGTATCATTTAATTTGAAAACTGAGTCGATTTGAGTGAGTTTCGAAAGTTAAAAACACTGTGTTTGATCTTGAGAAAAATGTTGGATTAAAAGCTTGATGTGTATAATTAAGGATGGAGAACTTAAATTAAGATGGAATGGATGGATTTTGGTGGAAGAATTAAAAGAATAAGTTGGAATTGTAGGAGATTGAACCGGGTTGTGTCGCGGGTTTGTGACCCGTTTAACAGTGACTCGGGTAGAGAATACGACTCTGTAGCTTACTGTGCAGGGCGCGTGGCTTTCACGCGCAGCCACTTTGGGCGGCGCGTGAGGCAGTGTCTCCGGTCACGGTCAACAAGTGATTTTATCCTTTCAATGTAACAGACATTTTGAGATAAATTTCGAGTCGATTGGACGTCGTTTCGGAATAGTTTTGAGTGGTCGAAGGTTTAGGATTTTAAATTAATTACGTCGAAAAAATCCCGAAAAAATAGGGAAATTATTGTAAGCTTAATGGAAGTGTTTGTGACCTAAATTGTGATCTTTGACATGCCAGAACATTCCCGAGGCAACCGAGGAGCGTACGGGACGCGATTGACGCGTTCGAACTTCGTGAGTGGAATTTTAATTTCTAACCGAGCATGCATAACTGTTTTTTACTCATTTATTTTTATGTTTCTATATATGATTTTATGATTCCATTTATGATATTGCTGCTTTACGTGAATGCACGCTTTTCAATGTGATTTATCGTATTTTACGTATTTCGAGACTATGGTTTCTCCGATACTTTGATGATGGTTTGATGAGTGATTTTATACGATATTTGCATATTACATTTTAATGATGATTTGATTATGATTTGTTAGTAAGATTCGGGATTTGAACGTGAAATTCGGACATAAGTCCTATTTTGATAAAATGTGAATTTGAATTGGTTTTGGAATTTGGATCACGATGGATCCTAGATTTGTTATGATTTACACATGATTTTGGGTTTAAAGACCCGGTACAATTGCTGGATCTGATTTTGGGTTTAAAGACCCAGTTAAGTCATGACGGGGGAGGCCCTCGATTGAGACATGTTGAGTTTAAAGATTCGGTTACTGTGATGTCCCCCGAGGCCTACTGATTGTGTTTTGAGTTTAAAGATTTGTTGATATCCCGGGAAGGCCTGATATGTGAATTTAAAGAATCAGATGGATCCAGGAATTTTGATTCGTTGATGTTACATTCGGTTTCACATGGTTTTATAGTTATTTACTGTAACGGTTTCCATACGGTTTATATAAGTGATTTTCGGATACTTAGTTATGCATCCGGGTTTTGAAACTGGAGGGTGAACCCCTATTTCATTAAACTGTTTTCCAGAATCGTTTATTTTAGTCCACTCACAATTTTATGTTTTAATACCCTCCAGGTCGTGGTACAAGTTTTGGGGGCTAACGCCGACGTAGAGGCAAAGACAGAGGCATAAAGTTTTCCCGTTGCGGTGTAGTTAGTACACAGAGTAGGGTTTTATCCTTATCTCGTTTTTTAACCAAGCTCTGTGATACTGTTGACTGGTTGTACCGTTGGTTGTATCGTACTTTCTCCTTGGTCTGACAGTATGTGTAATGTATTATTGTGTGGTTATTTTGGTTGTTTGTGTTCAATTGTCAGACGGGAGCTGAATTCTCCCCGGTTATCGAGGTGATAATCAGGGCAGGTCCTGTCATATCAGGCATCGTGGCGACTGACGTGGCAAATCCACGTCAGCAATGTCAGACCACGTGGACCAGTGGGGTGGTGCCACGTGGCAGTATGTTAGAGAGGTGTCAAACTTATCAGTGACATGTGGCACCAGTCTGGGTGTGCCATTTGGTAGGCTGTTAGGGGTGTCACTTGTCAGAGTTGTCATGCTGACGTCATCGTTGACCGCTGTTCACCGGTGTTGACCGAAGAGGACTGAGCTTTGACTAGCGTGTGAGGGCACGTGGGTAAGAATTTTGAGGTGAAATTGATCTTTTCCAAAAGTTTTTGACGATTTGAATCCAATGGTGGTGGTTTCAGGTCGATCAGAGATCATTTGATATGTTATTTGAAGGTTTTTAGCCTCGGGAAGTGTGTTCGGGATACGTTTACTATTTTGGGAGTTTTGAGGGTCTATCTTTTAGACTTGTGTATATTGTTAGTGACCTTTGGGTATGATTTGGACAGGTCCGGATGATCCAGAGAAGTTGGATTAGCCCCGGAGTGGCTTACGGCGCGGATTGTGAGCGAGCAACATGGACTGTCTGTGAGTGGAATTTTTCTTTATAAAATGATGCATGCATAAATGTTTTATATGTTTTATCAACATAGTTTGAGTTGCATTGACTTCATAATGTTTTGATTATGATTTCGCATTTTCTTAGAAAATGTTACTATTGCTCGTATTTCGAGATTTATGTTTTATATAATACTTTGGGCTTAGGCCAAGTTCTTTACGTGCTCGAGATTTCAATGATTTTAATGCTATTTTGATTATCGATTTTGAATGATTTCATAGAGATGCGTGAAATGCTATTTCGGGCTTGAGGCCCAGTTGATTATTGACTTTGACTTGGATTAAAGTCAAAGGTGATTTGGAAAAGTGAATTGAATCGTGAAATGGTTTTCGGATTTGGAAATAATATTTGGGCTTATGTCCTAGTTGATTTATGGTTTTACTTAGAGTATAGTCAAACGTGGCATATATCGAGCTTGTGACCCAGTTCTGATTTATGAGATGATATATCGGGCTTGTGACCCTATTGTAGATTTACGAGATTTGATTTGATAGGATTTGTTGAATCCTAGATTTATGGAATGTTTTTGGACACTATTTTATGTTGGTGTTGTGGAATGCGATTTGATGAAAATATATTTCGGGCATGGGCCCCATTGAGATATTTTGAGATGATTTGAGATTTGTGTCTATAATGTGATTGTTCCCGTCAGACGTCGTAGATCCTGGCGCGGTATCCTCCAGAGGTCGTGGATCTTAGAGAGGTCACGATTTCACTGCCTGGAGGTGAGTAGCTCTGAGGAGAGGCTGAGGCTCAAAAGTGTTAGAGATGGACATTTTTCAGACGTCGAACTAGGGTTTCGAGCTTGTGAATGCCATCGCTTATACTTTGAGCTAGGGGCTCCGATCCTGGGTTATCACTCAGACCTCGTAGATCCTGGGTGTATACTTGGACATGTAATCCCAAGTTGCACGCATTGCGTTGATCCCAAGTTGCACGCATTGCGTTGATATCATGACTATTGAGATGATTTGCTAGATATTGGATAAAGAGGATTGGTTGATCATGTTTTCATAAGACTCTGGATGTGAGTCTATGTTTCGGGCAGAAACCCTATTGAGATGTTTTATGTGATTTGGTTTTGGGCTGATACCCTACGGAGGAAATGGCTTTGATTGATAAATGTTTTCACTGTTTAGTGATTTGAAAAAAAATGTGTTTTGCTTTTAAGAAAGTACTTGAGATACTTGTTTTCTGATGCATGCATGTTTTTAAGTCAAGGGTATAAATGTCTTTCGTTAAATAGTTTTTAAGCTGATTATTTTTTCGACTCACAGTTTTTTAATGTTTTTGATACTCTTCAGGTTGATTGCAGATGCGGGTTATAGCAGAGACTGAGACATCATATGCCGCTGCGTACTTTGGAAATCATTGCGCACTCTAGAAACCCTGAGCGGGTTACGATTTTATCCCTGGTCTGACACGTGGTATCAGACGGGAGCAGGGTACATCCCACGATAAACCAGGGGGATTGGAATGGGTCCTTTCAACTTGGTATCAGAGCACTGGGTTGCTCTTGTGGTGTTTCGTATTTGTCGGATATGATGTCTCAAAGATGACGACAGCCCGTCATCAACCTGATGGTGAGGGTAAGAATAACAAAGTTAAGTGGGAACGAACTTATCCGCATGTCCTGTTTGGCATTGGATGCCATGTTTCAGTGGGGTTTGGCCCCGAGTAGGGCCAAGTAGACCCGAGGAGGGCCAAGTTTCTTGTGGTCCCAATGGCTGAAGGCTGTAGAATTCGAGTGGATGGGTTCCTCGGATAGTAGTTACTGGTAGATTGGATACCAGTTATTCCATATGGTGACTTCTAGGAGATGTGATCGACAATTGATCAGGATGGATGTGGTCGTTGATGACCCTAGTTTGAGATTGGTTGAATAAGTTACCAAGAAAGTGGTACTTGTGGATTAGATTCCGAGGTGGACCGATCAGTGGACCTTACGCTTTTGAGCTGATTGTACGGGTGATGAGTCGCCATTATGAGCGTTTGGTACCGATAGCAATGAGCTTCTTGGATTGGTTTGTACAAGGTTCATGGTAGACAATGCTATCGACGGACGTGGATGAGACTATTAGGAGTTAAGTGACGTTCGAGGAGCGTTCTTACGTTATTTTCGCCCTAGTCTTATTGAGATACGAGGGAGCTGGAGTTCCTCCGACATAAGCAGGAGACTTAATGGTCGCTTAGTACAAGCAGAGATTTCTGGTTTTAGCTCGGTTCGCACTCAGTGCGATCGCGATTTAGACGACAACGATTCGTCGGTTATTGTCAAGTCTTCGGAGTAAGACTTGACTGATAATGTGACATCTCAGATAAAGAT
The DNA here is from genome assembly GCA_032719365.1 of Prinsepia uniflora. Classification (NCBI taxonomy): domain Eukaryota; kingdom Viridiplantae; phylum Streptophyta; class Magnoliopsida; order Rosales; family Rosaceae; genus Prinsepia; species Prinsepia uniflora. Next base: position 55,866,278 of record CM064862.1, read on the forward strand.
GAGTTGGATGGAATTCACCAGCGATTGGATGATTCTGGATGACATCGAGAGTGTGTAGAAGATGTTTTCTCAGGGAGCTTTGGCGAGGGTTGTCTCTAGCCCCGAGTTCGTCGAGTGGCAGACGTATGAGATGGAGGGATCGTTGAGTGGGACAGAGGGGATCCCGAGAGGACCGGTTGAGATTGTGGTTATCTTTCAAGTCCGGTATGACCTTTGGACATGCGTACTACACGTGGAGCAGAGACATGTGTTTGTCTTACGTTGGACGGATTTCTCGAGTGTTGTGTGCGGGAGTTAATCCCATAGGGTTGGGATATACGAGTGAGTACTCCGACTGGGTGCGTAACGCATTTTGCAACCACCTTGTTAAAAGATACCAACAAAAGTTAGATCTTTGAGAGCTCAATTACAAGATTCATTGGAATTGGGGCTCCTAACCCCAGTGTTATTTGTCGAAATTCGATGGAACTTCGAGAGTTTGTCGGGATGAGGTAGCTGTATAGTGAGCTGGGACGAAATGAGTATTCCTTACCATGTGTCAGCTTAGTGAACTTTCATCATCACTTCTGGGTTTCATAGTGATGTCACCCAAGTAGATGCTGGTTTGGCTGTAGACTAGATTCTGTTTGATTTGAAGAGCGGAAGGTTCTTGGTGTCACCTAACATGATGAGTAAGTCTCAGATTTGGTGGACCCATGTTGGTGTTATGGGTCATGTTACGTTGGCTGAGCGAGTTAAGGTGGATCCACCGAGGACTGGGTTGGCTAGAGATGATTGTGACGATCGAAGTGATAGTGTTGGATGTGGATCGATTTGATTGTATATAAGTTGCCTATAGATTAGTGAGAATAGAGACGTTTGAGGATCGAGTTAGTTTGGAATTGGCGTAAGCTAATCATGACGATTGAGATTAGAATCACTCAGACTGGATGAGTGTCATCGATTTTCAGGTATGGTTGCTTTCCGCGATTGTAGCCCGTTGATGTGATTGACTCGAGAGGGAGTCAAGTTTTTTTGGCTTGAGAGTGTTGCTGGATTGGCGGTTACGACACACTGTATGATCCGACCCTTCACATCATCAAGATGCGGGTCGAGATTTGGATTGGTACGTCTTGGTACACGTAAGTGGGTTAGTCTTGGAGATCTCAAGGAGTAACTGCAGGACACATCCCAAGTGTTGGTCGGGTGACTAGGAGAACTCCGAGAAGATTTGAGTTAGTATATGATTTTTCCAGGTCTGGGATCGGACGGATGATAAGCCTTGAATTAAGCATCATTTTATACCCTTTATGCTTATCTTTTAATTTTTAAATACCAAACAATAGGAGAAAATAACATATTTTGTGAGAAATGTGCAGAATTGGACAGACCATGGAAATACGAGAATTTAGGCGAAAGAATCACATCAATCAGAGTTATATTGAAGAAGTTATGATTGAATAAAAGGAAGCCACCAAAAAACACTTAGAAATTTGGTAAGGGCCTACCGAATCAAAAATAGCAGTCCAGAAATTGGTTTGGCCAACACATATCGATTCCCAGTGGCAACGTTCGGCGCGCGGTTCTTGTTCAATTGCAGCTCGGGTCGGCGCGCTTTCACCGACTGCTCCAGGTTTGCTTCAGCGTGCGCTTACCGACGTTTCTTCAAAGCTTTCAGCCAATTCCTACCAAATGCCTCTTTGCAGATTCCTTGGTGCATTGACCAGCCCTTTGACTCCGAATTTCAGGCCAATTTTCGGTGCCCTTCCACTGAATCGTCTCTTGTTCAATTTCCAGCAACATTTTCCTTCTTTCTTGTGGAAAATTGTCCATTTCAAGCTTGGATTTGTTTCCTTTTTATTTAAGAAACCTTTTAAATTAAGATTTTTATTACCTTTATCTTTCAGGACTTTAATTTAATTAGTTTGATCATTTTTCTTTTAGAATTAAATTGTAAACTCCTATTTATTAGGGAATTAATTTTCTCCTATAAATAGAGAGGCTTAGGCTAATTGTAAAAGGTCGCCCATTTTTGTACTAAAGATCTACTTAACCAAATTTCCCTTTTCATTAATTCGAGATTTCCATAGAAAAATCCAATTACACCATATTCTATTATAAACACCTTCATTCATGACATATAGGGCAGTTCCCGAGTGTCTCACCAAGGAGTGTTAACCACTTAGCATCCATAGGGCAATTCCCGAAAAGAAAAAGTGTAACACGACCTCTTTACCCTATGATTGTCTTTTGTTATTGAATGATCGTTTTGTTGGATTGATCTTTAATATAATTATGGTTTTATATTTTATATGAATTTCAATAATCTTCCATGTGTTTCAATATCTTGGTTTTTGTTATAGTTGTATGTTGTAATTAATGCTTGATTAGATATAGGGCAGTTCCTGAGTCTATATCATTGTAAAAGTATAGGGCAGTTCCCGAGCACGTACTTGAGATAATATGCTTGTATTTCATAGAGCTAAGGTTATGGAATTTCGTAGGTTTTGGAAGTTGTTATAATGTATGAATGAGTTAGGTTAAAAATGAGTTGGCCATGTAAATAATAGACTATATTAGTTTAGATTAGTTAATCACTTAAGAGAATAGAAACAATCAACTACTCCCCTAATTAAATAATCAAACGATAATCATGCTTAGGTACCCTCAATCCCCGGTTAAGAACGATCCCTACTGATCAATGCTACAAAAAAGGATTTTAATTTGCGTATGTTTTTATTAAGTGTTGAGTGTGACTTTGTGTTTACTTTAATGTTTAGTTTTAGCGTATCAGTTTTTGGTGCCATTACCGAGGATTGAAATAATCTCTTGTATGATTTCATTTTTGTATATATGTTCATAATGTAAATATTATATTCGTACATATTTTCATACTTGTATATAAATTGTAATGCTTTTTGATAAAAAAGTTTTCTTTGTAAATATTTGTTTAAAAAAAATTATTTCAAAAAAAAATTTAAAATAAATAAAAAACACTTGAATACTATAAAGAATAAATTGTTTTTCAAACTAGTCTCGGCTATGTATGGATCACTTGTGCTCGAAGTTTAGATCTTGATCTTTAATGGAATAGGTGAAGTTTCATTTGTTAACTTACTCCTAAACCCTTCATGGCCCTTAAAAGTCTTGAGGTTGGGGCGGAGTTTGTTAACACTTAAGTTATCTTGGAAAGAATACATGTCTCACTTACTACGAATTTTTCAAGGTGATGTCTAGGACATGGGATAATGCATGCTACAGGCCAGCTCTGAGAAGTAGGATTTCGAAGTTCCAAAATCGTGTTCGCACTAAGAAGTAGGAGTTCGGAGTTCCAAAATTGTGTTTGCACTAAGAAGTAGGACTTCGGAGTTCCAAAATCATCCTCCCCTTGCATGTATTCTTTCTACCTTTCACTTTGGACTTGCCCAAACGGGGACAATGGTTCGAAATCCAAGCTAATGACTAGGGCCGCACGGACGTAGATGTCTCCATCTAAACTTTGAAGCTATGTGACCTATATATAACTTTGACTTCCCAACTTATAATGTGTTTCCTATTAAATGTTTTAGAGTCGCATGAATCTCAAAAAATTTCTCTTCAAAATCTAACTTTCGGGAACAGGTAGCGCCCCTTTTATTTATTTTCTCCTTAACGATTTGCGATGTGTGGATTTCATCACCAAACACTGTAGACTTGAATCTATGGACATGAGGTGGGGTGGAGGTTGTAAGCACTTGGGTTTGGTAAACATTTATTTTGAAAACTTCCATCGGTTGGTTATGGTGTCTAGGACGGTTATGACTAGTGACAAGTGGGGCACTAAGAAAGAGGACTCCAATGGAGTACATACCCTATCCAGGTTAGCCTTAGGGCGTTCTCGAAATTAGTCCTTGCTTCTCGCGTTACATCTATCCCAACTGGCCATGATTAACGTTGAATGGTGGAGGGGATTGAAATATGTTCATCAGTACGCGCAAGACGTACGCCCAGGAAAGTACTATGAGGAGCGAAGTGGGAAAGTTATTCATGTCACTCTAAAACTCTATCTATTACATTGATAGGTTGCATAGCCTACCTGCTGTTTCATGATGTTCGGATTTCATCACCGGACCCCCTATGACTAAGTTAATCTAGGGAAGTGAGATCAAAGGTGCAGTCCATTCTTTTCATGTAAGGTCACGTAACTCTTATGTTTTATGCAGGTTCTAACGATTTCCTTCTTATGCATTCACACCATTCTTTATGTGGACTTTTATGTGTTGCATTGATTTGGACGTGTTTGAACTTGTGCTTTTGCCATATTATTTTCGTGATCTACCTTGCATATTCTTGGTTATACTTTTTAAACATCTTTACTTAGCCGATGACTGTGACGTAGTTTGGGACGTCACGAATTCATAGACAGGAGGCACGCTCGATTCTGACATTCGAGGAGAAAGTTATGATGTTCGGAAGTTTAAGGGTAATTTGGTAAATTGGTTAAAAAGGGCCATTTGTTGACTTTTTGATCGGGATCGTGTTTGGACTTTCCGTAAGTACCGTTGGATAGGTTTCGAGACGCTGAATCCATAGACAGACGGCATGTGTCGATCGGAGGTCAGATGTGAAAGTTATGAGCCTTGAACGGTGAAGGGCAATTTGGTAATTTCTCAAAGAAGGGTAAAATAGTAATTTGTCTGGGCTTTGTGATGAGTCAGTACAATTGTGACTCACTTTTGTTGTTGAGTGACATCTGTCACGGGCAGATCGTGGCTTAGTGGCAAAGAGAGATTAGTGGCAATGAAGATTGGGTGGTGTGGATTTGAATTAAGAAAATAAATCGTGCATGTGTGTATTTTGTTAAGGACAAAACAGAGCAGTAGGCTCAAACAGCTAGTACAATCTCTCTGTCTGATCGATTTGTAAGGGAAAAGAAGAGAGAATTTTAGAAGGAATTGTGAGGATTGATTTGGAGAGTTTAGACGAGGAAACCTCTAAACCTTAAAGCTCAAAACAGTGAGAATTCAAATTCTTCCATAAAATCAAATTCGAATTTCTAGGTCTTGAAACGTCAAATTAAGCTTGATTTTAGCTTTCTAGGATTGCCACGATTAGGATCACCTTAAGAACGAAGGAAATTGGTGATCATTTGACTCTGAACAGACTTGAAGACAGAGGGGGAGTTCGAAGATTGAGTCGTGATTCTAGAAGGATTAAAAGATGAAATTGAACTCGAAAATGAGTTTATCATGGTCCAATAAAGCTTCTGGATGGATCAATTGAAAGAAATCAGGTGGGATTGATTAATTTCGAAGAAGGAACCGTACCCAGATATCCTTCGATGTTCATCTTCGAATTGTTTGAATGGAGGTAAGGATTTGTGAAATTAATTTTACAGAACTTCAATTGGACCTAAAACGATGCAATTAGCATAATCAATTGAAGGAATTAACTGGAAATGGACAGGGTTCCAACTGGGTCAACACGCGGGCAAAAGGACCCGTTTTACAGACAAACGGGCAAAGACGACGACTGTAGCTTTTACCATAGTAGGTGCGTGGACTCACGCGCAGCCACTCACGGTGGCGCGTGAGGTCTCGGGGGCTCGAATCCCAAGGTAAGTTCAACAAGAAACTTGTCCCATTTAATGTAACGAACTTTTTGGATTTGGTTTCGAGGAAATCGGACACCGTTTAGATATTGTTTCGAGGGTCCGAAGGTTTATGTTACGTTTAAAATACGTATTTAAATCCCGAAAAAATTGGGGAAAATTATGGGAGGTATATTGAGATGTTAGTGACCCTCACTAATGATTTTGGACAGGAATGGTGACTTCCGGAATTTACGAAAAATTGTGCAGCTCGAAAAGCGAGCGATATGGACGGTGTGAGTGGACTTTTGTTTTCTACCAAAAATGCATGCATATATGTTTTAAATGCTTTATTATATGATTTGAAATGCTTTGGCATGATTGATGTTTCGATATGATGATTTCTAGATTTTGGGAATAATATATTATTTTATATGATTTTGGGCACGATTTTCGAGAAAACCATGATATTGTTGTTTTGGGCGAAGGCCCAGGATTTGAGATTGATTTTGACTCGGATTATGAGTCGGGAAATGATTTGGTGGATTTGAAATACTTTGTGGATATATTTTGTGGATTTATGTGAAAATGAAAACTGAGGTTGCGGTTACGCGGATTTGCGTGAAATTGATATTTTGGGCGTGAGACCCAATGGAAATGTGATTTTGATTGGATTGTTATTTCCATGTGATTACATGATGAGATTGACGGTTTTCGGATTTATGAAATAATCGGGACTCTGGTTTTATGGATTTTGAGGAAATGATATTTTGGGTTGAGACCTTGTGTTGAAAATGGTTTTGATTTCAAATGCAACTGTTTTTCACTGGTTTTCATGGTAATGATATGTTGTGGATATTAGGGCTTTCATAGTTGAATATGTTTCCCTCGAAGTGCACCCTGGCTATTAGGGCTTCCAGTTGGGAATGTGTTTCCCCGGAATGAACCTTGGAGATAACGCTCGCCTCCGAGATGGTTGTGTGTACCCCGGAGAGGTCCCGTAGCACGGTCTATTGTCGTGCTTCGAGGATGGGTCCTGTCAAATTGGTATCAGAGCACTAGGTTGCTGATTTTTTTGCCACGTCATGCCTCCGAAACGTAAGCCTCATGCGTGACCTGGTAGTGAGACGGGTATACGAGGGTAAATGAGACCTCGTGATAGATCTCAGAATGAGATTGATCCTAGATTGGGGGTCAAATGTTAATCAGTGTACACTGTGAACTACTAATTGTTAAACACAGATTTGTGTGGGTCCCAAGAATGAATGAGCCCAGAGGCTAGAAAGGTACCACAATTGGGCAGATTGGACCCGGGATAAGATTATTCTCAGTGAATTCCTTAAGTGGAATGTATGTTAATGAGTCTAGAATATGATGGGATATCCCTTAGGCCTTAGAGGTCGTATAAGATGTGATTCACCAGCGGAATTTTCTCGGTGATCGGGTATGCCAATGATGGCATGGATGATTGTTATGAGATTGGACTCAAAAGGAGTCAAGATTGGACTCGAGAGGAGTCGAGGCAAGAAAATGGGACTCAAAGTGAGTCAGGAGATCGGTTAAGACTCGAGATGAGTCATGGTAATGTATCAGGGCTCGAGATGAACCATAAAGGTTGAAATATAATTATGATTTTTGACACGATCGGCTCTTTGATTGAGACATGTTTGGCACCTGGGATTCCAAGAATTGGAATAGGGCCAGATACGAAGGGATTGTGAATTTATGGCTTAGTATGGTTTAACCCTATTATTGGACTTCTGGATTTGGATGGGTCGTGTCGATTTCACTTAATGATTGAAAGTACGGGCAGAGACCCATAGTACACAGAGATTTGGACTTAGGAGATGGTCCAGTGCAGTGGGACGCCAGTTGGGTCCACTGGGTGATAAAATACTAAGGTTAATTGCTCAGTAATGCTCATGATTGTAAGTCGTCTGGTCACATCATAAAGAAAAGCGTATATCGATTGACAAAGTGATAGAGGCACTGTTGGGGTGCAATGGAGCAGGGATTGGCTTTTGCAGAAATGGTTGATGTGACAGGCGAGGGAAGAGTTGGTGGGGCCCATGATGGACCATAGGGGGGTGGTCAGTTGGGACCACATGCCCGAGGATTGCAGTTACTTGGCAAAAGTCCTGAGTAGCCTCTGGAGTGGTAATATGAATGTAAGTTTAACCAGGATGTATGTATTTGGTAGGTCCCGGGCTATCCACTCTTCCATGTTTTGAGGTTGTATATTGGACGGATATGGCGATGTCTGTGATTGGTTAAGGTATGGCGGTCGGTGAATTGACTAGAGCTATGGATGTGATAAAAGTGATAATATTTATATGGTAACCTTGGTACTTATAAGGTGAAATTGGTGAGACCTAAGGGGGGTAGACTTATCGATGTGAGGCTACCCAAGATGACATGTTTTATTTGCCTAGTGGCTGACCTAGGGTATTATTGGACTTGGATGATTTGGATGTAATCCTTGGGATGGAGTGATTGATGACTCATGAGACCTCTATCGCGTATGTCGATTAGAGAGTGATATGTGGAGTCCAAGATTATCAGATTTTGTATTTCAGGGGGACTTGAGGATAGATATTGAACCTCACAATCGATGGACTGTTGGTATGAGGTAATCAAAGTCTACTGGTCAGATGTGTGGCATATGTGATTAGTATATGAGATGCCTAGTGATGGCTGATAATGTATGGATTTTGCAATATGTTTCCTGAGTTGTTTCCATGATGAGAGGTTGAGTTGATCATGGTGATCATGTCGAGTATACGAACTGTTTCTCGAACACTTTGGTATGTGGCACCTACGGAGTCACAAGGACTGAAAGTGCAAGTACAGGACTTGATAGATACGGGTTCATTCGGCCAGTGTCGTTGTGGGGAACCCAGTGGTATTAAAAAGGAAAAAGGGATGATGGTCCTAGCTTACATGTCGATTATGGACAACTTAATGACGTAACGGTTAGGGATAAGTATCCCTTATCATGAGCTAATGATTTGTGGTTCTGTTGGAAAAATGTGATTATTGGGCCTATTGAGAGAGGCTAACATGATGATGACTATTGGGTATGAGTACAAGAGAAAAAGATGATGTTCAGATTTGATATGGCTAAGGTGAGCCAATGGTGATGCCTTTGGAAGGGTAAATGAACCGGTTATGTTTGTAAGATGATGAGTCAGGTATTCTGACCATATTTGGATGGTATGGTATATGGTACCTTGATTGATGATTGATTGGTGTACTCACATGTACAGATGGGCGTGTGATATACTGAACAGATGTATTGAATGCCCTCAGAGAGGAAAATATATGGTCGGATAAGCGTTAGGCCTGGTCGACCAGAGTAGATTTGTGGAACAGATACGAATGACGGTCGGGATTAGTGTGAATCACAAGAGAAACAGATGTATTGGTTAATGGAAAATAATTAAAGACTGTCATGGGGAACATGAGTTGTTTTGAGATTGAATGGGTACTATAGAGGATTATAGAGGGGTTTTCTACAATGTTTTTCGTGTTATGGTGATTGACCCGGAAGGAGGTCAGAGTTATTGGAAATGAAAACTGAAATATGATGATTACAAGTGGAGAAACAGTGATTGTTGTTCGATGTGACCCTTTCTGTGTGTATAGTGAGATGTCACTATGAGATTTGGGATTTGGTGAGGTGTGCTTCGGTAGCATAGGGATGGGATTGTCGATGCTAGCTGAATCCTCAGGAGTTTTACTTTCCTTACATGATTTTGGATCGACCATAGTGACCCATGGATCGAGTATGCAGAGGTCATACCTCTAGGAAGGAATGTACGAGTACTGTATTGACCATCAGGATTGATAATGATTAATAAACAGAAAAGCTTAATGTGTGATGAGGCGATGGTCAGGAAACATTGAGATTACGACCGTGTTGTCGGGTCAGGTATCATTCGTGGGAAGGCTAATGTGATAGCCGGTCAAGAATTGACATGTCTGATAACGTAAGGATAGGTGAAATCCTGTTAGTAGTGGAACTCCATAGGATTGGAGTGGTACATGCTTTTTGATCACTTGGACTACTAGAGTCCAACTGCAGGATCATACTTGGTGTATGATGTTGGATGGAGTCGAGGTTAAGGAATGGATATGATTTGTGATATCGTATGAATGATTGTGCTGAGTGCCAGTTATTGGCAGAAGGTAGGCATCAGTGAGGCCTATGAGGATAAACAAAACAGAAGGAAAAGTTAAATTCATTCTGCTTAGTGACCCTGGGAAAGAGGTATGGAGTGATTAATTTAATGAGGGGAATGAGTTCCCAATTTATTGAGTCTTATGGGGTGATTGGCATGGTGGCCTGGTGGTATATGCATAGTGATTTGAGCCCTTGTACCATTTCATGAGTGGATGACATGTGATTGGGCTGATGATACTGGTACTTGTGATTTTTGGATTGTGTATACTCGGACGTTAAGCATGGCTCCGTTTTTCGAGTAGGCTTGGATATGACTGCCCGTGGGGCAGAGGATTACAGAGAGATATGTTTCGATGTTTACCCTGTGACGGGGACTGGATTATTGAGGTTCCATAAGTTTGATGTGGACTGATATAAGGTTTGGTTAAACCAGAAGGGTATGCGATTGATTATGTTTATGGCTCACATACATATTCCTCGGGAAAATTATCATGGTACCACTGATTGGAAATTCGAGGACGAAATTCTTTAAGGGGGGTAAGTTGTAACGACCTGGAAATTCAAAAAAGGAAAATTTGGAAATTTTGAAGGAAATGACGATTTTTCCCCTAGAATTGGGCAAACAGTTGACTTTTAGTTCGAGCGGTCAATCGGACTTTGACCAATGACTATTATGTAGTTCGGGACGTCACGAATTCATTGAAAGGTGGCACGCCTGATTCCGACAATCGAGGAGAAAGTTATGATGTTCGGAAATTTAAGGGTAATTTGGTAAATTGGTTAAAAGGGGTCATTTGTTGACTTTTTGATCGGGACCATGTTTGGACTTTCTATAAGTACCGTTGGATAGGTCTCGAGACGCTAAATCCGTAGACAGACGGCATGCGTCGATCGGAGGTAGGATGTGAAAGTTATGAGCCTCGAACGGTGAAGGGCAATTTGGTAATTTGACTGGGCTTTGTGATGAGTCAGTACAATTGTGACTCACTTTGGCTGTTGAGTGACATCTGTCATAGGCAGATTGTGGCTTAGTGGCAATGAAGATTGGGCGGTGTGGATTTGAATTAAGAAAATAAATCGTGCAGGTGTGTGTATTTTGTGAAGGACAAAACAGAGCAGTAGGCTCAAACAGCTAGTACAATCTCTTTGTTTGATCGATTTGTAAGGGAAAAGAAGAGAGAATTTGAGAAGGAATTGTGAGGATTGATTTTGAGAGTTTAGACGAGGAAACCTCTAAACCCGAAAGCTCAAAACAGTAAGAATTCAAATTCTTCCATAAAAATCGAATTCGAATTTCTAGGTCCTGAAACTTCAAATTAAGCTTGATTTTAGCTTTCTGGGATTGCCACGATTAGGATCACCTCAAGAACCAAGGAAATTGGTGATCATTTGACTCTGAACGAACTTGGTGACAAAGAGGAAGTTCGAAGATTGAGTCGTGATTCTAGAAGGATTAAACGATGAAATCCAACTCGAAAATGAGTTTATCATGGTCCAATAAAGCTTCTGGATGGATCAATTGAAAGAAATCAGGTGGGATTGATGAATTTCGAAAAAGGAACAGTACCCAGATATCCTTCAATGTTCATCTTCGAATCGTTTGAATGGAGGTAAGGATTTGTGAAATTAAGTTTACAGAACTTCAATTGGACCTAAAATGATGAAATTAGCTTAATCATTTGAAGGAATTAACTAGAAATGGACAGGGTTCCAACTGGGTCAACACGCGGGCAAAAGGACTCGTTTTACAGACAAACAGGCAAAGACGACGACTGTAGCTTTTATTGTAGCAGGCGCGTGGACTTGAATCCCAAGGTAAGGGCGTGTGGACCCGAATCACAAGACGGTGGGCGCGTGAGGGCGCGTGGGATCGAATCCCAAGGTAAGTTCAACATGAAACTTGTCCCATTTAATGTAACGAACATTTTGAAATTGGTTTCGAGGAAATCAGACACCGTTTCGATATTGTTTCGAGGGTCCGAAGGTTTATGTTATGTTTAAAATACGTATTTAAATCCCAGAAAAATTGGGGAAAATTATGGGAGGTATATTGAGATGTTATTGACCCTCGATATTGATTTTGGATAGGAATGGTGACTTCCGGAATTTACAGAAAAATGTGCAGCTCAGAAAGCAAGCAATATGGACGGTGTGTGAGTGGACTTTTGTTTTCTACCCAAAATGCATGCATATATGTTTTAAATGCTTTATTATATGATTTTAAATGCTTTGGCATGATTGATGTTTTGATATGATGATTTCTAGATTTTGGGAATAATATATTATTTTATATGATTTTGGGCACGATTTTCGAGAAAACCATGATATTGCTGTTTTGGGCGAAAGCCCGGGATTTGAGATTGATTTTGACTCAGATTATGAGTCGGGAAATGATTTGGCGGATTTGAAATACTTTGTGGATATATTTTGTGGATTTATGTGAAAATGGCAATTGAGGTTGCGGTTACGAGGATTTGCGTGAAATTGATATTTTGGGTGTGAGACCCAATGGAAATGTGATTTTGATTGGATTGTTATTTCATGTGATTACATGATGAGATTGATGGTTTTCGGGTTTATGAAATAATCTGGACTCTGGTTTTATGGATTTTGAGGAAACAATATTTTGGGCTGAGACCCTGTGTTGAAAATGGTTTTGATTTCAAATGCAACTGTTTTTCACTGGTTTTCATGGTAATGATATGTTGTGGATATTAGGGCTTTCGGAGTGGAATATGTTTCCCCGAAGTGCACCCTGGATATTAGGGCTTCCGATTGGGAATGTGTTTCCCCGGAATGAACCCTGGAGATAACGCTCGCCTCCGGGATGGATGTGTGTACCTCGGAGAGGTCACGTAGCACGGTCCGTTGGCGTGCAGCCGAGGGAGGCTCGACTCAGATCAGATGTGTTGGATTGTATGGAGGTCGGTCGGTGATGTGTTCACGACAATCTGGATTGTCGACTGGTGATGTGTTCACAGCGACTGATTACCAGCTGGTGATATGTTCACAGCGGCGGATGCTCGGATTTAGAGCGGTCCTTGAGCCTATTGATTTGCACGCGTTGCAGGGATAACGTGACTATATGAGATTGGCTATGAGACTGGATATGGAAATGAGTCCCGTGGTTTTATTGAGATTTGTGATTTACAAACAATTGTGCCCAGATATATTTTTCTCATGATTTAAGATATGCATGCATGTTTGTGAAACTGGAGGGTAGGAATGTATTTTGATAAATGTATTTCTAAAATTTTATTTTTGCCTACTAAAACCTTTTCTGTTTTATTGACCCTCCAGGTCGTGGCGCGATGATCGAGGCTATTCGAGAAGTGGAGGCATGAGTGGGCACAGGTACGGTTATCCCTTGTTTGGCAAGTGCTGAGGGTAATTTCGAAACTTCAGTTGACTTGTCAGATGGGAGCATGACCAGGCAGGGTTATCTATGTCCTTCGTGGACGGGTCCTGTCATTAGAGCTTTCCAATTTGTGTGCAATAGCATGAAACCAAGTGATGCTGATGATGAACTTCTGCAACTTAAGGCCTTCCTTTCTCTTTGGCGGATAGGTCCCAATCTTGGCTCATAGACTTTCTTGCCAATCATATCACTACTTGGAAATAACTTGCGGACTTTTTTTTTCTAAGTACTTTCCCGCTTTTATGATCACATCAAAGAGACGAGAGATCACATCCATTACCCAAGCACCAGACAAAACCTTTTGTTCATACTACGATTGTTTTAAGGTCTTTTGTTCTACTTGTCCTTCACATGGTTTCTCGGAGACTAACCTAATGAATTACTTCTATGATGGTCTTATAACCGATGGACCGAGATCTTCTTGATGAAGCTTCACATGGGGCATTTATGGACTTAGATGAGCCCGAAGCATGACAGTTACTCGAGAGTAGGGCCACCAATGATGACCACTACGGCATGTCTCACAAGAAAGGGGTAAGTGCACTTAATTCTATGGGAACCTCGAATGAATAGATTGAAAAGCTCTAATCTATGCTTGAGCAAGTTTTGGAATAAGAAGCCAAAAGGGCTATGCAACCTAAGGGACCTATATGTGGCGTGTGCCAATTGGATGGACACCTAAGTGATCAATGCCATCAAGTGACATACCCAAATGATGGCATGGAACAAGCCTATGCCTTAGGAGGATATCAAGGGGGCCAACGGTTCAATAACTTTAACAACTATGGACAAGGAAACTGTGATCATTCAGGATTCAAGTGAAGCAGCAATGAAGGATGTTTGAACCTTCCAGCTCAACACCAACAAGGATACTCACGACCACAATTCATGCCAAGACCACTAATGCCTCATAAACCTATGGGTATGCAACAAGCTCTTCTGATTCATCAATTCTCTAACCCAGATTATGATAAGATGTTTTCACAATTATCCACTTCAACTCAAGTCCTTCTAGACAGCGAAAAGCAAACAAAGGAGACGTTGAACACTCATGGTCGTGAAATTTCTGAAATGAAGAAGCAAATTGGTCAAATTGTCAATTTCAAGGGACAAGTCAAAGATACGGGGAATTTTCCTTCACAAACCGTTCCCAACCCAAAGAAAAATTCTTTTGAGCATACTAGTTATGTTACAACTCGAAGTGGGAAGGTTTTGCACAACCCTATGCCCAAGGAAGGCCCAAAATCGAGTTCTATGGATACTAGGATAGAAAGTGACAAATTTTTTCAGAATGAGTATGATAAGATCACCATTCCGAACAAGGAAGTGGGACCAATGCCAACACCATCTAGTCACGACAAAGGTAAAAATCCTATCTCTTCAAATTCTATTCCTACTAACACCTTGTTGTCTCGTGCACCCTTTCCAAGTATATTTGCAAAAACTAAGAAGGATGAGAAGTATGAAGAGATCCTTGACATATTTTTGAAGGTACAAGTGAACTGCCATTGATTGAATGAATCAAACAAGTACCCGTTTATGCCAAGTTCCTCAAGGAGTTATGCACCCAATTACGACAAACAAAGGAGAAAGTGGTGGTTAAGTAAATGAAACTGTTTCTGCGGTTATCCAACGAAAACTTCCACCAAAATTGAAAGATCCTCGGAGCTTTTCAACTCCCTGTGTAATAGGTAACAAGTCATTTGATAATGTCATGATAGATTTAGGTGCATCAATTAATGTTATGCCATACCATATATATTCATCAATGAATCTAGGTGAATTAAAGAAAGACAATGTGATTATTCAATTTGCAGATCGTTCTCACGCATATCAAAGATGATATGTAGAAGATGTTCTTGTGCAGGTCAATCAGCTTATCTTTCCTCGTGACTTTAATATATTTGACATGAATCAGAGTCCTTTGGACAACACACCATTGCTTTTGGGATGTCCATTCAAGAGGACGGCAAGAACAAATATAGATGTCCACAATGGTCTTCTATCCATGGTATTTGATGGGGGAATGATCGAGTTCAACATCTTTGAAACTATGAGGTATCCTACCACTAGTGTTAATGCTTGCTTTGCTATTGACATTGTTGAATCTATGTCGCAGGAACACTTGAACCATATACATGACGATGGACTCGAAACAACCATTCAAGAAGGAGCAGGACTAACCTAATTCAAGACTGAAGCCCTCTTCGATGCACTAATTGAGGTCCGTGAACCCAAAATCCTTGAATCAATCATGGTCCTAAATGAAATGCCGAGATATGTAAGTCCTCCTCCTCAAATTTCCAATTACTTTTGGTACTAATAAAATGATTCCCTCTGTTGTCCACGCCCTTGAACTAGAACTTAAGGTACTTCTGGAACATTTGAAGTACCCATTCCTTGGAGATAATGGCACATTACCCGTCATTATTTCTTCAACTCTGAAACCTGATCAAGAGATAAAACTTATGACTGTACTTAAGAAGTTCAAGACCACGATTGGATGGACACTTGTAGACATCAAGGGAATCAACCCTAAAGGAATCAACCGTGCCACTTGTGTTCATCGTATCTTTCTTGAAGATGATACCAAACCCAATCGGGAAGCACAAAGAAGACTTCATCCACCTATGCTGGAAGTTGTTAAAAAAGAGGTAATCAAACATTATGATTGTAGTGTTATTTACCCTATTTCAGATAGTCGTTGGGTATCCCCTTGTGCAGGTTGTGCCAAAGAAATCTAGCATCACTGTAGTAAAGAATGTCGAGAATGAATTAGTGCCTCAACGAACCATCACCGGACATAGAGTTTGCATCGATTACCGAAAACTCAATGCCACCACAAGGAAATACCACTTTCCTTTGCCCTTCATTGACCAAATTGATACTCCCACTATTGCTTCCTTCATTGATACTCTGGATACAGCCAAATAAGCATCACTCAGGAAGATCAAGAGAAGACCACTTTCACATGACCTTTTGGTACATTTACTTACAGGAGGATGCCATTCGGTTTGTGCAATGCATTAGATACTTTTCAACGTTGTATGCTTTCCTTATTCTCTGATTATGTAGAAAAGATTATTAAAGTATTCAAGGATGACTTTAGTGTATTCAGAGATAATTTTGATGCATGCTTAGAAAACCTTAAACATATATTGCAATGATGTGTCGATTCAAGGCTAGTACTTAACTGGGAGAAATGTCACTTCATGGTAACTCAAGGGGTAGTTTTAGGAAATATTGTGTCGACTAAAGGAATAGCGGTTGATCGAGCTAAAGTAGATCTTGTGCGGTACTTACCCTCTCCCACTTCGGTGAGAGAGATCCATTCATCCTTGGACATGCAGGTTTCTACCAGCGATTCATCAAAGACTTCTCATCAATTTCTAGACCCCTATGTCATTTACTCCAAAAGGAAACCACCTTTGTGTTCAGTGTCGAGTGCCAAGAGGCCTTTGACAAGCTAAATCTAATGATATTAGTAAAATCGATCTATAAAATGAAGCTGAACCTAGATGGGACAATACTGAAGCACAAAGTCAGATTGGTGGCCAAGGCATATGCTCATAAACTAAGGATTGATATCAATGAGACTTTACTTCTGTTTTAAGGCTAGATACAATCAGAACCTTGATTGCTCTACCTGCATAAAGGGAATGGATGTTATTTCAACTTGATGTGAAATCAACCTTCTTAAATGGAGTCCTAGAGGAGGAGGTTTATGTGGACCAACCAAATGGGTTTCAGGTCCAAGAACAAGAAGTCAAAGTCTACAGATTGAATAAGGAATTGTATGGCCTTAAATAGCCACCAATGGCTTGGTGTGGGGAAATCAACTCCTAGCTTTTGAGCTGTGGGTTTCTAAGCAGTTCAAATGAAGCTAATTTTTACTTGAAAGTTAATCAGGATGAAGAAACATCGATTTTCTCTATAGATGCGGATGACATAATCTACACAGGAGATATTATTTCTATTATGAATGGGTTCAAGGTGGAAATGATGAGAAAATCTGAGATGTCCGACCTAGGTTTACTGCATCATTTCCTAGGAATGGGAGTGCTACATTCAAGCACTGGAATTTTCATCCATCGGAGAAATTATGTATCTACACTATTGGAGAAGTTTGGGCTCAAAGATTGCAAACTAGTGAGTATTCCTCTAGCTACTAATGACAAGCTTCAGAGGGCATATGGTAGTGAAGTAGCTGATGAACAGTTTTACAAATAGATTGTGGGGACTCTATTGTATTTGATTACTATAAGGAAAAATATCATGTATGATTCTAGTCTACTATCAAGATTTATGCACAATCCTTCCAAGAAGTATATTGGAATAGTAAATAGAGTGCTGAGATATGTGCAGGGTTCCCTAAACTATGGATTGGAGAACAAGAAAGGAAAGTCAACAACCCTAATTGGGTTTTGTGACAGTGATTTGAGAGGATTATGAGATGATAGCTGATAGCAAAATCACATTAAGGTATGCTTTTACTTTTGGGAGTAGGATAATTTCTTGGGCATTTGTTAAGCAATCCAATGTTGCTCTATCTATAGGTGAGGCTGAGTATGTAAGTCTGTGTGAAGCTACAGTTTAGGCAGTATGGCTTATATTTGTGTTGAAGGATTTTGGGGAAAAAAAATTAGAGCCTACTGCTCTAATGTGTGACAATATGTCAGCCATTGCTATGGAAAAGAACCCAGTCTTCCATCAAAAGACCAAACATATCAATTGGAAATTCCACTACATAAGGGATGCACTTTAGAATGGGGAAATTGCTATCCAGTAATGCAAGACTGAAGAGCATATTACATATATTTTTACTAAGGCATTTCCTAAAGATATGTTTAGCTACCTTAGAGGTTTTCTTGGTATGTTTTTTGTTAACAGCATACAAGGGTCTGTTGGTGTATAAGTTATCCACTTAGGATGTTGATGAGGCAACCACTTGGTAGCTGTGTGCACACCTAATCGAGAACTAGGTGAAACTGTGCAAGTGAGAGAGTTGTAATTCAGTTGTAAGAGAAAATGTGTAAAGTGTAAGACATAAAGTGCATCTCAGTTGTAACAGTAAGTCGGGTTGAAACTGTTGAATTATGTGGCAGCCATCCATTGATTGTGTGATGTTAAGAGCATCTAGGCTCTAATAGTTTTAGGTGAAGTGTGTGTATACATATCCTAATTCAGTATCGCAAAACTCCTAAGTCTAAACATTCGTGTAATCAATCATCTAGCCTATCCTAGTCTCAATTCGATTTCAACTAGAGTTAGGGTATATAAGAGTACCTGATTATGTATTTTTCTTCATGCTGTTGTCACAACCAACATCTTGGTACTCTGAAATCCAAGAGACATTTTGTGGGGCCTCTTTTATGTGTTTCTTCATGTTTTCGTCTTATAATAACATATATTTTGCGCATAATGAAGGTGTCTCACTATAGGCTTGCAATATAGATGTCATTCCATGATATTTTGTTCTTTCTAAATTGATGAGGCTCAATTTTTCATATTGGAGTTTTCGAATTTCTGATGTGCATTGTGTAGTAAAATTGGTGATCTATGAGAGCATAACTCTTCTCTCATGTTTTTAGTGAATGTAAAAAGTTTGTCCATATTGTATTATGCCATATCTTTGAAACCTACTTCAAACTTTTATCAGCTATTCAAAGTTCAAACCTTCAATGCAGAAATCAAACAATTTTCTCAAATTTTTTGTAGGTGTTTGAGAAATTCTAGAGCCTCTGGCCAAATTCCACAACAAGTTGGCAAGTTTTCTAGTTTGTAATAACTATAAGTAGCAGTAGCTTTGACATCCTATTATGAACTTCGTTTTTGTTTTCACACTCTAGGTCTTCATAAATATGATGATTCCTGACCTAAATGAATTCCTAATTGGCATAGACCTGAGCTTCAATAAGTTGAGTGCTCAAATACCAAACTCTTTCCAAGGTTTTACATTGTTGCAGTTTCTGTAAGTAAACTTGTAAAAACCCGGATCCTAATCTTCGAAGAGCTGACTTTTTTTGTCAAAGTCAAAATATTGAATTTTTGACCGGGAACTCGTTTAGGTGATTCGAGAGGACCGTTACGATGGTCTCAGCCTCCCGAGTATGTTGATAGGCGTCATACTGAAATAGAGTTACATATGGTTTCGTTTTGGGTCAGCGATGTGTAGAGGAATTTGGTAATTAGTTTAATGAAGATTATTTTGGTAAATTTTCTTAAGGAGATTTTTCTGGTGGCTCAATGCGATAAGGGAAAGTGTCCTTTATCCCTTATGATATGGTGCACCGATTTGAGTTTGTAAGACGTGAGAAGTGTGTGTGTGTGTGTGTGTGTGGTTACAGTGCACGGCCGAGAGAGAAAAAAGAAAAACTGAATGAAAGGAACCAGATAAGAGATGGAGAAAGAAAAAAAAGGAAAAAGAGAAGAGGAAGAGAACAGAGAGAGAAGAAGAGTGATAAAGGTCTCTATTCTAGGAACCCAACAAGAATCCGAGAAGGATTTTTGGGTCTAGGGTTTTCCAACCCAGTTCCGACCAGAAACCATGAAAACTAGTCCACAAATAGTTTCCTTAAGTCCCTACGATCATAACAAGCTACTAAGGTGAGGATTTGGACGTTGGGATCACCCAGAAACTAAGGGGTGCGGGTCAACTGTGAAAGAGAGGTTTGGGCAACAGTTTTGGGTATGTTTCTTTGTGTTTTGATTGTATAGATCCTTTCATAATCTAGATTAGAACGTGTTGGTTGAAGTAGAATTGAAAAAGAATTCAAAATGAAGGAGAATTGGTTGGGTCAATTCGCGAGTCAACATACAAGTTTTGCAGAAAAAACGGGTTTGTGACCCAAGGTTGAAGAAGGAGAATAGTGGCTAGTGCACACCATGAACAATGCCTTTGGACGGCGCATGGAGGCACGTGCTACCTCATCTAGGCATGCTTCCAATACAAAAGTTATAGTATTTGATGTTACGAGTCCAACGATACAATTTTCGTGGCGATCAGATATCCTCTCGGGGTTGTTTTGGTTATTCGAAGGTTTAGGGTTCGTTTTAAATCCGTTTAAAAATCCCGAAAAATTATGGGATTAAAACAGAAGATTTGAGGGATGGTTAATGACCTTTGGATGTGAGTTTTGGCAGGTTCTAAGATTCGCAGGAAATTACGGAAATACATGCAAAGCAGAATTCAGTTATATGGACGGTGTGTGAGTGGACTTTCTTTCCCTTACACTATTATGCATGCATACTTATATTTTTTGAATGGTTTTCTATGTAATTTTGATGATATTGGAGTGATTGTAGTTTTATATGAATTTTGAAGATTTTATGAATATTTTATTTCGTATTTTTTGAGGTTTTTTCGTAAATTTCATTTTGATTCCCGATTCGAATGTGGTTTTGGGATTTGGTATGACTTTTGATTTGAAAAGTGATAATGTTGGAATGTTGATGGTTTTCTATGTTTTGGCAGGGTTTTCAGAAGTCTTTGATGACACGTTTTACGAGACTTTCTTAATTTTATATTTCTAAGTTTCGTTTTTAATTATGGATTTTGGCTGAACTAGGTTTGAACATTGGAATAACGTGATTTTGGAGTCTTTATGGTTCCTTATGATTTTCAGATGATTTTTATAAAAAATTCTTTTTGTGCACGTTTTACGAAAATTATGATAATTATAGTTTTGCACTTAGGCTCGGGTTTCCAAAACATGATTTTGATTATGGTTTTGGTATATGATATGACATGTGATATGAGTATGTGTTATTGGTTTTGATGAAGTAAACTGCGGTGATGATTGTGATTTGAGTTTGATCGATTATATGTGTTATGATGCTTGTTAATCAATTAGTCTAAGAAGTTGAGCCTAGGGCTCCGAATCCTAAGGCTTATATTGTTGTCGCAACTTCGACGTCTAGCTCGGGGCTTTGAATCCTGAGTCGGGTTTCAATCGAACATCGAGTAGGGGGCTCCAAATCCTGAATGGGTAAATGTGTGATGGCCAATGTTTAAAATGGCGGCCTAGGCGCTGGGTGGAGCGGTGCGGCCACAGATAAGGCTTAGGTGGCAGCTATACGTGGCTTAGGGATTCCATGAATCCTATGTGGCCTGAGCGGTGTCTGGGCGCTCCTGAACGCATTGCGCAGCCTAGGTGGCTGGGCAGCAGAGAGGTAGGCGGCTGGGCATTTTTTTGGAATTAAAAAAAAATGAATTCCACTCCTAACGTATTTTACTTTCCCGAACGAAACTTCAAAATACCCAAATCAGATTCAAACCCAATTGTAATATCATACACATGCTCATAAGTATCATAAAACTACACCTAAAGCCAATCGAAAAATCATAACACTAGACCCAAATCAAAACGCTACACCACAACACAATCGAAAAATCACAACATTACACCGAAACCCAATCGAAAAATCATAACATTACACCCATATCATACTCAAAAAATCTAAATTGAACCCTACCATTGTGAATCGCCTCTGTCGTCCATCCTCGTGACTTGGCTTCTGCGCAAATTGAACTCAATTCAACAGAGCAGCATCACATCAGTAGTCAATTCAGTAAAGCATCATCCTCTCCCAGACTCGCGCACTCAAACTCGAAGTCTGGCCCACTTCGCTGCAGAACAAGAAGTGGAATTGGAACTGAAAACCTCTCTGAAACTGGAACTCCCTTTGATTGGAGACAGAGTCGATGAGAGTCTTCAATCTTCTTGACTTTGTCGATGATTTTCTGGCCTTCGTCTTTGGGTCGGTGAGGAAAGGAATTGTTGTAACGTGGTGTGGTGTGGTGTGGTGTGGTCCGTGTGGAATCGATGAGGAAAGGAATTGAGGAAAGAAACTGCCGAACTAGTGTGGTTGTGAAGCAGCAGCAGTAGCCTTGTAAGTAACTGACTCAATTGACTAGATGCTACTCTACCAAATTGACTCCATTGACGTAAACAACTACGAATTTCTTCTGAAAGATGGTACCTTTGCTTCTAGAATTAAGAGGAATTTTAGATTTCGTTTTCGTGGATATGGGTTTGGGTTTTATGTTTTATACTGGACGGTGGTAGAGTACTACTAAGAATGGAATATTGGGTTGGGTTTTGTATGATATTGGGTTTGGGTTTGGGTTTGAGTTTACCAAAATAGATTGGGTATTTTCTTGTACTTTCGAAATAGATTGGATTTCCAATTCAGTTTGAATGATTAGAACAATCTCATATTTTGTACTTATTGAGTCATTGTAGATCAAATATCAAAATAATAGAAGACATCTCTTTTATCTTTACTCTTTATTCAACCTCTCATCATATTTAAAATGAATTATATATAATATGTTTATATATATGTAATTACGCAGTACATTATTTATTAACTTTTTTTTTTATTTTAAAAAAAAAAACTGCATAGGTGTTCGCCTAGGCCCCTCCTAGACGCCTAGGCACTAGGCCCTGACCCACTGCCCTAGGATCGCCTAGTGCCATTTAAAACATTGGTGATGGTCTACTAGGAGTGCCCTTGTAATGTTGTGATTGATGTTGTACTTGTGCACTGATGTTGGGTTGTTATGCGTGAACTCTGTGGTAATGTTGATTTTGGATTGATTGTGTGTTACTGTTGTGCTTTTAGATGAGTAACCTTTCTCGTGATGTGTGTTGATTGGTTGGAATTCTCAGACATCGAGCCTAGGGCTCCGGTTCTTGAGATAGTGTTGTGATGACTCAGACGTCGAGCTGGGCTCCAGTTCATGAGTGAGTTTGTGGTGTGCCTACCTGCGAGGCAGTGATTGATGTTTGACTTTGTGCATTGAGGATGGTTTGATAGTGAAATGCATGAATTGGGGTAGACAATGATTATGGTTTGATTATGTGGCATTAATACGTTATGACATGTTAATATTTCATGGTTGAGTTGGTAATTTCTTTACGGTTGATTTCACGTAATTTAAGAATATAAAATGTGTTTTGTTTTAATTGAAGTGAAATAGCTTTCGCATGCATGCACGTTTTTGGAAAAAATAGAGGGTACAAGTTGGAAGTTCTCAAATTTTTTTAAACGTTTTTTTTTGTCCATTCACACGTTTCCTTGGTTTTTGTAGCCCTCCAGGGGCGTTGCATGGGAATCAAGGCTAGGAAGGCGGAGGTATGAACTAGCGAGAAATACATGTATCCCTTGTCTAACAAGTTCAAGGGTAATGTTGGCACCTTGGGGTTACTTGTCAGACGGAAATAGGGCTCGAGAACAATTTTCGAGGTGTCTTGGGTGTTGGGTCCTATCAAAACTTATTTTGACTATTTTCTGTTTAAAATTTCATCATGTATAAATTAAAAATTTATGACTTATATTTGTTTATGGATCTAAGATATCTTGGGAACAATAACCTAGGAGAAGAACTACCTGCAAATCTTATCACCCCCAAAGCCTATTGCACTTTAATTATCACATCATTATCTTTAGATGCCTCATTGATTTAACCTCAGAAAAAACGTGATGTTAAATTTCTTGTGCACTTGTGGAGATGTCTCGTTCAATCCTATATCTAGGAATTCAGTACTGGACACGACCCATCCCAATCCCCCCGGGATTAATGCAGGATGTGGACATGCTCCCGTCTGACACCACGTGTTAACAAGGGATAACCTCACCTTAAACCACTCGGGGTTGTCCAAAGTATGCCAGGATCAGTGGTGGAGTGCGATGTCTCGGCCTCTGCTAAAACCCGCATCCGCGATCAACTTGAAGGGTGTTAAAAACCATTAAAAGCTTTGAGTGGACGAAAATAAATAATTTAATAAAACACATTTCAGAAAAGACATTTATACCCTTCGCTAAAAGCATGCATGCATTCGAAAACCAGTTAACTCAATCATTTGTTATAAATCAAATCATAGGTTTTCCAAATCCAAACATCTTGAAAAATGCTTCTCAATAGCCCTGGGCATGGTTCGGTATGATTAGGTATGAAGGTGATACCGGAACTGTACCAAATAATTTTAACCAGTTCGGTACGGGATGGTATTTCTAAATATAAAATTGATATCGTATCATACCGTACCAATTAGGTTCGGTACGGTTTCGGTTTTGAAGCCAAATTCTTAATTTCAAATATTTATTACTTGATTCAATGTCAAAAAACAACATTTTGATAAAATTGAGAAATTAGGACTCTTATTGGGTTACAAATATTGCTCAAAATGTATAGAAAATTCATAACCTAATCAATCTCAATACATCAACTAAAATTAACAACATTAACTAAAAAACCCTAACAAATTATTAAATCCATCAACTAAAAAATTCTTAAAATACAATTAAATCTATCAACCAAATTAGTATACAATTAAATCTATCAATTAAATTAATATACAATTAAATCCATCATTAGCTATTAGATTATTAGGGGTTTTTTATTGTTGAATTTAATTTAATTTTTAATTAATTAAAAAATTAAAATAGGTTCGGTTTCGGTATGGGACGGTATTCCGTAATATCGAAACCGATCCCGTACCGATTTAAACTGGTACGGTATCGGTACGGTATCAATCATCCTTTCGGTTTTACTATTCGATTTTTTTCCGATTTGGTATGATACGGGACGGGATGGTTTTGGTATTTTGGGACAATATGCCCACCCCTACTTCTCAAGGAAAGCCATTTCCTTCCTCAAATCATTAGGGTCTTAGTATAAAATCATAAAATCAACCATGTGGGAACTCAGCTCAAAACCAAGTATGTGGGTCATAGCCCAAATTCATAAAATACCGTATAACCAGTTCAATGAAAGCATATTTAATCCAATCCTACCTCCAACTCAGTGAAAATTTCTTCTTAAGCAAAGCCAATTCCTTTCTCAGATCATTTGGGCCTTAGCCCAAAACCATAAAATCAACCATGTGGGAACTCAGCCCAAAACTAGTCATATGGAACTTAGCCCAAAACCAAGTATGTGGGTCACAGCCCAAATCTAGTAATACAGAAATACCAATACATAAATACCAATCAAGTAAATCATCCTTGGCATCCCAGATGTCAATATCACTGTCATGAGCTACGCGTGCCCATCGGTCCCAATCCGAGTCTCCCCAAGGTCCACCCAGGTCCCTGACCTTCCTTGAGGGCGGAGGTTTCAACCTCTAGCAATCCTAATCCTGGACCTCTCTATGGTCTTTCACGTAGAGCGACCCCTCTCAAGCAATGCTCTAACTCCAGTGTCCCAAACACCTGGAGTGTAATCCACACATAGGATGGTATAGTTTGAAAACCGAAATCAAATCCATTTCAACAGGGTCTCAGCCCGAGATATAATGTCTGTAAACCATTTCCACAAGTCCCATTTTCCAAAACCATTTTCAGACCAAATCTCATTAGGGTCTCCAAACCCGAAATCACATTTCATAAACCACAAAGGGAACTCATGCCCAATATCATAACCAACTGGGTCTTAAGCCCGATACCGTATCAACTAGGCCTCAAGCCCGTTATCTCATTAAATAAAATGGACTTCAAGTCTGATAGTTCATAAGTCAAATGGGTCTCAAGCCCGAGTCCATATTCGCAAATCCGAAATAATTTATCATAGAACCATAAACTTAGAAATACGTGCAAATACGTAAATTGCCAAAACACCACAAACATATGCACTTAAGGCATCTCAAATCATGTATTTAAAACATATAAAACAGTTATGCATGCATCATATTTAGAAAGCAATGTCCACTCACAGACCGCCCTTACTGCGCCTCGATATGCGTGCCATAAGCCTCTCCGGGCTAATGCAACCTCTCCAGGTCATCCTAACCTGTCTAAATCATACCAATGGTCTCTAACGAACTCTTATAAGGTCATACCTAAAACCCATGAACAGTCCCAGCCCGGGAACGCATCCCAAACACGCTTCTCGAGGCTTTAAACCTCAATTTTACCAACCTAACGATCTCTGATTGACCCGAAACCACTACCATTGGATCCAGATGGTCGAAATCTATGAAATAACACTGGTCTCACCACGAGATTTGTGCCCACGCGCCCCCAAGTGCCAGTCAATGTTGGTCAAAGTCAACTACTGACGTCAGCAAAGTCAAAGATGGCGTCAGTGGTCAACAATCAATGCTGACGCCATCTTTGACAAGTCTGACAGGTGTCAACTATGATATTGCCACGTGTTAGCTGCTCACTAGTCCACGTCACTGACATGCTAGTAACACGTGGCAGCACATGATTGGGCGACGTCACTGACATGTCAGTGCTGACTAGGCACTGACATGTGACACGTGTCACATTCCTACTGGTCCACCTCTAACACCTATCAAATGATGACGTCAGCCTATGATGTCATCATCGTCTTCCACGTTGGGGGTGTTAACCAGAATGGCTGAACCGGGTCGTGCAGACCCCTAACCCTGACCCGGTCCTAAAACCTTCAAATCTAGTCCAGTTTCGATCCCTTTTCTACCTACAAGATCGTCCAATCCCGAGCAATCGATTTAACTACTCAAAATCATGAAAAACCAACTAAAAACTCACCTCTAAACGATGAACAGTGGTCATGATGTTCCTCCTCCGTTTCCAGCCGTCTTCGACCACCACTGCCTTCGAAACCAGTTCCTACAAAGTCGTACTGGTCCTAAGAACATATTAGGATCAATCGAAACCTTCAATAGACGTCCAAAACTCATTTTCCAATTTTTGGTTCAAAAACTTGGTTTCGGGTTACCTGTGTTTTGGGTTTCCTCACGCCGGTCTTTCCATCTCCGTCGTCCCCTCTAACTCTTTGTCACTCTCAATCCCTCACCCTATCTTTGGTCTCAGCAGAAAGTTCTGGTAGGGGTGCATTTGTATGGGTTTCAGGTGTGACGGAAACAAAGAAGATGAAATATTGGATCCCAAAATATTTGGGGTAATAGGCCAATCAGACTTGTCACTCATCAATTGGTCCTCCCAGAAATTTGAACCAATCCAATAAAGCTAAATGTACCCTTTTCTTGGTTTGCATGAATAGTTTCGATTCCTTTCTTGAACCATAACTTTCTCATTCGAAGTCCAATTTTGACGTGCTGCTTGTCTACGGGCTCGTATCGACTCGATCTACATAACGGTCCTCGGCCCACAAGCATTTGACCTCCCGCGTCAAAAGTCAACTTTTTACCCATTTCCAAGGGTAAAATCGTCATTTTGCGTCATTCGTCCGAAAAATCCTCGACTAATCCCCAATTAATCCTGATAATCCTCTATTAGTTCTTAATTAATCTCGTAAACGAGGGACGGGTCGTTACAACCTACCCTTCTTAAAATAATTTCGTACTCGAAATTCAAACTAATTCAAGTCCACATCTAAATTGTGGAAATCCAATCCTGGTTCCAACTCGGGATACTCTCGTGTAAACGTACACGTCCAACTACTAACTAATGTAAATACGGAAGCGTGGTGGGCCCATAACCCACAGGTCCCAGGATCGAAACCTGGCTCTGATACCACTGTGACAGGACCTATCCCAATCCCTCCAAGATTAACGCGAGATGTGCCATGCTCCCGTCTGACACCTCGTGTCAGACAAGGGATAAACCTCACCTTAACCTGCTAGGGGTTATCCATAGTACGCTAGGATCGGTGGAGGGGTGTGATGTCTTGGTCTCTCCTACAGCCTGTATCCGCGATCAACCTGAAGGGTATCAAAAACAACAAAAAGTTGTGAGTGGACGAAAATAACAATTTAATAAAACCCATTTCAGAAAGACATTTATACCCTTCACTAAAAACATGCATGCATTCGAAAACCAGATAACTCAATCATTTGCTTTAAACCAAATCATAGGTTTTCCAAATCCAAACTCAGTGAAAAATGCTTCTCAAGCAAAACCATTTCCTTCCTCAAATCATTAGAGCCTTAGCCCAAAACCATAAAATCAACCATGTGGGAACTCAGTCCAAAATCAAGTATGTGGGTCATAGCCCAAATCCATTAATACAGAAATACCAATCCAGTAAAATATATTCAATCCATGTTTGGCATCCCAGATGTCTGTAATCCATCCTTGGCATCCCAGATGCCTGACATCATAGATGTCACTATCATAAGCTACGCGTGCCCTTCGGTCTTAATCCGAGTCTCCCCAAGTTCCACTCGGGTCAATGACTCTCCTTGGGGTACAGAGGTTTTAACCTCTAGCAATCCTGATCCTAGACCTTTCTACCGTCTTTCACGTAGAGCGACCCCTCTCAGGCTATGCTCTACTCAAGTGTCCCTGACACCTGGAGTGTAATCCACAAATAGGATGATATAGTTTGAAAACTGAAATCAAATCCATTTCTACAGGGTCTCAGCCCGAGATATAATGTCCGAAAACCATTTCCACAAATCCCATTTTCCAAAACCATTTCCATCCACATCTCATTAGGGTCTCCAAACCCGAAATAATATTTCATAAACCACAAATGGGACTCCTCCCCAATATCATAACCAACTGGGCCTCAAGCTCGATAGAATAAACCAAATGAGTCTCCGACCCGATACTTTGTTAAATCAAATGGACTTCAAGTCTGATAGTTTATAAGCCAAATGGGACTCAAGCCCGATTCTATTTTCCAAATCCAAAATCATTTATCATTAGTCCATTATAAAACCATAAACCTCGAAATATGTGCAAATACTTAAATCACCAAAACAACACAATCATATGCATTCAAGGCATCTCAAATCATCGATATAAAGCATATAAAGCAGTTATGCATGCATCATATTTTGAAAGCTAATATCAACTCACAGACCATCCTTGATGCGCATCGATACGTGTGCCATTAGCCTCTTTGTGCTAATCCCACTTCTCAGGGTCTTCGGGACCTGTCCAAATCATACCAAAGGTCACTAATGAACTCTATACAGTCATACCTAAAACCAATGAATAGTCCTAGCCTTGGAACGCGTCCTGAACACACTTCTCGAGGCTTTAAATTTCAAATTTACCAACCTAACGATCTCCGATCGACCTGAAACCACCACCATTGGATCCGGATTGTCGAAACTTTGAAAATGGCATTGGTCCCACATCGAGATTCGCTCTCACGCACCCCCATGCGCCTATCAATGCTGGCCATAGTGAACGGCTGAAGTCAGCAAAGTCAACGCTAACCCTTTGTGTAATGACCCGTCCCGATTTTATGGAATTAATTAAGGACAAATTGAGGATTATCAGGACTAATCGAGAATTAGTCAAGGATTTTAGAACGAATGGTGCAAAATGATAATTTTACCCCTAAGAATGGATAAAAAGTTTACATTTGACCTGTAAGTTTATATGCACGAAGACCGAGGACTGTGACGTAGATCGAGTAGATACGAGTTCGTATATAGGTGACACGTCAAAATTGGGCATTCGACATGAAAGTTATGGGTCACAGAAGGTTTAGGGTTGTCCTTTGGTGGGCCCAGATATTTTGGACAGGCCCAATGGACAAGTGACACTCATCCATTGCCCCTTCCCTTTTCATTCATGTATAGCCTTCCCTTTTCTCTCTTTCGTTCAACCAAACCCGAAAACCCCAAAAATCCTTCCTCTTCCTCCTTTGCATTTGGTTGAGGCCAAGAGAGTGACACGTGTCATAGGTGTCAAAGGTGGACTAGTAGGAGAGTGACACGTGTCACATGTCACTGCCCAGTCAGCACTAACATGTCAGTGATATGGCCCAATCAGGTGTTTTCACGTGTCACTAACATGTTAGTGACGCGGACTAGTGAGCTGTTAACACATAATACTATCAAATTTGACAATTTTCAGAACTTTTCAAATGTCAGATGTCCTCAGGAGTGACGTCTTGTTGACGTTAGGAGTGATGTCATGCTGACGTCAGAGTGATGTCAGCTGTTGACTTTGACTGTATACCTGACGTCAGTGTTGACTTTTACTGACGTTAACTTTAACTTTTAGGTCAACGTTGGCCGTGGCTTTAACCCGCACTTGGGAACAAATTTCGAGGTAAGACTAGGACTATTTCAAGGGTTTCGACGATCCAAATCCAATGATGGTGGTTTCGGGTCGATCAGAGATTGTTAAGTTGGTCAAATTGAGGTTTAAAGCTTGAGAAAACATGTTCGGGACGCGGTCCCTTGGTGGGACTGTTCATGGGTTTTAAGTCTGAACTTATGGAGTCCGTTAGTGACCTTAGGGTGTGATTTGGACAGGTCTGGATTATCCAGAGAGGTTGGTTTAGCGTCAGAGAGGCTTACGACACGTATATCGAGGCACAACAAGGACAGTCTGTGAGTGGATACTAGTTTTCTAAATATAATGCATGCATAACTGTTTATTATGTTTTATATTTATGATTTGGAATGCATATGATCGTGGTATTTGGTAATTTTATATTGGATAGTATTTCGAGGTTTATGGTATTTTGGGCTTGAGACCCGTTTGGATATTCTCTTGACTAGTTGTGGAAACAACAATGGTTTTAAATGAAAAGATTTCGGATGATGACATATTACTCTGGGCTTGAGTCCCATTTTTGGTTTATGAAATGTGATTTCGGGTTCAGAGACCCTAAATGGATTTAGAATTGTGGAAATGGTTTATTGAAATTATACTTCGGGATGAGACCCTATTGAAATGGATTTGGTTTCGGTTTTCAAACTTTAACATCCTATTTATGTATTACACTCCAGGTGTCAGGGACACTAGAGTTAGAGCATTGCTTGAGAGAGGCCACTCTACGTGAAATACCGTAGATAGGTCTAGGATCAGGATTTCTAGAGGTTAAAACCTCTGTCCTCCAATGAGGGTCAGGGACCTGGGTGGACCTTGGGGAGACTCGGACTTGAGATCCGAGGGACACGCGTAGTGTTATGATAGTGACATCTGGGATGTCAGGCATCTGGGATGCCAATGATGGATTACAAGAATCTGGGATGCCAATGATGGATTAACTATGTTTTATTTGGTTTTGGGCTAAGGCTCTAATGATTTGAAAAAAGAAATGGCTTTAGTACATAAACGGTTTTATTATATTTAAGTTAATTGGTTTTCGAATTCTTGCATGCTTTTAATGAAGGATATAAATGTCTTTTATGGAAATGTGTTTTATTAAATTAATTATTTTCATCCACTCACAACTTTTCGTGGTTTTTAATACCCTTCAGGTTGATCGAGGATACGGGATGTAGCAGAGACCGAGACATCATACTCCTCCACTGATCCTGGCACGCTCAGGAAGCCCTGAAAGGGTCAAGGTGAGGACTATCCCTTGTCTGACACGTGGTGTCGAACGGGAGCATGAAGCATCCCACAGTAATCCCGGGGGGATTGGGATGGGTTGTGTCACCTTTTCTGACAAGTTCAAGGGTAAAGTTTACACTTTGGGGTTACTTGTCAGACGGGAATAGGTCCCGAGAACACTTTTTGAGGTGTCTTGGGTGTTGGGTCCTGCCAAAACTTATTTTGACTATTTTTTGTTTAAAATTGCATCATGTATAAATTAAAAATTTATGACTTATATTTGTTTATGGATCTAAGATATCTTGGGAACAATAACTTTGGGGGAGAACTACCTACAAATCTCATCACCCCCAAAGCTTATTGCACTGTAATTGTCACCTCATTATCTTTAGATGCCTCATTGAGTTAACCTCAGCAAAATGTGATGTTAAATTTCTTGTGCACTTACAGAGATGTCTCCTTCAATCATATATCTAGGAATTTTACCCCTTAGTTTTGCGAAAATAGGATTATCAATGTAAGTTAACCTTCTCATTTTTTGTGGTAATTTATCTTTTACCATGAATTATCATAACTTAATATCTTAGTATCTTTCTCTCTTCAGAAATGTGCTTGGTACATCCATCCATGGAAAGGGTTTACTAGAGA
Organism: Prinsepia uniflora; assembly: GCA_032719365.1. Taxonomy (NCBI): domain Eukaryota; kingdom Viridiplantae; phylum Streptophyta; class Magnoliopsida; order Rosales; family Rosaceae; genus Prinsepia; species Prinsepia uniflora. The sequence continues at coordinate 55,898,279 of CM064862.1, forward strand.
AGTAAATTATATATAAAAAAGCATTACCATAGTATCCCTACATGAAATTTTGGCTTAATACTGGTGCATAATAGAAATGAAGAACATATATTTGGATAATTGTATGAATTTTCTTGAATCAGGGGGGTTTTGGTTTGCTCAATTGCCTTCATGCAAACACAAAGTGCACAAATCAACTACCAGCATTGTGTAAGAAAAGAAATTACTTCTTTTTTGCCTTTCAAATTTTTGTGGCAATGGAATTTTAACACCAAATACTTTGTTGCGGCCTCATTTTTTGTCAAATGTGCAAGCGTAAACTAGACATCTACATCTAGTGTCCAATTCGCCTATGAATCTAAAATTCTTGGAGTTGCTTCGTTCTACAAAAGCTCAATCTGGGTAGTGAGCAACACATGCATTTTTGTTTTAAACTCAAATTGGCCAAAATACATAGCCACCAGGGACTCTCAAATAAAAAAAAAAACATTACAATTTGAACTTTACGAGACAACAATAATTTCTCCGAGCTCATTGAGGCACTACTGCCTTGATCTCAACAATGGGAAACATGTTGTTGAGCTTCACTTTGTAGAGATTGTAATGGAAGATGACATCAATTCTTGGAAAGGCATTGGAAGGCGCATATTCAACGTTTATATTCAGGTAAAACACAAGGCCTTTTTGCAGCTTCTTCAACTCGCTTGTATTTCTTTCGTCTTATGGCATGTCTGGCATGTTTTTTTACGGTGTGAGGGTCCTCCAAGACTTTAACATTCAGAAAGAATCAAGGGAAACCAAGAGAGTATTTATCAAAACATTCCAAGCCAACTTGTTGAGAACAATCATGGACGTACATTTCATGTGGGCAGACAAAGGCACTTGATGCATTCCTTCTAAGGTACATATGGACCCTCAGTCTCAGCCAACCATGCTCATCATGGTATTTTGTAGACACTCGCTGCATGCAAAAATTTCTCATAATGACGAGTGTTATTTTCTTTCCCATTGAACTGATTTTTGTCAATACATTATTTTTTGTAGTGTTTTGGTCTGGGTCTTCAAGGAAGTGTGACAAGAAGCGGGTAGGGAGGATCGTGGGTAGCAGGACCCATTTCAAAAATTTCTCGAAAATTTCATCCAGTCCTGCTCCCGTCTGACAAATAACCTATAATACTAAAATTAAAGTACTCTCACACTTGTCAGACAACGGATATTCGTCTTATCATTCATGCATGCGCCTCTCGTTTGGCCCCGAACTTCATGCAACGACCTTGAATGGTTACAAAACCATGAAAATCGTGTGAGTGGACATAAATAAATATTTTACAAACATTGTTCTAAAAAACATTTACCCTCTGTTTTATAAAACTGTGCATGCGTATGAAAACCAACAAACCCTGAGTAAAAATTGATAATAAGCCAAGATCTTGAAATACGCGTAAAACATCCATAACAATAATAGCAGCAATCCAATGTAACTGATAACATCAATCGTAGTGACATAACCACATATAACCAATCCAAGATCATCACATAAAACCATACACAGCCAACCCATCCTTGATGTATAATATCAATCATCATGGCCACTGCACTACCAGTAGGCACACTACTAGGGATACAGAGCCCAGCTCGACGTCCGAGTGACACTGACTTAGGAACTAGAGCCCTGCTTGACGTTTGAGTCATCACAATAATAGTCTCAGAAACTGGAGCCCGGCTTGATGTCTGAGACAAACTGATTAACAAACATCGCGATGAGGGTTTCCGTCACATTCATCACACAGATAATTCACATCACAATGAAAAAATACCGAGGAATCATATACCTGTACCAAAAATCAATGTCATAGCCAAATCCATGTTCCAGAAATCCAGGCCAACTCCTAAAAACACAGTTTTATACCAGACCTCGTAATACATGCATAAACATCATTTTCCACGAAAATCATCAAAAGCCATATAAAAATTCCATTCAATCAAATATCACCAAAAACACATAGGAAAATATTTAAAATAAGTAAATATGCATGCATAATATTTTAATAAAAAGAACGTCCACTCACACACCATCCATATAGTTGAATCCCACATTACACGTCTTTCCCTAACTTTCGGACGCTTAGAACCTGTCTAAAATCACAACTAAATGTCACTAACCATCTCCAATAAATCCTTCATTTTTGTTTTTGGGATTTTTAAAAGAATTTAAAATAACACCTAAACCTTCTGATAGTCAAATCTACACCGAGACGATGTTCGATCACCTCGAAACCTGCGCCAAAATGTCTGTAACTTCGAATTTTTTTTAAAACATGTTGGTTGTACCCCAAGATACGCTTGTACGTGCCCCCACGTACCCCTAGAAGCAGCTGCACGTGGAGTCCATGCGCCAGCACACTGTTCATCACCCCTGTCACCAGACTCTTTGGTTTTTCAGGTCACCCGACCCAGCAACTGGACCCGATCCTAACTCACTCAAAACTCACCGTTTTCATCGCTTTTTTGACCAGTCTACTCTAAATTAGCTCAACAAAGGATCTACGCATTCAAAAATAAAGGAACTTACCTACAAATCGTCCATTAACCACCAACCTCTTCGACTATTCATCAACCTTGTTATCTGGATGATTTTCGCGTCCATACCCATGAGCCAATGTTTTTTTTAAGGTTGTAGGGACTCAGAGAGGTCGATTAAAAACTTGTTTCCAAAGTTCCCAGCGGAAAACCCGAACGTTCAACTCAAAATCGTGAAATTCCTTCTTGGGTTTGTTTGGGGTTTGAGACTTCCAAACCACCTTTCCTCTCTCTTTGTTTTCTTCCTTCAACTCTCCTCTTCCTCCTCTTCTTCTTCTTCTTCTTCTCTTTTCTTTCTTTTCTCTTCTTCTGTTTTTCCCTTTCTTCTCTGGTTTTTTTATTTCTTTCCTTTTCGGTCGCACAACACACATAGCACGCACACACAACTTAAACACACACAAACACGGATGCACTAGCTAAGGCGGTGCACACATCCATAAAAGATAAGTGGACACTTGCCCCTATCTCAATCATCCATAAGAAAAATCTCCCAAGAAATTAGTAAAATAATATTTCTATCATATTACCAAAATGCCCCTACATAATTTAGACTCAAAATGAACTCGCATGACCTCCGATTTTGGCGTGCCACCTCTGTATGTACATAGGAGACCGAGACCTCCACAACAACCTTTACGAAAAATCAAAAATTTATCTTGGTAAAAAAGTCAACCATTGACCCTATAGGGACAAAATGGAAATTTCCTTTTTACTTTTCCAATTTATCCTTGTTGAAAGTTCAGGCTATTATAGTGGGGATTTCTCTTAGATGCACACCTGCAGTTGTGATAATGTCGTTGGTGCTTTACTTGTGGTGGATAAAGGATGATGTATCAGAAGGACATATGAGGGTGCATACAGATTTTCCCAAGAAATAAGAAACACTTTGATGGTTTTTTTCTCAATTTGACGGATTAAGCCGATAAAAGGGATTTTGGTCATTCTTTGAATGAATGCGTAGGCGTGCCACCACCCAAACACCAAATGGCCTGGTTGGAATGAAAAGTGTTGAATGCGTCCCTTATGCTGATTTCTAACCTCACGATTGTGCAATCAAGTAAGGAACCTCTTCTTAGTTCAGATTTTTGTATTTTTTATATTTTTGGATTTTTCGGATGAAATGAATGCGAGTGTAATAATGAAATTGAAAATGAAAATTAACTATGCTTAAAGAAATTGAATTGGAAGGTGAACTTAATAAACTAAAAGTTGAAATAAAAGCAATAATTTAATTTCATGACAAAAATAATAAATTAAGACTAATAAAACAATTTATATAAACGGAAGTGAGATAAACTCGAATTGAAACTAATAATAATAAACTTGAATGTAAAACCAAGGTAGTTAAAAGTGCTTTCAGTAATAAACTTATGATAGAAATTGAAGCAAACTTGGATACATTAGAGCTTGAATGAAAACTTAGGCAAGGAATTGAAAGACTTGGCTATGCCAAAGTTGAATGTAACCTCTACTCTAGGAATTGAAATGTACAAGATACAGAGCAAATCTGCATGTTGATGTGGATGTCCTTTTCTTTTCTTCATTTTGGCTATTTATAGGGTTCAAACAACCCACCAATTGGCCATACTTGGCCTCTACTCTTCTGACTTGAAAAAACTTCCTTGTTAAGAAACTCAAACCTTCCTCCTTGAGCCACCTGAAACCCTCAAGGCTTGATTGATTGTCTATTTGGAAACCAAATATTGTCTTATCAAGTTGGCTTGATTTAAGGTTGAATTGATACAAAATGATTTGATTGAGATTCAATAAAAAAAAATCTTCTTTCTTGAGAAGATTATAGGTTAACATAATTTTAGCTTGATTTACTTCCTATTTCGACCACTTGACAATTAAAGTCAAGCATGGGTCGATTAACACACCCTGATCCAAAAAGTCCATTAGAACACCAGGGTCGAGGAATGATGGCCGATATCTTGACAGTGATGTCCAGATGCCGAAAACAAATTAAATAAAAATGTTATGTTTTAAGAGGTCAAGTGAAACATAGCCAACAAAAGTCTATTACATTTCACCGCGACAGTAGAAGTATAGATCATAGACAACTAATGATGATCATACAATTAAGTAACTAAATCTGCATTACCTGATTTCCACCTCGGCTCTTTAACCTTTGCAACGAATGTCAGGGTACCAAGCAAAACCTTCTCGAAATACGTAAAGTAACGGCAGGACCTGGGGGGTTCCAAAACTATGGATGAGTGGACCCAGTATAATATTTCAATGTAAAACTACAAATAGTACAATATACCTTAACCCCTAAATATTGATAGAAAACTCGCAAATAAGAAATCTTAACTTACACGTTCTACAAGAAATACTAGTAAAATAATAAACAATCAAATGAGTCATGCTGAACATAAGTACAACACATGTCCACCCACTAAACACTTTCTCATGAGTTGCACGAGTCTCATGCATATGACTGGACTAGGTATCAATGCTTGAGTACCATGACCCCATGAAGGACTAGGTGCTAAGTACCATCACCATGATTGTAAGATCCGTATCTTGGGAAGAACAGTGAACAATCCCACATTGCTCGGGAAGGGAAAGGTAAAGTTCCTTAAATGCATAGGCACGTATCTATTTAGCACAAGGATTTTTGGGGGCTCACTAGCTTTGGATTCCTTGAGGACTCTAAAGTTAAGCGAGATTGAGCTAGAGTAATCCCAAGATGGGTGACCCACTGGGAAATTGCGCGCGAGTTCCTAGAAACAAATCTGTGGGGTTGGGCCCAGAGCGGACAATATCGTGTTAGATATGTTGGATCATGATAACGAGTCACTTAGAGTGCGGGGACAAGACTGGCCTTATTAACTAGTTTTGTGAGCAACGCAAATGAATGATCACATGGAGGATTGGTGTGTGGCCATAGAATCATGCCTCGTGGACTAATATGAAAATGCAGCAAATAACTCAACCATTCAACATGGAGGATACAAAATCAAGCAACAATCCAAAGTAGCATGCAAGAATGGTCCCATAAAATAAGCATTCATAACATGCACAAAATAATTATCATAAAATGACCGATCGAGGTATAATTCATGACAATATAACTAATCAAGCAAGCTCGAAAAGTAAATCAAAATGTTCATCATAAAATGTGCAATTAAAACATCATTGTAAAATGGGTTTGAGAAAGGGGCTCAATCACAAACTAGTCGGGGAGTCGGAATCACCCGAAATTTACACTAACATGAACCTCAAGTCGTTTCAATCCTATGGAAAACATTCACAAAGGTTACATACATCTCTCAAATCAATAACTATGTAAGAAACGCCTCACAACTATACTCACACGCTGTTGGGGGTTGCAAAACATCCTCACATACCAGTGGAAGGTTGAAAATGACCCCATGCGCTCGCCAGGAGCTGGAAAATTGCCCCACATGTCACCACAGGCCGCCCAAAGGTCGAAAACAAGCCTCACTTGCCGTCACGCACCAGTCATGCATGGTCATGTGCCTCCACCACGTGCGGCTCACACTTGCTATTCCTGGAATATTCCTTGGAATATTTTTGTAATAAAGTTGTTAGTTGACTAACGATGACTCGAGTTGACTAACGGCTAACTAACATTGACCAATTATCACCAGAGTTACATCAGAGATGGCAATCGGACCGCTGCCGTCGTTGTCTTCAACGGTGGTCGAATTCTCTATTTTCGGCTTATAAATCTTAGTTTTTAGCTAGGTCATTCTCCCTCAAATCCAAACCATTTTCGACATGCAATTAACCAATATATACCTACTCGACATGAGGATTACGAAAAACACACTTCTAGGCTAAGAATCTACTTGTACGATTTAGAACGGCACGAGAAATACCTCAGTTCTGCAGATTCCGGAGATGCCCTCGACCGTTGCTTGAGCACTAAAATGGCATGCAAGACCATTGGAACAAAGCTCCCATCAAGATGAGTTGATTGGTATGATTTGGAGTTCAAGAGGTTACCTTGCTTGTGTTCTAACTCTCTAGGTCACTATCGGATCCTATGCTGGTCGAGTCCTCCCATTTGGGCCACAATGGTTCTTGGGTTTCCAAAACATGACCAGCGATCTTCCAATCACCAAGCGAGGTGGTCGATATCGTTGGGTCGTAATTTTTGTTGCTTGGAGTTGGTGATCATGACTCGCAATCACGGTTAGCCACTCTGCAGATTTTGGTGATGCCCTTTGTTGTCGCCCTCGCACCCAAATGACATGCAAGACCATTAGAACGAACCTCCCATCAAGATGATTTGATTGGTATGATTTAGAGTTCAAGGAGCTACCTTGATCATGTTCTAACTCTCTGGGTCACTCTTGGGTCCTACGTGGGTCAAGTCCTCCCATTTCAACCATGGAGGTTCTCGGGTCTCCAAAACATGACCAACAGTGGTCCAATCACCAGGCGAGTCGGTCGATGTCATAGGGTCCTGGTCTATCACACTTCGAGTTGGTGATCGTTACTTTCAATCATGGTTAGCCGACGCGAGCGTCGTGGTCCGAGATGGGATTTGAGAGGAGGTCGCAGTGGGGAAGAGTTAGAAGATGATCCAACAATCAAGTTTGTGAATTCAGTGTCTACAAGAGGTAGTTGTGTTTGTGATCAATGGTGTGGGTTCTCGAGTGTGGTTGAGTTTGAGAGAGGATGAATAGTAACCTATTAAAACAACAAAAAATGGGTGTGGGGGTTTGTGAATATAAAAAATGGGTTTTCATGCCTCCCAAAATGGGTCTTAAATGTCTTTTGGGGCTTGGTTCACCTTGGTCCTAGGGAGATGTGGACTATAAGATGCAACAAGCTAATAAATCACAAATAGGGCCTAAACAAAGTGATTAAGGGTAGTTTGGTAAATTTAAAATTTTTGAAATTGCATTTACGGGACAATATGTAACATCGAAGGGCACCCGATTGACATCCAATTTCTTAGGCTTATGGTTGGTCAGAAGTTGGACTTAGTAAAATAAAAATCCAAAATCAAGTTGATTGGGTGCCATTAGGCCACTTGATGCACTTAGAATATGTGAGCCATGCTTTAATTAACCATCTTGAATATGTTATAAATCTTACCCCCATCATCCCTCATATATTTCATGCTAGTTGACCGGGAAATTTAAGAGGAGTATGGTGACTAGCTAATTAGATATCCAGCCAACCTGACTAGGCCCAAAATTCATTGCTTTCCCTCCTTTTTCTCCTTGTCAAGCACCTTACAAAATCAAACACTGCACTTCAATAAAAAGCCACATTACCAATTTTAATTTATATTGTGGCAAGTCAATCAGGCTTTACATAAACCAGATGACAATCTAATACTTCCCAATGTCAAACTGAAACCAAGTGGCTTTGATTTTTCTTAATAAAGGAAACACACCCACTTTTTTCCCTATTGGACCTATCCAACTACAAAAAGAGGCTTTTTCCTCCCTATTCAGCCTACTCTTTGGCTGCTCCTAGGCCATCATCTCTCTTTGGATCAAAGAGGTTTGCCACCCAAAAATAAAGTGATTTAGTCACTTGGTATTTAAAAAGAGAACACAACTTACCAATTTGGATGAATCTCTTGCCGCACCCATGAGGAAATCTTTTCCTCACCTTTTGACATTAGCTGGGCATATATACACATACATACAACCACATTGGCGGCAACCTTAGAAAGGAAATCAAGATTTTCTCTCAAACTTAAACCTCTCCAGTCGTGCCCAACCGTTGTTGACCTTCTTCAGCCGACCTAAACGTTCCTTCTCAACCGAATCTCTTTGCTGTCCTTGGCCTCAATTTCAGCCCTGAAAACACCTATATTGGCCTCCAATTTCCAGCCAACTTGGGCAATAAAAACCCTTAACTCTGTGTACTTAAATGATCCACCCATAATCCTTGTTGTATATGTGGGTGATAGAGGTTATGTTTTACATCACCATCAAACAATCTCCTTAACTCTGTTGGTGTACATAATAAGGCTATGTTAAGTAGTGTTTTCTTTAAATAAGTAGTAGATTGTGAAATGGGTGAATCAATTTTTAAATTTTCTACCGTCTAGTGGGTTCTAGGATGATGTCACAAACAAATTTTCAATTTGCAAGTGGATTGTATGATGATCTGGTGCCGATTTCACACCAAAAGAATGAGCTTCCTCGCAAAAATGTATATATATATATATATACATTATAGGGAGCCAAACCTTGTTGATCAGCCTCTTCCATAATCTAACATCTTGGTACTCTTTCTCTTACACATCGCCCACAACCACATCCACAGCCACAACATAATCACTTCTCTCTCCCCCCCTAATTTCAAAGCAGTTGCAACATGAGAAGGTCACAGATCATGGCCTTGCCTACAACCTTGCTCGGTACGACATCACATCCTCTTTGTCACCAATGGTTGGTGGTTATTCCACATGTACTTTGATGGTGTAGGTGATGATGTTCATTGAAGAGTGGTGATATTCGTTGACACCCAAAACTATCAAAACCCATAACATAAAATAAAAAACGCCCCAAGCCTATCCACAGTCACCCAAAACTGTCCACAACCACCCAAAACTGTCCACAACCACCCAAAACTGTCCACATTTGCTAACATCTTCTATCGAGGAACACGAGTTTCCAACCAAATAGATCACGAAACTTTTGAATGTAGTGGCTATATGTGCACTTAATGCTCGAAGCAATATTTTTTTATCCTGTAGTTCAATTGTAGCATGGAATTCACAGGAGATTATTAATCAATAACCATCTAAAGTAGTTATCTTGCACCTTTTTTTACTTTTATTTTTCTTGAAATGCCTCTTTATTGATTAAACATGAATTAAAACACTAACATCCTTAGCACACTATGCCATTTTTTGTCTTAGATGACAGTGAAAAACTGTCATCTGATTGTAAAAAAAAAGTGTTGTCTATGCGAGTGTCATATATTTGAATCTTATTAGACGACATTTATTAATTGTCATCTATTAGGAAAATAGACAATAGTTTTTCACACAAACTGTCATCTGAGAGTCTAATAGACAACAGTTTTCAGAAAAAACTGTTGTCTATGTGTGTGAAAAACTGTTGTCTGATAGTGCATCAGATAACAGTTTTTCTGAAAACTGTCATCTATTAGCCTAATAAACTGTTAATAAGTGTCGTTTGATATTATTTAAATAAAGGACACTCACATAGACAACATTTATAATCTTATTAGAAAATGATATTTATGTGTCAATTCCTTGAGCATTTGACGTTGATTCAAGTATAAAAAAAAATTCAATGACTAATAACAAATCAATCAAACGTGATTCGTTTATTAAATCAACTAAAAGCAAAAAAAAAATATTTGTACATTGAAATCCCAAAAATATAAGAATTAGCTCTATTAGCTAGAATGACTAGAAAACCTGAAAATTGTTGGAAAAAACAATAAGCAAATAAATTTACGTGGATACAGAATAAAGAACACATTGACAAGCTTTCTATAGATCCTTCACATGGATCATAGTTTTCCCAACTCAATAAATCCAAGTAAATGATTCAAAATAAAGAGATATGTAGGCACTTGATGAGCAAAATGAAAGAGTCCAAATTGCCCTTCTGTAGAGTGAAACACTAGTGGTTTCAAAATGACCATCCTTTAACACATGAATAAACTATTCAGAAAATGCATGCTCCACCTGCAAGATATGAAAGAAACGGTAAGCCATTATGATATGAAAGAAATGCTCCACCTTCAAAAAGATGTGTAATTGTTTAATATCTTCATCAACTATGATGGTATCTTCTTGTGGTTGTAACGCCCCGGAAATCCAAATAATGTAAATTTATAAAATAATATGTAAAATGACGTTTTTACCCTTGTAAATAGTGTGGTCAAAGTTAACTTTTTACATGACATGTTTTTTCACGTAATTCAAGGACCATTAGGTAGGTCTCGATTCCCTGAGTCCGTAGACAGGCGACACGCTAAAATCGGACTTCGGATGAATAAGTTATGACTCTAGAATGATGAAGGGCATTTTGGTAATTATGTGAAGGGTAAAATGGTAAATTGGACGGTGGTAGCTTAATCAGCTAAAGTGAGATGTTTAACTTTAGTTGTTTAATTGTTTGAGTGACACATGTCACTAGGAACAACAGGAAAGTGGCTCAGTCGTGGATGAGTGTGCACAGGTGTGGACATTTGAAACAGAGCACTGTTTGCAATTGTAATCTCTGATTGAATTAATGAATTAAACCACTGTGAGGGACTGAGTAAACACAGAAGCTGGAGAGAGAATTGAGAGACTGAGGTAGAAAAGAAAATCAAGAATAGAGAGAGAAAGAGGCCCAGAATCGTGAAAATTAGAAAATTTGAGTGAAAATACAAATTTTAATTTGTAAGTTGAGAGGATCCAAATTGAGATTAAAAACAGCTTTCTGAGCTTATTTCGACTTCAACCACACAAAAATCGAAGGAGCTTGACCGTGTTTCGACCAAGAACTAGAGTTCCAATTTCTTGAAAAATTCATGTTGAGTACGAGTACTTAGAGGTAAGAACTTGTGTAATTGATTATTTCAGAATTTTCATTACAACCTCACGATGCTTCTGTATCAATTAATTAGAAAACTAAGACGAATGGAGTGAGATTAGAAGTTGAAAACCGTTTAAATATTCATTGGGGAAATGATGGAATAAGGGTTTGATTTGTGTAATTAACGACGGGGAACCTAAATTGAGATAGAATAGATGGAATTTGGTGGAAGAATTGAAAGAAATAAGGTTGAATTGAAGGAAAACGAACCGGCTCATGTCGCAGGTTCGTAACCCGTTTAGCAGAAAAATGGGTGAAGTAGACGACACTGTATCAGTACTGTATAGGGCGCGTGACTTTCACGCGCAGCCCCTTTGGGAGGCGCGTGAGGGCGCGTGAGGCAGTATCTCCCGTCAAGGTCAACATATGATTTTATCCTTTCAATGTAACGAACATTTTGAGACAAGTTTTGAGTCGATCGGACGCCGTTTCGGGATAGTTTTGAGTGTCCAAAGGTTTAGGGTTTTAATTTAATTATGTTGAAAAATCCAAAAAAATTCGGGAAATTAATGTAAGCTTAATGAAAGTATTTGTGACCTGAAACTATGATCTTTGACAGACCAGAACATCCCTGAGGAATCCGGGGAGCATCCAGGACACGATTGACGCGTTTGGACTTAGTGAGTGGACTTTTGTTTTCTAATCGAGCACGCATAACTGTTTTTACTTACTCGTTTCATGTTTCCATATATGATTTTATGCTTATGATTATTGACAGGACCCGCCCCGATCCCACAGGGACCCCAAGGGGACGTGCCCTGCTCCCGTCTGACACCCAATAATTCATACCAATTTTAACCTCAAAACATCAAATGCATAAAAACCAAATAAAAGTTATACATCAAATCTGAATTAAACAGATGTCAGACAAGGGATGAAATCCAAAATTACAAGTTGCGAGCACGACTCTAAAGTAAACCTGCGGGTAAACCACCCAACAGGGGTTCAGGTACGCAGAAGTAGATCTATGCCTCAGCCTCAGCCTCAGCCTCAGGTTCCTCCTCTACCTCAGTATCACGACCTGGAGGGGTTACCAAAAACATTAAGGGTGAGTGGACCGAACTCAAGTTTATAAAATCATTTGATAAGTAAAACATATAATTTACCCCTCCGTTTTCCAAACATGCATGCAGCATCATTTAAAATCATAAATAATATAATATGAATCATAAGGCATGTAATAAAACCATAACCATAATTTTATCCACTGCACTATACACTCCAATCCCGACATCCCTAATGTCTGACGTCCCTGACGTCCAATAAGGTCACAATCACAAGGTTACGCGTGCCACTCGGGTCTCAATTCCGAGTTCAATACCCGAACCTTGTTCGGTTACAGCATCCCCGATGCTTAGCGTCGTAGACGCTGGACGTTCTAGACGTCCGTGACCTCTCCGGGGTACCTCATCTGGAGGAGACAATATAATATGGAAGGATCTATACAGTGCAGTACCAAATACATTTTATTGATATCCAAATGCAAAGCATATATGTATACATAGGTCAAATCTGAACCGATCGTTACGTTTCATCAGACGGGTCTAATGCCTAAATACCGTGAAACGTACCATAACCGAAATTTCAATATCATCAAAACCATTTATCGATTCCAGCATGTGAACATATAAGTAAATCAGAAAACATTTAAGCATGCAAGGGTTTAATGAAAACGGGCCCACTCACTGTACGATTCCGCTGCGAATCTGCGCGTACGGACCTGTACCGAGATTATCGTACAATTCCTGTAAGTTCAATTCACACGTAAGGGTCACTACAAGTCCTTAATATTTATTCAAAAGAAAGTTCGAAACAGAAGCCGGTTCGGGGAAACCGTCAACACGTTTCCCGAGGCAACCAACCCTAACCTGACCCTTCAAACTATCTCAGATCAACATGGTTAATTCACCAAAAATGTTCAGAATAATGAGAGGAATAAAAGTCATGTTGATCGTGATCGGAGATAAGCCCCAACGCGCCCTCACGCGCCGCCCAAAGTGGCTGCGCGTGAAAGTCACGCGCCTGACACTGTAGCTACAGTGTCAGCACCTTCACCCGTTTGTCTGTAATTCGGGCCTTCCACCCGCGGCATGACCCGGTTGATTACCCATCAATTCCTACTCGATTTCAATCCAATTTGATCCTAACATGTTATTTAAACATCTAATTTAAGTTCTGAGTTATTAATTATCCAAATCCAATACTTAAATGGCCCTTCGACCCGTGATCAACCAAACGGGTCAATCACCAGAACTCACTGGTTTCAAACTCATTGTCCAATTAACTTCACAGGAAGTATAATAGGATCAAAACGAACCAAAATGAACAATCAATTGTGTCTGAAAGTACCTGAAGTTCGTCGTCCCAAGCTCTGCGATTTCCCTGAAAACAGCAGTCACCGTCCCAGCTCAGCCGTGGCTGATGGCCTTCGATTTCGATGCGGTTGAGTTCCAAACACTCCCAGAAGACTTAACCAGGCCTTGGTTTGGTCCAACAGTCACTAGAAATCAAAACCCGATTTTCCCTCCAATTTTTCCAAAAATGGCTTCTCTGGTTTTCCTCACCCGTTCTCAATTATCTCTGCATCAGAGTGATGCTCACACATGTCCTAATCAGTTTTAAACAATTTCAAGCTGTCCCAGAGGCTTGTGGGTGTCCAATTTGTCCACTGAAATTTGTCCCCCGAAAGCTTCGAATTTCGATTAATCAATTTGATCATGTAGCTGGAAGAATCAGACCACGTTTGATGCTTCAAAAAGGTTTAAACAATCAATACTTTCCAACCCACACTCACCAGTAAACAAATCGCACTCAGAGCCACTGCACATGGTGGTGCCGCCCATATCCCCCGCGGTTTGCTACAGTAACCAGGGCAAAAAGACCAAAATGCCCCTGGTTCAAATAATTACCAAACTGCCCTTCACTTTCTAGACCCGTAACTCAGCCATACGAAGTCCGATTTCGGCGTGCCGCCTGTCTACGGAGTCAGGACGTCGAGACCTACCTATCGGTCCTTGAGTCGGGTGAAAATTAATTGTCAAACGAAAAGTCAACATTTTCGCCCCAATCGTCAAAATTACGGTAATGCCCCTGAACTTCCGATAGTCATAACTTTTTCCCCGATCGTCTGAATTGGACGTGCCACCTGTCTATGAACTCGTGACATCCCGAACTACGTCACGGTCATAGGTCAAAGTCCATTTTATTCATCAATCAAAATGTCAACAATTTGGCCATACCAATCACAAGGGTAAAAGCGTCAATTCAGACATTAAATCACAATATTAAAATCCACGAATTTTCGGGGTGTTACAACCTTCCCCCTTAAGAAATTTCGTCCCGAAATTTCAAAGAAACAAATGAGGAAATTGATCTCGCATCTGAGCCTCAGGCTCCCATGTGGCTTCTTCCACATTCTGGTTTCTCCAGAGAATCTTCACGAGAGGGATCGTCTTCCGACGTAGTACTTTGTCCTTCCGATCCAAGATCTGCACTGGTTGTTCATCAAAGCTCAAATCCTCCCGTAGTTCGACAGGTTGTTCCCCAAGTACATGAGAAGCATCACGTACGTACTTCCGCAGCATCGATATGTGGAAAACATCGTGAACTCTAGATAGTTCTGGAGGTAGTGCCAATCTATATGCAACTCTGCCAATCCTTTCCACGATCTCATAAGGTCCGATAAAACGCGGACTCAGTTTCCCCCGTCGACCAAATCGGATAATCCCTTTCCACGGAGATAACTTCAGGAAGACAAAATCTCCCACTTCAAATTCCAAGTCTCGAATCCGTCGATCGGCATAACTCTTCTGGCGATCCTGTGCCGCCTTCAATCTCTCCTTGATAACACGAACAGTCTCCATGGTCAAGTCCATCAATTCCGGCCTTACAGCCGTTCGCTCTCCTATCTCCGTCCAGCAGATAGGTGTCCTGCACTGTCGACCATACAGTGCCTCATAAGGTGCCATCCCGATGCTTGCCTGATAGCTGTTGTTGTAAGCGAATTCCATCAATGGCAAATGAGTATCCCAAGAGTCCTGAAACTGTAGTACACATGACCTCATCATGTCCTCCAGGGTCTGAATGGTTCTTTCAGACTGCCCATCGGTCTGTGGATGGAACGCAGTACTGAAACGTAAGGTTGTTCCCAAAGTAGCTTGCAAACTTCGCCAGAACCTGGAAGTGAAACGCGGATCAAGATCGGACACGATCGATTCCGGCGTACCAT
The DNA here is from genome assembly GCA_032719365.1 of Prinsepia uniflora. Lineage (NCBI taxonomy): Eukaryota > Viridiplantae > Streptophyta > Magnoliopsida > Rosales > Rosaceae > Prinsepia > Prinsepia uniflora. The sequence continues at coordinate 55,913,630 of CM064862.1, forward strand.
GCAATCGTATGATTTCTTTCACGAACAATTGAGCCAGTCGGTTAGGTTTATAGGTCTCTTGAACTGGCAGAAAATGGGCTGATTTGGTTAACCGATCCACGATCACCCATACTCCGTCCACTCCACTCTGAGTCCTCGGTAACTTAAAGACGAAGTCCATGGTGATGTGATCCCACTTCCACTCGGGAATCGGAAGTGGCTGCATAGCCCCATAAGGTCTCTGCCGTTCCGCCTTAACCTGCTGACAGGTTAAGCATTTGCTCACGAACTCAGCAATATCCTTCTTCATTCCTGGCCACCAATAATGGTTCCGGAGGGTACGGTACATCTTTGTACCTCCCGGATGCACAGCATAAGCCGAACTATGGGCCTCCTCAAGAATCTCGGCTCGTAACTCTGCCACTGCAGGTACACACAAACGGCCCAATTTCACAAGTGCTCCATCGTCCCGGATGGTAAAATCCTGTCTCCCATCCGCATCGACCTCAATTCTGTAAATACAGAGTATCGGATCCTGAAGTTGTGCTTCGATGATCCGATCAATCAGTACTGGTCGTACATGGAAGCTGGCCAACAAGGCTCCATGCTCATCCGTATCCAAGATAACTCCCGCCTTCTGGAGTTCCACCAGTAAGGGAAGGTACACCATCCCCAAGTGTGCAACTGTTCCCGCTGATTTTCTGCTGAGTGCATCTGCCACCACATTGGCCTTACCCGGATGGTACTCAATCGTACAATCATAATCCTTCAGTAGCTCCAACCATCTCCGTTGTCTCATGTTAAGCTCCTTCTGAGTGAATAGGTATTTAATACTCTGGTGGTCGGTGTATATCCGACACGTTGCGCCGAACAGGTAATGCCTCCAGATTTTCAGAGCATGAACCACCGCCGCCAACTCCAAATCATGGGTAGGGTAGTTCAACTCATGAGTCTTCAGCTGCCGCGATGCATAGGCGATAACCTTGCCAGTTTGCATCAACACGCAGCCCAGACCTTGCAGCGATGCATCACTGAAGACCACAAACTCTCCACTGTCATCCGGCAATGCAAGGATAGGTGCAGTGGTCAATCGATCTTTCAACTCTTGAAAACTCCGATCGCACTGCTCGTCCCAGATAAACTTCACTCCCATCCGAGTCAACCGAGTCAATGGTGCAGCAATTTTGGAGAAACCCTCCACGAATCTCCGGTAGTAACCTGCTAATCCGACGAAACTCCGCACCTCGGTCACTGTTGTCGGTCTAGCCCAGTTGGTCACCGCTTCTGTTTTCTGGGGATCCACGCAAATCCCATCCGTCGATATCACGTGTCCCAGAAAACCAATACTGCTCAGCCAAAACTGACACTTGCTCAGCTTGGCGTACAATTATTCTTGTCTCGGCCTCTCCAAGACCAACCGTAGATGTTCCTCATGTGCACGGGCACTCCTCGAGTACACTAAAATATCATCGATGAACATAATCACGAACTTATCCAGGTAGGGTCGGAAGACCCGGTCCATCAAATCCATGAATGCTGCTGGAGCATTCGTCAAGCCAAAAGGCATAACAAGGAACTCGTAGTGTCCGTAATGGGTTCGAAAAGTAGTTTTCGGAATATCCTCCTCCGAAATCCTCAGTTGGTGATACCCAGACCGCAAATCAATTTTCGAGAAGCACTGAGCTCCCCGCAACTGGTCAAAAAGGTCATCGGTCCTGGGTAGAGGATACTTGTTCCTCAGTGTCACCTTGTTGAGTTGTCGATAGTCAATACACAAATGGAGACTTCCCTCCTTCTTCTTTACGAACAACACCGGTGCTCCCCACGGTGAAGTACTCGGTCGGACATATCCCAAATCCACCAACTCCTGCAATTGAGTCTTGAGTTCTCGTAACTCGGCCGGCGCCATCCGGTATGGTGCCTGGGATATAGGTCGGGTACCAGGGAGTAGTTCAATAGTAAACTCGATCTCCCGCGATGGCGGTAATCCAGGTAAGTCTTCCGGGAACACATCCGGAAACTCACGTACCACCGGTATCTCGTCGATACCCGGAGTATCAACCTGATCCGACACGACGTGCGCCAAGTAACCCTGGCATCCCTTCCAGAGAAGTTTGGTAGCAGTAAGTGAAGAAACCACTTCAGGAGGCGAACCGTCACGTTCCCCCTGAAAGATAACCTCCGACAAACCCGGGCTCCGCAGAATCACCTGCTTGCTACAGCAATCGATGAGCGATCCATGCTCCGATAGCCAATCCATCCCTAGGATTATATCGAAATCGTGGATATCCAGAATAATTAAGTCTGCTGGTAAATCCACATCCTCAATTCTTACCGGGCACCTCCGAATCACCTGATTCACAAGGTACACGATGCCCATCGGGGTGCCAACACCCATTTCGCAATCTAAAGCTGATACCACACAATCAAGCATACCAGCACAACTCTTCGAAATAAAAGAATGTGTAGCCCCCGCATCCATCAATACACGTACAAGAAGGTTTAAGATATGTAGTGTACCTGTGACCACGCCTGGGGCAGTCCTCGCCTGCTGCTGGGTCATTGCAAACACTTGGGCCCTCGGCCCTCCGTTCCGTCCGCGCCCGAGCGTGCCACGCCCAGCACCACGGTCACCTCCCTGACCGCGACCTCCATTAGTGTTGGAAGCCGTGCTCTGCACCACACTAGAGCCCCCAGCGTCGTTGTTCTTGGACAACTGCGGGCAATCACTGGCATAGTGGCCCTCCTCTCCGCAAGCAAAACAAGTTACTGGCCTTGGCCTGTCCGAATGCCCGCCAGAAGCACCGCTCCAAGATGAGCGCTGCCCATAGTTGTATCCAGATCCTCTGCCCTGAGAGCCTCCACGTCGACCTGACCAGCCACGACCCTTGAAGGATGAGGGTGCTCCCTTGTAGCCCCTCCCTTGTTGTTCTTCTGGCCTGATGGCCCATGGTGTGGGCGATCCTGACGTCGCCCCTCGCCCGAAGGCTGTCGTGTCTGGTGTGCCGCCAGACTGGCCTCGATACGCACCGCAGCGTCGACCATATCTCTCAGAGAAGCATGAGTAGCAGCAGTCACACTTGGCCGGATCTCCCCTCGGAGTCCAAGCTCGAACCTTTGGCATTTGTCCTCCTCCGTGCTCACGAATAATGCAGCGAACCGGGAAAGTTTCCCGAAAGTTTGCTGGTAGTCCGCAACGGACATATCCCCCTGCTCCAGTCGCAGGAATTCAGCCTCCCGTGTCGCGCGGAATGATCGCGGGTAATACTGGTCCAGAAATCGGGAACGGAAAGCTTCCCAATTAGTGGTATGGACAGACCATCCCGACATTTCGAGTCCGTGCCACCACTGGTAGGCTCCTCCCTCCAATAAAAAGGCCGCCAAGGTCACTCGTTCGCCCGGAGGGCAGTGCATCACCGAGAAGATCCTCTCCCACTTGGTGATCCAATCATGAGCATCCTCGGGGTTTGATCCCCCGCAGAAAGGAGTGGCTCCCAAACGTTGAGCCCTTTCAATGCTCGTGCATTCCATCTCCCTTTCCAGATCCTCGTCCGTTCGAATATGAGGAATTCTCCTAGGAGGCATAACCAACTGTCAAGAGGCATAGATCAGATAAAAATATTCTTAAAAGTCGAAAAGTAACTAGTACTAATCGCTAGTCTAGCATGCTGACCATACCCTAGTACTGACCACAACCTAGTGCTCTGATACCAAGCTAACAGGACCCGCCCCGATCCCACAGGGACCACAAGGGGACGTCCCCTGCTCCCGTCTGACACCCAATAATTCATACCAATTTTAACCTCAAAACATCAAATGCATAAAAACCAAATAAAAGTTATACATCAAATCCGAATTAAACAGATGTCAGACAAGGGATGAAATCCAAAATTACAAGTTACGAGCACGACTCTAAAGTAAACCTGCGGGTAAACCACCCAACAGGGGTTCAGGTACGCAGAAGTAGATCTATGCCTCAGCCTCAGGTTCCTCCTCTACCTCAATATCACGATCTGGAGGGGTTACCAAAAACATTAATGGTGAGTGGACCGAACTCAAGTTTATAAAATCATTTGATAAGTAAAACATATAATTTACCCCTCCGTTTTCCAAACATGCATGCAGCATCATTTAAAATCATAAATAATATAATATGAATCATAAGGCATGTAATAAAACCATAACCATAATTTTATCCACTGCACTATACACTCCAATCCCGACATCCCTGATGTCTGACGTCCCTGACGTCCAATAAGGTCACAATCACAAGGCTACGCGTGCCACTCGGGTCTCAATTCCGAGTTCAATCCCCGAACCCTGTTCGGTTACAGCATCCCCGATGCTTAGCGTCGTAGACGCTGGACGTTCTAGACGTCCGTGACCTCTCCGGGGTACCTCATCCGGAGGAGACAATATAATATGGAAGGATCTATACAGTGCAGTACCAAATACATTTTATTGATATCCAAATGCAAAGCATATATGTATACATAGGTAAAATCTGAACCGATCGTTACGTTTCATCAGATGGGTCTCATTCCTGTCAGTTCAATTCACACGTAAGGGTCACTACAAGTCCTTAATATTTATTCAAAAGAAAGTTCGAAACAGAAGCCGGTTCGGGGAAACCGTCAACACGTTTCCCGAGGCAACCGGCCCTAACCTGACCCTTCAAACTATCTCAGATCAACATGGTTAATTCACCAAAAATGTTCAGAATAATGAGAGGAATAAAAGTCATGTTGATCGTGATCGGAGATAAGCCCCAACGCGCCCTCACGCGCCGCCCAAAGTGGCTGCGCGTGAAAGTCACGCGCCTGACACTGTAGCTATAGTGTCAGCACCTTCACCCGTTTGTCTGTAATTCGGGCCTGCCACCCGCGGCTTGACCCGGTTGATTAACCATCAATTCCTACTCAATTTCAATCCAATTTGATCCTAACATGTTATTTAAACATCTAATTTAAGTTCTGAGTTATTAATTATCCAAATCCAATCCTTAAATGGCCCTTTGACCCGTGATCAACCAAACAGGTCAATCACCAGAACTCACTGGTTTCAAACCCATTGTCGAATTAACTTCACAGGAAGTATAATAGGATCAAAACTAACCAAAATGAACAATCAATTGTTTCTGAAAGTACCTGAAGGTCGTCGTCCCAAGCTCTGCGATTTCCCTGAAAACAGCAGTCACCGTCCCAGCTCAGCCGTGGCTGATGGCCTTCGATTTCGATGCGGTTGAGTTCCAAACACTCCCAGAAGACTAAACCAGGCCTTGGTTTGGTCCAACAGTCACCAGAAATCAAAACCCGATTTTCCCTCCAATTTTTCCAGAAATGGCTTCTCTGGTTTTCCTCACCCGTTCTCAGTTATCTCTGCATCAGAGTGATGCTCACACATGTCCTAATAAGTTTTAAACAGTTTCAAGACGTCCCAGAGGCTCGTGGGTGTCCAATTTGTCCACTGAAATTTGTCCCCCGAAAGCTTCGAATTTCGATTAATCAATTTGATCGTGTAGCTGGAAGAATCAGACCACGTTTGATGCTTCAAAAAGGTTTAAACAATCAATACTTTCCAACCCACACTCACCAGTAAACAAATCGCACTCAGAGCCACCGCACATGGTGGTGCCGCCCATGTTCCCCGCGGTTTGCTACAGTAACCAGGGCAAAAAGACCAAAATGCCCCTGGTTCAAATAATTACCAAACTGCCCTTCACTTTCTAGACCCGTAACTCAGCCATACGAAGTCCGATTTCGGCGTGCCGCCTATCTACGGACTCAGGACGTCGAGACCTACCTATTGGTCTTGGAGTCGCGTGAAAATTAATTGTCAAACGAAAAGTCAACATTTTCGCCCCAACCGTCAAAATTACGGTAATGCCCCTGAACTTCCGATAGTCATAACATTTTCCCCTATCGTCTGAATTGGACGTGCCACCTGTCTATGAACTCGTGACATCCCGAACTACGTCACGGTCATAGGTCAAAGTCCATTTTATTCATCAATCAAAAAGTCAACAATTTGGCCATACCAATCACAAGGGTAAAAGCGTCAATTCACACATTAAATCACAATATTAAAATCCACGAATTTCCGGGGTGTTACAATTATGATATTCCTGCTTTACGTGATTGCATACTTTTCGATGTGATTTATCGCATTTTACGTATTTCGAGACTATGGTTTCTCCTATGCTTTGATGACGGTTTGATGGATGATTTTATACGATTTGTGCGTATCATGTTTTGATGATATTTTGATTATGATTTGCGAGTATGATTTGAGATTTGAACGTGAAATTCGACATGAGTCCCATTTCGATCGATTAAAAATGATTTCGGATTTGGTTTTGGAATTTAGATTACAATGAATTCCGGATTTGCTATAAATTACACGTAGTTTGGGGTTTAGAGACCCGGTACTATTGCTGGATCTGGTTTTGGGTTTAAAGACCCGGTTGATTGATGACGGGGGAGGGCCCTAGATTGAGATATGTTGAGTTTAAAGACTCGGTTACTGTGATATCCCCCGAGGCCTATTGATTGTGTTTTGATTTTAAAGACTCGTTGATATCCCGGGACGGCCTAATATATGTTACGTGAGTTTAAAGACTCGGATAGATCCAGAAGTTTCGATTCGTTGATGTTACGTGCCATTGTGACGGATGGATCTTTTACTACCCTCAGAGAGTTATCTGATGCTGCAGTACGGGTGGAGGCTAGTTTGCTGGCACATCCACAGTTCTCAGGTGGTGGACAACATCGAAAGCGTCCGTTTCCTGGATCATCGAGCCAGAGAACTTCGAAGAGAGGCAGTTATAGTGGAGCTTCATCCGCTGGTAGTGATCCGTTTGGTAGACCTGGCAGTTTCCAGAGTTCCGGGTTGAGAGGATCCAGAGCACAGCTGACCCCGCAGGCGAGTGCGACGTCAGTTGCTTCCACAGGAAGACAGAGTGGTAGATTCAGTCGGGACGTTTCTAAGGTTATTTGTTTCTTCTGTGGAGAGCGAGGCCACTAGCGGAGAGAGTGTCCATCTTTACTACAGGGTGGTGGCGCAGGTCGGGGTACTGTGGAGCAGGGTCGGAGTGCAGCTTCAATTTCTAGGACAGCGAGTACTAGAGGAAGTACGGGACCTAGCAGTGGATTGAGGGGTCGTGGTCGATCTTCAGGACCACAGGCTCGAGTTTTTGCAGTTACACAGTAGGAGGCCCAGGTAGCACCTGGCGTTGTGACATGTACGCTTACAATCCTTGGTCATGATGTACGTGCTTTGATAGATCCGGGGGCTACTCATTCTTTTATCTCGCGGAGTTGTGGATTATTAGCAGATAGAGAGGTGTCTGCACTAGGTAATGATATGGGTGTGAGTACCACCACGGGTAAGGTGTATATGGTAAATCAGGTGTTGATAGAGTGTCCCGTGATGGTAGGTGATGTTGGGTTAGTAGTTGATTTGATACTCCTGGACTTGCATGATTTTGATGTTATTCTGGGGATGGATTGGTTGGCATTACATCATGATTCTATCGAGTGTTTCGATAAGAAGGTAACATTTCGGAGTCCAGGGTTACTAGAAACTACCTTTCAAGGAGAGCAGCGAGCAATTCCTGTTGGTGTGATCTCAACTTTGAAAGCAAGTAAGTTGTTGAGGAAAGGGTCCTAGAGATATTTGGCTCACGTGGTTGACACACGTACTGCACTGTTAAGAACGGAAGATATTCCGGTTGTGCGGGAATTACCAGATGTTTTTCCGGAGAATTTTTCAGGATTAACACCCCATCGAGATATTTAGTTTACTATTGTTCTTATTCCAGGTATGCAACCTATTTTCTAGACACCTTATTGTATGGCGCCAGCTAAGCTAAAAGAATTGAAGGTGAAGTTGCAAAAGCTAGTAGATATGAGGTTTATTCGACCGGGTATGTCCCTGTGGGGAGCTCCAGTCGAGTTTGTAAAGAAGAAGGAGGGAAGTTTGAGGTTATGCATTGATTACCAGCAATTAAATAAGGTGACAATCAGGAATAAATACCCCCTGCCTCGGATCGATGACCTGTTTGATCAGCTGAGAGGAGCTCGATACTTTTCCAAGATCAATCTTCGCTTGGGGTATCATCAGTTGCTGGTTAGAGAAGATGATGTACCCAAAACAGCCTTTAGAACCCGGTATAGTCATTATGAGTTCCTAGTGATGCCATTTGGTTTAACTAATGCACCAGCGACGTTTATGGATTTAATGAACCGAGTGTTTTGGCCATACCTGGATCATTTTGTTATTGTTTTCATTGATGACATCTTAGTCTACTCAAAGAGTGTGAAGGCGCACAAAAAGCACTTAAGGATGGTGCTTGGTACCTTGAGAAAGAATCAGTTGTATGCAAAGCTTAGTAAGTGTCAATTTTGGTTGACTAGTGTTAGTTTCTTGGGACATGTGATTTCAGCTGAAGGAATTAGTGTAGATCCCCAAAAGATTGAAGCAGTAGCAAAGTGGGAACAGCCAAAGACAGTCACCGAGGTCAGATGTTTCTTAGGGTTAGCTAGTTACTACACGTGTTTTGTAGAGGGATTTTCTACCATTGCTGCCCCATTGACACGGCTGACGAGGAAGGGAGTCGGATTTGTTTGCGATGAGGATTGTCAGCAAAGTTTTTAGGAATTGAAGAAAAAGTTGACATCCGCTCCTATATTGACCCTTCCGGATGATAGTGGGGAATTCGAAGTGTACAGCGATGCATCCTTACAAGGATTGGGATGTGTGTTAATGCAACATGGGAAGGTGATTGCATATGCCTCCCGCCAGTTGAAATCTCATGAACGCAATTATCCTACCCATGATTTAGAACTAGCTGCAGTGGTACATGCCCTAAAGATTTGGAGACATCATTTATATGGTGCGACATGTAGACTTTTTTACCGATCATAAGAGTTTGAAGTACTTGTTCACACGAAAGGATTTAAATGTGAGGCAAAGACGATGGTTAGAACTAATTAAGGATTATGACTGCACGATTGAATACCATCCTGGAAAAGCTAATGTGGTAGCTGATGCATTGAGTCTGAAATCAGCACATTCTGTGGCACATCTACGGATGACCCATTTGCCCCTATTGGTTGAACTCCATAGAACTGGCGTTAATTTGGGACATGATAGCCAAGGTGTTTTGCTAGCTAGTTTCCAGGTGCGACCAATCCTAATTAACCAGATCATTGATGCCCAATTCCAAGATCCTATCTTATCTATTGTTCGAATTGAAGTGGAAGCAGGGGAACGGCAAGATTATACAGTTAGAAATGATGGTGCCTTAATAAAGGAAGGACAGTGGTATGTACCTGGAGACGTAACATTAAAGAAGGATATTCTGGATGAAGCCCATAGTTCGGCATATGCTATGCATCCAGGTGGGACTAAAATGTACCGTACGCTTCGAGAACATTATTGGTGGCCGGGTATGAAACGGGAAATCGCTGAATATGTTAGTAAGTGTTTGATATGTCAGCAGGTAAAGGCTGAGAGGCAAAGACCCTATAGAGCATTGCAACCACTTCCTATCCCGGAATGGAAATGGGATCATATAACGATGGATTTTGTGTTTAAACGTCCTAGGACGCCCAGAGGCCACGATGGAGTTTGGGTGATTGTGGCTAGGCTCACCAAGTCAGCGCATTTCTTACCTATAAGGGAAGACTTTCAGATGACACAGTATGCCAGATTATTCATTAATGAGATTATACGATTACACGGCACTCCTGCCTCTATCGTATCAGATCGAGATCCATGATTTACATCCAGATTCTGGCAGAGTTTACAAGAAACTTTTGGGACAAGATTGCATTTTAGTACAACATTCCACCCTCAGACAGAAGGGCAGTCGGAACGGACCATCCAAACCTTGGAAGATATGATGAGAGCCTGTGTTTTGCAATTCCAAGGTACTTGGGAGTCACATTTACTATTGATGGAATTCGCTTATAACAATAGTTACCAAGCAAGTATTGGGATGGCGCCTTACGAAGCCTTGTATGGGCGGCAGTGCAGAACCCCTTTGTGTTGGACTGACGTGGGCGAAAGACAATTGACTAGATCTGAATTGGTGGAATTGATGACGGAGAAAGTTAAACTCATCTGAGATATACTCATGACAGCCCAGGATAGACAAAAGAGCTATGTGGACCGTCAGATTAGAGATTTTGAGTTTGCAGTTGGAGATTGGGTATTTTTGAAGTTATCTCCTTGGAAAGGCATAGTGCGATTTGGCAGGCGAGGGAAATTGAGCCCCCGTTTCATCTGGCCATATGAGATTGTTGAGAGGATTGGCCAGGTTGCATACAAATTAGCACTACCTCCAGAACTTTCCAAGGTCCACGATGTATTCCATGTATCGATGCTGCGGAAATATGTGTATGATGCATCTCATGTACTAGAAGAGCAGCCTATTGAACTCATAGAAGACTTAAGCTTTGAGGAACAGCCCATACAGATTTCGGATAGAAAGGATAAGGTGCTTCGTCGAAAGACTATTCCCCTAGTAAAGATTCTCTAGAGAAATCAGAACGTAGAGGAGGCCACATGGGAACCCGAGACACAGATGCGAGAGCAGTATCCGTATTTGTTTCACTAAAATTTCAGGGACGAAATTTCTTAAGGGGAGGAGGTTGTAAAGCCCTGGAAACCCAAATAATGTAAATTTATAAAAAATAATATGTAAATGACGTTTTTACCCTTGTAAATAGTGTGGTTAAAGTTGACTTTTTACATGACATGTGTTTTTCACGTAATTCAAGGACCATTAGGTAGGTTTCAATTCCCTGAGTCCGTAGACAGACGACACACTGAAATTGGACTTCGGATGAATAAGTTATGACTCTAGAATGATGAAGGGCATTTTGGTAATTGTGTGAAAGAAGGGTAAAATGGTAAATTGGACGGTGGAAGCTTAATCAGCTAAAGTGAGATGTTTAACTTTAGCTGTTTAATTGTTTGAGTGACACATGTCACTAGGAAAAACAGGAGAGTGGCTCGGTCGTGGATGAGTGTGTGCATAAGTGTGGACATTTGAAACAGAGCACCGTTTGCAATTGTAATCTCTGATTGAATTAATGAATTAAACCACTGTAAGGGACTGAGTAAACACAGACACTGGAGAGAGAATTGAGAGACTGAGATGGAAAAGAAAAATCAAGCATAGAGAGAGAGGCCCAGAATCGTGAAAATTAGAAAATTTGAGTGAAAATTCAAATTTTAATTTGTAAATTGAGAGGATCCAAATTGAGATTAAAAACAGCTTTCTGAGCTTATTTTGACTTTAACCACACAAAAATCGAAGGAGCTTGACCGTGTTTCGACCAAGAACTGGAGTTCCAATTTCTTGAAAAATCGAGGTTGAGTAGAGTACTTAGTGGTAAGAAATTGTGTAATTGATTATTTCAGAATGTTCATTACAACCTCACGATGCTTCTGTATCAATTAATTAGAAAATTAAGAGGAATTGAGTGAGATTAGAAGTTGAAAACCGTTTAAATATTCATGGGGGAAATGATGGATTAAGGGTTTGATTTGTGTAATTAATGACGGGGAACCTAAATTGAGATAGAATAGATGGAATTCAGTGGAAGAATTGAAAGAAATAAGGTCGAATTGAAGGAAAACGAACCGGGTCATGTCGCGGGTTCGTAACCCATTTAGCAGAAAAACGGGTGAAGCAGACGACACTGTAGCAGTACTGTACAGGGAGGGTGACTTTCACGCACAGCCCCTTTGGGCGGCGTGTGAGGGCGCGTGAAGCAGTATCTCCAGTCAAGGTCAACATATGATTTTATCGTTTCAATGTAACGAACATTTTGAGATAAGTTACGAGTCAATCGGACGCCGTTTCAGGATAGTTTTGAGTGTCCGAAAGTTTAGGGTTTTAATTTAATTACGTTGAAAAATACCGAAAATTTGGGGAAATTAATGTAAGCTTAATGAAAGTATTTTCGACCCGAAATTATGATTTTTGACAGGCCAGAACATCCTTGAGGAATCCGGGGAGCATGTAGGACACGATTGACGCGTTCGGACTTAGTGAGTGAACTTTTTGTTTTCTAATCGAGCATGCATAACTGTTTTTACTTACTCGTTTCATGTTTACATATATGATTTTATGCTTATGATTATGATATTCCTACTTTACGTGATTGCATACTTTTCGATGTGATTTATCGCATTTTATGTATTTCGAGACTATGGTTTCTTCTATGCTTTGATGATGGTTTGATGGATGATTTTATACGATTTGTGCATATCATGTTTTGATGATGTTTTGATTATGATTTGTGAGTATGATTTGAGATTTGAACGTGAAATTCGGACATGAGTCCCATTTCGATTAAAAATGATTTCGGATTTGGTTTTGAAATTTGGATAACAATGAATTCCGGATTTGCTATAAATTACACGTAGTTTTGGGTTTAAAGACCCAGTACTATTGTTGGATCTGGTTTTGGATTTAAAGACCCGGTTGATTGATGACGGGAGAGGGCCCATGATTGAGATATGTTGAGTTTAAAGACTCGGTTACTGTGATATCCCCCGAGGCCTGTTGATTGAGTTTTGAGTTTAAAGACTCGTTGATATCCCAGGAAGGCCTGATATATGTTACTTGAGTTTAAAAACTCGGATAGATCCAGAAAGTTCAATTCGTTGATGTTACATTCGACTTTACATGATTTTATAATTTTCTTCTGTAACGGTTTCCATACCGTTCATGTAATTTTTTTCAGATACTTAGTTATGCATGCGTGTTTTGAAAAATGGAGGGTGAATCCTAATTTCATTAAAACTATTTTCTATAACTATTAGTTTTAGTCCACTCACACTTTTATATTTTAATACCCTCTAGGTCACGGTGCGAGTTTTGGAGCTAACGCCGAGACAGAGGCATAAAGTTTTCCCGTTGCGTGTGTAGTTAGCTCACATAGTAGGGTTTTATCCTTATCTTGTACTGTTAACTATGCTCTGTGATACTGTTGACTTGTTGTACAGTATGTTGTATCGTATGTTATCCCTGGTCTGACAATGTACGTGATGTAATTATTATGGTTATTTTGGTCATTTGTGTTCGGTTGTTAGACGGGAGCAGGATTCTTCCCGATTATCGAGGTGATAATCGGGGTGGGTCCTGTCAATGGTGCACTGCTATAGTGCTATCAAATTAACCCATTCACAACCGTCTCACAAATAAGTAGACATATGCACCAGAGTTTACATAATGGGATATGACTAGGCAAAATTAGATCCAAAATACCCTAAAATAACAAGTACAAAATAGAACCCTAAAACCCCCGCCCCAGTTGCAATCGCAATCACTTCAAAGTAGCACTCCTTAAACATTTACTTCATTCACAATCTTATAACCAGTTATTTGAAATCAAAGCAGCCCACACAAACTATCATACATTCAAACAGATATCAAAAGTGATTCCAACTAATATTATTCACACAATTTTCCCTAGTATCTACCCTTTTCAGTTTCTCATCCAAACATACTCTCAATCAATACCAACATCTATATGGGACTAAACGATTAGTAGGTCGGCCTATGCAAAGAGATAACAGAAAACAAAAAACAAAGAAAGTGAGAGAATGCTAACAGCTTTACCCGTGGCGTCCCAATCTTATCCTCAACATCCAAAATACTGAAATCTCTAGGTTCACTGTCCGAAATCTCTTGGTTCCCAATCTTAGCCTCAACATCCTTTGATTTTTGGTGGATCTTTATCAGGGAAGACATGCAGAAATATTTGTTACATGAAAAAATCTAACCTCATCATCCTCACTAAGTGTGTGGTCCAGCTTAATGGATGAACAACTATCCTTTCTACGCATGGAAAGTGATTGAGAAGTGTTCACCATAAAACCTGAAAAGACTCAAACTGGTGAAAAACAAGAAACTTTCAGAAATGATGCCTAGAAGGTTAAAAAGATTATCATGCAGACCCAAAATCAAAGATTAAAGGATTCCTGTGTTTCGTGGTCAACATGTTATATTCTCTCATCAGTATGTCCACGGCCAGAAAGGCTCTCACATGTATGATTTTTATACCATATAACAACATGTTATATTCCTGTTCATATTATACATTCATTACAGTATAGGATAATATTCAAATCTTCATTCCTCATATTTGGTACCTGATCCTGCTGGTTTCGGTTTTCAGGTTCAAGGCATGAAGCACTAACCTTACCAGCAACAGGACTTTTCACCTAATATATCAAGAAAGGTATAACGCACATTCAGAGGCTATTACTTAAAAACAAGACTAATAGAAGTATAGGATAGCTTTGCCTTATTGTGGCATCAATTTGTTGCTGATTATTCTTGCTCTGCCTTAGAGTTGCATCAATATCTTGTCCATTGTCAACACACCCGAACCCTTTCAAATCAAAAGGAAAAGCTCCCTCGTTTACCTAGACATAAAATTCAAAAACAATTTCATCTATAATAGCTCAAAACAAAGGTTATCAATATCCACAATAGAAAAATAAAAATAATTTTACACTGTGATACCCATTCCCGAAGACAAAATACCCATTACCCTCAAAGCATAAAGTAATTACGATATGTTTTGCTTGAAATGAATGTTTGTAGGTTTTCAATATTTCATTTCAATGTAAGTAATGAACTTATAACGGTTTCCACAATGAAAAGAAAGGAAGATGCCCAGGGACAAACATTGTATTAGGAGGGGAAAAAGGAAATAGTGGGATGAATTGCTGAACCTGAGAAAAATTCTTGTTATCTTTATTAGGAGTGGAGCCACAATTTTTCGGGGTGTTGTTGCCGTCACATTCCCTTGAGTAGGAAGTATGACAATAAAAGAGAAATTTAAATGATACATAATTTTCTCAGTGCAGATTAATCAACTCACAAGAAGGAAAAATGAAAATAAACTCTAAATGAAGCTAACAGTTGATCAAGAAAATATATGTCCAACTTTATCCATGTTGCTAGATTCATAACAATCCAATCGTACTCTCCCTTGAAAATTCGTATCTACCTCAGCTAAGTGGAATTCAACTGGTTTTCTATGTGAACATGAACAATATGACTTGATATCCTTGAGCTCCATTTCAAGATCAAGATTTCTTGTATGTTCGGTCATGAGGCTTTCTCTTAGATGCTGGATTTCATTATCTGATACCTATAGTACAACCAGAGTTGACGAATAGATATTGTGGCCAATATTGATGAGTAAATTGAGCTAGTTAATCAACTATACCATATGCATCATAAGGACAACATTTCACTTCACAAAAACATTAAAGACTTAGGATTACCTTGAGTTTCTTTTTATACTGCTTCTAAACATTCCCTATAGCTTTAGCAAAATTCTGCATTATCTGATTGCTTCTCTCTCCCTGTCCAGAGCCAAGACAACCGGATTTTGAAGATTCAATCACTCATGGCGACTTTGCAGATTCCTGGGTCCTCTGTAACAATATACAAGTGTCATATTCTTTAAAAAAAACAAATTAGACAACGGATCCAGGCAGTTGAAATAAAAAATCCATGTAACTTACCACTACTTTTTGTAAGACCTTCCTTAGGATGTGTGTTTTCAGCTTCTGTTCCTTTTGCTTCTTCAATCTAAAAATCAAACCCCCAAAATGCATGCTTAGGACAAAATACTTCATAAAAATTACAATGAGTAAATTTCGATAGATAACTTAGTCAAGACAATCTATAGTTCTATAAAACCCCAAATCCAGTAGTATGGAATATTGATGATCAGGGGAAAAAAGCAAATCAATGTCAGTACCCAAATAAAACGTAGTCGGGTTAGGATTGTCTCCAGAGTCATCAGAGAGTAATATAGACACTTCAAATCAGAACCATAATTCATGCCATAGTTGGTTTCAATTATTCAAGTTTAAGCATTGATGCAAAGAAAACATTTTGGAAACAATCAAACTAATGCTAAAATTATTAGTTTTCAAAAACCAATAGGTCCTGTACATACTGGAAACCAAGTCAAAATGAAAATCCTAACCCCCTCAAGAAATCAATTCAATAAAGAGGTGTTTGGTATTTTCTTCATATTTACAACAATGCAGTCAACCAAAGTTTCAAGAAAGTCATAATTTCCAGGAAAAAAAATAAGTTTTAAGTTTACTCTTATAAAAATGGAAATAAATATGAAGCTATCAACCATATTGGAACGCAAGAAAATATCAAACACTATAAGGAAGTGAAAGTATATTTTGACCAAAAAGACATACCACACTAGCATCGAATAACATGAGCACCTAAATGAAAAATTCCAACTTGTCAAAAGTTTTTGAACAAACTCAATTATTTAGCCAATTGGAAATAAGAAAGCATACCAATGCCATTCTCTTCTTACCTTCCAAATAATCTCGCAAATACCTGATAATTTAAAAAAAGACAGATTAGTAACATTTCATCCTAAGCAACTGTAGTGAAGTTACTGAAAGACCTCCGAAGATCAAGTCTAGAAATATTTTATCGTCAATTGGAATATCTGATCTAAATCACAAAAAGGATCCATTCAAAAGCCTTAATGGAGAACTGCTCACTAATTCATTTGTCTCTAGTTGAGTCTTTAAAAACGGTCTTTAAACAAAAGCTTGATTATCAGTCATTGGATTAGACTCGGACAACTAAGATGCATGATGAGCCACATTCATCTTGTTTCTAGATATCCGATTTACTGCAAATAGATATTATATCATCCGTAACTGAAAACATTACCAAAGAGTTGTGAAAGTACTTCTGCAATGGCTTCTTTGGTTTCTTCTGATGCTCCAATAAGGACTAAAAGGAAAGGGAAATTGACTATTACTTAGATAGATAGAAACCCACCCAAGAGAAATGGTAAATTGACTATCATCACATTCTCATAAAGAATAGAAAACCAACTTAAGGCTACATACTCTGAAGCACAAGCCAATAACCATTGATATGTTGTTGATGAAATTACTTCCGAGCAATCTGGCTCCCTGCAAATTAAAAGAATAAAACTAAACCATAAACATTACATCAATCAAAATGAAGACTACACATAATCTAGTGCACAAAAATTAATCCTCGTACATAAGCCCAACATCAACTCAAGCAGCTCCTTATCAATTTCAAAAGTTGCTTGCAAGCTGAAGAAAAATGGACTAAGGACAAAAGGAAAATGTAGTATCATTGATTCTAAGGGTTTCCGTTAGTTCGAGAAAATCTTTGATTAAGTGAAGCATCCCAAAATAGTAATAGTATAGATCTCATAAAATGGTGATAATGATTATAAAGCGTACATTCTGGGATACAGTGAACACCCCAAATTGTACAACTTTCATCATTAAACAAATAGCTATGAGAATATTCAAGTCACATAAGCAAAACTTGATTCCCAGTTCTTTTTTCTCTTTCAGCCACAGCAAGATGAAAAATACTGAGGACGCTATCATTTGCTTGATCATTATCCTTTCCATTAGACTTGTCAGCAATGCCATGGATATTAATAATACGTTGCAACCGGCTGGAAGCAAATAAAGAAAAAGAAGCCAAACAAATAATTTAAGAAACTATTCCAAAAATTAGGATACTTAAGCTCGTCAATATGGAAAAACTCCAATTAATGTAAAGACTTGGTAAGCTAAAGAACTGCTACACACCTTGATTAGCTATTCGTATTTGTCGTACCAGTTGAACGCTTTAGCATTTCTTGAGCGGCTACAGATTCTGTTTGCCCATCATTAGAAATGGGTATCTGCTTAAAAAAATAGAGTTGGTGATAGTTATTCCTATTATCCAGCCACATAATCCTATAAACTGAAAGACAGTGCCCAACCTCTTGAAGCCCTTTTAGCGTTGATTTTTGCATGCTTAAATCACCTCCATTTGGAGATAAATCAAATAGCCTCTCTCATTTGCCTCCTTCACAACCAATCTCAAAGATTGATATGAAAAATTGTCTGTGCAGAATAAGATACATAGAAAAATAAATTGAATCTCCATGGTCATTCCTCTCAGCTGTAAGGCTTGTTCTTGGTGTTTCGAAAGCTTCCCTTTAGAGATCGACCTAATTAATTTGTGGGTGTGTGTTTTTTTAAGGGTGAACAGTAACACACGCATTTTTGTCCTTTCCAAATTTTGATTGCCGCTTTCACCGATTTTACAAATTTTCCATTCCCGCTTCTTCTGTGAAAGCCAATAGACAACACCAAATTAAAAAGTGTTGTCTATTAGTTCCAAAAAAATTGAAAAAACTAGGTAGCTAACATTTTCACAAGAGCATAAATGACAGTTTTTGTTAAAACTGTCATCTTTTAGAATTTTTACATGAGCATAGATGACCGTTTTAATCAAAACTGTCATCTAATTAGTGTCATCTATGGTTAAAAATGGCATAGTGGCAAGAAGGATAATCAACCAAGTCGGTTCCAAATTAGGCCATGCATGGTACCCACTCCTACCCTTAACATGGTCAAGTACAACATGAGCCACCATATTACACGTGCTAGGGGAAAATTGGAAGTAATCAACAAAAAACACTCACATAGTACATAAATATCATGAAGGATGTTGGTAATAGTACCATAATTCCCTTTTCAAACATAACAATTGAATCAACTGTCGTGGGGTCGGCTCCATTATGCCACTAGTATGGATGGTCGTCATGTAACGACGTGTCCCAAATTCCGGGATTAGACTAGTGACTAACGGAGGATTAGTGGGATTAATCGGTCATTAGTTGAGCGAAATCGAACAGACGGTGTAAAATGACCGTTTAGCCCCTAGTCTTGGGTAAAATGTTGATTTTTTACTCGGGGAGTCAAACGTACAAGGACCGATGACCGTGACGTAGATTGGGACGTCACGAGTTCGTAGACAGGTGGCATGTCGAAATCGGATGTCGGACGGAGAAGTTATGGTCACTGGAAGTGAAATTGGACTATTCACACATTTCGAGGCATAAATTATATGGCTAAATCTGATTGGCTGATTTAATAATGTCACTCATCCAATTACTCATTACCCCTAAATATTGGATATAGGTTTTAATCGGTGGATTATATGTGATGCCCAGGAAATTCGAGAAATGCAAATTGGAAAATTAGAATGTAAAATAACGTTTTTATCCTTGTAAATGTGGTGGTTAAAGTTGACTTTTTATTTGGAATACTTTTTGCACATTTTTCGAGGAGCGTTATGTAGGTCTCGAGACACTTAGTCTGTAGACAAGCGGCATGCAGAAATCAGAGGTCGTATGTGAAAGTTATGGGTCTAAGAAGGTTAGGGGCAATTTCGTAATTTGAAGCCCAAGGGCATTTTGGTCAATTATCTCTTATGGGGTTAAAATTGTCCTTTTGTGGGTTTTCCTAAATCACCCACCCTTATTTCAGTTAAATTGTTAAGTGACACATGTCACTTGTACCATTTGGGTTAGTGGTCGTGGGTGTGTGCGTGTTGTGCAATTGAAGAAGAAAACAGGATGTTGCGGTGGTGCAGTTCGCGAGTGTGTGTACGTCTAGATAGTGCGTGTGCAGTTCCCAAACATGCTCGGATATGGTTGGATTTTACGAGTGCAATTCCTGGACGTGACTCGGATGTTGCGTGAGTGTAGTCCTCGAGTATGCTACATCTAGATGGTGCGAGTGCAGTTCCCGAGCTGGCCTACGCGTAGTACCGACGTGATTGTGTGAATGATTAGGTACTTGTGAGTAGTGTCGTTGTGATGATATGATTGATTAAGTGCACTATGTTTAATCATTGTGTCTTGATGGTTTTCGTATGATTTGGCTTGAGAGCCGGTTGTTCTATGCATGCATGGTTTTATAACTGGAGGGGAAAGTGATTCGTTTTTTAAATGTGTTTTCAAATGATATTATTTTTGTCCACTCACACCTTTTATGATTTTTATGACCCTCCAGACCGTGGTACGAGAATCGGGGCTGATCGAGGGGCGGAGCCATGAGCTGAAATCAATACAGTCATCCCTAGTCTGATAGGTGATGAGGGGTAGTTTCAGGACATCAATTGACTTGTCAGACGGGAGCAAGACCAGATGCGGTTATCAAAGTCCAGTTGGAATGGGTCCTGTCATTATATAAATATTTATATAATTATTTCACCCATCTCTCATCTCCACCCTCCATCTTCATCTCATATGATTTCCCCTCATCTCCACCGTCCATCTTTATCTCATCTAATTATCATCATCAGCTATCATCTTCATATTTCCTTCTCTAAAACTCAAACACCATCTTCATTTCCCTCTAAACAAACAAACACACAACACATATCACCTCACCACCATATCCATCTCTGTGTTCGTGTGAGAGACAGTGTGTGAGGACTGAGATAGTGAGGGAGTGACTAGAGGGACTGATGGACGACGGGACACGGCGAAGGTAAGTTAGAACCCGAAAACCCGTTTGATTTCAAAATTGGAAAAATGAGTATTGAACGTTGTTGGAAGCTTAGTTCAATTCTAACCTATTCTTAGGACTCATACAACCTTGTAGGGGCTGGTTTCGATCACAGTGGTTGTCATAGATGCCTGAACACGGCGGAGGAAAGTCGTCGTCCCTATTTGATCATGAAGGTATATTCTTGACCGTTTTTCACGTGTTTTGAGGACGTAGATCGATAGGGAATGAAGATAAGAACAAAATAGGAATTGAAAGAATGGAAAAAAGACAAAAAATGGAGTAGTTATGGGCTTGGACCGGTCACGCCAGTCCATCCGGATCGAATTGCAAGGTTGGACCGAACTGGTCGGTCTGTACGAGGACAAGGATGAAGTGCCCAGACGCATGGAAGCCACGCGTAGCCGCTTTAGGTGGCGCGTGAGGGCGCGTGGGACCTCTTCTACGGAAGTGTTCAACATGACTTTTAATCTATTCGATGTAATTATAATTTTGGGACTAGTTTCGTGTCGATCGAACATTGTTTTGACATAGTTCAGGATGTTCGAAGGTTTAGGATCGAGTTTAAAAATAGTTAAAAAATGGGGAAAATTACGGGACTTCAATGAGAGGTTAATAAGGTAGTTAGTAACCCTCTAGTATGATTTGGTTAGGTTTGGGAGTCCCGGTGATGGTGATTAGCCCGAGAAGGCGTATGGCACGAGTATCGAGGCAGTAGCTCGGACGGTCTATGAGTGAACCTTTATTTCTAAACTGTGATACATGCATAAATGTTTTATATGTTTTACATATGTGGTTTCTATGATAATTATTGGGATATTGGTGATTTACATGATTACACGTATTTCGAGGCGATTTACGTATTTGCACGTATATCGAGGTTATGGTTTTACACTGATTATACGTGCTTATGGTTTCGGTAATGGTTTAATGAAATGCTTTTGGATTTGAAAAGGTAAACTCGCGCACGAGACCCATTTGTTTTGGAAAACCTCAGACTTGATGACCATTTTAGTTACGTTATCGGGCTGTGGGCCCAATTGGTTCGTGGATTGATGGATTGATTTCGGATATGGAAATATGGAATCGGGCATAAGACCCATTTGATTTACGAACTCTCGGACTTGGATTCCATTTGATTTAACAAGGCATAGGGCCAGTTGGTTTATGAAATCAGACTCGAGGCCTAGTTGGTTTACGAAATCGGGCTTGAGACCCCGTTGGTTTACATGATCGGGCTTAAAGATTAATTGGTTATGATACCAGGCATGAGCCCCACTTATGGTTTATAAATGTGATTTCGGGTTCAGAGATCCCAAATGGATTTGGATTTGGAAACATGGATTATTGGTTTCATGACGGTCTATAGGGACCGGGCATGGATCCTTTGAAAGGTTTGAAAGGTTTTAAGAATGATTACGAAATGGTTTTTCTTATACCATCCTTTATTTATGTATTGTCTCATCTGGAGAGGGTCGTTGGCCTTGGTGGACCCAAGAGTAGTCACGGAGCACTAACTGAGTGGAGTCGCCCCCGTGGGGTGCCTTACTCTAAGGAAGGCATATATGGATTATAACCCTCAGAGAGGGTTTATGATCTGCGGAAATTGACCTGGGGAGACTTGGGTTTTGAGACCCCAGGTAGCACGCGCGTAGCTTTGGAACCGTGACAGGATTGGTTATATGATATTTGGTAAACATAGTTTATTGGATTTATGACATGGTAATTGTATTTCAGAAATGATATTTCTGTGTTTTATGGATTTGGACAATGTACCACATACTCAGATTTACGGTTTTGCGCCGAGTTCCCACATATGGATGATGTGTTACGAATTGGTGTAAATGGATTTGGGCAGGGGCCCGTATGATTTGGATTTACGGAATTTGGGGTTGAGACCCTAATAATTTTTATTTGAATAAATGGTTTTCGAATGCATGCATTCTTTTTAGTGAAAGGCATAAATGTTTTTATGAAATGTGTTTTTATGAACTTATTGCTTTTCGTCCACTCACAGCTTTTAATGATTTTAATGTCATTCAGGTTGATCACGGGTGTAGACTGTAGCAGAGACCGAGACATCACACTCCTCCACAAGATCCTAGCGCGCTCTAGAAGCTAGTCGTGCTGAAGGTTTTGAATTATCCCTTGTCTGACACTTCGGGTCAGACGAGAGCATGGATCATCCCGTGTTAATTTCGGGGGATTGGGATGGGTCGTGATAAGTGGTATCAGATTAGGTTTGCTCTTGAGCTACGGGCAGGTCAAGGATGTGATGTCTCTATGGGCTACAGTTCATTATCAACCTAATAGTTAGGATGCTTGTATGATAGTTGGTTGAATTGAATCGTGGATAGTTGGCTCGGTATTTGATGCGTGAGTATGCCATAGTTCTATCGTGGTTTGGCAGTGTGGGACCCTACTGAGGGATGAATGTAATAGTACTTTAGAGTTTTGATCGTGGGAAGGTTATGTCGGGTTAGTCTATCACGATATTGTAGGATTGGTTATGACGATAGTATGGAGTTTTGACTATTAGATGGTCAGGTCATTCTGAGTTTTGAATTGTGTTACGAGGATTAGCTAGGTTTGGGGAACCCTGGCTGAATTAAGGTAGGATTGGATTAATGTTCATACGATGTCAGGACCGCGGGGTAGGTCAGATTGTGGATTATACTGCAAAAGGCAGTTGGGTTCAGAGGAACCCTAGGCTGTGATTATGAACCCTAAATCATGATGGATGGTCTGGAAAGGTGAACACTAGTGGTGACTGATGGGTTAGAAAATATGAGTACAACGGAGTTAGTTGATGAACTTGGTGGGAAACTCTAGTATGATGTTCGTTCGGAAATGTGAGTCGAGTTGAGACTAGTTAGAGATTGGTTGGATAGGTTACCAGGGTTTGGTACCTGTCGATGGAATCCCGGAGTGTAGATACGGATTAGTTAGTACGGGTGGTTGATTTCGTTGGATGTGGAGTCTCGATAGCGATGCCTGGTGGTTAGGGCTACACGAGTTGTGGCAGGCACTACTATCGAGGATGGATGCATTTGAGGGTTGTCAAGAATTGGGGGATATTCAGGGAACGTTTCTTTTCTTGTATGAGTCATCAAGGTGTTTGTACCCGGAGTTGTTGGGTATGAGGGAGGCAGAATTTCTCCAACTTGAGTAGTAGTACGGGGTCGTTGCTCGGTATGAGCAAAGATCCAGGGTTGTCTAATTTGTGCACTGTGTCCTAGTGGTGGTGCTGGTGCTGGTGCTGGTGATGGTGTCGGTGATTGTGATGACGATGAGTCACGAGTCGGGATGTGACTCCGTCGAGATGGGCATATGTTCGGTATCTGTGATCCGGTAGTAAATCTCGGATAGAGTTGGACTGGACGGGATCCAGTAGGGATTGAGACGTGAGGATCGAGTAGTAATGGTCCACAACCTTTTGGATGAATATAAACGGTATAAGCCGATATGCGAGCTTGGTAGTGAGTTAGACAGGTTACAGACACGTGGTTGATGTCCGAGTGGATTGGTTTCAACCTGGGTGGAACTTCAGAATCGAGCGAGGTTGTGATTGAGGCGACAAGGGGAGTGCGTATTTTCACATTGGTAATAGGCATTTCAAAGTCATTTAGGGTGACTTCTCATGTTCTGCCATGGCAGATGATGGTTGTTGTCATCAGTACGTTATTCGTGTATTGGTGGGTGGACCCGCGATTTGTTTTGGGTCATCAGGAAGAGTTGGGTATTTCGAAGTTAGGTGAATGAGATTTCTCATTTTCTACTTGGTGCCAACCGATGTTGGGTTACCTGGTGTGGTGGGTGCAGTGGATTTGTGCTTGCACTCATGTAGGATGAATTTTGATGTCATTGTCTTGGATCATCCTTGATTTTTCCTAGGTGGAATGACAAGGATCGATATGAGGTAATTGGAGAGGATCCACAGTCTAGACTTGTTCTGTCTTTGACTGAGTGATTAGATGTGAAATGGCTAAGAAACGATATGATAGTATGCGGATTCAATGAGGGTGTAAGACCCTATGACCAGATTTCAAGTGGATTGTTAGCTGAGTGAGCATGTGCAGATCCTAGGTGGATTTCGATCGCGATATGGATTGGGATCGGGACGTTGAAAATATAGGGTGTTGTGACGATCGAGGATCATGATGTTAATGATCAGGTGATGATGGTGATGGATGTGGATCGTGATCTTGTTGATCAGGGTAGGTGGAGTGTTTATTGCTCTTACTAGGAAATTTGGATATGGGAATGTTAGGACTGAACTTTCCGAGGTTAATCTCGTATGGGTAGTATTTGAACGAGTGGGTGTCTGACGGGGTCGGATTGGGTCAGCCTTAGAGGTGTGAATGATGGGATTAGCTTCCTTTTGAAGTCAATCAAATATGAGATGGTAATCGTATGAATGCGTACGCCTTGGTGGTTATGGTTCGGATTGGTACGTACTAGATGACGTGATTCGGAGTAGACGTAATGATGCTGGTCGGGTGACCAGGGGACTTGGAATGGACACGGAGTTGGGAGCGCATGGTCTGTCTCATGTAAGATTAGACCGATAGACTCAAAAATTGAAGCGTGTTGGACTACGAGCCATGTAGTGGACTGATTGGTGGATGGATGTACGTACCCCTACATCGTGCGAGGATCAATACTGGACAGGCTTGTGGTGCCCAGTGACGGTATATGTGATATACCAGGGGTACGTTGGTGAGCGTGTTGGTAATCGACTTAGTTCCGATACAAATGGATTGGTTGAGGACGTGAATTGGACATTGAATATTGTGCACTTGGTTATGGGGGCAAAAGTTGACTTTTTGCTGGGGGCAAAAGTTGACTTTTTGCTCGGGACACTTTTTGGACCTTCTATAAATACCGTTAGGTAGGTTTCGAGACACTGAGTCCGTAGACAGGCGGCATGCGTCGATCAGAGTTCGGACGTGGAAGTTACGGGTCTAGAACTATGAGGGGCATTTTGGTAATTATGCACGGAAGGGCAAATTGTTCTTTTTGCTTGTTTGATGACTCATCAGAGGGATTAGTAGCAATTGGACACTTTTCCCTCGCTGATTTGGATGAGGATTTGTCGCCTGGTGACATCTGTCACCATAATTGAAGATTGGTGGCATGAATGCCTAGTAATCCTTTTAAATACACCAAACAATTTTGTTGAGAGGGGAAAAACAGAGAGAGATGAAGGATGATCCATCAATTGGCAGTGAAGAAGGGGAGCCGAAATTGAGAGAATAGGGAGAAAGAATGGAGGAAGTCGAGTGAAAACAAGGGAAGAAAGGAGAGGACTTAACCCCTAAACCCAAAGACCCAAACACGTGGAAGCTCAAATCTTCCAAAATTCGAGATTAACGTTATAGGTCATGATTCTTCAAATTGAGGTTCAATTGAGTCTTCTGGAATCATTTCGACTAGGACCAGACTAAACGTGAAGGGAATTGAAGTCGTTTTGGCCAAGAATGGAAGGGGTGTGAACTTTGGATTTTTGAGTTCCAGTTCGAGTACTTGGAAGGATTGAAGGAGGTAATTGGCCTTGGTAACTTGTTGAGAGGGATTCCACGAAGCTTCCTGATGAATCAATTGAAAGGAAACAGATAAAACTAAGGGAATTTGAATGATGAACAATATTCGGCAGTTCTTCAAATTCGAGTTCAAATTGAATGGATTAAGGTAAGCAATCGTGTAACCGAAATCACAGATCTGTAATTAAGGTTTAAGCGATACAAATAGACGTTTCAATTGTTTCAAATGATGTTGAATTACTGGGTTTCTAACCGGGTCTAGTCGCGGGTCTCAGGATCCATTTTACAGGGAAATCGGGTGAAGCTGGTGACACTGTGCACCACTGTAGCAGGCTTGTGAGCTTCACGTGCAGCCACTCACGGCGGCGCGAGGAGGCGCGTGAGAATCAATCTCGAGGTGAGGTTAACATGAAACTTGTTCCTTCTATTGTAACGAACATTTTGGCATAGGTTTCGAGTCGATCAGACACCGTTTTGATAGTATTTCGAGGGTCCGAAGGCTTATGTTACATTTTTAATTCGTAATTAATTCCCAAAAAATTATGGCAAATTAAACCAGGTCGAGTCGCGGGTCTCAGGATCCATTTTGCAGGGAAATCGGGTGAAGCTGGTGACACTGTACACCGCTGTAGCAGGAACGTGGGCTTCACGCGCAGCCATTCACGGTGGCGCATGGAGGTGCGTGAGACCCGATCTCGAGGTGAGGTTAACATGAAACTTGTTCCTTCTGATGTAACAAACATTTTGGCATAGGTTTCGAGTCGATCGGACACCGTTTCTGTAACGACCCGTCCCAAATTCCTAGATTAGATTAGTGACTAATCACGATTAGTGAGGTTAATCGGTGATTAGTTGAGCGAAATCGGGCGAACGATGCGAAATGACCGTTTTGCCCCTAGTCATGGCAAAATGTTGACTTTTCATTCTGGCGGTCTAATGGACTTTGACCGATGACCGTGACGTAGTTCGTGACGTCACGAGTTCATAGACAGGTGGCACGTTCAATTCCGACGTTCGAGGAGGAAATTATGACGTTCGGAAGTTTAGGGGCATTTTGGTAATTTTGGTTAAATGGCGCAAATAGTTGACTTTTTGACCAAGAGGTCCGATGGCCGAGGGCCGAAGACCGTTACGTAGATAAGGACGAAACGAATCCATAGACATACGGCACGTCGAATTTGGAAGTTCGACGACGAAGTTACGGTTCACGGAAGTTCAAGTGCACTATTGCATGAATTACGAAATAAGTTAACTTTTGGACTTTAGTGGGGCCCAGATATTTAATGGAGGTCCAATGGATGAGTGACAAGTGTCACCCATCCACAGGACACCTATATTGATTCATGCACCGTGCATTTCTTTCTCCATTTCAAACACACAAAACAAAACCCGATCTCACCCTTTTCCTCCCATCCATGCAAACCAAAACCCATCCAACCTTCATTCAAGCGACCAGGACTGAGACCAGGATGGAAGATAGGACAAGAGGAGGTGGTTTCCGGCCAGAACCGCCGTCCACGACGGCTGGAAGGAGGAAGAACCCGTGAGGTTCACGGTTAGCCCATTTCGATCCATTTTTCCATTTTTGTTGTTATGGTTGGTTTTTAATGGTTTTAATGAGTCCATTAGGTTTCTAGGGACATGTTAGGAAGGTTTAAGGAAGCTTGGGATGGCTGGGCAGCCATGGGAGAGTTTTGGGAACTTTGAATCGTTTAGTTCAAAATCGAACCATTGGTTTAGGCGGTTTTTAGGTGGTTTTAAGGATTGTAATGGATAGAAAACACCAAAATAGGAAGAAAGGAATTGAAAAGGAAGAACTAGGATGAAAAATGGGGTGTCTAGGATGAAAAACCGGTCTGCTGGAGGTTAGTGCCGATGAACAGTAATCTGTCCCTTCTAAGAGCGCTTGAGGGCGCGTGGTCCATAATTTGGGAAAGTGTTCAACACGGGAAATCTTCTATTCAATGTAACGAAGATTTTGGGACTAGTCTCGCGTCAATCGGACATCGTTTCGATAGGTTTCGGGGTGTCGAAAGGTTTAGGGTCGGTTTAAAAATAGTTAAAAGTTCGGGAAAATTACGGGGCTTTGGTAGGAGGTTAATTAAGTAGTTAGTAACCTTCTATTAAAATTTGGACAGGTTTGGGAGTCCCGGTGATGGTGATCGGCTTGGGGAGCCGTATGGCACGCAAATCGAGGCGGCAGCTCGGACGTTCTGTGAGTGGACCTTGTTTTCTAAATTGGTGCATGCATAAATGTTTATTATATGTTTTAAATACTTGTTTGTGATGCCATGAGTGCATTTGGATGTGTGGTTACGTATAGGCACGTATTTCGAGGTTTCGGCCCTATACGGTGCCTATACGGGTTTGTATTTCTTTATTGGTCTAAATGAAAGGTTTTGGATTTCTAAAAGGATAAACTCGGGTATGAGACCCATTTGGTTTTTTCTCGGGCATATGACTTTATTTACGACATTCGGGTCTAAATCGTGGTCGTGACGGGTGCTATGTGCAAGGCGATCGACGATACGACACTCGTCTCCGGATTGGGATGTGTTTCTTCCGGAGAGGTCACGATGCATGATTCGTGGTCGGCCAGCCTGGGGAGGCTCGACTTCGGAGTGCTGACGGTTCAGGATAGCGATCGGTGAGGAGTGCACCATGATCTTGTGGTGGTCGCGTCAGTTGATTCGTTCACGGCGACATACCAGGATTGAGGGCGGTCCTGGATGGATGGTTGCACGCATCACTATGATCAGAGTCGTGACTGACCCTTAGATATCGGGCACGGTGCCTAGTTGAGCCATATGTTCGGGCACGAGACCCAGTTGTTTTACACTGATGATTTCGGGTTAGGGACCCTACATGGATTTCCAGGTTCATGACGGTTTATGGGAACCGACATGAACCTTTGTCAGGTCATTGTGGTACATGACGGTTTATGGGAACCGGCATGAACCCTAGTTAATGGATGTTATGGATCATGACGGTTCTGGGGAACCGGGCATGAATGTTTATGTTATGTATATATATGTTCATATACCTTCCTTTACTTCTATTATCTCATCCAGGGAGGGTCGTTGGCCTGGGTGGACCCCGGAGTAGTCACGGAGCATCGACTGAGTGGAGTCACCCCCCAGTTGGGTTCCTTACTCTCAGGAAGGCTATGATTACTATTACCTCGGGTAGGGTCAGTGGTCTGCGGACATTGATCTTGACTTCGAGAAGACTCGGATTGAGACCTGGGTAGCACGCGCGTAGATTTGGAAACTGTGACAGGATTAGTTGCGTGAATTATATGTGTATGTGATATAAATATGTGATATATGATGTGCACAGGTTTTGGGTAGTGGCCCGTGTGTTTGGTATCTTCATGGATTTGGCCAGTGGCCTGTGTATTTAGTTTCTTATGATTTTGGGCTAAGGCCCTAATGAACGGTTTGATAAATGGTTTTCGAATGCATGCATGCTTTTTAGTGAAGGGTACAAATGTCTTCTCGATAAACTGTTTTTATAAACTCTTGTTTTGTCCACCCACAGTTTTTAATGTTTTGACTGCCCTTCAGGTTGACATAGGATGTGGACTGTAGCAGAGACCGAGATATCACATACCTCCTCCGGATCCTGGCGTACTCTGATAGCCCGGGAGGGCAAAGGTCGGAAATATCCCTTGTCTGACACTTCATGTCAGACGGGGGCAGGGTGATCCCGCACAAATCCCGGGGGGATTGAGATGGGTCCTGTCAGTTTCGATGGTGTTTCGAAGGTCCGAAGGCTTATGTTACGTTTTTAATTCGTAATTAATTCGCAGAAAATTATGGGAAATTAATATGATATTAATTGAGTCATTAGTGACCCTTAATGATGATTTGGGATAGGATTCATGATTCTTTGAAAATGTCAAAAATTACGAAAAAGTGTGCAGCTCAGAATTGAGCTGTTTGGACAGTGTGTGAGTGGACATTTGTTTTATAAGCTGTTATGCATGCATAGTTTAATGTTTTATATGATTGATTGCACAATTTGGTGTGCAATGATGTCATGGTGATTTGGCATGATTAATTGTGATTAATAATTATTTTAATCGGTTTTTCGGGCATGTTTTATGAGGAATATGCAAATGATGTTTTGGGCTAAGCCCGGAGTCAAAAATGTTTTAAAATGATATTTTGACTTAGTTGGTGAGTCAAGGATGATTTCTGGATTATTTTCATGTTTTCAAATGAGATTTTGACTTGGTTTGAAGTTAAGGATTTGATTGAAATGTTTTGGGATGTAATCCCGGGATGGTTTTCATTGTGATTGTGAGTGCCCAGACGGTCGAAGCTAGAGGTATTACCCAGACAACCGAAGCTTGGGGGATATATTTGTGATTGTTCCCAAGCAGCCGATGCTAGGGGGTATACCTAGGCGGCTGACACTAGGGGCCCTGGCAGTCGAAGCTAGGGATTACCCAAACGACTGATGCTCGGGGATATGTGTGCCTGGACATTCAGAGCTAGGGGTGGCTTCCTAGACGACTAAGGCACAAGATATTGCGTACGCGTAGTGCGGATGTGATTGTGTGATTGATTGTGCACTTGTGAGTAGTGATGTTTGATGTTGATTTCTTTGTGATTTCTTTGTGTACTGGTATTGAGTACGGGTTTTGGTCTTCGTGGCCAGGTTAGTGTTTTCATATGTTTTGGCTTGAGAGCCGGGATTTGATACTTTTCATGTGATTTGGCTGGAAAGCTGGTGACGGTTATTCATATGTTTTACCCTATGCATGCATGCTTTGATAAACTGGAGGGGAAAATGGTCTATTTGAAATGTATTTTCAAAGGATATTATTTTTGTCCATTCACACCTTTTATGTTTTTATGACCCTCCAGGCCGTGGCACGACGTTCGGGGCTGATCGAGAGGCGGAGGCATGAGCGAAAATCAGTGCAGTTATCCCTTGTCTGACAGGTGCTGAGGGGTAGTTTCGAGACTTCAGTTCACTTGTCAAACGGAAGTAGGACCGGGCACGGTTATCAAAGTCCAGTTGGAACGGGTCCTATCATAGGGTGATTCTGATGGGTCCAGTTACACATAGGTTGAGTGAGACGTCGGTATACGTTTACTCGGGTTCAGTGAGTTGGTGGTTAGTGTAACCACAAGTGAGTATAATGTCAATTTTGACTAGCGACTGTTAACTGGTGACAGTGTGGGAAATGTCGGCATAATGGCAGAATTGTTGGGTGGTATCAACTTGGAACGTGTGATCAACGTCACTCGACGTGGTTGGGTGTACTCGTTGCGACGTGATTGTTGGTGGAACGTCTGGGTGTAGACAAGTAATGTTCTAGTTAGTGAGTGTACAAGCGTACAACTAATGTGGGGCCCATTTTGCTTTCCACGAGGTGGTTGTGGAATCGGGATAGTTGGAATTTTGAGGACGAAATTATTTAAGGGGGGAATGTTGTAACGACCCGTCCCGAATTCCGGGATTAGATAAGTGATCAATGGAGGATTAGTGAGATTAATCGGTGATTAGTTGAGCGAAATCGGACGGACGGTGTAAAATGACCATTTTGCCCCTACTTTTGGGTAAAATGTTGACTTTTGAGTCGGAGAGTCAAACATTCGAGGTCCAATGTTCGTGACATAGATTGGGACGTCACGAGTCCGTAGACAAGAGACACGTCGAAATCGGACGTCGGACGCAGAAATTATGGTAACAGAAAGTGAAATTAGACTATTCATGCATTTCGAGGCATAAATTATATGGATAAATCTGATTAGCTGATTTAATAATGTGGGGCCCTTGGATGAGTGACAAGTGTCACTCATTCAATTGGTCATTACCCCTAAAAAGTAGATCTAGGTTTTAATTGGTGGATTATATATATATATATATATATAATTATTTCACCCATCTCTCATCTTCACCCTTCATCTTCATCTAATCTGATTTCCCCTCATCTCCACCGTCCATCTTCATCTCATCTGATTATCATCATCAGCTATCATCTTCATATTTCCTTCTATAAAACTCGAGCACCATCTTCATTTCCCTCTAAAAAAAAAACAAACACACAACACATATCACCTCACCACCATATCCATCTCTGTGTTCGTGTTAGAGACCGTGAGTGAGGGAGTGACCAGAGAGACTGATGGACGACGGGACACGGCGGTCCACGACGGAGGTAAGTTGGAACCTGAGAACCCGTTTGATTTCAAAATTGGAAAAATAAGTTTTGAACGTTGTTGGAAGCTTAGTTAGATTTTAACCTGTTCTTAGGGGTGGAGATGGCAGGATACGGCGGAGCAAAGTTGTCGTCCCTGTTTGATCGTGAAGGTATGTTCTTGACCATTTTCACGTGTTTTTAGGACATAGATCGATAGGGAGTGATGATAGGAACCTATAGGAATTGAAAGAACGGAAAACGAACCAAAAATGGAGGAGTTATGGGCATGCACCGATCATGCCGTTCCAGCCGGACCGAATTGCAGGATTGGACCAAATCGATTGGTTTGAGCGAGGACAAGGATGAAGTGTCCAGGCGCGTGGAGCGCATGCGCAACCCCTTTGGTTAGCGCATGAGAATACGTGGGACCTCTTCTGTGGAAGTCTTCAATATGACTTTTAATCTATTCGACGTAACGAACATTTTAGGACTGGTTTCGTGTCGATCGGACATCGTTTCGTTATAGTTTGGGATGTCCGAAGGTTTAGGATCGAGTTTCAAAATAGTTAAAAATTTGGGAAAAATACTAAATTCCAATGAGAGGTTAATAAGGTAGTTAGTAACCCTCTAGTATGATTTGGGAAGGTTTGGGTGTCCCGGTTACGGTGATTAGCCCGGGAAGGCGTATGGCACGCGTATTGAGGTGGCAGCTCGGACGGTTTATGAGTGGACCTTGATTTCTAAACTTTCATGCATGCATAAATGTTTTTTATGTTTTACATATGTAGTTTCTATGATGATGATTGGGATATTTGTGATTTACATGATTACACGTATTTCGAGGTAATTTACGTATTTGCACGTATATCGAGGTTATGGCTTTACACTAATTATACGTGCTTATGATTTCGTTAATGGTTTAATGAAATGGTTTTAGATTTGTAAAGGTAAACTTGGGCACGAGACCCTTTTTTTTTGGAAACCCTTGGACTTGAAGTCCATTTTAGTTACGTTATCGGGCTAGGGGCCCAATTAGTTGGTGGATTGAAGGATTGATTTCAGATTTGGAAATATGGAATCGGGCATTAGATCCATTTGATTTACAAACTCTCGGACTTGGAGTCCATTTGATTTAACAAGGAATCGGGCCGGAGGCCCAGTTGGTTTACGAAATCGGGCTCGAGTCCCAGTTGGTTTACGAAATCGGGCTTAAGATCCAGTTGGTTTACATGATTGGGCTTGAGGCCGAATTGGTTATGATATCGGGTATGAGTCCCATTTATGGTTTATAATGTGATTTCGGGTTCAAAGACCCTAAACGGATTTGGATTTGGAAACATGGAATTCTGGTTTCATGACGGTTTATGGGGACTGGGCATAGATCCTTTGAAAGGTTTGAAAGGTTTTAAGAATGATTACGAAATGGTTTTTTATATACCATCATTTATTTATGGATTGTCTCCTCTAGGGAGGGTTGTTGGCCTGGGTGGACCCAAGAGTAGTCACGGAGCACTAACTGATTGGAGTCGCCCCTTGGGGTGCCTTACTCTCAGGAAGGCGTATATGGATTATAAACCCTAGTGAGTGTCAAAGATCTGCGGAAATTGACCTGGGTGGACCCTAGGGAGAGTTGGGTTTTGAGACCCCGGGTAGCACGCACGTAGCTTTGGAAACCGTGACAAGATTGGTTATATGATATTTGGTAAACATAGTTTATTGGATTTATGACATGGTAATTGGATTTCAGAAATGATATTTTTATGTTTTATCGATTTGGGCAATGTCCCACATACTCGGATTTACGGTTTTGGGCTGAGTTCCCACATATGGTTGATTTGTTATGAATTAGTGTAAATGGATTTGGGCAGGGGCCTGTATGATTTGGATTTACGGAATTTGGAGCTAAGACCCTAATAATGGTTATTTGAATAAATGGTTTTCGAATGCATGCATGCTTTTTAGTGAAGGGCATAAATGTCTTTATGAAATGTGTTTTTATGAACTTATTGTTTTTCGTCCACTCACAGCTTTTAATGATTTTAATGCCCTTCAGGTTGATCACGGGTGCAGACTATAGCAGAGACCGAGATCCTGGCGCACTCTGGAAGCCGGTCGGGCTGAAGGTTTTGAACTATCCCTTATTTGACACTTCGTGTCAGATGGGAGCATGACACATCCCGTGTTAATCCCAGGGGGATTAGGATGGGTCGTGACACGTCAAGTATTCCTCCAAACGAAGCCGAACTGCCCAAGCCTCGGCTTGAAGGGCCGACAAGCAGGCAACCCTATTAGTACCTCTGGTTCTTTGGAAGGAGCTTAACTAGGATCATAGCACCTAGCTGTACGCCTGCTTTTGCATACCCTTAGACCATACTTCATAAAAATTTAGCTTGAGGCCTCTTGAGCTAGGTCGTTGCCAAACGTGGGCCTGCAACCCTCACTATACTCCTCCACTCCACCCATCGCAACCTAACCAACCACATTTCCCTCCATCCTTGCCTCAAAGAACTTAGCCATCTGTCGAAAAACATATCCAGGGCCATGGCCAGCGAGTGAGAAGTATCCTAGAAGCACTACTCATTACGCGCTTTCCAAATCCGCCAATAACCAATGGCAATGCTCTGGAAAATATCCCCTACATCCTTTTTTGTCCCATATATAGCTTCAAGAGCATGCGAATAATCACAAAAATAAAGGCCCTGGAACGTAGTAATCACCATCTGGAACAATCCTCCAAACCAATAGGCTTAGGTAAACTAACAAGTGAAAAAGAGGTGGAACTCAAACTACTCCTCATCCCCACATAATGGACACACAATCTCCATATTTACATGTTAAGGGGCTAGGTTCCGACATGTAATAATATAGCCTCACTAGCAGGTCCAAATAAAATGTCTGATCTTCTGCAGTACATTAAGAATCTAAATGTGTTTCCATGCTCGCTACTGCCTACTGACTGGGCTAAGTTCTGCTCAACCTTTTCTAGAAAACTCACCATTACGACAAAACTCTATTGCTAAAAAGTACCCAGAGTGGACATTATATCCTCCCTTCTTTAAAAGTTATCCAACATAGTGTTTCGGCCATCTATACGTACTCAGTGGAATTGAGCAAATGGCATTTGTGTCCTCCTCATAAATAAAACTCGCCACCAGACTACATAACCATGTATGACTAACAGGGAAAATAAAATCTTTAACCAAAGGCAGAAGATTTTGGTTAAGGGATTTTACCTTGAAAGGCTGGCCAGTTAGGTACTTTTTAGGATGTGCAGAATCCCAGCCCTCGCTTTCAGCCCCAAGAGGATCCTTCCACCTCCTTCGCTTATAATATTGTAGTCTCATCGTCGTACTTTTTCTGCAACAACTCACCAGTATGGAATAGGGTTGATCCAATAACCTCTACTCGATTTTGGTAAGCATGGCCAAGTTGAAAACTCTAATGTCCTAGAGTCCCAAACCTCCAGCTTCCTTTGCAGCCGTCAGCTTATCCCAAGCTAACCAAATGCATACTACGCTATAAGTGTTGCTTACCCTATCAGTAATGTGCCAAAATCCTCTCAATGTCCTTACAAACCCCCACCGGAATTTGAAGCACGACAAAGCATAATTAGGAAGGGCCAGAACAATGGATTTAACAAGAACCTCATTTTCGGCCATCGACAAAAACTATTTAGACCACCCCAGGGTCCTCACTTCCATTCTATTCTGTATATCCTCAAAAGCAGCCATCTTTGAGGCCCCAAAGTCAGCCTGACTTCCTAGATATTTTCCAAACATCCCTTTCACATTAACCCCTATCTAGCTCCCCAAAAATCTGCTATTATAGGATAGGGGGACACTCTGCTCTGAACATCATAGAACTCTTCTCAAAGTAAATTTTCTAACCAGAGCACAACTCATACAACTGTAAGATTTCATCTTCACCCACGATGTTTAACCCTTGCACCCAGGATTGCATCTTCCAATAAAATTCCTCATCTGTCACTGCTTTCTTTAGTTTTTCCTCTAGCCCTTCACCCACGGGTTATCAAAACTCACAGCTTGGTAACACCCAGTGAATTGTTCCTTCAACCTTTTGATCAATTAATTTATGGGAGTTACAACTGTCCTTTCTTTTCTACTTTACCAGGCCCTTATAGACACATTTCAGTTTCTAAAAAACACATTGTCTTGGAGAGCCCCTCTAATCCACCCGCCAATCCTACTAAATAGCATCACCACACGCATCCACCTTGTTCCACCTAGGAGCATAAATAAACTATCCTCACTTCCTTCGAACACCAGGCACTGTATCCCGGGCAAGTATAGAATGATAGGACCCAAATAACAAAATGTGGGTAACCTGCACCCGCAGGTATGCCGACATTCATGCCTCAAATTCCAAGAGACTATCTAGTCTTTCTTAAACAAATTCATTATCCCTTTTGATCATCCAAGTAAAAGGGTGTCTAGTGAAGCCCAAGTCCAGGATCCTTCCATCTGCCACAAAATTTCAGAAGGCCCTCATACTTGCCATTGAACGAGGGTTGCCTCCCTCTTTTCCCCTGACATCCAGTATATTATTAAAATCCCTATGTATCCGACTCTCTTTCTAACCTCTTCCATAGAGCGTCCCATTGCCTTAATCGGATACTATCATTTGTATTGACATAAGTTGAAAATAATATCCACTTAGTGCCATTTTCCTCATCATTAACATGGACCTCAATCACAAAGTCAGTATATTTAATTAAATCAACCTGCCCTGCAACTTTCCAAAACACACACATATCCCCAATACACCTACGGGGTACAATGCATGCAAAAATTCCATACCTAAATGCCTTTTCAAATACTAAAAACAAGAACTTTTATTTTTAGTTTCCAAAGTAGAATAATACATGGCCGAAGTAGCCTATTCTACTTCTCCAAGTTGCGAACTATCAGGTCACCATCGATTCCCTGATAATTCCAACACAAAATCCTCATGTCAACTACAACTCATAGGGAAAGGTGTCGATGACACCACCTGCTCAAGAGACCTATTAGGAGGGGTCTCGACCACTTGAATTGAAAAATTGGAGCTGTCCATTATCCTTCTCTTGGCTACCCATTCCCCAACCAATTTCTCCTCCACCCTTTTAGCATCCATCATCCAGGAAGAAAGCCCATGGTCGTATCCAGAAGCCTCTCTCACTCCAACACCTCCACACGGAAAGCATCTTAATTCCCTACCCGAGCCAATACACCTTGCCGAGAGTGCCCCCTCATTTCCCTTTTCTATTTCGAGAGGCGGGAAATGATCGGTTCAAGTGAGAATGGGTTCGAAACTAGCAGCAAAGCCCCCCCCCCCCCCCCCCCCCCCCCAACATGTCACCCTCGAGCTCTTGATTCCTCCTGGTCCTCCCCGACGCCCTTACTTAATTAGTAGCCTGCACTGTCACTCCAGCGATGTCCATGTCTAATAGAGATTTTACCAAGCACAAAAGATGTAGTAGGCAAAACCTCTACATGTAATAACTTTGCAAGGGCACAAGACGTGTAAATAGTATAGATGCAAGAAAAGGGTCGATCCCACAGAGACTTGCTCAACAATATCCAATCTTATTTTGTTTGATTGACTTAAGTGGAGTAATTAAAATGCAAATATGGGGGGTTGTCATGTTGAATGGATGTAATTAAATTAACTAAGATTAACTAACTAAGTCGAGCTAGGGTTTCTACCCACCTTTACCAATTATAGGTCTCCTCTGATTTCCTTGATTATATTACTATACATGTTTTCTGAATTAAGTGCCCATGCAGGGGTCCGGCTAAGGCTCACCCCACACATTTATCTTCTTTTAGATTGCATGTTTAAGTGTGATGTACTCGCCCTTAAACAACTATTACTGATGGTGCGTGATAATGCATGAAACATAAAGAAGATTTAATGACACTACACTATCCCTAGAAAAGTGATGTGCAGACCTAGGGAGTCATGAGTTTAGATTACGAATAAGATTCCCCATCTTAAACGTGATGCTACAAATTGCAAGGTGAATACAAACATCGAGGTGATCCGTCAAACAATTACATTGACAATTATATGCAAACAAGGTAGCTAAGCTTATAGGCATAAACTGAGTTCATGAAGCGTAGTAATCCAAAAAATCCAAGCATGCATAACAATCATAATCAAGAGCCAGAAATCTAAGTACGAACTAACATGGCTAGGGCTTCAAATACCCTAGCCCTAATTCCACTACTCAAACAAGATTGAATCAATGAATAACATAATTGAATGCATAAGAAATATAAAGCAATAAAAGAATTAATAAACACAAATACTAAAGAATCGCAAGGAGTAGGAAAAGGGGCTCAAGAGGTAAATCTGGCCCCCCTTCATAAACCCTAATACCTCTATTTATAAGAGAATAATTAATCCTCTTACAAATAGGAATTTTTAATTAAATTCTATAAGGAAAAGGCTTCCTAAATAATTAAGAAAACTAATTAAAAACCTTTCCTACAAGTAAAGGAATTGAAAATAAGAATAGAAAAGAAAATATGACTAAAATCCTAATACAATATGGAGATTAGGTGTGAAAGGAAGTTGGAATTATCCTAAAAATGGAGGAAAATCACGGAATAAAGCTTCAGGAGTCAAGTTCGGTGGTCAACCACCGAAATTGAGGCGGTCAAAGGCATGGTCAACCTTGGTCAAAGGTGAAGGCTGCTGCTTGGAAGGTCGGTGGTAGACTACCGAATCGGGAAAAAGAGCTTCAGTGACATGAACCATCCCAATCCCCCCGGGATTATCGCAGGATGTGCCATGGTCTCGTCTGACACGAAGTGTCAGGCAAGGGATAATTCAAAACCTCAACTTGAACGAGGCTTCTAGAGTGCGCTAGGATCGATGGAAGAGTGTGATGTCTCGGTGTCTACTACAGCCCGCATCCGCGATCAACCTGAAGGGAATTAAAACCATTGAAAGTTGTGAGTGGACGAAAATCAATAAGTTCGTAAAAAAAATTTATTAAAAGACATTTATGCCTTTCACTAAAAAGCATGCATGCAATCGAAAACCAGTAATCAAACCATTTACTTAAATAAATCATTAGGGCCTTAGCCCAAAACCGTAAATCCAAACATATGTGGGAACTCAGTCCAAAACCATAGAATACCAAATTCCGTAAATCCATATCCAAGTAGGCCACTGCCTAAATCCATGAATACAAATCCGTAAGCACAGAAATACCATTTCATAAATCCAATAAATCATGTTTTCCAAATAACATATAACCAATCCTCGGCATCCCTGATGCTTGACATCCCCGATGTCACAATCAGTACTGTCACAGTTTCCAAAGCTACCCGTGCTACTCGGGGTCTTAAGTCCCAAGTCTCCACAGGGTCCACTCAGGTCAATGTCCGCAGATCAATGAACCTCCCTGAGGGTTATAATCCATAATGTCGTCCTAAGAGTGAGGTACCACACGGGGGCGATTCATCTCAGTTAGTGCTCTGTGACTATTCCAGGGTCCACCCAGGCCAACGACCTTCCCTGGAGGAGACAATCCATAGATAAAAGGATGGTATATTAGAAAAACATTTCCCAATCATCTCAAAACCTTTCAAACCTTTCAAAGGGTCTATGCCCGGTTTCCCATAAACCATCATAAACCCAAAAATGCGATTTCTCAAATCCAAATCCATTTAGGCTCTTTGAACCCGAAATCATATTTATAAACCACAATGGGACTCATGCCCGATATCATAAACCATTTGGTCCTCAAGCTCGATCATGTAAACTAACTGGGCCCCCAACCCGATACCTTATTAAATCAAATGGACTCGAAGTCCGATAGTTCGTAAATCAAATGGGTCTCAAGCCCGATTCCATATTTCCAAATCCGAAATCAGTTCTTCAATCCATTATTGACATACAAGCACATATAAACACAGTATAAAACTGAAACCCTCGAAATATGTGCAAATATGTAAATCACCAATACCACAATCATATTCGTAGAAATTATATATATAACTTAAAAAAATTATGCATGCATCATGATTTAGAAATCAATGTCCACTCACAGACCGTCCTAGTTGCCGCCTCGATATGCGTGCCATAATCCTCCCCAGGCAAAATCACTGTCCTCGGAATATCCGAACCTGTTCAAATCATACTAGTAGGTTACTAACCACTTCATTAACCTCTCATTAAAGCTCCGTAATTTTCCTAAATTTTTAAACGTATTTAAACTAACCCTTAAAC
This sequence comes from Prinsepia uniflora, assembly GCA_032719365.1. NCBI lineage: Eukaryota > Viridiplantae > Streptophyta > Magnoliopsida > Rosales > Rosaceae > Prinsepia > Prinsepia uniflora. The sequence goes on from CM064862.1 coordinate 55,953,971, forward strand.
CTTCAAACACCCTGAACTATATCGAAACGATGTCCGATCAACTTGAAACCAATCCCAAAATGTTCGTTACATCGAATACTTAAAATTACATGTTGAACGCGCCTCGAAAAGAGAGCCCACGCGGCCTATAGTCCCTGCGCATGAAACCCACACGCGGGGACACTGTTCATCGTCTACCTCTAGTGAACCCAATCTGAACCGGTTCACTGTTTCTAGGTTCAGCTGGACCGGCGAGGCCGGTTCTCATCCATTTTAGATCCTTTTTCAATCCCATTTAATCCTACACCTTCAGCTAAGATTTCAAAACTAGAAAACCAAGCCTCCATCTTACCTTCTCGATCGAAGAATGAATGGCCAACCTGCTCCGCTGTCTCTGGCCACCACAAGCCACCTCAGGCGACGAAACCAGGTTCAAACTTCACCTTCCTGTCTCTAGAATGTGACTCAACACATAGAAACAATCCATACACATCAAAACTGGGGGTTTCAAAAATGAGGAAATATGGGAGGTTCTCGGGTTTTCCGGTCTACCTCTGCCGTGTCGCCACCGTGGGTCCTCTCGTCACTCCTCTAGCATCCTAGCCTTCTCCCAGGTCTAGTCTAGTAAGGGTTTGTGTGGGTTGGATGGTTGGTGTGTTTGGGGTATGGGTTTTGTGTTCTTCGCGAGTTTCAGAGATGTTAAGAGAAAAGAATGGAGTTTAATGGTGATGAAGAATCAGATGAGATGGAATGGAGGGTGGGGATGAGTGAGCTAAGAGGAGATGGACAGCTGGGATGTGAGAAATGAGATGTGAGGGAAATATAAAATAATTAAAAATAATGTTATTTTAATCCTATCCTTCCAATCACATTTAGATCCACAATCTAGGGGCAAGGACCAATGGGATGAGTAACACTTGTCACTCATCCAAGGGCCCCACATAAAATATCTGTCAATTTGATTTAATTAATATTTAATTTGAATCCTGAGACATAAGTTCCCGATTTCAATCCCGTGACCATACGTTCTCCGTTCGACTTTCGATTTCGACGTGTCGCCTATCTACGGACTCGTGACGTCCCGATCTATATCATGGTCATCGATCCTCGTACGTTTGACTCCCCATGTCAAAAGTCAATATTTTGCCCAATTTCAGAGGCAAAACGTTCATTTTACACCGTCCGTTCGATTTCACTCAACTAATCCTTGATTAGTCATCCTAAATCCATAATTAATTAATCTTTAATCCCGATATTTGGGAAGGGTCGTTACATTCAGGACACGCGCGTAATTTTAGAATAAAGCTGTTTGGCCAGCGCTTACCGAAGAGAGAGGCACGCTACAGTGACACGCGAAGGTCTCTGATGCTTAATTCGGTGGGTGTCCACCGAATTCCTATGCCATTTTCTTTCCTTCATAATTTCATCGTTTCAACTCCAATTTTGGTGATTCTTTTGCCCAAATTCTCGTAATTCCAAGCTCTATTTGATCTACACATTTCTCACAAAACATATTATTTTCTCCAATTTCATAGAATGAATTATTAACAAAACATAAGTAAAAGGGTTTTGAATCATGGATAAAACATGCATAAATTATGACCTAACAATGCCCACGACCTTGCCAATCTCAGCAGTGGCGCTCAAGACTGGCCCACAGTGAGGTTATCTTCTGTAGCCTCATTCAAAACCCCAATATTAGTGGAACTTATTGGTCCAGGGCTGATCACCTAACCATGACCGATCCTATCGTCATCAAAAGTACACGTCAAGGCCCAACTCATACGTTCCCCCTCCACCCACTATGTTGGAATGTGGGCTGCCAATTCTGAGGCAATTCCATCGCCTTTGCTAGGATATGTGGTCTGCTCCTCCTTGCATTTTCAACGGACTACTCCTCTCAGGAGGCTACTCCACAAGTTCTTCACAATCTCAAGGTCACGAAAAGTCACTTGAGCTTCCTTTTCTCCTACCTCTCTGCCATTGTGATGTAGGTGTAGCCCATATAGCCGAGAGCTCTGCCCAATTATCCCACACACTAGGCAGTATATTGGTAAGTGCTCATACCAAAAATCCACCTAACAACTGGAAACTCTACTTGGGCACCCTTCATTAGTGGTTCACATGCATTCATCCAAACACGGACACGGGAAAAACGACCAATACAGTAATCCCAATAGGACTTATCAACTTCCAATTTGACGCCCAACAGACCTCCAACATATGTCCATACTGCAAGAAATGCAAGACAACGTAAATTACCTCATTTCGAATTACGCCCCAATATTTATGGTAGAAACTATGGGAACGCCATCAGGGCCCACAGATTTTGTGGGATGAATCTGCATAAGTGCGATCCGAACCTTCTAATGTTTGACCGGCCAAATCAAAGTGCGCGGACAGGACGTGAATTCCTGGAAATGAGCGGGCAGCGTGGTGGTGAAATGTTTGTGAAAAAATAAAACCATTAGCAATCGCCTCCAAATGCTCATGCATGTCTATCCAAATATCCTCCCCATTGTGGAGACGCCGAATGCTATTAAATCGCCTTCACTTCACTATTTTGGCAAGGAAAAACTTATTGTTTTTGTCCCCCTCATTTAATGACAGGACCCGTCCCAAATCCCTCGGGATTAGCGTGGGACGTGCCTGCTCCCGTCTGACACGAAGTGTCAGACCAGAGATATTTCCGTCTTTTGCCCAACCGGAGCTATCAGAGTACGCCAGGACCCGAAGGAGGAATGCGATGTCTCGTCTCTGCTACAGCCGCGTTCGCGATCAACCTAAAGGGCATTCAAAACATAAAAGCTGTTAGTGGACAAAAAAAATATTTTATTAAAAAATTTCATAAAATACATGTATGCCCTTCATTAAAAACATATGCATGCATTTGAAAACCATTTCTAGGGTTCCTGCCCAGTTCCCACAAACCGTCATGAACCATCAAACCATTTGGGCCTTGGCCCGAAATCTGTCAATCAAACCATGGGACTCCGCCCAAACCAAAACACATGGGAACACGTCCCAAAACCAACTCGTATGGGTCTCAGCCCAAAACTAATACGCGTGGGTCTCAACCCAACGCCATCTCAATGAAAACCTGTCCACATATACATATATACATATATAACTCGTCCTAGGCACTTCCAGAGAAGATGCCAACTCGGGGCACACAGCCCCTAGGGATCACATCCCCGATATAGTCACGATGTCATCTCTATACTAGTGTGCACACTACTCGGGGTCTCACTCCGAGTCTTCTCCCAGTAATCTCCATCTGGGAGGCTCAATCTCTGGATCTAGTCTGAGCTCTCTCTCTGAATCTAGTCCATATATCTCTCCGGAAAATCTGGTCCAGGACTACCACATCAAGTAACCTCCACTCCTGGAACGGGATCCCTATGGGGATACCCATTCTAGTCTGTGGATCGTGACTCTCCAGGTCGACGCTGGAGGAGACCAATCAATACGGTCATAAGGAGGGTATATACATACTCGTACACAAAACCATAAAAACGGGACTCATGCTCGAAACACAATTCAACTGGGCATGCTGCCCGAACATAAAACTCAATATGGCCTCTAGCCCGATTTCACAATAACTGGGTATCGTACCTGAACTCGTAAATCAACTGGGCATCGAACCCGATATCTGAGGGTCAATCACGATCCCGATCATAGCGATGCGTGCCACCATCAATCCAGGACCGCTCTCAATCCTGGCATGTCGCCGTGAACATATCACTGTCGCGACCACCTCAAGACCATGGTGCACACGTCGCCGATCGATCCTCTAAACCATCAGCACTTCAAAGTCGAGCCTCCAGTGGCTGCTCGACAACGGGACGTGCATTGTGACCTCTCCGGAAGGAACGCATCCCAGTCCGAAGGTAAGCGTCACGTCATCTGTCGCCGTGCACATAGCACCCGTCGAGACCACGACTCAGACCCGTAGGTCATCAATAGGGTCTCATGTCCGAGTCAAACCAAATCCAAATGGGTCTCATACCCGAATAATCAAGACCAAATGGGTCGTTTTACTTTTCAAAATGCACTCAAGGCATCCCAAAACACATATTAAAAAATATATAAAACATTTATGCATGCATCGATTTTAGAAAGAAAGTCCATTCACAGACCGTCCGCGCTGCTGCCTCGATATGCGCGCTGTATGCCTTCTCGGGTCAACTGTCGCCTTCGGGGTACCCAAACCTGTCCAAATCACTTTAGAGGGTTACTAACTAGTTAATTAACCCATCACTAAAGCCCCCTAATTTTCCGGGATTTTTAACTATTTTTAAACGTGCACCGAAACCTTCGGACAGCCCGAACTATAACGAGACGATATCCAATCGACTCGAAACCAATATCAAAATGTTCGTTACATCGACTAGATGATTTGACATGTTGGAACCATCCTCAATTTCCCTGCCACGCGCCCGCACGCGCCCTGGGATTGCAATGCGTGTGGGCCTCACACGCCCATGCACAGTGTCATCCCCTACCTTCAGCCAACCGGTCCGACTGGTCCGGCCCGGTTTTTCCTGCAACTTGGACTGGCGTGATCGGTCTAGGTCCCTACACGGTCCAATCTTCACCCGTTTCACTCCTAATCACTTCTATTCTTCCTCTTTTTGTTCTAGGAACCTAACCCAATAACCTAGAACCCTTAAAACACCCTAAATCCGACCGGTTCGATTTTGGTTCTCACGGTTCAAAAATCCAAAACCTTCCCACGGCTTCACAACCGTCTACTACCTCCCAAAATCACCTTAACACAACCATAGCAACCTATTTAATTCATTGAAACCATCCAAAATGTCCCATAATCATTAAAATTGAAAATGGATTAAAATCGGTTAAAACCGATTACCTCGTGGGTTCCTCCCTCCGCCGTCCACAGCGGTGCTTCCTTGGGCCAGCCACCACCTTCTTCTGGTCCTCAGCTCACTCTCTGCCTCTCAAACACGATCATAGGGTCAAGGGTTTGGATTGGATTGAAAATGGTTGATCAGGTTTGGTTGGGAGAAAATGGAAAAATGATCGATGCAAGGGGAAGGGAGATGCATGAATGAAAAATGATGTCCAGTGGATGAGTGACACTTGTCACTCATCCATTGGCCTTAGGACAAATATCTGGGCCCCATTGCTGCCAAAAGTCCTCGTCTCGTAAAACGTGCAATAGTTCCTTCCAACTTCCTTGAACCATAACTTCACCGTCGAACGTCCGAATTCGACGTGCCGCCTGTCTACGAATTCGTATCGTCGTGATCTACGTAACGGTATTCAGCCCTCGGCCATCTGACCTCCAGGGTCAAAAGTCAATCGTTGGCCCCTTTTAGCCAAAATTACCAAAATTCCCTTGATCTTCTGATCGTCATAACTTCTTCCACGGATGTCGGATTCGAGCGTGCCACCTGTATATGAACTCGTGATGTCCCGAATTACGTCACGGTCATCGGTCAAAGTCCATTTGACCGTCCGAACAAAAAGTCAACGTTTTGCCCATTCTAGGGGCAAAATCGTCATTTTACCTTGAACGTCCGCTAATCCTCGTCTACTCCCCGATTAGCCTAGCTAATCCGTCATTAATCCTTAATTAATCCTGCTAATTCGGGACAGGTCGTTACATTTAACCCTTGCACCCAGGATTGCATCTTCCAATAAATTTCCTCATGTGTCACTGCTTTCTTTAGTTTTTCCTCTAGTCCCTTCACCCATGGGCCATCAAAACTCATAGCTTGGTAACACCTAGTAAGCTGTTTCGCTAACTTTTTTATCAATTAATTTATGGGAGTTACAATCGTACTTTCTTTTCTACTCTACCAAGCCCTTACAGACACATTTTAGTTTCTCAAAAACACATTACCTTGGAGAGCCCCTCTAATCCACCCACCACTCCTGCTAAAGAGCATCACCACATGCATCCACCTTGGATCATAAATAAACTATCCCCACTTCCTTCGAACACCAGGCATTGTATCTCGGGCAAGTATAGAAAGATCGAACCATGATAACAAAATGTGGGTAACCTGTGCCTGCAGGTACACCGACATCCATGCCTTTAATTCCAGGTGATGATCTAGTCTTTCTTGAACAAATTCATTTTCCCTTTTGTTGCTCCTAGTGAAGGGGTGTCTAGTGAAGCCCAAGTCCAGGAGCCTTCCATCTGCCACAAAAATTTGGAAGGCCCTCATACTTTCCATTAAACGAGGGTTGCCTCCCTCTTTTCTGCTGGCATCTTGTATATCATTAAAATTCCCATGCATCTGACTCACTTTCTATACTCTGCCAAAGGGCGTCCCATTGCCTTAATCAAATACTATCATTTGTATTGGCATAAATTGAAAATAATCTCCACTTAGTGCTATTTTCCTCATCATTAACATGAACCTCAATCAAAAAGTCAATATATGTAATTAAATCAACCTGCCCTGCAAATTACCTAAACACACACATATCCCCAATACGTCCACGGGGTCCACTGCATGCAAAAATTCCATACTTAAATGCCTTTTCAAATACTGTAAACAAGAAATTTTATTTTTAAATTCCAAAAGTAAAATGATACATGGCCGAAGCAGCTTATTCTAATCCTCCAATTTGTGAACTATCAGGTCACCATCGATGCCCTGATAATTCCAACACAAGATCCTCATGTCAACTACAGCTCATAGGGAAAGGTGTTGACTACACCACCTGTTCAAGAGACCTTTTAAGAGGGGTCTCGACCACTTGACTTGAAAAATTGGAGCTGTCCATTATCCTTCTCTTGGGTACCCATTCCCCAACCAATTTCTCCTCCACTACTTTAGAATTTATCACCCAAGAAGAAAGCCCATGGTCCTCTGTAGAAGCCTCTCTCGCTCCAACACCCTCTACATAGAAAGCATCATGAGTCCCCACCTGAGCCAATACACCTGACCGAGAATGCCCCCTTATTTTCCTTTTCTATTTCGAGAGGCGGGCAATGGTTGGTTCAAGTGGGAATGGGTTCGAAATTCGAGGCAAAGCACCTCCCAATACGTCACCATTGAGCTCTTTATCCTTCTTGGTCCTCTTCGACGCCCTAAATAAATTAGTAATCTGCACTGCCACTCCAGCAACGCCCATGCCCACGACCTTGCCAATCACAACAGTGGTGCTCAAGAATAGCCCTATTGTGAGGTTATTACTGCAGGCTCGATCAATACCCCAATAGTAGTGGCACTCATTGGTCCAGAGCTGATTACCCAACCTTGACCGATCTTATCCTCATCAAAAGTAGACGCCAGGACACGGCTCATACGTTCCTCATCCACCCACTATGCTGGAATGTGGGCTGCTATTCCTGATGCAATTCCATCGCCTCAGCCAGGATATGTGGGGTGTTCCTCTCTGCATTTTCAACAGACCACTCCTCTCAGAAGGCGACCCCACAGGTTCTTCACAACCTTAAGGTCACGAAAAGTCACTTGAGCCTTCTGTTCTGCTACCTCTCTGCTACTGTGATGTAGGTGTTTCCCATATAGCCGAGAGCTCTGGTTAATTATCCCACACACTAGGCAGTACATTGGTAAGTGCTCCAACCAAAAACCCACCCATCAAACCCCTGCACCTAGAAACTCCGCTTGGGCACCCTTCATTACTAGTTCACATGCATTCATCCGAACAAGGACAAAGGAAAAACATCGAATACAGTAATCCCCATAGGACTTATCAACTTCCAATTTGATGCCAACAGACCGCCAACATATGTTCAGACTGCAAGAAATGCAAGATAACGAGAATTACCTCATTTCGAATTATGCCCCAATGTATATGGTAGAAACTACGGTAACGCCATCAGGGCCCATATATTTTGTGGGATGAATCCTCATAAGTCAACATTTTGCCCTTACCTTCAAAATTACCAAAATGCCCCTTGCCTTCGCAGACTCGCAACTTCCACATCCAACCTACGATTGACGCATGCCACCTGTCTACGGATTCAGTGTCTCGAGACCTACTCAACAATCTTTTCGAAAAGTCCAACAAGTGTTTCGATCAAAAATTCAACTTTTGGCCCTTATAACCGGGGGCAAAATCGTCATTTCCTTCAAATTTTCCAAATTTTCCTTTTTCAAATTTTCGGGTCGTTATAATCCAGTATGAGTAGGCACAGGTGCAGTTATCCCTTGTTTGGCAAGTCATGGAGGGTAATTTTGGAACTTCAGATGACTTGTCAGATGGGAGCAGGACTGGGCACGGTTATTTACGTCCTTAGGGGACATGCCACCTATTTACTGTTTATGATGACGTCAGCGTTGACTTTTTGGTCAACGTTTGACTAGAACTTTGATATGCGCGTGGGAGCATATTTTTAGGTGGGATAAGGAGCATTTAAAAGGTTTCGACTATCTGGATCCAATGGCGGTGGTTTCGGGTCGATCAGAGAACGTTAAGTTGGTCAAATCGAGGTTTTTCACCTACAGAAACGTGTACGGGACACGTTGAATTTTCCGGGAAAGTTTAGGGTTCTTAATATGGACTAGTATAGGTTAGTAGTAACCTTTGGGTATGATTTGGACAGGTCAGGATGACCCAGAGAGGTCGGATTAGCCTGGAAGGGCTTATGACACGCATATCGAGACGACAACTAGGACAGTCTGTGAGTGGACTTTGTTTTCTAACCATGATGCATGCATATATGTTTTAAATGCTTTATTATATGATTTAATATGATTTGACATGATGGATGTCTCGATCGGGTGATTTCTCGATTTTCTGTATTATTATATTATTTTTGGCACGATTTTCAAGAAAGTATGAAATTGATGTTTTGGGCGTAGGCCCGGGATTGAAAATGATGTTTTGACTCGGGTTATGAGTCAGGGATTGAAAATGATGTTTTGACTCAGATTATGAGTCAGGGATTGATTTCATGGATTTACGTGAAAGTGGCAACTCGGGTTTAGGGTTGCACTGATTTACGTAAAATTGAGATTTTGGGCTTGAGACCTAATGGAATTGTGATTTTGATTGGATTTGTATTGATGATTTTTGGATTTATGGAATAAATCGGGACTTCGGTTTTTCGGATTTAAGGAAACTATATTTTGGGGCTGAGACCCTGTGTTGATAATGATTTGAGTTTTAAACGCAACTGTTTTTCACTGGTTTTCATGATGGTGATGTGTTGCGGATATTTAGGGCTTTCGGATGGAAATGTGTTTTTCCCGAAGTGCACCCTGTATTATGGATATTAGGGATTCCGGTTGGGAATGTGTTTTCCCCGGAGTGCACCCTGGAGATAACGCTCACCTTTGGGATGGAAGTGTTTACCCCGAAGAGATCACGTAGCACGGTCTGTTGTCGTGCAGCCGAGGGAGGCTCGACTCAGATCAGATGTGCTGGATTATGTGGAGATCAGTCGGTGATGTGTTCACGACGATCTGGATTGTCGGTCGGTGATGTGTTCAAAGCGACATGCTCGAATTTTGAGTGGTCCTTGAGCCTATTGATTTGCACGCGTTGCAGGGATAACGTGACTAATGAGATTGGATATGGAAATAAGTCTCGTGGATTTATTGAGATTTGAATTGATTTGATGAACATGAGTTTCAAGGAAAATGTGGACACGGAATTTAGAAACATGCTTTGATTTTTTATCGGTTCACTATTCATACTTGATTGATTTCACACTATTACTCATGTTTTATGATATGCGTGCATGTTTGTGAAAACTGGAGGGTAAGAATGTGTTTTGGTAAATGTATTTATAAAAGTTTGTTTTGTCCACTCACACCTTTTCTGTTTTATTGACCCTCCAGGTCGTGGCGCGATGATCGAGGCTATTCGAGAGGTGGAGGTATGAGTGGGCACATGTGTAGTTATCCCTTGTTTGGCAAGTCTTGGAGGGTAATTTCGGAACTTCAGTTGACTTGTTAGACGGGAGCAGAAGCGGGCACGGTTATTTACGTCCTTAGGGGACGGGTCCTGTCAGTTGCCCTTATCAAAGTTTACTATGGTAGAGTACCACCTTTGGACAAAAATAATGCAAATGTAATAAAATCTAAGGTATGGTTGAAATGATGAGAATTAATCCTATTATTTTTTCTTAGTCTATTGAATTAAATTTCGAGTCACTTTGAAACCATTCTGTTCATGTCATCCAATTATGAACTTCAAGTTTAATGAGCACGCATAGATCACCAAGCTCTATGGAAATTTTAGATATTATCTATACAATAACAAGTATGAACCACATCCTGGTTGAACCTAAGTTTTTCTTAACATACCAACGTCCATTGACAATTGCTACTTATGAATACATGATAATAACTATAAGATGAAATTCTCTTATATTCTAGCATCAAATCCTAGCATGCATATTAAGTTTATAACCTAACAAGCATACAAGAATGAGTTCTACATAAAAACGATAAGCAAAACCCAGCTAACCAATATGTAAAGAAATTTTGAATTTAATCAATCCATTGAACACATATTTTAGGGCTTTGAAGTCAACCCTACCTACAAAAAACATTAGCTAGACATACCCATTATGTTTAAAATGCAATATATAATCAAATATGAATTTAACTAGAATATGAAAAGATAGAGAGATGAATGACAAATGCCATTGTTATGATAGGGATGTTGGTGTGTGATGGATGTTGTCACTGCTATTGCAGAAGAGGATGAGACGATGTTGCAAAAATGAGGGAAAACGAGAAGTCGCTGTGTAGAATTGAAAATAAGTGTGAATGCTAGCGTTGCTAAGTGAATTGTGGGGTTTATGCTTTCTAAATGAGGTCAAGAGATAGAGTCGTTGCGTGGTGTGTGAAAGCGAAGACGCGAGGGACTCTACTTTGTCTAGTGAGAAAGGCAGAAAATGAGACGCAAGGGAGAAAATGAGATGTTGCCTTTTTGTGTGACAGAGATGGTTGTTGCTCTTTTTGTTTTTGTGCACGTGCCTGCCCCTTTGTAAGCCTAGAATTGATGTGGGTGTTGGTTCCGTCAATGAGGGAATGAGACGTTACTAATATGTGAGGGAGAGCTAGAGGCGTTGTTGTCTTCCTTTATTAATTGAATTTTTTTTATTTTCCCGGATTAAAATAGCTCATGTTAACCATAACAAGTTGGGCTTCTGGTCTTCCAAGCCCAATGAATATTATAAAACTTGAAATAAAAAAAATGCTGAATTCATATGTAGCCTGACCTTACTTTACTAAACTGTCCCTAACTCCTTATAGAAATTTCATTTCACAAACCGTAAATTTCCCTAGAAAGTAGACTTTCATGTCTTTTCGAGGATATATGGGCCATCAGCTAGCTCATCTCGAGCAGATGCGGTTTACTCCAAGAATAGACACATGTGTTGTAGTGGTTTTCAACGTTTCCTCTTTAAATTTTCAAAACAGCAAGGAATTAACTCCTTTTTGTAACTTCACATCCAAAATCCTATAAAAATAAGAAAAATTGCTAAATACTAAGAAAATGTAGAAAACATGCTAAGGAAATCATAGGAAAAAATGGAAGAATGTCATATAAATAAGCTTCTATCAAATCCTCCCACACTTAGCTTTTGCTAGTCCTCGAGCAAAAAAAAAAAAGAGACAATCAAAGAAAAGCAAAGACTTAGTGATTCAACCTAAACTTTCCAACATTTGTCTTAGATAATTTCAATGGATCATGACATAGTAATATTCATCGTAAGCATATGTCCACATGATTCAAAAGTTAATACACCTTCTTAGAGATCATACACAAGCTCACAATTAAATCAATCAAAGAAACATTACAAAAAGAGATACATCATACATGCTGAATAGAATTAGCTCAAAAATCTCATAGAATATGCATGATTTTACCTCATATTTTCTGGTTAAGTCACTTTTCATATACTAGCTATATGTGAGAGGTTTTATGTAAAAGGGAAAAAAATTTCTCACATACGATATAACAAGAAAGAAAGACATTTTCAGAATTTTTATTTTAAATATGATCCCATGAAAGGAATGCTACTACTTGAATGCAAGAACAAATGACACCATATGCTTATACTTCATTAAAATCTCCTCCAACTTATTCAACTGCAGTTTCCTACGCAGGGTGGCGGTATCATTGCCCATAATGAATGTCTTAATTTTCCAATGTGCTCTATGCTCGAGTTCCATAGGTAAATGGCATGACTTCTCATATACAATCTGAAATGAGGACATCCTTATAGGTGTCTTATAAGCAGTTTGATATGCTCATAAAGCATCATCTAGACGCAATCTCCAATCCTTTCGGTACGGGCCGATAGTCTTCTTTAATCTTTCGGTTGGAAACCTCTCCTTGTCCACTCATCTGAGGATGATAAGGTGTGGAAATCTTTTGTGTGACATTATACTTCTCAACAAGAGACTCAATTGTACGTTACAAAAATGGGGTCCTCTATCACTGATAATTGCTCGTGGGATTCAAAACCTTGAAAAAATGTTAGAATGAATGAACTCTACGACAACTTTGGAATCATTAGTTCTGATGGATTTTTCTTTCACCCACTTGGACTTATAATCCATAGAAAGCAAAATATAAACGAAACCATGAGAGGAAGAGTATGGTCCTAGAAAATCAATGCTCCACACATCAAAATTTCAACCACGAAGATAAGGTGTTGTAGCATATGATCTTTAGGGCTCAAATTACTTGCCCCGTAGGCACCGATCACAAGTCATACAAAACATTCTAGAATCCTTAAATAGAGTAGGCCAATAAAACCCATACTCAAGAACTTTATGGGCTTTCCTCCGAGTTCCAATGTTTCCTCCATAAGCAAAAGGATGGTAAAATGTTAGTATAGATTGGAATAGAGTTTTACATGCACCTTCTAATCAACTTGTCGTCACAATGTGATAGAAGATTTATCAACCAAGAAATTATGAATGATAACTCCTAATGTAATACTTTGCAAGTGCACGAAATCGTATCACGAGTATATTAGGTTTGCAAAAGTCGATGTGAATCCACTTAGTTTAGAATGAAACAACTTGAGAAAAAGTACGAAAACGTTGGGGGGTTTTGAGTGATGATTAGAAAAAAAATTGAATGATGAAAACAAGTGCAAAATGATGAAAAACTTGATTTGAAAGTTGATTGGAAGATTAGAAAGAATTAGGACATGTTATCCACCTTTACCAATTATAGTTCTCCTTAGATCTCGTTGATTAGATTAATTATGCATGTATCTGAAATAAGTGCCCATGCAGGGGTCCGGCTAAGGCTCAGCCCACACATTTATCTTCTCTTAGATTGCATGTTTGAGCTTGATGTACCCGCCCTTAAACAACTATTATCGATGGTGCACGTTAATGCATGAAACATGAAGAAGATTTAATAACACTACACTATCCCTAGAAAAGTGATGTGCAGACCTAGGGAGTCATGAGTTTAGATTACGAACAAGAGTCCCAACCACCCCCCCCCCCCCCCCCCCCCTTCCCTCCTCCCCTTGCAGGATGAACACAAATATCGAGGTGATCCGTCAAGCAATTACATCAACAATTATATGCAAATAAGGTGATCAAACTTACAAGCATAAATTGAGTTCATGAAGCATAGTAATCCAACAAATCCAGGCATACATAACAACCATAATCAACAGCCAGAAATCTAATTATGAACTAACATGGCTAGGGCTTCAAACAGCCCTAATCCTAAAGGAAACTACTCACACATAACTAAGTTAACAAACAACATAATTGAATTCATATAAAGCATAAAGAGATAAGGGATTGAAAAACACAAATACTAAGATGAATGATGTGTGAGAGAAGTGGCACAAACACTTCTTCTCCTCCCAAGCGTCACGCCACAATCAAGGTGCAAGAATCAAATCCAAAAACATGAACACAAGGAAAATTACGGCTAATAGTGTATAAAATTTAAGTAGAAATTTCAGCAGAGTTTTGGGACCTTAGGAGGTAAATTGGATGTTCCTTCATAAACCGTAATACCTCTTTTTATAAGAGAATAATTAATCCCTTTAAAAATAGGAGTTTACAATTAAATTCTATAAGGAAAAGGCTTCCTAATTAATTAAGAAATCTAATTAAAACCTTTCCTACAAGTAAGGGAATTAAAAATAAGAATACAAAAGGAAATATGACTAAAATCCCTATACAATATGGAGAATAAATGTGAAAGGAACTTAAAATTAACCTAAAAATAGCCCAAACTCGGAATTAAAGCTTCAGGGCCCATTTTCAGTGGTCAACCACCGAAAACTGACAGTCAAAGGCATGGTCAACGCAAGTCAAAGGCGCAAAGGAGCCGTGTAGGTGTTCGGTGGCAGTCCACAGAATCGGAAACCACCACTTCGGCACAAGCGCGCGGAAGAAGAACCCAGGAATTCGGTAGGCGTTTACCGAAGAAGCTGGCTCGCAACAGTGACACCCGAAGGATCCTGATGCTTTTTTCGGTGGGTATCCACCGAATTCCTGTGTCATTTTCTTTCTTTCATAACATCTTCGTTTCAATACCGATTTAGGTGATTCTTTCTCCCAATTTCTCGTAATTCCAAACTCTATTTGATTTACACATTTCTCACAAAATATATTATTTTCTCCAATTGTATAGAACAAAATATTAACAAAACATAAGTAAAAGAGTATTAAATCATGAATAAAATATGCATAAATTATGACCTATCACAATGCTTCTAAAAGTAGGGGTCATCCCAAAAAAACTGTCGAGCCACCTTCTTAAGCTTATCCTTTTTAGCATGGAACAAAGTACTTGGAATCTACTTAGAAACAATGTACTTCACTATGTCAGCATACCAAGTTCACTTACCTTAACTGAAAGTACTTTCTCATCTGGGAAGCTATCCTGAATCGGCGTAGAATTTTCATCCCGCACAAATGGCTTAAGTAATCTACCACCACATTTTCACTCCATTTCTTTTTCTTGATCTCCACATCAAACTCTTGAATTAGAAGCATCCAAGGAATAAGTCTTGGTTTCGTATCTTTCTTCATGAGAAAATACTTCAAATCTGCATTATCAGAGAAAATAATTACCTTAGTTCTAGGAAAGTAAGACCAAAATTTCTATAAAGCAAATACAACAAGTAAAAGTTCTCTTTATATTGTGGAATAATTCAATTGAGCATCATTAAGTATTCGAGAAGCATAATAGATGACATAGGGATGTTTGTCCCTCTTCTGGCTAAGAATAGCTCCAATGGCGTAGTCCGATGCATCACACATGAGCTCAAATAGTAAATTGAAATCTAGGGGTGCAATACAAATGCCAACGTCAATAACTCTTTTGACTTGTCAAAGGCCTGCTTTCATTCTAGTAAAAATCAGAAGGCACATCCTTCTGTAGTATTCAACACATGGATCTAAAGATTGTGGGAAAGTCCTTGATAAATCGCTGATGGAACCCTACATGTAAAAGAAAAAAAATGAACCTATCTCAACAAAGTAGGAGAGGGTAAGTAATGCACAAGGTCAATTTTATTCTTATCTACTTCAAATCCCCTAACTAACACTACATGTCCCAAAACAATAATGTGAGTAACCATAAAATGATATTTTCCCTAATTTAACCCTAGCTTACTTTCAATGTATCGTTTCGAAATCAAAGTAAGATTATCTAGATAATGGTAAAAAGAATCACTGAATACACTAAAATTATTCGTAAAAATTTCAAGATTTTAAATTTGAAAATATACTTACCATGCACCTCTAAAAAGTAGTTAGGGCATTACACAATCCAAACGACATCCGTTTATAAGCAAAAGTGCCAAAGGGACAAGTGAAGGTAGTATTCTCTTGATCCTCTAGAGCAATGCCAACCTGATTATAACCTGAATTACCCTTAAGAAAACAATAAAAATTGTGACTAGATAACGTTTCAAGTGTCGGATCAATGAAGGGAAATGGAAAGTGATCCTTTCGATTTGTAGCATTCAGCTTCCTATAATCAATACAAACCCTCCAACTGGCTTGTAATCGCATGGGTACCATCTCGTTCTTCTCATTCGTCACCATTATTATTCTGAACTTCTTTTGCACTACTTGAATCAGCAAAACCCATTTGTTGTTTGAAATAGGATAAACGACACCACAATCTAGGAGTTTGATAACGTCCATCTTCATAACTTCCATCATGGGAAGGACGAGACGGCGTTGAGCCTCTTGAGTGGTTTTTGCCCCCTCCTCCAAAAGTATCCTATGCATACAAGTGGGTAGGGAAAATACCCTTGATGCTTATCACAAGTACATTGTCATTTAAGATGACAGGACCCACCCCAATTCCCCCGGGATTAAGGGCTAAGTCCTGCTCCCATCTTACTTACGTATGACACGAAGGCTAAACCAAGGTCCAACCTCCATGTGACACGTAAGTCGGACAAGGGATTCTCAATCTGACCGTTTCATAACTTCCGGACTTCCCAGAGTGCGCAGAATCTACTGTGGATCTCGTGTGTGATGTCCCCGTCTCTCTCTATCAACAGCCCGCACCGCAACAACCTGGAGGGTATCGAAAACATGAAAAGACTGTGAGTGGACAAAATAATTATAAGTTCAAAAATAGTTATCAGAAAACATAATTACATTTATACCCTCCACGCAAAAACCAATGCATGCATATAAAGTACATGTTCTAAAACCATTAATAAAAACCAGAATCATTTCTTTCTTCAAATCCACAATTCAAATCCAGGGCCTCAGCCCAAAATCACAAATTGATCTCAAAGTACGGGAACTCAGTCCCAAAACTCATCAAATCCAAGTCATCCGGGCCACTGCCCAAAACATCTGAAAACCAGTGAAAAACATCAATCATGCGAGTTTGCTGGATCTCAAGTGCGCCCTAGTCTTTAAACTCAAAACCATGCGCAATAATCAAGCCTTCCTGGGATATCAACGAGTCTTTAAACTCAAAACACAATCAATAGGCCTCGGGGGGTATCATAACCGAGTCTTTAAACTCAAAACATATACTGAGTCTTTAAATTCAAAACATATCAATCCAGGGCCCTCCCCCCCGTCAATCAACCGAGTCTTTAAACTCAAAACCAGATCCAGCGGTTTTTCTTTTCTTTTCCGGGTCTTTAAACCCAAAACCATTTTTCATTCAACAGTGATTCCGTAAGCCGGAATCCGGAACCACTGTTCCGAACCCAAATCCAGACTTCCTTTCCAAGTCTCAAAACCAAATCTGAAACCTCATTTCCGAAATTCAGTTTCAAAACCGTAATCTCATTACCGAAATCACATGAATAGGGCTCAAAGCCCGAAGTCACTTTTCTAAAATCCCTTTCAAATCATTAAAATCAAATCATTAAAACCATGATCAAATCACAAGATCATTCAAAATCTCGTAAAACGGGCAAATACGTTATTTCTCGAAATATGTGCAAAATCGTAAACCATCCAGATCATAATTCAAATCATAGAATCACGTATAGAAAACATATAAAAGCATATATGCATGCATCATAAGTTATAAAGCAAAGTCCACTCACAGACCATTAGCATCGCCGCCTCGATACGCACGCACTTATGCCGTTTCTGGCTAATCCGCTATCACCGACTTCCCCGAACCTGTCCAAATCCCATAATAAGGTCACTAACTACCTCACAATGATCATACCTAAGCCCTGTAATTTTTCCAAATTTTTAACTATTTTTAACCGAGGCCTGCAACCTTCGGACATCCCGAAACATATCGAGACGATATCCGATCAACTCGAAACCAATGCCAAAATGTTCGTTACATCGAATACTTTAAAAGTCGTGTTGGAAACTTTCCCAAAAGGGGCCCCACGCGCCCTCACTGTTCATCAACTTCAACCCGCTGTCGACTCGGTTCAGGCCCGGTTCAGACCGGCCTCTGTAACTCGAACCGGTGCAACCGGTTCATCTCTTAATTCGTCCAATTTTACCATCTTTTCCCATCCTTTTTAATCTATTCAATTAGTCCTATTAATTCTAACCGATCTAGTTAATAAAATCACGAATTTAATACCTGACCTTACCTTCCCGATTCAAAATTTACACCATGTTCTGCACTTAAGTCCTTCCATGGTTTCTACCCTCCTCTAGCCTCAACTTTAGTCCTACTCGACTTTTTTACCTTCACTTAGCATGTTCCAAACATTAGCAGCCATCGACAAGGCCTAAAAACTCGAATTCAAAATTTAACTAAAACTTACAACGTTGGTTCGTCTGCCACCAGTCCACGGCAGGGCATCTTTCCCTTCTCCTCAGACATGTCTCTCCTTCCTGATCACCATCTAATCAATTAAAACCGTTATCTGTGTCCTAAACTAAAAATCCAAGTGCAAATTCAAAAGCAGGGTTCACTGTTCTCACCTCCTTCCGACCACCACCGTGCACGACGGTGCTTGTAAGAGGATCACCACACTCCTCACCAACTGTTCTCTCAATTCCCTTCACACGGTAGGCAAGATGGATGAAGCTTGGAGGAAGTATTGGAGGGTTCCTCACGGCTCACTCTTTTTTCCTCTGTTTTTTCCCAAAACCGTGCAACTTCATGTGTTTTCAAACACGAGTAGGTCGGCTAGAAGGGTTCCACAAACCTCTAGAGAAGGGCCATGTGTCCAAATCTCAGTAAACAGCCACCCCTAGGCAGCCACTTGTCCATTTTCCACTGGCACAAATCCCAATGAAACCAATTGACCATTTTGCCCTTCTCATGTACAAATTACCATTTTACCCTTCACTTAACTAGGCCCAAAACTAAGCCGTCCGACGTCCAATGACGGCGTGCCGCCTGTCGTTGTATTCAGGACATCGAGATCTACCCAACGGTCCTTGAATTGCGTGAAAAATACTTGTCATGTAAAAAGTCAACAACTTTCCTCTTTTTAACCTAATTACGACAATACCTTCGAACTTCCGAACGTCATAACTTTTTCCTCGAATGTCGGAATCGGAAGTGCCACTTGTCTATGAACTCGTGACGTCCCGAACTACGTCACGGTCATCGGTTAAAGTCCATTTGACCGCCCGAACGAAAAGTCAATATTTTTTCCCATTATAGGGGCAAAATTATCATTTCGTACCGTCCGTCCGAAATTATCCAACTAATCACTAATTATCTTCACTAATCCGTCATTAATCACTAAGCTTATCCCGATTTCTAGAACGGGACGTTACATAAGATGTCTATGAATTTTTGCGCTAAGGCATCAATCACGTCAATAAAAAATAAGAATGATCATCAACTGGATATCTCATGGCTTCAAATATTTTGAAACCGATCACATCACCATCGAACTCCATTGTCAACGCACGCTTAAAAACATCAATATTCGTCCTCATTGTCTTAATGAAGGGGCGACCCAAAAGAAGAGGCAAATGGGATGAAGGCACTGACTTGAATAATAACATCATTAGTTTTGAGCTCACCGTGATTCATAAAGAGATACACAGAATATGGGATGACATTAATGGAAGCACCTAGGTGCAACATAGCAAGTTAAAACGTAGTATTGTCAATGATACATGTTATAGTGAAACTCCCTAGATATCTACACGTCGAAGGAAATTTCCCCTGTAGAATCCTAGAAACCTTTTCACTAATCCTCATTACTTCTTCATCTTGAATCTGACATTGTGTGGTACAAAGTTCCTTCATGAATTTAGCATATTTTGGAACTTGTTGAATAGCTTCAAAGAGTGGTATGTTGACATGGACTTTCCTGAATGTTTCCATGACCGCCTTCTCTTGTTCCTTTTTTTTTTTCTTTTTCTTTTGAAAGCTTCATGGACTAGGCAACCAAGATGAAACTAAATTTGGATTCACTTTCTTACCTAGAAGTGTCAGATTATCTTTGGTGAGGGAAGGGCTGCTCAAAGTTTGTTTCGGTTAGCTTTGCTCAAGTTGTACATGACTAAGTTGGGATGATTTTTCCTACCCTCATTATAATTTTTGGAAAAAGGATCATTCCTAGGTCAATTTTTCCCTTGAAATCCAATGGAATTGGCACTTTTCCATCCATCATTCTCAATAAGTTGAGGACATTGATCAATAGTATGTCTTAACATAGCGCATAAGCTACAACAACCCCTTGAACTTTCGGTTTCTCCAAAACCTGGGGCATAAAAAAAGTAAGTTTATAAATATAAGCTTCAAAATTAGATTTACCAATAACCTTATAGGCTTGTCTTGGAGGCTCTCTAACATCCTCATATTGTTGAGCATTTTGTACTCAGTTTGCAATAATGCTTTTGACATCTGCTAAGAATTTTTCAACTAAAGCTCCTCCAACTATTACATCCAACATTAGCACTCAAGAGGGAGCAATCCCACATAGAATTACTGAATCAAGAGCTCCTCCTTCATTTGATATTCAAGACATGATGCTATGAGAGTCTTAAAACATTCATTCTATGTTGGATATGACTTTATGAGACCTTGTTGAACATCATTGATCTTTTTTCTCAACAAGATGACTCTGGATGTGGAGAAGAATTTCTCCAAGAATGCTTTCTTCATAGGGTCCCAGCAGTTGACCGTTATGGAAGGTAAGGCATAAAGCCAATCTTTAGCCTTGTTTGGTAGTGAGAATGGAAAAGCTTTCAGTTTTAGAATACTCTCATCCACATCAGTCGATGTCACACTAGAGTAAACAATCAAAAATTTCTTGATATGCTTATTTGGATCTTCCGTAGAAAGGGGGCTACTTCGGAATATGGTGAAGCAAAGTACATTTCAACTCGAACTCACATGTCTTTCCCTAAGCCGCCCTCGGATATGAAATGCATATAGGCATAGGATTGTCTAAGTTGGAGGCTGAAAGCTCCTTAATGGACCTATTGTCTACTGCCATGCCTAACTTTTCTTGATCAGATTCAGAACTAGATCTCTCAAATTTAGAGCTAGACCTCTCGGATTCTGCAATTTCTCTCCTACTTTTATGGAAAGTTCTCTTGTGTAAGAGCCGGTCTTGGAAGCAAGAACGGTGAGCAAGACCCGTGAGCTTGAGAAGCAAGAACGGTGAGCAAGACCCGTGAGCTTGGAAAGGTAAGATCGGTGAACGATCTCACATCGCTCGGGGAGGGAAAGGTGAAGTGCCTTATATGTGTGGGCACGTATCTATCTAACACAAGGCCTTTTGGGAGCTCAGTGGCTTTGGGGGGGATTGGAACCCCAAAGTTAAGCGAGTTGAGGCTGGTGCAATTTCATGATGGGTGACCCCCTGGGAAGTTGCACGTGAGCTCCCGAAAACAAAACCGTGAGGGCTAGGCCCAAAGCGGACAATATTGTGTTAGATGGGCCGGGTCGTGACAGAATGGTATCAGAGCCGGACCCCGACCGGAAGTGTGCTAGCGAGGACGCTGAGCCCCAAGGGGGGGTGGATTGTAAGACCCGGTCTTGGAAGCAAGAACGGTGAGCAAGACCCGTAAGCTTGAGAAGCAAGAATGGTGAGCAAGACCCGTGAGCTTGGAAAGGTAAGATCGGTGAACGATCCCACATCGCTCGGGGAGGGAAAGGTGAAGTGCCTTATATGTGTGGGCACGTATCTATCTAACACAAGGCCTTTTGGGAGCTCAGTGGCTTTGGGGGGGATTGGAACCCCAAAGTTAAGCGAGTTGAGGCTGGTGCAATTCCATGATGGGTGACCCCCTGGGAAGTTGCACGTGAGCTCCCGAAAACAAAACCGTGAGGGCTGGGCCCAAAGCAGATAATATTGTGTTAGATGGGCCGGGTCGTGACATCTTGGGTTCCAGATTGCGACGATATCTTCACCAAATGACCTAGTGCTCATAAACGAGTACTTGAAACTAAAAGACTAAGAATAAAAACAACAAAAGAACCAAAAAAATAAAAAAGAACGAACAAGTAAACAAACGGTAACAAGTTAATTAACAATTTACTAATCCCCGACGATACAACTCTAAAAATTGATGTGATAATTACTAACACACAATGTAATACCTTGTAAAAGTTGTATTATATAGTATATGATAAACAAAGATCATTCTATGCAAGGGATTAGAGGGCTTGCTGACTAACGTGAAGAGAAAGAAAAATATTATAACTAAATAAAATGATTAATTAAAGGGAGAGTTGTGAGTCTTGGATTTAATATGATGAAGTAATGCAAATGTAATGAATTTAAGGTGTTGAGAAACTAGTTAAAGGTTCAATCTCCACACGCAAAACATTTACACATGAATGAATTTCCGACAATTTCTTTAGAAACTAGCGAATGTCAATATCTAGAATCAATTGTGAAAGACTCTAATTAATCTTATCATTTTTCGTAAGTGTATTGAATTAAAATTTGACTCGCTTTCAAACCATTCTCTTCATGTCATCTAATCATGAACTGCAAGTTAAATGAACATGTAGAGATCATTAGGTTTTATGGAAAGTTTAGACATTATCTATGAAGACACAAATATGAACCGCTCCTTAGTTGAACCTAGGTTTTTCTTAAAATACCAACATCCATTGATAATTGCTACTTATCAATATATGATCATAAGTATGAGATGAAATTCTCTTATATTCTGGTATCAAATCTTAGCATGCTTACTAAGTTTCTGACCTAACAAGCATACAACAATGAATTCTCCATAAAAAAACAAAATACAGCCGCTAATAAGCAAAGAAATTCTGAATTTAACTAATCCATTGACCACATATTTGAGGCTTTGAAATCACCCCTAGCTTGAAAGAGAATTAGCTAGACACATCTAGTATGTTTGAAATGTAATACATAATCAAATATGAATTAAACTAGAATATGAAAAGATATCGTGACGAATGACAAACACCACTGTCCCAATTGGGATGTTCATTTGTGATGGATGTGGTCGCTGGTGTTGTAGAGTATGAAAGAAAGAATAAGACATCGCAACAAAAATGAGGGAGAGCGAGGGAGGGAGGGACTCTGCTTTGTTCAGGGAGAAAGGTAGAAATGGATACGCTGCGTTTTTGTGTGATAGAGAGAGTTGCTGCTCTTTTTATTTTTGTGTACGTGTCTGCCCTTTGTTTGCCCAGAATTGATGTGGGTGTTAATTCTTTGAATGTGGGAATAAGACGTTACTGATTGGTGAGGGAGATGTAGAGGCGTTGTTGTCTTCCTTCCATGGCTATATTTTATTTTTTTCTTTTTCTAATTCGTTTCCCTGATTAAAACAGCTCCTGCTGAACCCAACAAACTGGGTTGTATTCTTCACGCGCAAAAGATTAGAAAACATTAAATAGAAGGAATGCTGAATTTTTGTGCCGTTTGACCTTGGTGTATTAAAACCTGCATAACTCTTTCTAGAAAATTCTAATAATGAACCTTAAATTTTTCTAGAAACTAAACTTATTAACTCATTTTGTAAGTTTGCTTCCAAAAATCTTACAAAACATGAAAACAAGCTAAGTACTAGGAAACCATACAAAACATGCTAAGAAAAGCATATGAAAACAAGAAAAAATTATGCACGTTCTGGGGTTTTGAACGAGTGGTGATGATTCATTGGGGCTTTAGCGTAGTGTTATTACTACATGGATAAGCATTTCTACTAGATAATGCTGACCACGACAACGGGTGGTGCTAGCTAATAGCTGTTGCTAGTCGGCCAACAAGAGACGACTGATCGGCAGTTATGTGCCGTAGGTCGGGGGAACACGTGTTCTATCACATAGTTCTTCCTTCTCATGGTCTATTGGAATGGCATAAACACCTAGTAAGATTTTTTAATGAGACAACACCTCAAACTTTATCCTTATTTTTATTTCAGGAAATTTGTAATGTTATTAAAACATCTAGTTAGTACTTAACTTCAGTGATGTATCCTTTATTTTTTTTCCCTACAAACTTATTATGGTCGCAAATTTTTCTAAGAATGTGCTATTGTTTTTGTTATTCATGTTAGGGTTCGTAATAAGTTAAATGTCTTCCGTTATCCTATTTTAAGATGTTACAATAAAACATCCCTTCCAATTAAATTTTTTTTTTTTTAAAAAAAACCCCCTCTTTCATAATTTTGTTAGCAAAATATAAAATGCCACTCAAGCTACACCCGAGCGGGGAGTAGGCCCACCTTCCGGCGTGGAGCACCTCGTCCTATTGATTAAAAAAAAATGCCACGAGCACGTGTAATGTCAATTGCTGCTGGGTAAAAATAAAAAGGTGAGTTGCAGCTGGTATAAAATATCAAAAGCAGAAAAATATTAAATTAGGATGCCGGGACTAAAACAGAATGGACTACTATTTGGGCTTGAGACTAGGATGCTGAGACTAAAATATATGGGCTTTCCTAGTTGGGCTTGGGACTACAAACAGATTGGGCTGCTGGATTGTTAAAAAGCTGACAAATATTACATTCTGAAGAAACGATCACGGTGGGACTCGAACCCACAATCTCCCGCTCCGGAGGCGAGCGCCTTATCCATTAGGCCACACGATCACTTGTTCAGAGCTTACTGTTTAAACTATTTGATATAATAACTCCAAATGGGATTGCAAACCCAAATGCGTGGTTCTCGTTTGAGAAGAAAATAGGACAACAATTATTGCTGAATACCACAGATAGATTTAAATTCTCATTTAAAAATTATTTTTATTACTTTTTATTTGGTTGGTATAATTTTTCTTTCACCCATTGATTTATTAACTATACCATAACTACAAATTTATTTACTAAGTGGGTGTGTTGAATTCAGATTTATACAAATAATTCTAGAGTTTTTTTAAGTGATTAAGTTTTACAGATTTATAAATTTTCATAAATTTTTACAAAGTTAATAACAAAATAATATAAAGTTACATGACTGAGCTTTACAAAAAATGATATTGATTTATATAATTTAATATTTTTTATTGAAGAATTATATAATTAAATTATAATTATTTTTTTCTAAAAATTCTCTCAGTAAATTAAAATAAAATAATATATATAGCCATAATAATTTTTTTTTGGAAATATAAAATATTACGAGTACAAAATATATAAAAACGTTTAACAACCAATGAGATTGATAGGTTTGGATCATCATGAATCATGCATGCCTTTGAATTATTATTTTTTCTTCAAACAATAAATATATTCATGTAAAGTTTATATTATTTAATTACTTATTGTTGGCATCATATTGAACCAGATTCACCGGGTTACATACCCAAAGCCCAAACACCTAGAAGAGTCAAGGGCCGAAAGTAATCACACAATTGGAAGTCCAAATTGGGCCCAAGCCCACAAAGCCAAACAACTCTAGTAATGTGACAAACATGGGATGACACATTGATATATCTTCACCATCTATGTACATGCCACATGTCAGTACCAAAATGGAAGTGCATTTATCCCACATCGGAACCATTCATCAAGATCCCCTCAATTATCCATACAAAAAGGGTACACAATTCCCGATAAGGTAACTATGATTTACTACTCACCATTATTCTGTCATAAGTATCATTTATTGTGTACTTTTTATGAACCTACTTACTGACTTGATCGTCGGAGTACCTTTAGGCCAGCACCATACCGGTGCCAATCCCTGATGGATGACTCACTGCTTTTCCTAATCTTAGGTTCAAGAAGGAAACTTGACACTCAGTGTTTGGATAAGATGTATTTTCTTTGTGCAATTTGCACTTTAATAATTTGGCGTCATCCGTGGGAATTCTGATTAAGTTTGTCCACTATTCTATCGAGCCAAGCAGAACCTCCCAACCGCAACGTAGCAGACATGCAAAGGGATTAGAAGGACGGCGAAATAACACCTAGACAAAGGTCTAAAACACAAATAGACAACTCTCCCAATCTACTACAAATAATAAAAAAAAAACTCCAACAAAATATGCCCGAGATGAAATCCAAGGGTGCTCATATGGAGTTCAAATGCCAAAGACTCGACTAGTAGTACACCGAGATATCTACCCAACAAAAAACAGCCCAGGTAAGATTACAGCTCTTCGACTAAGGGAAAATGTTAAGGAGGTCAAGCAGATTGTAGCCTAGTGCGCGGAACGTATATGGCACATTCGTCGATGACACGACCCATCCCAATCCCCCCAAGATTAATGCGGGATGTGCCATACTTCCGTCTGACACCATGTACCAGACAAGGGATCCAACCTTACCCATTCGGGATTATCCATGTGCGCCAGGATCTGTGGCGGCATGTGACGTCTCCGTCTCTGCTAGAGCCCGCATCCGCGATCAACTTAAAGAGTATTAAAAACCATTAAAAGCTGTGAATGGAAAAAATAACAGTTGATAAAACATACATTTCACGAAAAGACATTTATACCCTTCATTTAAAAATATGCATGCATTCGAAACGAGTAATCACAATCATTTGTTTTAAATCAAGTCATTGGCTTTCCAAAGTTTAAAACCCATGAAAAACGTTTCAGAAATCAATCAAAGCCATTTCCCCTTTCCAATCATTAGGCCTTAGCCCAAAACCATAACCATGTGGGGACTCAACCCAAAACGTAAAATCATGTGGGTCGTTGCCCAAATTCGTAATCACATAACCAATCCAATAAAAACATAGTTAACCAATCCTTGGCATCCTAGATGCCGAATTCATATTGTCACGGTCTAAGGCTACGGGTGCCGCTCGAGGTCTCAATCCGAGTCTTTCCCCGAACCCAGTTTGGGGTATGACATCCCAGATATCTATAGAATTCATGATCCTAAGCCTTTCTATGTGAACCTCTATACGATCTCTTCATAGGGTGGCTCCTCTCAGGTAATGCGTCGTGATTACTCCAGTATCCCTAACGATTGGAGGAGACAATCCACTTAAGGATTGTATAAAAACGTAACCAAAACCAGTGGAAAACCATTGTAAAACCACTTATGTCAAATCTAGTTTAACTCATTTCAATAAGATCTCAGCTCAAGGTATAACTTTACAAATCGTTTCCATAAAAAATCCATAGGAACTCTGCCCAAAATCGTAAGACATTTATGCCATTCACTGACAAGTATGCATTCATTCAAAAACCAATAATCAAACCATTTACTTTAATTAAATCATTAGGGCCTTAGCCCAAAACCATAAATCCAAGAAAGTGGGAACTCAGCCCAAAACCGTAAATCCAAACCATGTGGGTCCCTGCCCAAATCCATTAACACTGAAAACCAAGTCATAATTACAATAAATCCGAAATCCAAATACATAATCCAGTAAATCCATAAATCACAATTCCATCAAATACCGTTATGTACCATTCCTTGGCATCCCAAACGCTTGATGTCCCAGACGTCATGTCACAGTCCAAGCTACGAGTGCTACCCGGTGTCTCAACCCAAGTCAATCTCTGACATCCCATATGTCTGACGTCTTAGACGTCTAGCAATCCTACTCCTGAGTCACTATACGATCCGGTTGATCCGTGCAACGACCCCTTGCAGGCAATGCACCGTGACTACTCTAGCGTCCCAGACGACTGGAGGAGACAATCCATAGATATAAGGATAGTATATGGAAAACATTTCATAAATCATCTCAAACCATTCAAATGGGCCTATGCCCGGGATTTCCATAAAACCATCGTAATCCACCAATCTGATTTCTCAAATCCAAAACCATTTATCCAAATCCATTTATGGGTCCCCAATCCGAAATCACATTCATAAAACATAAGTGGGCCTCATGCCCGATTTCGTAAAACAACTGGGCCCCTGGCCCGATGCCTCATTCAATCAAATGGACTCTAAGTCCGATAGTTCTTAAATCAAATGGGTCTCAAGCCCGATTCCATATTTCCAAATGCAAAATCATACCATTGAACCATTATTAAAACCACAATCACGTAGAAATACAGTATACAACCATAAACCTTGACATACGTGCAAATACGGAAATCATCTCGAAGTACGTGCAAATATATAAATCACCAATACCATAATCTTCATCATAGAAATCACATATGTAAAACATCTAAAATAGTTAATCATGCATCACAACTTACAAAACAATGTCCACTCACAGACCGTCCTACACTACCGCCTCGATATGCATTCCATAAGCCTTCTCGGGCTAAATCACCGTCCTCGGAATATCCGAACCTGTCCAAATCATAATAAAGGGTACCTAACTACTTCAATAACCTCTCATTAAAGCCCCCTTATTTTCGGGATTTTTAAACATATTTTTCATAGACTTTAAACCTTCGGACACCCAAAACTACCTTGAAACGGTGTCCGATTGATACGAAACCAGTCCAAAAATGTTCGTTACATTGAAAGGATGATTTCACATGTTGATGACCTCACCCAGTTCTTCCCCATCCATCGCCGCAAGCAGCTGCGCATGAAGTCCACGCGCCGGAAACAACGTCACCTTCAACCTTGGTTAAATCGGTCTGAACCGGTTCTCTGCAATTCTGGTTCAACCGGACCAACGAGGCTGGTTCTCAGCCAATTCTACCCCATTTTCAATACTATTAATTCCTATCCCTTCGTACCATCATTTGCAATCGATCCAAAACCTCAAAAACATGAACTCGAGCCTAGGGATTACCTGTTTGAACCGGCACTGAAACCACGACCTGCAACCGTGAACTATTATGGGCTCCGATCACCTCTGCCTTCCAGTCCAAGCCCATTCGACTCGCCTCACCTTAAGGGACCTCGTCCAAACCACCAAATCGGTCAAAAACCATCGAAGCAACATCCACTAATTTTGAACACAAACACTTACCGTCACTGTTTTTCGGCCACCGTCCACGACGGTCGTCGTCGTTAACACCATCCTCATCGTCTCCCCTCACTCTCTTTTTTTCCTTCACAAGTCATAGGCAAAGAAGAACATTTTGAAGGTGTTTGTATGGATTGTTTCTGTAACGACCCGTCCCGGAAATCAGGGTTAAGATAGTGATTAAGGTGGGATTAGTGAGTTTAAGTAGTACTTAGTTGGGTACTTTGGACCGATAGGGTAGAATGACGATTTTGCCCCTAGTTCGGGCAAATAGTTGACTTTTAGTTCGGGCGGTCAATTGGACTTTGACCGATGACCAGGACGTAGTTTAGGACGTTGTGAATCCGTAGACAGGTGGTACGCCCGATTCCGACATCCGAGGAGGAAGTTATGATGTTTGGAAGGTTGAGGGCATAACCGTAAATTGGTTAAAATAGGGGGAATAGTTGAATTTTTGTATGATCGGGTTTTGACTTGTTAACTTAAGACCGTTAGAGAGATCTTGTCGTCCTGAATCCAACGACAGGCGGCACGTATTCATCGGACTTGCGATGTGGGAGTTACGGGTCTAGAAAGGTAGTGGCAAAGTTGTAATTTTGGTTAAAACAGTAGGGCATTTTGGTCTTTTGTGCTCTGGGATGTGTGTGCAACAAATAGGGACAGATGGAGGGCTGAGATTGAAACAGATGTGAGGGAGAGGAGAGGATGGTGACACGTGGCAAGGGCCTAGTGGCTTCTAGGCGTGTGCACGGTCCCAATTATTTTGGGGTGCTCGTGTGTGTGTTCTTCGATCCAGAGAGAAACAGAGGGAGAGAATTGAGAGGAATTGGACGGTGTTTTGTGTGAGTTGTGTGAATTGGTGAGGGAGTAAGTGCTTAGAGGTCAAGAGGGAGACAAAGAGGCGGTTTTGAGGTACGGTGGTAGTGTGTGGGGGAGTTAGGAACCACGGGAAAACAGTGAGGAAAACAGGGAGGAAGTGAGTGTTTGTGGGTGGTGTTGCGGTTGTGATCGATCAAGCGAGGCCAGAGGAGGTGTCCAGAGGCTGGAGGTGGACGGGAGGAGCTACTGCCTCACGGCTGAGCTCACGACGGCGACAGGAGGCAGGTAATTTCTTATTCTCCCTTTCGATACTCTATTTTGCCGTCGATTTTCAAATAGAAAGTTGTGAGTTTAGGGGTTGAATCGAAGAGTCTAGGGAGGTCTAGGGGACTCAGTTGAGGCCTGGGTATCTTCTGGTTGTGCTGCCGTGACGGGGAAGTGCACGGTGGAGGTTAGACGACGGAAGGTGCCCTATGTGCCCTATTTTTCCGTTTTGCTTCAAACGTAGAGTCGTGAAGTCTGGGGTAGATTCGACGGTCTTTGACAGGACCCGCCCCGATCCCACAGGGACCACGAGGGGACGTGCCCTGCTCCCGTCTGACACCCAATAATTCATACCAATTTTAACCTCAAAACATTTAAAAGCATAAATAACCAAATTAAAGTCATACATAAAATCCGAATTAAACGAATGTCAGACAAGGGATATAATCCAAAATTACAAATTTGCGAGCACGACTCTAAAGTAATCCTGCGGGTACACCGCCCAGCAGGGGTTCAGGTACGCAGAAGTAGATCTATGCCTCAGCCTCTGGCTCCTCCTCTACCTCAGTTTCCCGACCTGGAGGGGTTATCAAACAGTAAGGG
Source organism: Prinsepia uniflora (assembly GCA_032719365.1). Classification (NCBI taxonomy): domain Eukaryota; kingdom Viridiplantae; phylum Streptophyta; class Magnoliopsida; order Rosales; family Rosaceae; genus Prinsepia; species Prinsepia uniflora. The sequence continues at coordinate 55,984,292 of CM064862.1, forward strand.
TGAGTGGACCGAAACACGAGTTTATGAAATCGTTTGATAAGTAAAACATATAATTTACCCCTCCGTTTTCCAAATATGCGTGCACCATAATTCCAAAATCATAAACCATAAAATATGAACCATAAGGCATATAGCAAAACCATAACCATAATTTTAGTTGCTGCACTATACACTCCCATCCCGACATCCCTGATGTCTGACGTCCCTGACGTCCAATAGGTCACAATCACAAGGCTACGCGTGCCACTCGGGTCTCAATTCCGAGTTCAATCCCCGAACCCCGTTCGGGTACAGCATCCCCGATGCTTAGCGTCATAGACGCTGGACGTACTAGACGTCCGTGACCTCTCCGGGGTACCTCATCCGGAGGAGACAATATAATATGGAAGGATCTATACAGTGCAGTAACAAATACATTTTATTGATTTCCACATGCAAACATATATATACATAGATAGAATCCGAACCAATCATTTAGTTTCATCGGACGGGTCTCAAGCCCAAATACCGTGAAACGTGCCATAACCATATTTTCCATATCATCAAAACCATCATTGTTTTAGCATGTGAATAAGTATAATAAAACCAGAAAACATTTATGCACACAAGGGTTTAAGAAAATGGCCCACTCACAGTACAATCCTGCTAGAAACCGAACGTATACCCTCGTCCTGGTACAAATGTACAATCCCTGTCAAATCCAAGTATTCGTAAAGGTCAAATTAAACCCCCAACATTCAACCATGAAAGCCTAGGTCGAAACCGACCCGGGAAAGCCGCCCGAACGCGCTTCCCAAGGCAATAAACCTTATTTTGACCAACTTAATGATCTCCGATCGACCCGAAACCACCGCCATTGGATCCGGATCGTCGAAACCTAAAGAATGGTGGTGGTCCCACCAGAAACACTGTTCACACGCGCCCCCACGCGCCGGTCAACGTGGCGGTCAACGCAGGAACAGTTCCTGCTGACGTCATTGCTGACGTCACTGCTGACGTCAGCATGACGTCATGCTGACGTCATCTGACAGCTGTCAGGTCTGACGTGTCAGACTCTGACAGGTGCCACGTGTCAACATCCAATTGGTCCACCTCACTGATCTGTCAGACCACGTGTCAGATCTGACATGTGCCACGTGTCAGCACGGCACTGGTCCACGTCACTGACATGTCAGTGACACGTGGCAGTCCCTGACTGGTCCACGTCACTGACATGTCAGTGCTGACTGTGCACTGACATGTGACACGTGTCGGCTCACGGTTGGTCCACGTCACCTGGCAGTCTGACAGGGTGCCACGTCATCACCTCTGTCCTCAGACGGGTTGACCCGTATCTCTGCAACCTGGGTCGAACAGACCCGCGATCACGACCCGGTCACCATTTCTTCTACACCCAACCATTTTCACTCTGGTTTGTTCCTAGATGTTCGTCTTATACCCAGGAATAGTTCTAGCTAATTAAAATCAATAAACAAGGGCTGAAACAAAGACTTACCTCGATGAACAGACCCGGGTTCCCGTCGCCGTTTGCACTCCGTTCAGGCTACCTCCGGTCGTGAACTCAAGCCCAGAAGGTTCCTATAAGTCCCTAGAGTCGATTAGGATTAATAGGAAACAAAACTAAACGTGGGAATTCGAGTTACCAAAATCTGAGTTTTAGAAACCGTTTCGGGTTTTCCGGTTTTCCCCCCACGCCGCCGTCCTCCGCCGTGCTCACTGCCACCGTTCAGCCTCGCCGGCAAGTCTCCAATACACAGACACAGAGAGTGGATGGTTTGCTGGAAAGGTTGGATCGAAATGGCAGAATGTGCATATCGGGTAGGAAATATAAAGAAATGGAGGGAAGGAAATGGATGGCTCAGATTGAATCTCCAGATTAGATCAAGGGCTGAGATCTGATCTGGGGTTTTCAATCCAAGGGCTGACATTTAAAGCTGGTTCAAATATTTAATTAATCCAATAGTGGATCTGATCCAATCTAGCCAATGGGTGAGTGACACTTGTCACTCCCCAGGTGTCCTTCAATCAGAATTTCTGAATATAATATTCGACACGAAAACCGAGACACGAACTTCCCGAATTCACGTTTCTGACCATAACTTCCTCGTACGAAGTCCGATTTCGGCGTGCCGCCTGTCTACGGACTCAGGACGTCGAGGCCTACCCAACGGTCCTTGAGTCAACTGAAAATTAGTTGTCAAAAGAAAAGTCAACATTTTCCCCCGAGAGTCCAAATTACGGTAATGCCCCTGAACTTCCGATAGCCATAACTTTCACCCTGATCGTCCGAATCGGACGTGCCACCTGTCTATGAACTCGTGACGTCCCGAACTACGTCACGGTCATAGGTTAAAGTCCATTTAGTTCCTCAATCAAAAAGTCAACAATTTGACCATACCATTCACAGGGGTAAAATCGTCAATTCACACAAAAAATTACAATATGGAAATCCTCGAATTTCCGGGGTGTTACAACCTTCCCCCCTTAAGAAATTTCGTCCCGAAATTTCAAAGAAACAAATGAGGAAATTGTTCTCGCATCTGGGCCTCAGGCTCCCATGTGGCTTCTTCCACATCCTGGTTTCTCCAGAGAATTTTCACGAGAGGGATCGTCTTTCGACGTAGTACCTTGTCCTTCCGATCCAAGATCTGCACTGGTTGTTCTTCAAAGCTCAAATCCTCCCGTAGTTCGACAGGTTGTTCCCTAAGTACATGAGAAGCATCACGTACGTACATCCGCAACATCGATACGTGGAAAACATCGTGAACTCTTGATAGTTCTGGGGGTAGTGCCAATCTGTATGCAACTCTGCCAATTCTCTCCACAATCTCATAAGGTCCGATAAAACGCGGACTCAGTTTCCCCCGTCGGCCAAAACGGATAATCCCTTTCCACGGAGACAACTTCAGGAAGACAAAATCTCCCACTTCAAACTCCAAGTCTCGAATCCGTCGGTCGGCATAACTCTTCTGGCGATCCTGTGCCACCTTCAATCTTTCCTTGATCACGCGAACAGTTTCCATGGTTAAGTCCATTATCTCCGGCCCTACAGCCGCTCGCTCCCCTACCTCCGTCCAGCAGATAGGTGTCCTGCACTGTCGGCCATACAGTGCCTCATAAGGTGCCATCCCGATGCTTGCCTGATAGCTGTTGTTGTAAGCGAATTCCATCAATGGCAAATGAGTATCCCAAGAGTCTTGAAACTGTAGTACACATGACCTCATCATGTCCTCCAGGGTTTGAATGGTTCTCTCAGACTGTCCATCGGTCTGTGGATGGAAAGCAGTACTGAAACGTAGGTTTGTTCCCAAAGTAGCTTGCAAACTCCGCCAGAACCTGGAAGTGAAACGCGGATCACGATCAGACACGATCGATTCCGGCGTACCATGAAGTCGTATGATTTCCTTCACAAACAGCTGAGCCAGTCGGTTAGGTTTATAGGTTTCCAGAACTGGCAGAAAATGGGCTGATTTGGTTAACCGATCCACGATCACCCATACTCCGTCCACTCCACTCTGAGTCCTCGGTAACTTAAAGACGAAGTCCATGGTGATGTGATCCCACTTCCACTCAGGAATCGGAAGTGGCTGCATAGCCCCATACGGTCTCTGCCGTTCCGCCTTAACCTGCTGACAGGTTAAGCATTTGCTCACGAACTCAGCAATATCCTTCTTCATTCCTGGCCACCAATAATGGTTCCGGAGGGTACGGTACATCTTTGTACCTCCCGGATGCATAGCATAGGCCGAACTGTGGGCCTCTTCAAGTATCTCGGCCCGTAACTCTGCCACTGCAGGTACGCACAAACGGCCCAATTTCACCAGTGCTCCATCGTCCCGGATGGTAAAATCCTGTCTCCCATCCGCATCGACCTCAATTCTGTAAATACAGAGTATCGGATCCTGCAGTTGTGCTTCAATGATCCGATCAATCAGTACTGGTCGCACATGGAAGCTGGCCAACAAAGCTCCATGCTCGCCAGTACCCAAAATAACTCCCGCCTTCCGGAGTTCCACCAGCAAGGGAAGATACACCATCCCAAGGTGTGCAATAGTTCCTGCTGATTTCCTGCTGAGTGCATCCGCCACCACATTGGCCTTACCTGGATGGTACTCGATCGTACAGTCATAGTCCTTCAGTAGCTCCAACCATCTCCGTTGTCTCATGTTGAGCTCCTTCTGAGTGAATAAATATTTAAGGCTCTGGTGGTCGGTGAATATTCGACACGTTGCGCCGAACAGATAATGTCTCCAGATCTTGAGAGCATGAACCACCGCTGCCAACTCCAAATCATGGGTAGGGTAGTTCAACTCATGGGTCTTCAGCTGCCGGGATGCATAGGCGATAACCTTGCCAGTTTGCATCAACACGCAGCCTAGACCTTGCAGCGATGCATCACTGAAGACCACAAACTCTCCACTGTCGTCCGGCAATGCAAGGACAGGTGCAGTGGTCAATCGATCCTTCAACTCTTGAAAGCTCCGATCGCACTGCTCGTCCCAGATAAACTTTACTCCTTTCCGAGTCAGACGAGTCAATGGTGCAGCAATTTTGGAGAAACCCTCCACGAATCTCCGGTAGTAACCTGCTAATCCGACGAAACTCCGCACCTCGGTCACCGTTGTCGGTCTAGCCCAGTTGGTCACCGCTTCTGTTTTCTGGGGATCCACGCAAATCCCATCCGTCGATATCACGTGTCCCAGAAAACCAATACTGCTCAGCCAAAACTGACACTTGCTCAGCTTGGCATACAATTGTTCTTGTCTCAGTCTCTCCAAAACCAACCGTAGATGTTCTTCATGTGCACGGGCACTCCTCGAGTATACCAAAATATCATCGATGAACACAATCACGAACTTATCCAGGTAGGGTCGGAAGACCCGGTTCATCAGATCCATGAATGCTGCTGGAGCATTCGTCAAACCAAATGGCATAACAAGGAACTCGTAGTGCCCGTAGCGGGTTCGGAAAGCAGTTTTCGGAATATCCTCCTCCGAAATCCTCAGTTGGTGATACCCAGATCGCAAATCAATTTTCGAGAAGCACTGAGCTCCCCGCAACTGGTCGAAAAGGTCATCAATCCTGGGTAGAGGATACTGGTTCCTCAATGTCACCTTGTTGAGTTGTCGATAATCAATACATAAACGGAGACTTCCTTCCTTCTTCTTCACGAACAACACCGGTGCTCCCCACGGTGAAGTGCTCGGTCGGACATACCCCAAATCTACCAACTCCTGCAATTGAGTCTTGAGTTCCCGTAACTCGGCCGGCGCCATCCGGTATGGTGCCTGGGATATAGGTCGGGTACCCGGGAGTAGTTCAATAGTAAACTCAATCTCCCGCGATGGTGGCAATCCAGGTAAGTCTTCCGGGAATACGTCCGGAAACTCACAGACCACCGGTATTTCGTCGATAACCGGAGTATCGACCCGTTCCGACACGACATGCGCCAGATAACCCTGGCATCCCTTCCGTAGAAGTTTGGTAGCAGTAAGTGACGAAATCACTTCAGGAGGCGAACCATCACGTTCCCCCTGAAAGATAACTTCCGGCAAACCCGGGCTCCGCAAAATTACTTGCTTGCTACAGCAGTCGATGAGCGATCCGTGCTCCGACAGCCAATCCATCCCTAGGATTATATCGAAGTCGTGGATATCCAGAATAATTAAGTCTGCTGGTAAATCCACATCCTCAATTCTTACCGGGCACCTCCGAATCACCTGATTCACAAGGTACACGGTACCCATCGGGGTGCCAACACCCATTTCGCAATCTAAGGCTGATACCACACAATCAAGCAAACCAGCACAACTCCTCGAAATAAAAGAATGTGTAGCCCCCGCATCCATTAATACACGTACAAGAAATTTAAGGATATGTAGTGTACCTGTGACCACGCCTGGAGCAGTCCTCGCCTGCTGCTGGGTCATTGCAAACACTTGGGCCCTCGGCCCTCCGTTCCGTCCGCGCCCGCGCGCGCCACGTCCAGCACCACGGTCACCTCCCTGACCGCGACCTCCGTTAGTGTGGGACGCCGTGCTCTGCACCACACTCGAGCCCCCAGCGTCGTTGTTTTTGGACAACTGCGGACAATCGCAGGCATAGTGGCCTTCCTCTCCGCAAGCAAAACAAGTTACTGGCCTTGGCCTGCCCGAATGCCCACCAGTTGCACCACTCCAAGATGAGTGCTGCCCAGAATTGTGTCCAGATCCTCTGCCCTGAGAGCCTCCACGTCGACCCGACCAGCCACGACCCTTGAAGGATGAGGGTGCTCCTCTGTAGCTCCCTCCCCTGTTGTTCTTCCGGCCTGATGGCCCATGATGTGGGCGATCCTGACGTCGCCCCTCCCCCGAAGGTTGTCGTGATTGGTGTGCCGCCAGACTGGCCTCGACACGCACCGCTGCGTCGACCATATCCCTCAGAGAAGCATGAGTGGTAGCAGTCACACTGGCCCGGATCTCCCCTCGGAGTCCAAGCTCAAACCGCTGGCATTTGTCCTCCTCCGTGCTTACGAATGAGGCAGCGAACCGGGAAAGTCTCCCGAAAGTTTGCTCGTAGTCTGAAACAGACATGTCACCCTGCTCCAGCCGCAGGAATTCCGCCTCCCGCGCCGCGCGAAAAGATCGCGGGTAGTACTGGTCCAGAAACCTGGAACGAAAAGCTTCCCAGGTAGTGGTATGGACAGACCACCCGGACATTTCGAGTCCATGCCACCACTGGTAGGCTCCTCCCTCCAGTAAGAAGGCCGCCAGAGTCACTCGTTCGCCCGGAGGGCAGTGCATCACCGAGAAGATCCTCTCCCACTTGGTGATCCAGTCGTGAGCATCCTCGGGGTTTGATCCCCCGCAGAAAGGAGTGGCTCCCAAACGTTGAGCCCTTTCGATGCTCGCGCATTCCATCTCTCTTTCTAGATCCTCGTCCGTTCGAGTATGCGGAATTCTCCTAGGAGGCATAACCAACTGTCAAGAGGCATAGATCAGAAAACAATATTCTTAAAAGTCGAAAAGTAACTAGTACTAATCGCTAGTCTAGCATGCAGACCAATACCCTAGTACTGACCACAACCTAGTGCTCTGATACCAAGCTGACAGGACCCGCCCCGATCCCACAGGGACCACGAGGGGACGTGCCCTGCTCCCGTCTGACACCCAATAATTCATACCAATTTTAACCTCAAAACATTTAAAAGCATAAATAACCAAATTAAAGTCATACATAAAATCCGAATTAAACGAATGTCAGACAAGGGATATAATCCAAAATTACAAATTTGCGAGCACGACTCTAAAGTAATCCTGCGGGTACACCGCCCAGCAGGGGTTCAGGTACGCAGAAGTAGATCTATGCCTCAGCCTCTGGCTCCTCCTCTACCTCAGTTTCCCGACCTGGAGGGGTTATCAAACAGTAAGGGTGAGTGGACCGAAACACGAGTTTATGAAATCGTTTGATAAGTAAAACATATAATTTACCCCTCCGTTTTCCAAATATGCGTGCACCATAATTCCAAAATCATAAACCATAAAATATGAACCATAAGGCATATAGCAAAACCATAACCATAATTTTAGTTGCTGCACTATACACTCCCATCCCGACATCCCTGATGTCTGACGTCCCTGACGTCCAATAGGTCACAATCACAAGGCTACGCGTGCCACTCGGGTCTCAATTCCGAGTTCAATCCCCGAACCCCGTTCGGGTACAGCATCCCCGATGCTTAGCGTCATAGACGCTGGACGTACTAGACGTCCGTGACCTCTCCGGGGTACCTCATCCGGAGGAGACAATATAATATGGAAGGATCTATACAGTGCAGTAACAAATACATTTTATTGATTTCCACATGCAAACATATATATACATAGATAGAATCCGAACCAATCATTTAGTTTCATCGGACGGGTCTCAAGCCCAAATACCGTGAAACGTGCCATAACCATATTTTCCATATCATCAAAACCATCATTGTTTTAGCATGTGAATAAGTATAATAAAACCAGAAAACATTTATGCACACAAGGGTTTAAGAAAATGGCCCACTCACAGTACAATCCTGCTAGAAACCGAACGTATACCCTCGTCCTGGTACAAATGTACAATCCCTGTCAAATCCAAGTATTCGTAAAGGTCAAATTAAACCCCCAACATTCAACCATGAAAGCCTAGGTCGAAACCGACCCGGGAAAGCCGCCCGAACGCGCTTCCCAAGGCAATAAACCTTATTTTGACCAACTTAATGATCTCCGATCGACCCGAAACCACCGCCATTGGATCCGGATCGTCGAAACCTAAAGAATGGTGGTGGTCCCACCAGAAACACTGTTCACACGCGCCCCCACGCGCCGGTCAACGTGGCGGTCAACGCAGGAACAGTTCCTGCTGACGTCATTGCTGACGTCACTGCTGACGTCAGCATGACGTCATGCTGACGTCATCTGACAGCTGTCAGGTCTGACGTGTCAGACTCTGACAGGTGCCACGTGTCAACATCCAATTGGTCCACCTCACTGATCTGTCAGACCACGTGTCAGATCTGACATGTGCCACGTGTCAGCACGGCACTGGTCCACGTCACTGACATGTCAGTGACACGTGGCAGTCCCTGACTGGTCCACGTCACTGACATGTCAGTGCTGACTGTGCACTGACATGTGACACGTGTCGGCTCACGGTTGGTCCACGTCACCTGGCAGTCTGACAGGGTGCCACGTCATCACCTCTGTCCTCAGACGGGTTGACCCGTATCTCTGCAACCTGGGTCGAACAGACCCGCGATCACGACCCGGTCACCATTTCTTCTACACCCAACCATTTTCACTCTGGTTTGTTCCTAGATGTTCGTCTTATACCCAGGAATAGTTCTAGCTAATTAAAATCAATAAACAAGGGCTGAAACAAAGACTTACCTCGATGAACAGACCCGGGTTCCCGTCGCCGTTTGCACTCCGTTCAGGCTACCTCCGGTCGTGAACTCAAGCCCAGAAGGTTCCTATAAGTCCCTAGAGTCGATTAGGATTAATAGGAAACAAAACTAAACGTGGGAATTCGAGTTACCAAAATCTGAGTTTTAGAAACCGTTTCGGGTTTTCCGGTTTTCCCCCCACGCCGCCGTCCTCCGCCGTGCTCACTGCCACCGTTCAGCCTCGCCGGCAAGTCTCCAATACACAGACACAGAGAGTGGATGGTTTGCTGGAAAGGTTGGATCGAAATGGCAGAATGTGCATATCGGGTAGGAAATATAAAGAAATGGAGGGAAGGAAATGGATGGCTCAGATTGAATCTCCAGATTAGATCAAGGGCTGAGATCTGATCTGGGGTTTTCAATCCAAGGGCTGACATTTAAAGCTGGTTCAAATATTTAATTAATCCAATAGTGGATCTGATCCAATCTAGCCAATGGGTGAGTGACACTTGTCACTCCCCAGGTGTCCTTCAATCAGAATTTCTGAATATAATATTCGACACGAAAACCGAGACACGAACTTCCCGAATTCACGTTTCTGACCATAACTTCCTCGTACGAAGTCCGATTTCGGCGTGCCGCCTGTCTACGGACTCAGGACGTCGAGGCCTACCCAACGGTCCTTGAGTCAACTGAAAATTAGTTGTCAAAAGAAAAGTCAACATTTTCCCCCGAGAGTCCAAATTACGGTAATGCCCCTGAACTTCCGATAGCCATAACTTTCACCCTGATCGTCCGAATCGGACGTGCCACCTGTCTATGAACTCGTGACGTCCCGAACTACGTCACGGTCATAGGTTAAAGTCCATTTAGTTCCTCAATCAAAAAGTCAACAATTTGACCATACCATTCACAGGGGTAAAATCGTCAATTCACACAAAAAATTACAATATGGAAATCCTCGAATTTCCGGGGTGTTACAGTCTTGGTGAGCTGGGTGAGGTTTAGGATGGTCCTAGGAAGGTTTTAAGCTTGCCACCGTGATGGGAGGTGACCTGGGTGGCTGGAGAAGGAAACATGGTAGTGTTCGGGTTTTGTTTAGAGTTCGAGTCGATGAGTATTAGGCCGTGTCGAGGTGATTGGAGTATGGGAATGGATAGCCTAGGACTAGATGAAGCAGTGGGTGAAGGTATGAGGTGTTTTGGTGCAGGCACGGCGGAGAACCGTCCTCGCCGGTTTGAGGTGCAGAACTGTGTCGAACCGGATTTACTCGAGGTAGACGGTGACACTGTAGCAGGCGCGTGAGGACCACGCGCAGCCACTTTGGGCGGCGCGTGGGGGCGCGTGCGGCGGTCTTTGGGGAAGGTGTCAACTAGGTTTTTGGTCTAGGTGTTGTGACGAGTCCGTTGGAGTTGGTTTCGGGTTAATCGGACGTCGATTCAATGTAGTTCCGCGAGGGTGAAGGCTTAGGGTTCCGATTCGTTACGTTTAGGACCTGGGGATTTTTGAGGGAAATTAGGTGGACCTTCGTAGACGTGTTAGTGACGTACTTTGGTGGTTGTTGACAGGATCGGGAGTTCCCAAGGAAGCTGAGGAACGTACGAGACGTTCAAGACGCGATTGAGGGCTCGGTACTGTGAGTGGACCCCTTCTCTATAACTGAGCATGCATAACTACTTTTCTATAATTTTTTTATGGTTTTATATGTGAATTCATGTTTTCTGAATATGCTATAACTGTTTTACTTAATTGCACGTTTTTCGAGGAAATATGGTATTTGGCACGTTTTACAAGAAACGTCGATTTCTGAGTAAAATGCCATGGTTTTGGGGTTTTCAAAGGATAACTGGTTTGAATGCTTATAAAGGGATTTTGAAACATGATTTGGTGATTAAAGGATTTTCAGTTTTAGAAACGGATTTTGGAAACGGAATTTGGTTTTAAAGTTGAACAGTGAATTTCCGGATTTGGGTTCGAAATGACGGTTCGGGGAGCCGGAAGGGCTTCGGACCAGTGGTTTCGGATTTGGGTTTGTACATGGATTTAGAAATGGTTTTTCAATGCTTTTGGATTGGATTTGCTGGATCTGGTTATTGGGTTTAAAGACCCGGATATTGATTGACGGGGGACGGGCCCAGATTGGGTTTAAAGACCCGGATTGAGTTTAAAGACTCGGATATATTGATATTTTCCCCCGTAGGCCTGTTGAGTTTAAAGACTGGGGAGTTTAAAGACTCGGATATTATTGAGGTCTGGATTGAGTTTAAAGACTCGGGAGTTTAAAGACTCGGATAGGTCCAGCAGGTTTGATCGGAAAATGATGATTGATATTCACTATTTATGATACGGTTTTATGATGTTTATACTCTGATTTCTTTAACAGTATTTTATAGCGTTTCTGTTTCTTATGATGATTTATGGCGACTGATTATAACTGTTTTAATAACTGAGTTATGCATGTGATTTCAAAACGGAGGGCTAAACCCGGTTTGATTTTAAATTGGTTTAGGAACTTTTCTTTTATTCTGGTCCACTCACACCTTCTGTTTTAAATTACCCTCTAGGTCGTGGAGCTAGAGCGGGGTTTCGGCGTCGAGGCAGCGTCTGAGGCATAGCAGTCGCGAGAGGGATCCCGGAGTGTTTTTCTTTTCCGCGTGCGTGTATCTAGTTTAACGGTTTTCTTTCTTCTGTATGCTATGCTTTGTAAACTTTTAACTTCGGGATGTATTGTATAGTTTCTCATGCGGCTGACTGAGTACTGTGGTGGTTGCGTGTGAGTTTTACTTTGGTGTTGTGTCGGGGAGTCAGACGGGAGCAGGATTTACCTCGGGTTTCGGGGGGAAACCGGGGTGGGTCCTGACAGTTTCTCACGGATTCACGGTTTTCGGTTCTCCTCCGTCGTGGCCACCACCGTGGATCAGGCCGTCCCTCAGCCTCACACTCATTCATTTTCATTCATGGCTCAAATTCTATTGATGAGGATTAGAGGGTTTAGTGTGTGTGTGTGTGTGTGTGTGTTGGTGGGGGGGGGGGAGAGGGGGTTCACGCTTTTGAAGAAGAAAATAAAGAAGACGATGAAGATGTCGTGCACGGGGAAGAAGAGAGAGAAATGAGAGGGAAAATATAAAATAAATAAAAAATAAAATTATTTTAATATTAAGTCATCCAATCACATTTAGATCCACAATTTAGGGGCATGGACCAATGGGATGAGTGACACTTGTCACTCATCCCAGGGTCCACATTAAAATATCTGCAAACTAGATTTAATTAATATTTAATTCGAATCCCGAGACATAAATTCCAGATCTCGATCCTGTGACCATAACTTCTTCATTCGACGTTCGATTTCGACGAGCCGCCTGTCTACGTACTCGTGACGGCTCGATCTACGTCATGATCATCTGTCCTCGTATGTTTGACTCCCCAAGTTAAAAGTTAACATTTTACCCAAGTCTAGGGGCAAAACGATCATTTTACACCGTCCGTCTGAATTCACTCAATTAATCCCCGATTAATCATACTAAATCCATAATTAATTAATATATAATCCCGATATTCAGGACGAGTCGTTACAACCTTCCTCCCTTAACAAATTTCGTCCTCGAAATTCATACGGACCCAGTTCCACATCCACATCTTGGAAAATAAGCTCAGTCTCACCGTCAAGTTTAACATCCCATGTATACGTCTACACCCACTAACCAGCATAATACTTGTCTGCACCCAGACATTCCACCAACACTCACGTCGCATCGTCTACACTTGACCACGTCGAGTGACATTGATTACACGTTCCGAATTGATACTACCCAACAATTCTACCATTACGTTGACACATTTAGCTAACACACCCAACTTGACTGTTCTTCTCAATCACCAATCCACCCTGACATCTCTCCCACTAGGAAACACCAAATCGCACTCATCAATCCACGCTAACACATCTAGAACAATCGTCACCACTTACTAGTCGCACTCAGACGGCATTCACGGCTCCATGGTCATAGTTCGAATCACTAACACAACTTTGACTCACTATAGAGTCGCACCAAGGTATCTCGTACCAAAGTTTCCTTATAAATCCATGATGCCGTCAGTGAGAGTCACAGAGCAGTCGCTCCACGTAAAACAACCCATGGTTACACTAGCCACCAACTCATTTCACTTGTGACTACAAAATCCACGTCTCATTCACCTGGGAACTTGTAGTAAAGATTTCTTACCTTAAATTTCAATAGATATTAAAATCAGTTCGTTAGGATCTCCTAACAATGAAATGAATCTCACTCGACCAGTGTAACTAGACCCCGTCGAATACTTGCCCAGCAGTGACAGCACATCTTCGCTCTAGGATTCCGCTAGTCATCCACGGCTCTGAGAACCTGCTCATACAATCACTAAAACCATTAGAAACATTATGGCTCAACGCATAGTATTTGATAACACATCTTCGCTCATAGGATTCTGCTAGTATTTGATGTTGATTGTGATTACGTACTGGTATTGAGTACGGGTTTCTGGTTTGTGTGGCCAGGTGATTATGTTTTCACATGTTTGACTTGAGAGCCAGGATTTGATACTTGTTATGTGATTTGGCTGGAAAGCTGGTGATTGAGATTCATATGTTTTACCGTATGCATGCATGGTTTGATAAACTGGAGGGTGAATGAGATATTTTGAAATATGTTTTAAATGATATTATTTTTGTCCACTCACACCTTTGTTTTTTATGACCCTCTAGGCCGTGGTACGACGTTCGGGGCTGATCGAGATGCGGAGGTATGAGCTGAAATCAGTGCAGTCATCCCTTGTCTGACAGGTGCTGAAGGGTAGTTTCGGGACTTCAGTTGACTTGTCAGATGGGAGCAGGATCGGGCACGGTTATCAAAGTTCAGTCGGGACGGGTTCTGTCAAATTGGTATCAGAGCATTTGGTTACTGATTTCTGTTGTTACGTCATGCCTCCGAGACGTGCGCCCCGTTCACGGCTTGAAGATGAGAGGGACGAGGATAGGGTTAGAGAAAGCCCAGATATTGAGAGAGTTCAACGGTTAGGAGCCACTATGTTTCGTGGTGATTCGGGCCCGGATGGTGCCGATGATTGGATTACTCGTTTGGAAAGGATTTTTGAAGTCATGTGATGTCCCCCGGAGGACATGGTGTTATTAGCCACTTTTCTTTTGGGTGGCTATGCATACAGGTGGTGGCTTGGTTTACAATTGACTGGATGGGATGCCCGTACGTTGGCATAAGAAACATTCCGAGAGCGATTTTTGGATCAGTTTTACCCTCACTCATTTCGGAATGCTAAAGAGGTTGAGTTCCTCCAATTGCAGCAGGGGAATCTGTCAGTGGTCGACTATGAACAGAAATTCTTGCACTTATCTAGTTTCGCTCCTTTGTATGTGGCAAATGAGGAGGATAAATGCCGAGGATTTGAGAAGGGATTGAGGAATGCAATACGAGGCGCTGTGACCGTAGGCTCGTATTCTACTATGAGAGAATTATCAGATACTGCTATCCGAGTGGAGGCTAGTTTACCTGTGCAAGAGCAATCTTTGAGCTCTGGACGACGCCGAGAGCGTCAGGATACTGAACTAATAAGTCAGGAAACATCAAAGAGAGTTAGTCTTCACTCCTTTGTATCGCGACCCCAGACAGTGGTTCAGTCGAGTGGGGCTTCAACCCAGTCGACAGGTAAACGGCGTGGTGGTGCAAATCGCCTTAGTACTGCCCTCCTGTCACTGTTGTAGGGAACTTGGGCATTTGCAAAGTAACTGCCCCTATCGACTTGAAAGTAGTTCAAATTAATTGTATTGTTATATGATTTCGCGATACTTTGTAAATATTCTGTGTTATACACTTGCGTTGTAATATTGTATCATGCGTTTTGGTTGTGTCGGACTCGTGTTGGTCCGGATGGTTGTTTAAGATAACGATATGGTCTATGGATAGGCATGTTGGGCCCAGGATAAACTTGAATCGAGGATAGGGGGTAATGGGACTCAGAGGAAGTCCGGAATTGGTTTAGTGTGTGTTGAGAGATCTTGAATAGAATGTGGTTCGCCTAGGGGTGGTTGCTAGGTGACCGGATATGCCAGTGCTGGCATTGATGTTATAAATATGGAATTCAGACTCGAGAGGAGTCGAGACATTGAATTTGGACTCAGTAGGAGTAAGGAATTGGTTTAGGACTCAGAATGAGTCATGATGTGATATGAGGGCTCGAGACGAGCCGAGAAAGATGGAAAAGGTGGTTATGATTGCACATAACGAGTGAGGGTTCATGTGGGAACCCAAGGTATTGATATGGATATAAATTTGGTCTCCATGATTGTGGTTGGAGAGGGGGGAAGGTTGTAACAACCCGGAAATTCGAAAAAAGAAAATTTGGAAAAATTGAAGGATATGACGATTTTGCCCCTAGTTATAAGGGTCGAAAGTTGACTTTTTGATCGGGATCTTGTTTGAACTTTTCGGAAATATTGTTGGATAGGTCTCGGGACGCTGGATTCGTAGACAGGCGGTATGCGTCAGTCGGAGTCTGAATGGAAAAGTTATGGGTCTCGAAAGATGAGGGGTATTTTTGTAGTTATGCAAGGAAGGGTAAATTGGTAATTTAAGGCAACCGGGTTAATTGAGCGGTTAATTGGATGAATCAGCCGTGGTGGGTGAGTCACCTTGATCACTAAGTGACATCTGTCACTGTGCAGAGCACAATTGGTGGCAATTGATGATTCATGCGTTTGAATTACAATTTAAACCGTGTATATGTGTCTTCTTCAAAACTAAAAACTGAGAACAAACAGAATGGAGCTTGAAAGATTGTCCCAGCAACCCATTGAGAGAACATGAGAACCTGGGCTTATTTGAGAGGTTGAGAGGGTGAATTCGTGAGATAAAAGAAAGGAGAGAGAAGAGAAGAGAAAACTGGGAAATATCCCAAGAACCCGAGAAGGTGTTTCTGAAATTGAGAATCGAATTTTGAAATTGAGACGTTAATTAGACAAACCCAGCTTGAATTAAGCTTCTAAAGGAAGGAACGAGTTGAACCACCATTGAATTCGAGAGAAATTGATGAACAAACACTAAGAACACACCCTGCGACATTCTCAAATTGTGGAGGCTGAGTTCAAGTAATTGGAGGTAAGGAATCTTGAAATTGGTTTCAAATTCATGTTTAGAATGAATATATGATGCTTCCTGTGCGATTAATTTAATGAAACGGCTTGAAATTGGGTTGAACCCGATTAAGAACCCATCGGGTATTCACTTCGAGTCGAGTGGTTTGAGGACTAATTTCTTGAAATTGAGCATACAGATCCCTAATTAGGATTGAATACATGAAAACCAGCGAAAGAAATGATGAATTGGGGTCGAATTGACTGAGAACGGATCGGGTTGCACCGCGGGTTGCAGACCCGTTTATCAGGCTTTTGAGTTGGGACGATGAACAGTAGTGGTACTGTTCATCGGCGCGTGAGTCCACATGCAGCCAATGTAATCGGCGCGTGAGGGTGCGTGGTTGACCTTCTGGGGAAGTGTTCAACATACTTTTTCATGTAAACGATGTAACGAACATTTTGGCGTTGGTTTCGAGTCGATCGGACACCGTCTCGATAGTGTTTCGAGGGTCCGAAGGATTATGTTATGTTTTAAATTAATATTTAATTCCCGGAAAATTGTGGGAAATTAATATGCTATTATTGGATTCATTAGTAACCCATAGTAATTTTGTTTGACAGGATTCGGGATTTCTGAAAATTGCGGAAACGCGTGCAGCTCGGAAAGCGAGCGGGTTGGATGGTGTGTGAATGGACTTTTGTTTTATAAACCATTATGCATGCATAGTTAAATGTTTTACATGATTGATTGCATGATTTGAATTGCAATGATGTCTTGATGATGTGGCATGATAATTTGTGATTATATGATTATTTTAATCAGTATTTTGGGCACGTTTTACGAGAAATGCGCAAATAATATTTCCGGCTACGCCCAAAGTCAAAATGGTTTCAAAATGGATATTTTGACTTAATTGATGAGTCAAGGATGATTTCTGGATTATTTTAATGTTTCAAATGAGATTTTACGGATTTACGTGTAAATGGTATTTGGGGCTTGAGACCCGGTCGGGAATGCTTTTGACTTGGTTTGAAGTCAAGGATTTGATTGAAATGTTTTGGGATGTAATCCCGAGATGGTTTTCATTGTGATTGTGGATACCCAAACGGTCGGAGCTAGGGGATCACCTAGTCGACCGGAGCTTGGGGGATATGATGGTATGATTGTGAGTTGTTATGGTAAGCCAACTTCTCCGATGTGACTAAGCCTGGATGTACCACTCGGATGTGTCTGAGCCTGGGGATGTGTTCACTCAGATGTGACTGAGCCCGAGGGTTGAGCCCAGAGGTGTCTGATCCCGAGAATGTGGCTGGATATTGGCCTACGCGTAGTGCGGATGTGACTATGTGATTGATTGTGCACTTGTGAATAGTACATATTGATGGATTGATTGATTGATTGGCTGTGTTGTTTGATGTTGATTGTGATTACGTACTGGTATTGAGTACGGGTTTCTGGTCTGTGTGGCCAGGTGATTATGTTTTCACATATTTGACTTGAGAGCCAGGATTTGATACTTGTTATGTGATTTGGCTGGAAAGCTGGTGATTGAGATTCATATGTTTTACCCTATGCATGCATGGTTTGATAAACTGGAGGGTGGATGAGATATTTTGAAATGTGTTTTAAATGATATTATTTTTGTCCACTCACACCTTTGTTTTTGATGACCCTTCAGGCTGTGGTACGACGTTCGGGGCTGATCGATAGGCGGAGGCATGAGCGGAAATCAGTGCAGTCATCCCTTGTCTGACAGGTGCTGAAGGGTAGTTTCGGGACTTCAGTTGACTTGTCAGACGGGAGCAGGATCGAGCACGGTTATCAAAGTTCTGTCGGGATGGGTCCTGTCATTAGCACCCATCGCGCGAAGAACATACGACCTCCTCTACAGGGCCACGCCGACTTCCACGTTTTCCTGTAAGTGCCAACCTATCGAAATCATGACCTGCAACTTAGTCACCTGCCATTGACCCATGCCCTGCTCCAATTGCTTCCTTTTTGCAGTTTTCCGACACTGTTTTTAGCCCAAAATAAGCATTAATCCATCATTTCCTCATTTTATTTTAAATGTTTCTTTGTATTTTATTATTTAAGTTTTTTGGGACTTCCTCTATAAATAGGAAGACCATCTTCATTGCCAAGGGGTCCCATTTTGCTCTTCTCTTTTAGTCTCTCTTAGTCCCCTTCATTTTTCTCTCTTTTGGAGAAGACATTTTGTGACCATTTTTAGGACTAATTGAAGATTTTCTTCCTAGTTTTCTTCTATTTTTTTTTTAGATTTGTTTTTACATTTTGTTTCTTAGTTTCATTTTCTTTATTTTGTTCTTAGATTTTCATTGACTTCTCTTTATACACATTTTTTATGCGTTCCTTAAGAAAACCCTAAGGCTAGGTAATTCTAAGGCAATTCGAGAGTTTTTAAGACCGAATTCCTCGTATTTCTTTCACCATCTTCACAAGGTTCTGTATGCTGTCAAGGATCCTTGTGAAAAACCATCTTTTTCTACCTAAACTCTTGTTATTGTTTCGGTTTTACTTATATAGCAATATATGTGTTGGTATTTTCTTTCTAACATTTGTAAATGTGAATACAATCTCCATGTGTTTTACTTCATGAATTTTGGTTATTTTGTACGTTTTAGTGCTTAAACTTCAATTCAACGAAAAGTGTTGGCCATTGTCGGTGCACATAGAATAGGATTGAAGAGATTTGACATCGGTCATTGTTGGTGCATTTAATCATAAGGTGAATCATATTGTAAATGTCGGCCTATGTCGATGCATTTATAATATCGAAAAATATATGTTAGTAATTGAATTAATTGAGGTAAGATTTCGTGATTGGTTCACTATGTGCAAAATGTTGGAGTGTTGGTAAAAATTGTGTTTGAAGAAATTTCACTTGTACAAAGGTTAAAGTAGGAGTAGAATTAATTTCATAATTGTTTTTACATGTACTTTGGTGATTACACTTTGTTTCAAATCTAGCCCATTTTACTATTTTATTCTTTTATTCTTTTATTCTTTATTTCTTTAATTCTTTAATTATTTAATTATTTAATTCTTTAATTCATTTATTCTTTAATTCTTTAATTTATTTATTCTTTCATTCTTTAATTATTTAATTCATTCATTCATTTATTATTTTCTTCTTTGTTTATTTATTATTCTTTTTCACTAACCATTATTAATGTTCCCCAATTTCCCCAGTTAAAAACAATATCTATTTACTAATACTATATCTACACAAAAAATGTTTAAATTGTATATACTTGGATTACATATTTATTTTAATGTGTAATCCAAGCGTGTCAATTTTTGGTACCGTTGCCAGGTAAATTGAAAATCATTTTTAATGTGTTAGTATGTATAAATTGTGCATAATATACTTGTTTATAATTTTTATTTTTGTTCATATTATATTTGTTCATAATTTTCATATTATACTTGTTTTTAATTTTTATACTTGTTTATATTATAATTGTTCATATTATATTTGTTTATATTTTTATTTGCTTACTTTTTTTTATTCTTATACATGTACATACTATACTTGTTCATAATGTTTACCTTTATACATGTACATATTATACTTGTCTATAATTTTTATTTATTTCTTATTTTTATACTTGTTCATAATATTTATACTGGTTCATAAATTTTATTTCTATACTTGTTCATAATTTTTTTATATACTTGTTTATGTAAATTTAAATTCTTATTACTCATGTTCATTTTATACTTGTTTATGGTTGTACCTACTTGTTCTTTCTTCTTTTTACTCTTGTTCGTATTTGTGCATAATGCTCATATTGTACTTGTTCACATTTTCTTTATTTTTGATTTATTTTGATTTATTTCAATTTGTTTTTTTAAAATTATAAAATAAAGAAAATCAATTTTTTTAAAATTTATTTATCTTTACATTTTTCCATTACTTATAAAAAAAATCGGGGAAAAAAATTGTTTTAAAGGAAAGAAAACGTTTTCATGGCCTTTTTTATAAAAAACAAAATTTTCTCAAAATTTTCTTTCTCTTAGCTTTATATTAGTGTAAATTTGTACTTGTGAATAAGTCTTGTCCATATTTTATTGTGTTAGTGTAAATACATATTGTGTATATCATTACTTATGCATAAAACCATACTTGTGAATAAATCTTGTATCCATGCATTAGCCTCGGTTATATATGGATCACTTGTGTTTCAGAGTTTAGATTTTGATCTTTAATGGAATATGTGAAGTCTCGTTTGTTAACTCTCACTTAAACCCTTCATGGACCTAAGAAGCCATGAGGTTGATGGCAGTGATTGTTAACA
The DNA here is from genome assembly GCA_032719365.1 of Prinsepia uniflora. Classification (NCBI taxonomy): domain Eukaryota; kingdom Viridiplantae; phylum Streptophyta; class Magnoliopsida; order Rosales; family Rosaceae; genus Prinsepia; species Prinsepia uniflora. Next base: position 56,004,640 of record CM064862.1, read on the forward strand.
CTTGAGTTATCTTAGTTCATCTGAAGTAAGAAATTTTCAAGGGTGATATCTAGGACAAGAGATGGTACTCATAACAGGTTTTGGGTCTAAGAAAGGGACATCAACGAAGTTTTAGCTTTGGGATGTCTTAAAATTAGCCCTACTTTTTATGTTTATTCTTTCTAACCTAGTCACCTTTGGACTTGGCAAAACAGTTTAATAAATCTAAGATATTTACTTGGGTCGGACAGACGTAGAAGTCTCCATCTAAATTTTCAAGCTAGGTGAATCATATATATCTTTAACTTCCCCAATGTGTAAATATTGTTTCTATCTATTGCATTTGTAAATTGCATAACCTCCCTAAGGTTTCATGATGCTCAGATTTCATCCCTGGGTCCCATAGACTAAGTGAATCTAGGGAAGTGAGATCAAAGGTGTAGGCCATTCTTTTATGCATTGTCACGTAACTCTCATGTCTTGTGCAAGTTCTAATAATTTCTTTCTTATGCATTCACATAATTCTTCATGTATATACCTATGCGTTGCATTATTTTAGACACTCTTGGAACTTGTACATTTGCTTGATTTTACCGTGACTTTACTTTGTGCATTCTAAACTTGTTCATATTTTGTTATTTCTTACTTGTATATATATCATATTACATTTGTTTATTACCTTCTCTTACATTACTTGTCATGCATCTTTAACTTGCATCTTCATCTTTAACTTGCATCTTTAGTTCAAATTGCATCTTTAACTTGCATCTTCATCTTTAACTATCATATTACATTTAGGATGCCCTTTAACCCGTTGATGATAATAATGAAGGAAAAATGCTTAATTTATGGCTAAAAGATGATCACTAAAACTTGAATTTGTTTGTTAATACTGTGTGGTTAAGTGTTTATGACTTGTAGATAATGCATGTTAAACTGGTACATAAACAAGCATGTTAAGATAATTATGAATCATATGAACTTTATGTGAGCTTTAAAACCTTATATACATCTTTGATGAGTGACTCATAAGTTCTTTGTTTAAATTGATATACATATGTCTCATAACTGCTTGCCATAGTTTTTAATGAACTCTAGAGTGCTAAAACTTATTCTATATGATTTTCAAAACTTTTAAGTCAATAAACTCTCTAATTTTGGACATGATTAAAGCATTAGGGTTAACACCATAAATTCAACATCCATGTTCCCTATTTGTGCGCACAAGTTGCGATCCCTTAGTTTTAACCCCTTTGAGCCCACATTAAGTCTTTTCTTTCATCACCATGATTATGTAAACACTTGAGCCTAATATAAACATCTTTTATCGTTGTTCCAAGGACTCGGTTGAAGACATGAAGACGGTGTGAAGAAAAATTAATGATGTTTTGAAGACTTGTATATGTATTCTATGGATGTACTTACTCAAACTTTGTTGAATTATTGGCACATGTTATTACCTTGATATATGAAAAAATAAAGAAAAAAAAACAATGTTTTGAGTCTCTATCAAGGTAATAAGGTTTGATTATGTAATACTTGAGTTAAGTCCCTTACATTTGTAAATCCGACACAAAGAATGAATGTGAGACCCAACATGATGAAACTTACCCTATGCTCGAAGGAATGGATTATTGACGTTATTTCACTAAGGATGGGAACTATGCTACGTTTTAGGAGTCTAACGAGTCTTGGAATGAATTTGAGCACCACTTATCCTATATATTCATTGCCTCTAAACTTAGCCGCATTACAACCTTCGTAAAGACCTTATGATCCTTAAGATGGTAAATTTTGATTAGTTGAGTCAATCATTTGAGTAAGCTTATGATTTTGATTCATTTGTGCAAATTTGTTTAATTTTTATCTTGAGGTGTTTGTTGGAGATTACAAAAGTACTATATTTCTATTATCCGAGCATTTTTCTAACATACTTGGAGTACAAACACAAACCCTTACAAATTGAGTGAATTTATGAGTGCATAACCTTGTGAGTTGATTTATGCTTGTTTTATTTATGTTGAGATCCATTTCACCAGGTTTATTCTTTGTCTTACTTGTTGAAACATTTTATTACCATGTATTAACTCTTGAATTCCATATGCTTAAATGCATTTTAGTGTAAATCTTTTATGCCATGATTATAATAAACAAATTTTGAGACAAACCGTTAAGGGCTTAGTTGTTTTAAATTCTTAGTTTAATTTTAGTATTTGTTAAGGACTAGCAAAGTTTAAGTGTTGGGGGTATTTGATAGGTCTTTAATTAAACTTTATTTTATATCGTTTTATACCCTTTATACTTACCTTTTAATATTAAAATACCAAACAAATTGGAGAAAATAAAATATTTTGTGCCAAATTTGTAGAAATAAAGGAAGCTTGAAATTCCGAGCATTATGGCGAAAGAATCGTCCCAATCGGAGTTAGAACGAAGAAATTATGGACGAAACAAGATCAGTCCAAATTCATATTTAAAATCCAACCCAAAAATCAAGTCTCCAACCTAAATCCATTTCCATCTAAGCTAATTTATTATCGAAGCCCAGCCCAGCAGCCCATTACATCGCAGCCCAGTCACGTAGCCCAAAACCGGCCCAAGATCCAGCCAAAACCCGAAACCCAAGCTACAGGTCTCTGATACCTGCCAGCCTAGCAGAAGCCGTCGGTGAGCGCTGGCTGAACGCGCCCTGCTCCAGTTAGCGCCCATCGCGCGAAGACTGTACGACCTCCTTTGCAGGGCCAAGCAGACTCCCACGTTTTCATGTTAACGCCTACCTACCGAAATCATGACCTGCAACTCGGTCTCCAGCCACCGACCCATTCCCTGCTCCAACTACTCCCTTTCGTGCAGTTTTCCAGCACTGTTTTCAGCCCAAAACTAGCATTAATCCATCATTTCCTCATTTTATTTTAATTTTTTTCTTTGTATTTTATTATTTTAGATTTTGGGACTTCCTCTATAAATAGGAAGACCATCTTCATTGTCAATGGGTCCCTTTTTGCTCCTCTCTTTTAGTCTCTCTTAGTCCCCTTGATTTTTCTCTCTTTTTGAGAAGACATTTTGGGACCATTTTTAGCTTCTTGTAGATTTTCTTCCTAGTTTTCTTCTAAATTTTGTTTTCAGATTTTTTTTTTTACATTTTGTTTCTTAGTTTCATTTTCTTTATTTTGTTCTTAGATTTTCTTTGACTTCTCCGTGTACTCATTTTTATGCTTTTCTTAAGAAAAATCTAAGGCTAGGTAATTCTAAGGCAATTTGAGAGTTTTTAATATTGAATTCCTCGTATTTCTTCCTCCATCTTCACAGGGTTTTGTCTACTGTCAGGGATCTCTGTGAAAACCCTCTTTTTCTACCTAAACTCTTGTTATTGTTTCAGTTTTACTTATGATTCAATATATGTGTTGGTATTTTCTTTATAACATTTGTAAATGTGAATACAATCTTCATGCGTTTTACTTCTTGAATTTTAGTTATTTTGTACGTTTTAGTGCTTAAACTTCAATTCAACGCTAAGTGACGACCGCTGTCGGTGCACTTAGAATAGGATCGAAGAGATTTGATGTCGGCCACTGTCGGTGCATTTAATCATAAGGTGAATTATATTGTAAGTGTCGGGCACTGTCGGTGTATTTATAATATTGAAAAACGTATTTTTGTAGTTGAAGTAATGGAGGTAAGATTTTGTGCTTGGTTCAATGTGTACAAAATGTTGGAGTGTTGGTAAAAATTTTGTTTGAAGAAAGTCCACTTGAATAAAGGTTAAAGTAGGAGTATAATTAATTTCATAATTGTTTTTACATGTATTTTGGTGATTACACTTTGTTTCAAAACTCTCCTATTTTATTCTTTAATTCTTTAATTCTTTAATTAATTTATTCTTTAATCGTTTAATTCATTTATTCTTTGATTCTTTAATTATTTAATTCATTAATTCTTTGATTCATTCATTCATTTATTATTTTATTCTTTGTTTATTTATTATTCTTTTTCACTAATCATTATTAATGTTCCCTAATTTCCACGGTTAAGAACGATCTTTATTTACCAATACTACATCTACACAAAAAGGGTTTAAATTGAATATACTTGAATTACGTATTTATTTTAATGCCTAGTCCAAGCGTATCATGCCTCACAAGACTTTCAACCTGCTCGAGGTTATCCTAGATTTGTCTCTCCTGCTCGGCATCCAATTCTAACGCCATAGACCCCCTGGTCCTCTAGGATTGGCTTATCTGTCCAAGGTTGTCAACCTGTCAAGACCCGACCTTCCTCGGTCAGAACCCGACTCTAGCCCGATATTGTCCGCTTTGAGCCTCCTCGCCCTCACGATTTTGTTTTTGGGAGCTCACGGTGTAACTTCCCAGGGGGTCACCCATCATCGAATTGCACCAACCTCAAATCGCTTAACTTTGGAGTTCCAATCGAACCCAAAACCACTGAGCTCCCAAAAGGCCTCGTGCTAGATAGGTGTGTGCCTACTGCCTACACCTTTAAGGCACACCACCATTCCCCTCCCAGACCATCCCCCCGTCGTAAGAATGTGGGATCGTTCACTGTTCCCACCAGGACATAAGTCTTACACAACCCCTATTTATAACAACCCGTCCCAAATTTCAGGAATTTATTAAGATTAAATTGAGGATTAGCGAGGCTAATCGGGGATTAGTCGAGGATGGTCAGACATTTGGGGAGAAATTACGATTTTGTCCCTAGACGAGAGCAAAAAGTTAACTTTTGACCCTGGAGGTTCGATGCACGTGGATGAAGGAACGTTACGTAAATCGAGTCGATACGAGTTCGTGACAGGCGGTACGTCAAAATCGGAAATTTGATGTGAAAGTTATGGGTCACGAAAGGTCCTGGGTACTATTTGTGATGGCACAAATTATGAGGCAAAGTAGCCATTTGTCTTTTAGTGTGGGGCCCAGATATTTGAGCAGGCCCAATGGATGAGTGACGAGTGTCACTTATCCATTGCCCACAAACGTACATACATGCACCCACCTTCACCTTCTTTGTTTTCTCCCATCTGAAACCAAAAACCTATTCCCCCTCCCTATATCCTTTCAGTTGAGGACCATAGAGAGACTAAGAGTGAGACTGAGGGTGAGACAAAGAGGATGAGTTGATGATGGTGGACAGTGGAGCTGCAAGTTGGCTGGAAACCCGTGAACCCAAGTAAAAACCCATTTTTCGTGTTTAAATTCAAATATTCGATTTGGACATTTAGGGATGATTCTAAGGATTGGGTTGTGTTTATTGGGCTTGGACGAGTTCGTAGGGATCGAAATCGAGGGGAAGGAATGGCTGTGTGGTGGAGACAGGAAGCTGGAAGTTGGTCGTGCGGGTTCATGATCAAACAGGTAACTTCTAGCCGTTGTGGGTGGATTTTAGTGTCACAGATCCCTTCTTGGGATTCAGACGATCCCATAGGAAAAAAAGGGATCGATTTTAGTGGTAAAAAATGGAAGAACAAGCTGGGTCTGGTCCGTGGGTTGTGTGACCCGGTTGCAGAGAATCGGGTTGACCCAGATAAAGGTTAAGGGTGAGATGATGTCATCGATGATGTCATCATGTCAGGTCTAACATGTCAGACTGATAGGTTTCAGGGATGACGTCACTGCTGATGTCAGCGTTGATTGCTGACATCAACGTTGACTTTGTTGACTTTAGTGTTGACTTTTGACCAGCCACATATGACCCGCCCGTGGGGGCGCATGGGCACATATTTCAATGTGGGACCAAGACCATTTTAAAGGTTTCGACGATACGAATCCAATGGTGGTGGTTTCGAGTCGATCAGAGATTGTTAAGTTGGTAAAATTGAGGTTTAAAGCCTAGAGAAGCGTGTTCAGGATACATTGACTTTTTTGAGAATGTTGAGTGTTCTTGATATATACATGTATAGGTTAGTATTAACCTTTGGGGGTATGATTTGGACAAGTCCAGATGACCTGGAGAGGTTGGATTAGCCCAGAAAGGCTTATGACATGCGTATCGAGGCACAACTTGGACGATTTGTGAGTGGACCTTGTTTTATGAACATGATGCATGCATAAATGTTTTATATGTGTTAATTAACATGATTTTAGATGTCATGAGTGCATGTGATTTGAATGTGAATTGTTTGGAAATTTCAGAGGAAAATGCGTTATTGCACGTAGTTCGAGATTCCTGTTTTATGTGATATTTGGGCTTCAGCCAAGTATTCTACGTGCATATGTTCTACATGATTTTATATGATTTAGAAGGTTTCACTGAGAAGTGTGAAATTGAGGATTTGAGACACGGTTTTAAAGGGTGTCACGAAGATGCGTGAAATGGAGATCCGGGCACGAGTCCTAGTTGAACGACCTTGACTTGATTGAAGTCAAGAGCGATTTTGAGAGTGTTTTGGAAATGAGAAATGGTTTTCGGATTTGAAAATATCTTTCGGGCACATGACCCAGTTGATTAGAGGTTTTACTTAGAGTATAGTCAAACGTGAGATAAGTCGGGCTACGACCCAGTTACGAGATTTCGAAAGATATTTCGGGCATGAGACCCAATTGTCAATTTGACAAGATATGAGGAATCCTGGATTTTATTTCGGGCATGAGACCCAGTTGTGGATTTGATAGGATTCGAGGAATCCTATTTGTGCTACTACGGGTTAGAGTCTCAGACGATCAGGTTTGAGTCCCGATCGATGATGACATTCGGGTTCGAGTCCCGAATGGTATGACGCTTGCCTTCGGACTGCGGATATGTTCCTTCCGGAGAGGTCACGATGCACTACCTGTCGTCGAGCAGTCGCTGGAGGTTATGGCTGAGGGAGGCTCGACCTAGGAGTACTGGTGTTATTCTCTGAGATCGATCGGTCATGTGTTCACGATGATCTAGAGAAGGTTGCGGCGGGTGATTTGTTCACGGCGACATGCTAGGCTTGTGAGCAGTCATGAGCAATTTGCACATGTGCTAGGATTGGAATCGTGACTGACACTAAGATGAGGATGGGATGAGTTCCCACGTGTTCTATTATTTTTTATGAGGCCTCATACTTGTTTTTCCTGTTTAGATTGAGACCCTATTTGATTTGATTTTGGGCTGAGACCCTACTGAGATACTCACTTTGATTTAGAAGCATTTTTCAATGAGATTTAACTTGGGAAGCAATACGACTTACTTCCAAGAAATTATTTGAAATACTGTTTTATGATGCATGCATGCTTTTACGTGAAGGTTATAAATGTCTTTTTGATAAACTATTTTTATAAACTGTTGTTTTATCCACTCACAGCTTTTATGGTTTTAATACCCTTTAGGTTGATCGCGGATGCAGGCTAAAGCAGAGATCGAGACATCACATGCCACCACCGATCCTAGCGTACTCTAGCTAACCCCTAGCGGGATACGAGTTTATCTATGGTCTAGCACGCGGTGTCAGATGGAAGCAGGTACATCACACGAAAATCTAGGGGGATTAGGATGGGTCCTGTCAAATTGGAATTAGAGCGTGAGATTGCTCTTAGAGTGACGCGTAGGTGCTGGATGTGATGTCTTTGCAGTGGTAACAACCTGTCATCAACCTAATAGATAAGGTGAGAGTACGAGGATTCAGTGGAATCGAACCCTAGTTAGGTTACGTTTGACACGTGATGCGATGGTTAAGGGTTCGATTGGCATAGGATGCCGTGTTTTAGTGAGGTTTGATCCCGAGTAGGATCGATGTTCGTGTGAATCCAACGGCTTAGAGCCGTAGTGTTACTGGTGGATGGGACATAGTCAATCAGTTGTCCCAGTATGACGACTTTGAGAGTCGAGACCGTTGAACGGTCATGTCAGATAGGGGACTGTGTCAAAGTGGTATCAGTAGAGGTCGTGGACGACCCTCGTTGAGACTGTTGGGAATAGAAATGTTTGATCCTATTTGGCATGAGATGCCATGTTTCAGTGTGTTGAATCCCAAAGGGATTTTGATTGGCGGAGGATGCCAATGTATAGATGTTGTGTAACATGGTGTGCCATGAGTGTGGCATATAGTTGTTGTGCAGTGCTAGACACCGAGTAGGGCCAAGTTCTTGTGGGCCCAACAGTCGGGGGCCTTAGAGTTACGAATGGACAAGGTCCTTGGATAGTGATTACTGGTTGGTTGAGTACCAGTTAACCCCGTATGACGACTTTTCGGAGTCGAGAACGATGGATCGGTCAAAATGGATGTGCTGCAGTGAGCAGCCGGGTTCGTGATAGCCATAGTTTATGATTGATTGAACAAGTTACAAGGGGAGTGTGGTACTTATGGATCGTATCTTGGGGTGGACCGATCGATGGATATTACGAGTTGAGCGGTTGGTACATGCGGTACGTTGACCACATAAGTAAGGTGTCTCGATAGCGGAGCGTTTCTTGGATTGGTCTACACGCAGTTGTGGTAGACGCTACTATCGTTAGACGTGGATGAGTCTTATCGAGTTAGATTGACTCATGTTACAGTGACGACTGAGACGATGGAGATTCCACGGTCGTGACGATGATACGGAGGTGTGTGAGTGTCACTCAGTACGAGCAAAGCTCTGGGAGTAGATTCAGTCCGCACTGAGTGTGATGACGATTGAGGCAATAAGTCTTCATCGATTTGTGTCGGGTCTTGGGAGTAAGACTCGAGTGATAAGGTTCAGATGAGGCGTTTGGAGTCCCAATAACGGCCGAGTGGGTCTAGACCGAACCTTAAGTGGCAAGAATTGAGTTGACAGTTGGATGATGTAGTGATATCAGTGGGGTGTACCGGTAGACGTCAGTGGACCCTAGGTGAGTCAGAATTTGTAGTAAACCAACCAGGTATACCAAGGTTCGGTGACTGGCGTAACTGAGGTTTTGGTGACCAGTTCCCTAGTGATGCGAGACTTGAGACATGAGGGTGTAGTCAAGAGTTGAATCTATAAAGGTGGAAACGTGAGAATCAGGTAGTGAAGGATGACATCCTTTAGGATGTGCATAAACGGTATAAATGGACATGTGATTTGGATACTAAGGTTGATGGTTTATGGACATGTGGATGGATTGTCCGAGTGAGTTGATGACTTGAGAGTACATTGGGGATCGATTTTGGTTGACTATTGGTGACTATACCTCCTGAGTTTCACATAAGCTTGTTTGATGAGAAATTTGATTGATGAGACAGGATCATCAGTGATAGTATGCTTCCAACATGGTTGCAACTTCTCTTGATTCCGAAGTCATTGAGGGAGACTTCTTATCTTCTGCTCTTTAGTAGGTGATGTTTTGTGCCGTATGATGAATTTTTATGTTATCATCTTGGATCATCCTTGATTCTTCCCTTTGTGGGATGACAAGGAATGATATAAGAAATAAAGGGTTCAAAGAGGATGTAAGACCCTATGATCTGAAATCTGGTCATTAGATGAGAATGAGAGCTAGTATGGATTATAAGGAGATCAAGTGGTGTTGTGACGATCGAGGTCATCGAGATGTGTGATAGGTCTTCAATTAAACATTATTTTATATTATTTTATACCATTTATACTTGACTTTTATTATTAAATTAATAAACAACTAGAGAAAATAATATATTTTGTGGGATTTTTGCAGAAATAAATAAAGCATGAAATTCAGAGCATTTCGGCGAAAGAAACATCCCAATCGGAGTTTTAACGAAAAATATATGACTAAAAGAAGGGAGGCCACCGAAATTTGCTTGGAATTTCGGTGGGAAGCTGCTGAAATCTAGAAGCCCAAGCCAAAAATCAGCATCTTTCCCCAAAATCAGCATCTTTTCCTCAAAATCAGCATCTTTCCCACAAAATCCACCCAATCTCATCATTTCCATCACTTCTTCATGTATTATTTTATTGTTATTTTTATATTTTAATTTTGTACTTTTATTTAAACAATTGTGGTACTCCCTCTATAAATAGGGAGGTCATTTCATGTATTTGGGGTATCCCCATTTTTCCCATTTTTTTTCTCCTTTTAGTTTAGGTTCTTATATTTTCTCTCTAATTCTTCTCCTCTTTTAGTTCATCTTCTTTATTTTGTTCTTTATTTTTGGGGATCATTTTAACTTCTTGTAGATTTTCTTCTTTAATTAGCTTTCTTTTAATTCTTGTTCTTAATTTATGTTATTTCTTAGTTTCATTTCTTCTTTACTTTGTTCTTGTGATCTTTCTTTGAGATCTCTTAAATACATTTTTATGTTTTCCTTAAGAAATACCTAGGCCAAGTATTTCCGAAATAATTCTAGAATTTAAGTTCGCATTCTTATGTTTTATTCTCCATCTTCATAAGGTTCTAGCTGCTGTTCGGTGTTCCTTATGAATAACATTCCATTGTTCCCATCCACTTTCGGAATCACAAGCTGTTCTTGGGTTCCGAAAGTGTAATTTTATTCCCTTTACTTAAATTCTTGTTATTGTTTTGGTTTTACTTATAATTCAATATATGTGTTGGTATTTTCTTTCTAACATTTGTAAGTAAGAATGCAATCTCCATGTGTTTTACTTTTTGAATTTCTTTTACTTCATATGTTTTAGTGCTTAAACTTCAATTCGAAGCTAAATATTGATCCGTTGTTCGGGGCATTTAGACTAGAATTGAAGAGATTAAATGTTGATCGCTGTCGGCGCATTTAATTATAAACTTAAGGTGAATCATGATGTAAATGCTTGAAGCATATTGATGTTTGACGCACATTAATGGTTGATGCATTTATAATATTGAAAGATATGTGTAAGTATTTGAGATGATGAAGGTAGGATTTCGTGATTGGTTTATTATGAGCAAAATATTAGAGTGTTAGCAAAATTTGTACTTGAAGGAAGTCTATTTTTAGAAGTAGTTTAATTAATGTGATTGTTAATTCGAAATTACTTACGTAAAAGTGTGGGTTTTGTCTATGAAACTACTCTATGGTTTGTAAGTTCTAATTAGCATGAGCATTTGCATTTTAATTCTTAGTTAGTGTTTTCTTTAGTTTAGATTACAAATCTTTTCAAAACCCCCATTTTTAATTCTTTATTCTTTATTCTTTTATTCTTTTAATTCGTTATTCTTTTATTCTCTTATACTTTTATTTTATTCTTTATTAATGTTCCCTAATTTCCCCGGTTAAGAACAATTCCTATTTACCAATACTACATCTACACAAAAAGAGTTTAAATTGTATAACACTCAAATTACGTGTTTAATTTAATGCGTAGTTTGGGCGTTGTCAATTTTTGGCTCCATTGCCGGGGAAATTGAAAATCATTTTTAATTTTTTAGTGTATGTATATAAATTGTGTATATTATACTTGTTTATAAATTTTACTTTTGTTAATATTATATTTGTTTATAACCTTTACTTACTTGTTTATATTTTATTTATCCATCTTATTTTTGTTCTTATTATTTTTGTTTATAATGTTCATACTTTATTTATTCTTAATTTCTAATATATACTTGTTCATAAATGTTCATAATTTTTTTTTATATATTTGTTCATATTAAAATTGTTTATGTGGATTGAAATTTCTATCATACTTGTTCATAATTTAATTTCACTTGTACTTGTCATAAATGCATATTGTACATGTTCACTTTTCCTTACTTTTACTTTTATTTATTCCATTATATTTTATTCCATGACACTTTATTTCATTAATCTTTATTCCATTAATTTTATGTTCACACTTTTTCTTTATTCCATTAACTTTAAATTTATTCCATTAACTTTAACTTTAAATTTATTTCATTAACTTTAACTTTATTCCATTAACTTTAAATTTATTCTATTAACTTTAAATTTATTCCATTAACTTTATGATTCACAATTATTTTATTTTATTCTTATTTATTTATTTATTTTTATTATGTCTTGACAATTTTGAATTAAAAAAACAATTCGAAATAAAAAAAATAAAATAATAAAAGAAATCTTATCTTAGCTTTGTGGTAGTGTTAATTCATACTTGTAAATAAATGTTGTATATATGATACTTGTTACCTTTTATTCTTGTTCATAAATTGTTCATAACTTTTATAATTCATAGTATATATACATACTTGTTCATAATAGACTTTCATTTATGTTTGTTTATAATTCTCTTACTTGTCATATTATTCTTGTTCATACTTATACATAACGTTCATTCTTTTTAATTGTTCATAAATGCTTATGGTACATGTTCACTTTTCATTATTTTTACTTTTATTTATTTTTATTTGTTTTTGTAATTAAAAAAACATAAAATTCATAAAAAAAAATATATTTCCTTTTCTTCATTTATTTAATTTTTAAATTCTGAAAAAATTAATTAATAAAAAAAATTCTTATTTTCACTTTGTGTTAGTGTAAATCTAAATTATTAAATAAATCTTATACATATATTAGTTTGTTAATGTGAAATTATTTTGTAAATATCATTACTTGTGAATGAAACCATACTTGTAAATAAATTATTCATACTTGTATAAATTGTTCATACGTAAATTGTCATGTTATATTTGTAAATTGTGCATAAAAACATACTTGTAAATAGTTCTTGCATTCATGCATTAGTCTCGGCTATATGTAGATCACTTGTTCTTCGAAGTTTAGATTTTGATTTTTAATCGGCGAAGACTCTTTTGTTAACTCTCACTCACGGTGATTGTTAACACTTGAGTCATCTTAATTCCTCTAGAGTAAGAAATTTTTTAGGGTGATGTCTAGGACAAGAGATGGTACTCATAACGGGTTTTGGGTCTAAGAAAGGGACATAAATGGAGTTTAAGCCTCGGGATGTCTTGAAATTAGCCTTGCCTTGCCTCTTGTGTGTATTTTTTCTAACCTGGTCACCTTTGAACTTGCCCAAACAGTTGAATTAATTCAAGATATTTACTTGGGCTGCACAGACGTATAAGTCTCCATCTAAACTTTGAAGCTATTTGAACCATATATATCTTTGATTTCCCTCGACATGTAAATATTGTTTATATCTTAATTTACATTATTTGTCATGACAAAGTTAATTTGCATCTTTAATCTAATTTTCATATCTAACTTGCATTCTTGACTAACGTACATCTTTGACTAACTAACCTGCATTTTTGTCTAGGCTGGATGGACGTTAAACTTCAAGCGCTTGTTGAGAGGCAACCCAATGTGTTCCCGGGATGTGAAGGAGTCATCAACGCAGATTTTCTATCTTTCACTCTTTATTTTATTTTATCTTGTTTAATTATTGTTTATCTTGCTTTATTTTCATAAATCTTCTTCCTTACTTTGATTCTATGTTTAATTACTTCGTATTTTCCTACAATGAGGAAAATATAGAATTTAAGTGTAAGGGAATGGTTTATAATTTTAATTGTCTACAAAATTTTAAAAAAAAAATCATTTAACAAAAATAAAAAAAAATTCAAAAAAAAATTCAAAAAAATATTTATTTTTTTTTTTTGAATCTTTTTGTTTTAAAATCCCTAACCTGCCATGCCCACACTGACAGGACCCATCCCAATCCCTCCGGGATTAACGCGGGATGACCCTGCTCTCGTCTGACACGAAGTGTCAGACAAGGGATATTTCCGACATTTTCCCTCTCGGGCTATCAGAGTACGCCAGGATCCGGAGGAGGTATGTGATATCTCGGTCTCTGCTACAGTCCATATCCGTTGTCAACCTGAAGAGCAGTCAAAACATTAAAAACTGTGAGTGGACAAAACAACCAATTTATAAAAACATTTAATAATAAAGACATTTGTACCCTTCACTAAAAAACCTGCATGCATTTGAAAACCGTTTAACCGAATGAACCATAGGTGGGAAATAAGCCCAAAACCATAACTGCAAAAACCATAAAGAACCAATCATACGGGCCACTTCCCAAATCCATGTGGGACTCAGCCCAAATCATAAAGAAACCAAGTACATGGGCCACTGCCCAAAACCTGTATACATCACACATCATATATCATATCATATATCATATATACATATAATTCACACAACCAATCCTGTCACGGTTTCCAAAGCTACGCGCGTGCTACCCGGGGTCTCAAACCTAAGTCTCTCAGAGTCCAAGGTCAATGTCCGTAGACCAATGACCCGTTCTGAGTTTACGATCCAAGCTTTCCTGAGAGTAAGGAATCCAACTAGGGGGCGACTTCACTCAGTCGGTGCTCCGTGACTACTCCGGGGTCCACCCAGGCCAACGACCCTCCCCGGAGGAGATAATAGAAGTAAAGGAAGGTATATGAACATATATATATATATATATACACATAACATAAACACTCATGCCCGGTCCCCCTGAACCGTCATGTATTATAAAATCCTTTTAAGGGTTCATGCCCGGTTCCCATAAACCGTCATGTACCATAATAACCTTTACAGGGTTCATGCCCGGTTCCCATAAACCGTCATGTACCACAATAACCTTTCTAGGGTTCATGCCCGGTTCCCATAAACCGCCATGAACTTGGAAATCCATCTAGGGTCCCTGACCCGAAATCATCAATGTAAAATAACTGGGTCTCGTGCCCGAACATATGACTCATTTGGGCACCGTGCCCGATATATAAGGGCCAGTCACGACTCTGATCGTAGTGATGTGTGCAACCATCCATCCAGGATCTCCCTCAATCCTGGTATGTCGCCGTGAACGAATCAACCGACGCAACCACCACAAGATGATGGTGCACTTGACAGGACCCATCCCTATCCCCCCGGGATTAACGCGGGATGACCCTGCTCCCGTCTGACATGAAGTGTCAGACAAGGGATATTTCCGACCTTTGCCCTCTCGGGCTATCAGAGTACGCCAGGATCCGGAAGGGGTATGTGATATCTCGGTCTCTACTACAGTTCACATCTGCTGTCAACCTGAAGAGCAGTCAAAACATTAAAAGCTGTGAGTGGACAAAACAAGAGTTATAAAAAAAATTTAACGAAGACATTTGTACCCTTCACTAAAAAGCATGCATGCATTCGAAAACCATTTAACCAAATGGAACCATCTGTAGGAACTAAGCCCAAAACCATAATCAAATCAAATATACGGGCCACTGCCCAAATCCATAAAAAACCAATAAGGGACTCAGCCCAAAACCATAACCATACTGAAACCATATACATGAGTCACTGCTCAAATCCTGTGCACACCTGTGCACACCACATATCAAAGAATCATAAAGATTCAACCATACGGGCTACTGCCCAAAACCTGTGTAACCACACATCACATCTCATATATCATATCATATATCATATATACATATAAGTCACACAACCAATCCTGGCACGGTATCCAAAGCTATGCGCGTACTACCCGGGTCTCAATCCGAGTCTTCTCAAAGTCAAGGTCAATGTCCGCAGACCACTGATCCTACTCGAGGTTATAGTAACCATAACCTTCCTGAGAGTAAGAAACCCAACTAGGGGGTGACTCCACTCAGTCGGTGCTCCGTGACTACTCCGAGGTCCACCCAGGCCAACGACCCTCCCCGGAGGAGATAATAGAACAAGTAAAGGAAGGTATATGAACATATATATACATAACAGAAACATTCATGCCCGGTTCCCCTGAACCGTCATGATCCATAACATCCATTCCATGCCCGGTTCCCATAAACCGTCATGTACCACAATGACCTGACAAAGGTTCATGCCGGTTCCCATAAACAGTCATGAACCACAATGACCTTTCCAGAGTTCATGCCGGTTCCCATAAACCGTCATGAACTTGGAAATCCATCTAGGGTCCCTGACCCGAAATCATAACCATAAAGTAACTGGGTCTCGTGCTCGAACATATGACACCAACTGGGCACCGTGCCCGATATCTAAGTCAGTCACGACTCTGATCGTAGTGATGCGTGCAACCATCCATCCAGGACCGCCCTCAATGTCAGGACCCACCCCGGTTTCACCCCGAAACCCGAGGTAAATCCTGCTCCCGTCTGACACCCCGACACTAATTCCAATGGACTCAACACAACTCCTGGACCAAAAACCATGTTGACCACTTCCCCCAGAAACGCCGCACGCGCCCCCACCCGCCACCTAAAGTGGCAGCGCGTGGCCCTCACGCGCCTGCTACAGTACACCTTCAACCTCACGTCGACCCGGTTCAGCACAGTAGCCTGCAACTTGAACCGGCGTCAACGGTTCTCCGCCGTGCCTGCACCAAAACACCTCCTTTCTTCACCAACAGCTTCGTCCAGTCCTACCCTATACTTCCCCCAACTCCAAGTACCTCGGCTCACCCTAAAACTCGTCAATTCGAACTCGAGTAAAAACCCGTACACTGCCCTATTTCCTTCTCCGGCCACCCAGGTCTTCCCCCTTCACGGTGTCGACCATAAACTCTTCCTAAGACCTCACTCAGTCACACCCAACTCACAGAAACCCTCGACTCACTTCCCAAGTCCACGACTTCCTGTCTGAAACTCACGGCCAAAACAGAGCATACAGAGTCCCTCCGTCGTGCCAACCACCACCGTGCACCTCCCGTCACGGCAGCACAACCAGTAACTTCCTAAGACTCAACTAAATCCCCTAGACCACTCTAGACCCATCGATTCAACCCCTAGACTCACGACTTCCACTTTGAAACTTGACGGGAAAACAGAGCATTGAACACAGGACTTAAGAATTACCTGCAACCGGTCACCGCTGTGCTCGCCGCCGCTTCCTCTGGGGTCCACAATGTCGCCTCAGCCTCCTCTCGAGGTCAATGGCACCGTACACGGCCACAGCACCACCACAAGCTCGCACCTCCTCCCTGTTTTCTCTGATTTTCCCTGTGAGTTCTTAACTCACACACACACCACCAGCACCCTTCGAACCTTAACAACGCCACCCCAGCATCTCTCAACCTTCTTCTGATCACTCCTCACTCACCAGAACTCACCAGCAACCACGATCACCTCTCAATTTTTCCTCACAATCTCCCTCTGTTTCACTCTGGTTGAAGAACACGAACACACACTTGCACGGGTGCACCCCAATTATTTGGACCGTGCACACACAAGAAACCCCCAGAAGCCACTACACACCTGCCACATGTCACCATCCACTCCATACTCTCCCACATGGCTCAATCCCAGCCGTCCATCTGCCCTCTCTCTCTGCACAATTCCAGAGCACAAAAGACCAAACTGCCCTTCCTTTTTACCCAATTTTATAATTTTGCCACTAACTTCCTAGACTCGTAACTCCCACATCGTACGTCCGATGAATACGTGCCGCCTGTCATCGAACTCAAGACGATGAAATCTATCTAACCATCCTCGGTCAACGTACCAATACCCAATCGTACAAAAAGTCAACTTTTCCCCCTTGTTTTAACCAAATTACGGTTATACCCTCAACCTTCCGAACATCACAACTTCTTCCTCGGATGTCGGAATCAGGCGTGCCACCTGCCTACGGGTTCGTGACGTCCTAAACTACGTCCTGGTCACCTGTCAAAGTCCATTGGACCACCCGAACTAAAAGTCAACTTTTTACCCGAACCAAGGGCAAAATCGTCATTCCAAGCTAATGACCTTATCGGGACCACCTAACCACGGATTAAGCTCACTAATCCCATCTTAATCACACTACTAATCCCGGCTCTCGGGACGGGTTGTTACACTCAATCCTGGTATGTCGCCGTGAACGAATCAACTAACGCGACCACCACAAGATCATGGTGCACTCATCACAGATCGCTATCCTGAACCGTCTGCACTCCGAAGTCGAGCCTCCCCAGGCTGCCCGACCACGAATCGTGCATCGTGACCTCTCTGGAAGGAACACATCCCAATTCGGAGGTGAGCGTCACGTCGTCCGTCGCCGTGCACCAAGCATCTGCCGCGACCACGACTCGGACCCGTAGGTCATCAATAACGTCATATGCCCGAGACAAAACCAAATGAGTCTCATACCCGAGTTTATCCTTTTGAAATCCAATTCCAAATCATTTAGACCAATAAAGTCATACAAACCCGTATTGGCACCGTATAGGGCCGAAACTTCGAAATACGTGCCAATACGTAACCACACATCCAAATGCACTCATGGCATCACAAACAAGTATTTAAAACATATAATAAACATTTATGCATGCACCAATTTAGAAAACAAGGTCCACTCACAGACCGTCAGAGCTGCCGCCTCAATTTGCGTGTCATACGGTTCTCCCGAGCCAATCACCATCACCGGGACTCCCAAACCTGTCCAAATTCATTTAGAGGGTTACTAATAGCCTCATTAACCTCTCATTGAAGTCCCATAATTTTCCCAATTTTCTAACTATTTTTAAAGTCGAACCTAAACCTTCGGACACCCCGAAACCTATCGAAACGATGTCTGATTGACACGAAACCAGTCCCAAAATGTTCGTTACCTCGAATAAATGATTTTTTATGTTGAACACTTCCCCAAAAGGTGAGGAACGTGCCCCCACGCGCCCTCTTAAGTCCCTGCACACTGTTCATCTTCATCAAGCTTCAGTTGGACCGGTTTCCTGCACTGAACCGGTTTTACTGTGCTGAACTGGCGTGACCGGTTCGGCAGTTTTCTCCCTTTGTTTTGGTCCAATTCCAACCCTAATTCATCCTATAATTCCTATTTCTTCATTCCCTATCAATCCCAATCATTAAACCTAACTAAAAACGCCTAAATCCTACCTATAATCGAAGGGCCTCACGACCTTGTTTTTCCCAGCCGTTCCAACGGCCTCCTCAGCCGTGAACCAGCCTCCAAAACCTCCTAAAAACATCGTAGCAACCTAACTAACCCATTAAAACCGATACAAACGGCCTATAATCACAGAAATGGAAAATGGATCAAAATGGGCTTAACTGGGTACCTGTTCGGGTTTTGAGCTCAGCCGCCCACGACGGCGCCGTCCAGGCCAGCCACCACGTCCACAGCTCCTCATCTCACTCTTCTGGTTCCTCAGATTGCCATAGGTGAAGGTTTGGATTGGATGGGTTGCACAGATGAGAGAAAATAAGATCGGGAAATGGTTTGTGTTTTTGAATGGAAGAAAGAATGATCGATGCATGAAGGAAAAGAGATGGCCTGTGGATGGGTGACACTTGTCACTCATCCATAGGGAAGGAAATAAATATATGGGGCCCACTAGAGTCCAAAAGTTAGGTTATTTCGTAATTCGTGCAATAGTGCACTCGAACTTCCGTGAACCGTAACTTCGCCGTCGAATGTCCGAATTCGACGTGCCCCCTGTTTATGGATTCGTATCGTCCCGATCTACGTAACGGTCTTCCACCCTCGGCCATCGGACCTCCTGGTCAAAAAGTCAACATTTGCCCCTTTTAACCAAAATTACCAAATTGCTCCTAAACTTCCGAACGTCATAACTTCCTCCCCGAACGTCATAACTTCCTCCTCAAACGTCGGAATTGAACGTGCCACCTGTCTATGAACTGGTGACGTCACGAACTATGTCACGGTCATCAGTCAAAGTCCATTTGATCGCCAGAATGAAAAGTCAACGTTTTGCCCACGCTCAGGGGCAAAACGGTCATTTTGCATCGTTCGTCCGATTTCGCCTAACTAATCACCGATTAGCCTCACTAATCATGATTAGTCACTAATCTAATCTAGGAATTTGGGACGGGTCGTTACAGCACTCATCACCGATCGATACCCTGAACCGTCAGCACTCCGAAGTCGAGCCTCTATCAGCTACCCTACAACAGATCGTGCATCGTGACCTCTCCAGAAGGAACACATCCCAATCCGGAGGCGAGCGTCATATCGTCTTTCGCCGTGCACATAGCACTCGCCGCGACCACAATTTAGACCCGAAGGCCATCAATAGCGTCATATGCCCGAGACAAAACCAAATGGGTCTCATACCCGAGTTTCATTTAGACAATTAAGACATACAAACCAGTATTGGCACCGTATAGGGCAAAAACCTCGAAATACATGCTAATACGTAACCACACATCCAAATACACTCATGGCATCACAAACAAGTATTTAAAACATATAATAAACATTTATGCATGCACCAATTTAGAAAACAAGGTCCACTCATAGACCGTTCGAGCTGCCGGCTCGATATGCGTGCCATACGGCTCTCCCGAGCCTATCACCATCATCGGGACTCCCAAACCTGTCCAAATCATACTAGAAGGTTACTAACTACTTAATTAACTTCCCACTAAAGCCCCGTAATTTTTTGGAATTTTTAACTATTTTTAATCCTGATCTTAAACCTTCCAATGCCCCGAACATTATCGAAACGGTGTCTGATCGACACGAAACCAGTCCCAAAATGTTCGTTACATCGAATAGAAGATTTCACGTGTTGGAAACATTCCCAAAAGGTTGGACACGCGCCCCCACGCGCCCAGGGAAGGCTCTTGCGCGTGAAGTCCACGAGCCACTGTCCATCGTCTTCTTTGAGAGACTGAACCGGGTTCGCCTGCACTAGACCGGCCGAATCGGTCTGGACTAGTTCAAGGCTATATCTCGTTCATTTTAGGTCCATTCCTTCCCATTTCTATTTCTAAAGCTTCCTAAAATCTTCCTAGTTATCAAAAACATGAAAAACGGTTACGAAAACTACCTTCAAGATCGAAGCTCGAACCGGCCGCCTGCAACCGCCGTGCTCTCGCTTCTCCGGCCACCACCGCTGTAACGACCCGTCCCGAATATCGGGATTTAATAATATTTTATTGTGATTTACTAATCTGGGATTAGTTGGGTGATTTCGGACGAATTGTGCAAAATGACGGTTTTGCCCCTGGGCGTGGGCAAAACGTTGACTTTTATTTCGGATGGTCAAATGGACTTTGACCGATGACCGTGACGTAGTTCGGGACGTCACGAGTTCATAGACAGACGGCACGTTCGATTCCGACATTCGTGGAAGAAGTTATCATGTACGGAAGTGCAAGGGCATTTTCGTAATTTGGACGAAATAAGGGGAAATGTTGACTTTTTGACCGAGATGTCCGATGGCCGAGGGCCAAGGACCGTTACGTAGGTTTCGTCGATACGAATCCAACGACAGGCGGCATGCCGAAATCGGAGATTCGACGACGAAGTTATGGTCAAGGAAACGAATTTACGAACCGAGGCTCCGATTAAAATAATAATATAATAATGAACAGTACCCAGTGACTGAACACACTTGGATGAGTGACAAGTGTCACTCATCCCTTAATTTGGGGCTTAAGACCAGGATCCATGTTTTGGGGGAACATTATGATTATGTTTTATTAATTAATTAACTAAATTATTGTTTAATTTCCATTAAACCTCTTCTGCTCTCTTGGCCATGTACAACCAAATGGCATTTTCTTCCCACCTTCATTTCTCTTCCAATTCTGAAACTGAGAGTGTGTAATTGGAGAGAATTCAGAGACTAACTCAACTGGGATTACACGGGGGATTGTTTGGGTGAGGGAGACAGAGAAATCGAAAATTTGGTTTTTGGGAGGGAAATTCGAAATGGATGTTTTGAGCCGTGAGGGTCAAAATTGATGATTCAATTCGACTTCTGGGATCAAAACGAACATCTTTGCTTCAAGAACGAAGAGAAACCATGGCGGATTGAGGAAGAACTGAGCTTCCATGGCAGCTCAAAGTCGAGCTTGTGTTCAGTGGGTTTGAGGTAAGTAATTCTCAAATTGACCTTGTAGAAATGTCCCTTACACTCTCACGATGCTAACTGAATGAATTAATTTGGAAACCAGGGACGATATTGTGAAACCCGAATTGAAAACCCGTCGAGGATCGATCGAGAGTCGCGAGGATTTAGACCATAATTTGTGTAATTCGATTTACAGAACTTAAATGGTGATTGATTACAAGGGATCAGTTGAAAGAACGGATGGATTTGATGTTGAATTGGGTGTGATTGAACCGGGTCCTATCGCGGGTTTTTCAACCCGTTTACCAGAGAAACGGGCGAGGATGGTGACTGTAGCAGGCGCATGGCTTTCACGCGCAGCCACTCACGACGGCGCGTGACGGCGCGTGGGCACGAATCTCAAGGTGAGGTCAACATGACTTCTGTCCTATTTAATGTAATGAACATTTTGGAATTGGTTTCGTGTCGATCGGACACCGTCTCGATATTGTTCGGGATGTCCGAAGGTTTTAAATCCAGTTTAAAAAATAGTTAAAAATTCGGGAAAATTACGGGACTTAAATTGGATGTTAATGGTGAGGTTAGTAATCCTCTAATGTGTTTTGAACAGGATTGGGAGTCCCGGTGTTAGTGGTGTGGCCGGGAAAGGCCTATGGCACGCGTATCGAGGCGCTCGGTTAAACGGTCTGTGAGTGGACATTGGTTTCATAAATTCGATGCATGCATAACTGTTTTATGATTGTTATAATTATGATTAAATGATTTACTTTGGATATCGGTGAATTTAAAATGATTTCTCGTATTTCGAGGTGAATTACGTATGTGCACGTAAACCGAGGTTTTCTGGATTTGCACCGATTTCCATAAATGTGGTTGGATATGATTTCATGAAACGGTTACGAACTTGAATAATGTAAAATCGGGCCAGGGGCCCAGTTGAACTATGAAATCGGGCCAAGGGCCCAGTTAACATGTGGATCGGGCCAGGGGCCTAATTAACTTGTGAAATCGGGCTAGGGGCCCAGTTGATTTCTACATACGATTGCGGGTCGGCGACCCTAAAATGGAATTGAATAAATGTTTTCTGGTTTACATTTTATATATGTTCACATGCTGGAATCAATAAATGGTTTTGATGATATTTCGGTTATGGCACGTTTCACGGTATTAGGCTTGAGACCCGTCTGATGAAACTTAAAGATTGATTGGATTTTATCTATGTATATATATATTTTGCATGTGGATATCAATAAAATGTATTTGGTACTGCACTGTATAGATCCTTCCATATTATATTGTCTCCTCCGGATGAGGTACCCCGGAGAGGTCACGGACGTCTAGTACGTCCAGCGTCTATGACGCTAAGCATCGGGGATACTGTACCCGAACGGGGTTCGGGGATTGAACTCGGAAATTGAGACCCGAGTGGCACGCGTAGCCTTGTGATTGTGACCTTATTGACGTCAGGGACGTCAGACATCAGGGATGTCGGATTGGAGTGTATAGTGCAGTGGCTAAAATTATGGTTGGTTTATATTATATGCCTTATGGTTCATATTACTGGATTTATGAAATAACTCTTGGATTGACTTTTGGAAATTGAAACTATGCTTTGGTTTCCGGGCTAAGGCCCTAATGGTTATTTGTAAATAAATGTGTGATCATTGGTTTTTTTTGGCGCATGCATATGGTTTTACTGAGGGGCATAAATGTCTTATAAATGTTTTAAACAGACTTGTTTATTTTCGTCCACTCACAGCTTTTGTTTTCAATGCCCTTCAGGTTGATTCCGGATGCGACTGCAGCAGAGACTTGAGCATCGCACACCTCCTCCATCGATCCTTACGCACTCTGGGAGTCCGTTTGGGCAATGGCAATCGGTTATCCCTTGTCTGACGCCTCTTGTCAGACGGGAGCACGTCACATTCCATGGTAATCCCGGGGGGATTGGGATGGGTCGTGTCAAGTGGTATCAGAGCAGGTTTTGCTCTTTTGTGCGTGAAGGACGAGGGTGTGATGTCTCTTTGGGCTGCTGTTCCGTTGTCAACCTGATAGATAGTTTTGGGTTTGTATGGTGGATTGGGTGTCTTTGGCCCGATACGCCGTGCCTTGATGCGATTCAACCCAAGTGGGGTTGTATACGATTAACTGGTAATGTGGGACCGTCGGTTCGGTCATGTGATGATGGATTGTTGTGCCACTGGGCACAGCTAGGTTCAGGGAACCCCATTGGAATAATGTTATGAAAGTACGAAACTCAGTTGAGTATTGGTCTAAGTTTTGGACCCTAGTAGTGTTGGCTAGTGTACGGGGTGTTGGTGCATCGGAGTTAGCCGATGACCTTCGTGGTGGAATCCACGATGGAACCCACGTTGAGTTGATGATTGGATTGGATTTGACTTCTATATGATGTCAGGACCGCAGGGTCGGTCAAGTTGTGGATTTTACTGCAGAAGGCAGTTGGGTTCGGTGGAACCCTAGGGTGTGATTTTGGAACCCTAATTTTTTATCGATGAACTGGAAAAGTGAACTTTGAATGAGAACTTGTGCTGCGACGAGCGGCGAAGGTCGTGGATGACCATGTGGATGACTCAAGTGAGTCTAGTCAGGATTATGGGTTTCGATCCACGGATGCGTTTATGAGATGAAAAATGGAATCCCGTGTTGGATCGAATACTAGTGTGATGTGTGGATACGGATCTTGACAACGATGACTGTTGGTCGACAGTTGTGTTGAGATGACTGGCTATCGAGGGTATTTAGTGTGGTTTTGACACTTGGGGATCAGGGGATGTTCAAGGAACGTCCATTATCCTGATGTGTGGATGGCCAAATTGGGGGTACCCATGGTTGTGGGGTACGAGTGGTGTTACGGGATCGTCGTTCGGAATGAACGGAGATCCAGGGTAACAACTTTGCACACAATGTGCTAGCATGGATGTTCGTGTGCTAGTGTGGATGTTCGTGTGCTATGTATGGATGTTGGTATGGTGATACCTTTATGCCAATACTAGTATGGATGCCTGTGTGCTGATACTAGTGTTGATGATGGTGCGTTGGTGCTGGTACTAGCGCTGGTGCTGGTGACAGTAATTGTGATGACGCTGAGCCACCAGTTGGGGGTGTGACTCTGTCATGATGAACAGATGATTGGTATCTGCGACTCAGTGGTGGTTGAGTCTTGGACTGGATGGGATCCAGTGGAGGTTGTGTCGTGTTGGGATGAGTTCCGACAGATATACGATGACTTGTGATGAACGGATAAAATGGTATGATTGAAACTTGGGGAATCTAGGGACGATGTTCCCTACGTCATGAGAATCAGTGGATTTGGGGAGTTGTTGTCAACTCCGAGATTGGTAAGATTGTTTACCTCTAATATCCTCAGAGGGTACAAGGAAATTATTGAAATTGGAAAGTCGAGGAAAACCATTCGTGGTATTGATGTGTGATGTTGTGATTGTGAATCACTTGGAACCTGAGGATTGAACCTGTAAAGGTTGAGATGAGAGACGAAGACAGTATGGTATGCACATCCAGGCAGAGTTGAGGAAATTTTCGTTCGGAATCGGGGTGTGTGCGTACGTGAGTATTGGCGGACGTGAGGTCCGAGTAATGAATTGATTTTGGACACGTGGTGGTCCAAGTGGGGTATGGACATGGGCAGTCCAGTAGTTGGACTTGACATCTCATTGGGAGCATGTCTGTTTCCAACATGGTTGGAACTCCCGTTTCGGGGAGAGTTGTGATTGGGAGACGAGAGGAGTGCTCGTTTCCACATCGGTGATTGGTATTCCGAAGTCATTGGGGTTGACTTCTTATTTTCTGCCGTGGCAGATAATGATTGTTGCTACCAGTACGTTGAGTGTGTATTGGTTGGTGGACCCATGTTTGGCTTGGGGTCATTGGACACAAGCAGTTGTGTATGATTTTGGATTTGGTGGTGAAATGCGAGATCATCTTTCCACCAAGGGAAATTTGACGAATGATTCAATTGAGGGCGTAAGACCCTATGATTAGCTTTCAGATGGATTGTTAGCTATGTGGACATATGTGGATCCTAGGCAGATCTGATTGGTGATGTTGTCGACTTTGGGCACGGTGACGATCTAGGATCGTGATGTTACTTTTCGGATGACGTAGCGATGGATCTGGGTTGTGATCGTGATGATCCAGATTGGATGAGAGTTTATCACTCTTACCTTAGTATGTGAGTCGTAAATGACGAGACTGAACTTCTTTTCGGAGTGAGTCCTTATGGTTTGTGACTTGGTTGAGTGGGTTTCCGATGTGGTCGGATTTTGTCAACCTTTGACGTGTGGATATTGGGATTGGCTTCCATATGAAGTCAATCGAGTGTTTTGGACAGGCAACCGATAGGTTCGGTTATGTTACGTCTTGGTGGACATAAACGAGATTTTGGGTTTTGGAATCGAATTTCTGGGTGACGATTCAGGATTCGATTGCGAGCTCAAAAATGGATTACTGGATTTGGGTGCTGAATGATTATTCCAATGCTAGCTTACGGAATAATGATTTCGGATTCGAATTTGAAAATGGATTAAAAATATGATGTTTGGGTTTGGATTCGGAATTTCATACGAAATTGCGAATTCGGATTTGGAACTAGATGACGGGTGGAGCTCGTTTTGTCTCATGATGGTTTGGGCAAAGGTACTTCATTACTAGTACGCGTCTGGCTATGACCTGGGTGGTTGTAGGCGGATTGTTGGATTGATGTACGTACAGGGTACGTTATACGAGGATTGATACTGGTTAGGCTGAGTGGTGCCTAAATGGCGGTACATGGGATGTACCAGTGGTGTGTGATCAAACGTGTTGGTAATCGGCTTGGTTCCGATATCATTTGTTTGGTTGTGATCGTGGACTGGACATTGGATACAGTGCGCTGTGCAGAGTGATTTTGTCGGGTTCAGCGATTGTATGAGCAGGTGCTCTTAGCCACGGTTGGCTAGTGGAACCCTAGTATCGAGATGGGTGATCACTGCTGGGCTGGTATTCAATGCGTTCCAGTTACACCACTTGATTGAGTAAGTTGACGGTATACGTACACTCAGGATGAGTGAGTTGGTGGTCTGAGTAACCACGAGTAGCCTTGTGTGATTTTATCACACCGTGATTTTTACGCGTCAGGGTTCGCTGACGGAGTCGGCAATTATGGACATTGAGAGTATTTTGTGTCGCAGGATTGGGCTTGCCCTGCGAATGGTGATCATGTGGATGATCTTACGCTACATTGAGGGTGATGTGTGCGTGGTGGTGTTGTCACTGACTGGCTGATGGTTGGGGCTTTACTAGGGTGGTAAAGCTTAGTGATGACAGTTTGACTGATGGCGTCAGCATGGACTGACAAATGAGATTTGGTGACTCCCAATGGGAGCGAATGTAAGGATTTATTGGCAATGGAAAGGAACCCTCTAGCTGAAGGAGTCAGCTAAATGGTTAAGCGATTTTATCGCAGATCTGGTGATCATTTCCACTCGAGGTGGTCGAGTGTTGTTGCTATTATGACGTATGACTGTGATGGGATGTCTGGGTGCAGACGAGACTGGTGTTGCTCCAGTATGTGGGTGTACAGGTGTACACATGGTATGTGGTCGAAATGTTTTCCACAAGGTGGTTGTGGAATAAGGTTATTGGTAATTTCGAGGACGAAATTCTTTAAGGAGGGAAGGTTGTAACGACCCGTCCTGAATATCGGGATTTAATAATATTTTATTGTGATTTACTAATCTGGGATTAGTTGGGTGATTTCGGACGAATTGTGCAAAATGACGGTTTTGCCCCTGGGCGTGGGCAAACGTTGACTTTTATTTCGGATGGTCAAATGGACTTTGACCGATGACCGTGACGTAGTTCGGGACGTCACGAGTTCATAGACAGGCGGCACGTTCGATTCCGACATTCGTGGAAGAAGTTATCATGTACGGAAGTGCAAGGGCATTTTCGTAATTTGGACGAAATAAGGGGAAATGTTGACTTTTTGACCGAGATGTCCGATGGCCGAGGGCCAAGGACCGTTACGTAGGTTTCGTCGATACGAATCCAACGACAGGCGGCATGCCGAAATCGGAGATTCGACGACGAAGTTATGGTCAAGGAAACGAATTTACGAACCGAGGCTCCGATTAAAATAATAATATAATAATGAACAGTACCCAGTGACTGAACACACTTGGATGAGTGACAAGTGTCACTCATCCCTTAATTTGGGGCTTAAGACCAGGATCCATGTTTTGGGGGAACATTATGATTATGTTTATTAATTAATTAACTAAATTATTGTTTAATTTCCATTAAACCTCTTCTGCTCTCTTGGCCATGTACAACCAAATGGCATTTTCTTCCCACCTTCATTTCTCTTCCAATTCTGAAACTGAGAGTGTGTAATTGGAGAGAATTCAGAGACTAACTCAACTGGGATTACACGGGGGATTGTTTGGGTGAGGGAGACAGAGAAATCGAAAATTTGGTTTTTGGGAGGGAAATTCGAAATGGATGTTTTGAGCCGTGAGGGTCAAAATTGATGATTCAATTCGACTTCTGGGATCAAAACGAACATCTTTGCTTCAAGAACGAAGAGAAACCATGGCGGATTGAGGAAGAACTGAGCTTCCATGGCGGCTCAAAGTCGAGCTTGTGTTCAGTGGGTTTGAGGTAAGTAATTCTCAAATTGACCTTGTAGAAATGTCCCTTACACTCTCACGATGCTAACTGAATGAATTAATTTGGAAACCAGGGACGATATTGTGAAACCCGAATTGAAAACCCGTCGAGGATCGATCGAGAGTCGTGAGGATTTAGACCATGATTTGTGTAATTCGATTTACAGAACTTAAATGGTGATTGATTACAAGGGATCAGTTGAAAGAACGGATGGATTTGATGTTGAATTGGGTGTGATTGAACTGGGTCCTATCGCGGGTTTTTCAACCCGTTTACCAGAGAAACGGGCGAGGATGGTGACTGTAGCAGTCACTGTAGCAGGCGCGTGGCTTTCACGCGCAGCCACGCACGACGGCGCGTGACGGCGCGTGGGCACGAATCTCAAGGTGAGGTCAACATGACTTCTGTCCTATTTAATGTAACGAACATTTTGGAATTGGTTTCGTGTCGATCGGACACCGTCTCGATATTGTTCGGGATGTCCGAAGGTTTTAAATCCAGTTTAAAAAATAGTTAAAAATTCGGGAAAATTACGGGACTTAAATTGGATGTTAATGGTGAGGTTAGTAATCCTCTAATGTGTTTTGAACAGGATTGGGAGTCCCGGTGTTAGTGGTGTGGCCGGGAAAGGCCTATGGCACGCGTATCGAGGCGCTCGGTTAAACGGTCTGTGAGTGGACATTGGTTTCATAAATTCGATGCATGCATAACTGTTTTATGATTGTTATAATTATGATTAAATGATTTACTTTGGATATCGGTGAATTTAAAATGATTTCACGTATTTCGAGGTGAATTACGTATGTGCACGTAAACCGAGGTTTTCTGGATTTGCACCGATTTCCATAAATGTGGTTGGATATGATTTCATGAAACGGTTACGAACTTGAATAATGTAAAATCGGGCCAGGGGCCCAGTTGAACTATGAAATCGGGCCAAGGGCCCAGTTAACATGTGGATCGGGCCAGGGGCCTAATTAACTTGTGAAATCGGGCTAGGGGCCCAGTTGATTTCTACATACGATTGCGGGTCGGCGCCCCTAAAATGGAATTGAATAAATGTTTTCTGGTTTACATTTTATATATGTTCACATGCTGGAATCAATAAATGGTTTTGATGATATTTCGGTTATGGCACGTTTCACGGTATTGGGCTTGAGACCCGTCTGATGAAACTTAAAGATTGATTGGATTTTATCTATGTATATATATATTTTGCATGTGGATATCAATAAAATGTATTTGGTACTGCACTGTATAGATCCTTCCATATTATATTGTCTCCTCCGGATGAGGTACCCCGGAGAGGTCACGGACGTCTAGTACGTCCAGCGTCTATGACGCTAAGCATCGGGGATACTGTACCCGAACGGGGTTCGGGGATTGAACTCGGAAATTGAGACCCGAGTGGCACGCGTAGCCTTGTGATTGTGACCTTATTGACGTCAGGGACGTCAGACATCAGGGATGTCGGATTGGAGTGTATAGTGCAGTGGCTAAAATTATGGTTGGTTTATATTATATGCCTTATGGTTCATATTACTGGATTTATGAAATAACTCTTGGATTGACTTTTGGAAATTGAAACTATGCTTTGGTTTCCGGGCTAAGGCCCTAATGGTTATTTGTAAATAAATGTGTGATCATTGGTTTTTTTTGGCGCATGCATATGGTTTTACTGAGGGGCATAAATGTCTTATAAATGTTTTAAACAGACTTGTTTATTTTCGTCCACTCACAGCTTTTGTTTTCAATGCCCTTCAGGTTGATTCCGGATGCGACTGCAGCAGAAACTTGAGCATCGCACACCTCCTCCATCGATCCTTACGCACTCTGGGAGCCCGTTTGGGCAATGGCAATCGGTTATCCCTTGTCTGACGCCTCTTGTCAGACGGGAGCACGTCACATTCCATGGTAATCCCGGGGGGATTGGGATGGGTCGTGTCAACCGCCCACCAAACTGATCCCATTCGACTCCCCTAGGTCCTAGGGACACGACCCAATCCTTCAAATCGAACAAAAACCAACAAAACTAGACTTTGAAAATTCAGACACAACACCCACCGTCTCGGTTTCTCCCCCGCCGTGGACTGCAGCCGTGGCTCACCACCGTCCAGCCCTCACCATCTCAGTCTCTCACACTCCCTCAGCCACACTCAATGTAACACACACACACACAAGATGGATGATGGAGGTGGGGGATATGTGTGTTTGTATGGAGGGAATGAAAATGGGGTTTCGGGTGGGTTTGAAGAACAAAGAAGATACGAGAATGTTGATCAGATGAGAAATGAGAGAATTAGATGAATGATGAGGATTGAATGATTTAGATTAGATGAAGGGCTAGGATTGAGTGTTGGGTGGGTTTAATTATAAAATAATTAAAATACTAATATTTAATTAGTTAGATCCATTTTTTAGGGAAATTGGCCAATAGGATGAGTGACACTTGTCACTCATCCATGGGTCCCACTTAAAATATCTGGCCAATCATAATAGGCTACCTCATCATTGTCTTAAAGTACGTGCATGGTAAAATCGATCTTCCGTGACTCATAACTCTCCCGTTCGAAGTCCGATTTCAGCGTGCCGCATGTCTATGGTTTTGTATCGTCCCGATATACGTAACGGTCCTCGGCCCTCGGCCATCGGATCTCCCAGGTCAAAAGTCAACTATTTGCCCCTTTTAACCAAATTACCAAAACGCCCTTAAATTTCTGAACGTCATAACTTCTTCCTCGAGCGTCGGAATTGAACGTGCCACTTGTCTATGAACTTGTGATGTCCTGAACTACGTCACCGTCATCGGTCAAAGTCCGTTTGACTGCCCGAACAAAAGTCAACGTTTTACCCATTCTAGGGGCAAAACGATCATTTTGCATCGTTCATCCGATTTCGCCTAACTAATCACTGATTAACCTCACTAATCGTGATTAGTCACTAATGTAATCCAGGAATTCGGGACGGATCGTTACACACACCGACTAGCTCACACGCCCCGTGGAAAACCACAACACTCACATGTCAGACCCTCCCGCTTATCTTGAGAAGGCACACTGGTCAATACCTGACTTGTCCACCAATCGGCTCGAATCACTCTAGTCCAACTGGATATAACGTTGTACACTCTATCTTTTGGGGAACTTAGGGGACTAAAGGTATGTCTCTACACCGAGTTTGGGACAGTTTTTTAAGTCTCCAGTCAAGAAATTTCACCTCGGTCAAGAACTTGGGGGGGGACTTATGTTGATACCATATCAATCCAGACTCATTTGGGATCAATACCTGTAGCCCAACACACCCTTATAAAGCTCGAGGGGCCCAAGCCCACACTAGTAAACAAACCCTAGTAAGGGCTGACCAGCGTTTAACACGCGCTTTATCCATCATTATGACACGTGTCAGCCTCACATTGAATGCACATTCTCTCGTATAGGAAGAACATATTTATTATCACTCTTAGGCCCATACAAGAGGGGTCATTTTCCCATTAAAAGGTAACTATGTATTTACTATTCACATATACTTAGGAATTACTATTCACCATACTCCTTATACACACAGATCCATACTGACTTTAGCGTCGGAGTATCCTTAGGCTGGTACCACACCAGTGCCTACCTCTAACCGACGACCAATTACTCTCTTTTGATAGGTTAGTCTGAGGATATGTGACTAAGTAGAATTCTACCTGTAGTTGGAACATTTTATGCATCAACACAAGTGTTTTTTTCTTTTTACAAAATCATATTCAGAGTCATTTACCAAATGCGTTCTTAAATATTAAATTGAAAATTCTTGTTTTGTTTTAAAAAATTATCTTATAGCACAATGCCAAGAATCATTTTGCAAAACGATATCAAACAAGATTTAATATTTTGAATATCTTACTAAATCTTAATAATTGGAAAAGAAAAAAATTAGAAACTAAACATGTAAATAATTATATATTTTTATTTATTAAAGCACACGATATCATATTCAATTCACCATAAATAGGATAAAATGTAGGTAAATAATTCGGATAATAATTATTCAAATTAAATAATTTAAATGTTAATAATTTTCACTGGAGGTGTATTATTGTATATTACGAATGACCTAGAGGATTGAAAAAAGAAAGGAAACGTGGGAATAAATTTGGGTTTTCTTTAGGATGTCACTATCATAGTTAGTATCACCGTATACCGTACGCTCAGTTAGCGCCTCTTTACTAAAATAGGTCCTGCCGCTTACAATCCCAACCCATCCGCACACTTAAGTTCACACGTGTCATACTTCTTTCAGACACGCCGCCCGACACTACCGCCAATCTATCACCAGCTACTTTGAAGTTCCAACCAGATTCCAGATCTCAGATCCAATCCACGGCTCACATTCCTCCACGTCACTAGGACCCCAACCCTCTATTTAAATCCATCTTTTTCTCGAGACAGACACAAAGAGCGAAAAGAAGGCCAGCAGAAAACTCGAGAAATTCCATTGGTCTTCTGCTCCAAGTTCATTATCGGATCCGAGATCCGACTTGCCGGACTGTCCTAGCCGCAGATCTAGACGCCCCCGGCATCAACGGCGATTACGAAATGTACGCCCCTTTCTATTTTTAGACGCTCAGTATTTCTCTTCAATAATTTTACCAAAAAGCAATTTATCAGCGAAGTGAAGCCGTTTCGTCATTTCCGTTAAATCTCAGTCTCTTTATAAACCTAAGTCACGTAAGTCAGCGGCGAAGATGGCGCCGAGCACGATCCGGAAAGCGATCGGAGCCGTCAAGGATCAGACTAGCATCGGCATCGCTAAGGTAGCGAGCAACTTGGCCCCGGACCTGGAGGTTGCATTAGTCAAAGCGACGTCACACGAAGACGAGCCGGCGAGTGAGAAGCACGTACGCGAGATACTGACGCTGACGTCGTCGTCGCGCGGGTACGTCCACGCGTGCGTGTCGGCGGTCTCGAAGCGTCTGGGGAAGACGCGCGACTGGATCGTGGCGATCAAGGCGCTGATGCTTGTCCACCGCCTCTTGAACGACGGTGACCCGGTGTTTGGGGACGAGATTGTGTACGCCACAAGGAGGGGGACCCGCCTCCTGAACCTTTCGGATTTCAAGGACGAGGCTCACTCCAACTCCTGGGACCACTCTGCTTTTGTCAGGACCTATGCTTTGTATTTGGATCAGAGGCTGGAGCTCATGCTCTTTGAGAGAAAGAGTGGCACCGGCGGTGGCGGTGGTGGCGGTGGTATTGGAGATCGCCAGACCTCCAGTGGGTCGAGAGATAATGGTGGGTCGTCGAATTTCAGATCGCCGCCTCCCAGAAATTACGAATTTGAGTACGGAGGAGAGCGAGATCGAGAGTTTAGGGACTATGATAATGGAGGAGGGATGAGAAGATCGAGGTCTTATGGCGATATGAATGAATCGGCGCGTCGAAACGGGCGAGATGAGAAAAGGTCTGTGACCCCTTTGCGGGAAATGAAGCCAGAGCAGATTTTTGCAAAAATGGGTCATTTGCAAAGGCTATTGGATCGGTTCCTGGCGATCCGACCCACCGGATTAGCTAAGAACAGTAGATTGGTTTTGATTGCGGTGTTCCCGGTGGTGAGAGAGAGCTTTCAGGTGTATGCTGATATTTGTGAGGTTTTAGCGGTGTTGCTGGATAAGTTTTTCGACATGGAGTATCCAGATTGCGTGAAAGCTTTCGATGCTTATGCGAGCGCGGCGAAGCAGATTGATGAGCTTGTTGGGTTCTACGGGTGGTGCAAGGATTCGGGTTTGGCTAGGTCATCTGAGTACCCGGAGGTGCAAATGATCGGGAGCAAATTGCTTGAGACATTGGAAGAGTTTGTGAGGGACCGGTCCAAGGCAATCAAGAGCCCTGAGAGGAGAGTGGAGCCTCCTCCTGTGGCTGCAGTTGAGGAAGAGCCCCAAAATATGAATGAGATTAAGGCATTGCCGGCACCGGAGAGTTATACTCCTGCACCGCCTCCACCTGAGGTTGTGGTGAAGGCGGAGCCAAAGCCGGAAGTGGTAGGGGACTTGGTGGATTTGAGAGATGATGGGGTTTCAGCTGATGCTGAGGGGAATAAATTGGCTTTGGCTCTGTTTGCTGGTCCTGGTGGCAATGGAAATGCAAACAATGGGTCATGGGAAGCTTTCCCATCAGATGGGCAGCCCCAAATCACTTCAGCTTGGCAGACTCCCGCCGCAGAACCCGGGAAGGCCGATTGGGAACTGGCATTGGTGGAAACAGCAAGCAATTTAACAAGGCAGAAGCAAACTTTAGGCGGTGGGTTTGATCCGTTGTTGTTGGATGGCATGTATGATCAAGGCGTTGTGAGGCAGCATGTGAGTACTGCCCAATTGACTGGTGGAAGTGCTAGCAGTGTAGCATTGCCTGGTCCTGGGAAGAGCGCCACACCAGTATTGGCTCTTCCCGCACCAGACGGGACAGTGCAGGCGGTGAATCAGGACCCATTTGCGGCTTCGTTAACCGTGCCACCACCATCCTATGTGCAAATGGCGGATTTGGAGAAGAAGCAGCATTTGCTAGTGCAGGAGCAGCAGCTGTGGAATCAGTATGCCAAGGACGGAATGCAAGGGCAAGGCAGTTTGCAGAAAATGAGCGGGAGTGGGTACTATGGAGCAGCTCCTATGGCAATGACGCCGTATGGAATGCCTCCAGTCAATGGTATGGTACCGCCCCCGGCCGGGTACTATTACCCTTCTTCTTACTGATTCTTGTGATTGATGGTCCTCATGTTCTACCTATAGATGACTCACTCTTTGTTTATTTGGATGATGTTTTTCTAGTGTTTTCTTTTTTTGAATGTTGTATGAATTGTTATAAGCCTGATCTTGCATGAAAGTGTCGGGGAAAGTGAGGGGGAATACTGAAATGAAGAGATTAGTCATTGTGGGGGGTGGTTTTGATGCTCGGATATACCATAAAATCGATTTGTGATCCATGTCTCTTTGTGGTTTGTGATATTAGTATTTCTTAGACATTTTTCCTTTCCCATAAACCAAAATCTCTCTGATCATTGTTTTGGGGCCCAAATTTCATTCATTTGATTCGATATCCTTATGTATATGATGCACAACCGATATCCTTATGTATATGATGCAAAACCAATCAGGCCATTCGAAGTTTGTCGACATTGGCCTTGTAATAATATGCAGGATTGAAAAGTTTGTATGTTCTTTGATTCTGAAGTTTGATGCCTTGTGATGTTATGGATGCAAGATTTGATGAGGGAAAACTCTCATGCTGTTTCAATTATGTTTTACCTGTCGGCCTAACTAAATCTGAATCCAATTTGAACAATATTTGACTTTATTTAATTTAATTGGGATAATTATGTTTCTAATGTAGACAAAAAAAACCCAACTTCTATGTTAGAAACCAAAGAGGGAGGTGTTATTTACATGGACCGTATTACTGACCAAACATTTTTCTAATACGTATGAGGTCAACTGTCAACATATATTCTCGGGGACTAAATGGATAACCTTTTTTTTCTCTGTTTTTCCGAGGACGACATACAAATATACAATACAGAGAAAGAGTCCAAACCCAGCTTCAATTTCAAGATCTAAGGTGTCAAAGAAAGCAACCAGAATTAAATGAAAACGACCTTCTTTGTCAGATTTGACGACTGTTACTTGTAATAACTGATAAATCCAAGTTACTTATACTAATCCTAATCTTAAATCTTTAAATCACTCATAAACCAAATCGAGAATGTCACACTGGTATTATGGTTTGGTTTCGGTGGTACTTATCAATGCTAAGGTTATAAATCATATAATCCCAACTTTAGAAATTGTTATATATATATATATATATAAAAATATCAAGGGTCTTATTAATTAAAGAACCTCCGCACAAGGAAAAAAAAGTAACTCTTTCGCACTAGCCGCACTAGTAAGTCTGGGAAGGGGTTAAATCTGTTTAAGTAGTGTTGGATTCATATCGTATCATAAATTCCCTGCGCCCCAAACATATCAATCAGATTTGTTTAATAATTGTTTCAAGAATGAGCAACTTAAATCCGACTCGTTAATGAATCAGGTAACTCGTGTAATTTATTTAATGAACATGTTTTTGAAATTCGATTTAACCTTATACCTTGTTTAACCTGTTTAAACTATTTGACCTTCTAACTTTATTAATTTATATTATACACACTAAAATTCAAAATATACTACAAAATATCATCAACATATTATGAACTCATCATCAAATAATCTTGAAATTGCAAAGAATTAAAAGGTATATTGGTAGGTAAATAGGTAGATATTTGAGTCAATAATTGACATATTTATTAAACGGGTTAATATGTTATTATATGGATTAACGGGTTCAGTTGAGACTCACTCGTATGTTAAACGTCTCATACTAGATTTGATCCTAAATTTAATTCGTGTAGATTGATTTGAATAAATTTCGTATAACTTTCGAGTTGTTTCAGAAATTTTCATCCTTAAATATTAGCATCATTTAGAACAGAGGCAATGGATTCCAAGTTTTTCTTAATGATTAAGAAAATATAATTGTTGGCTCACTTTCCCGTTTATCTCGTTGAATGAGCACTGAAATGATTGTGCTCTTTTAAGTTTATTAATTCTAAGCTTTTTACTTCAGTTGTCCCTTGAATTTTCCATTGAATCTTAGTATCTTCTCAGATGAATTTTTGTCTCAAAAGACTCCTAAAACTTGTATTCCGTAAAAAAGGTTACCTCGTTCTGTCAAAAATTTTCAAAAGGTGTTATAGCTTTCCCACCTATGTGAAAGATCTTATACTTGCACACCCTATAGAATTTCGCTATGTGGCAAACCAATTTCCATACCAGCGCCTAATATTATTTATTAAAATGTGTGTTTTAATTAAATTAGATGGGAATGTCTCAAATACCCTCATTAATTTGACACCATCTCTCATCTTCTTCTATAGTTTACCCTTACTATAAGAACACAAACCTAGAAAATTTGGTTTTCCATCTCTCATCTATCAGCATCTTTATCTACCCTCACTACAAGAACACACCTTAATCCTAAGAAGTTGTGGACCCGCCAAAAACAAAGAAAAATAAGCAACTACAATATCAGTCAAGGATTTGAAACAAAAAACCCAGCAAAGAAAAAAAATGCATGTTCTAGCCTTGTTAATCACATGCAATCACCGGTTTTTCAGAGAACGAAGGTTAAGGATAATTGCAAAGTAATACAGAACCAATGTTCAGCATGTTGGTTCTTTTCCACAAGTCGCTGTGAGTTTGCAAACTAATCAAATTTTGGTATCAAATAAATAATAAATGGAGTTATATTAATAAATAAGATATGATTGGACTTTAATTTATGATAAGGACTAGGACAGTTAATGAAGCGGTTTTCACCCCCTTTCTCCATTTTTGTTGATGGTTCATTTTTAATAGGGAGAAATAGTTGTCAACAGTTTGAATATAAATGGAATGGTCTCTGCTCTCGTTTCACACGCCAAAAAAAATTTGTTGAGAGCTTTTGGTATTTTGGAAATAGAGAAGAGAAGATCGTTGCAATTTTGAATCATGTCAGGTTAGAAATGTGTTCATTGATTCCTTTGAATCAATTAACTGAATTAATGGTATAGTACACATGTGATTTAAGAGATTGATCTGCACTGTTCAAATTATGTGTTTATGTTCTATTTCTGATTGATTGTGGTTTATTGAGTTTAGTTGGATTTCTTGTATCTATACAAAACTATCCTTAAAGATTTAAAAAATGAAGGTGATTAGTCAGACTAAAGATCAGACTAAGAAAACTCCTATGTTTATTTTAAATGGCTGCTCTTCAATTAGAAGCCCAAAAGAAGAGGAAAATTTCGCTTGCAAAGACTCTCCTCCTTAGAATGACAAAATGGATGAATGGTTTGATCTGTTGCGGAAAATAGTAGAATGGAAATAATAACTCAACCCACAAAAAAGGATAAATATGCAAGGAAATAAAAGAGCAAAGAATAGAGAACACCGGATATAACGTGGTTCGGCAATATGCCTACGTCCACGGGGCAACAACAACAAGAACCTCCACTAATGAAATTAGGGATACAAAGAGATGCACAACTTCAAGAACACTACTTGAAGGAAACTCTCTCTCTCACACTTGTTTTGCTACCAACACTACAACACTCAACACTCTCAACTTAGAGTGGACACTCTTCACTCTCTACTTGGAGGAAGATGTTTCTCTTGGATGAGATTGATGGAATGAGCAAATGACCTCTCCTTATATAGGCCAAGGAGGAACCATCTAAATGCTTTCATTAATGCTTCACCCACCCACTTACTTCATTTTGGATCCCACTTACCTACAACCAACTACTACATTTTGGATCCCACTTACCTACAACCACCTACTACATTTTGGATCCCACTTACCTACAACCACTTACTTCATTAATGCTTCAAATAACATTTTGTAGATATATTTGAAATTTGGGCCTAGATATTTTACAATCTCCCCCTCTAGGCCAACTAGGTCTAAACGACGTGACTTCTACTTGAAGTCCACTCCAGCGGATTTGCTGCAATACGCCAACTTCTGTTGTGTAACAACTTTTGTCAACATATCTGAAGTGTTCTTGTTGGTGTGAATTTTCCTCAACTGGAAAAGCTTCTTTGATACTGCATCTCGAATCCAATGATAACGGAGATCAATGTGCTTCGTGCGAGGATGGTACACTGAATTTTTACTTAAATGAATAGCACTCTGACTATCACAATGTACCACATAACTTTCTTGCTTCACACCCAATTCTTGAATGAACCTCTGCAGCCAAATCATCTCCTTGCCTGCTTCATTTGCAGCAATATACTCAGCTTCAGTGGTGGATAAGGCAACACATTTTTGTAACTTAGACTGCCATGAAACAGCTCCCCCTGAAAAGGTGAATAAGTATCCAGAAGTGGATTTTCTAGCATCAAGGTTTCCTGCCAAGTCTGCATCCGTGAAACCTTCTAACATCGGTTTTGATCCACCAAAGCACAAGCACAACTTTGAAGTGCCTCTCAAATATCTGAGTATCCACTTGACTGATTCCCAATGCTCTCTGTCAGGGTTAGAGAGATACCTACTAACAACACCAACTGCATGTGCTATATCTGGTCGAGTACAAACCATAGCATACATAAGACTACCAACAGCTGATGAGTAGGGAATACCTGCCATCTTGTCCATATCCTCTTGTGTAGTTGGGCATAAACTTCTGCTTAACTTGAATTGATTACCTAGAGGTGAGTTCACTGGCTTAGCTTCTTTCATGTTGAACCTCTCAAGCACTCGTTCAACGTACCTTTCCTGTGACAACCATAGCTTCTTCGCCTTCCTGTCACGAGTGATCTCCATGCCCAAAATCTGCTTAGCTGGACCTAAGTCTTTCATATCAAATGATTTTGACAAATCTGACTTCAACTTGTGAATCATAGCAACATCGTGCCCCACAATCAACATATCATCAACATAGAGCAATAAAATGATGAAGTTACCTCCGGTGAACTGCTGGATATACACACATGGATCAGCATCTGTTCTCTTGTACCCATGACCCAACATGAATGAGTCAAACTTCTTGTACCATTGCCTCGGTGCCTGCTTTAGCCCGTACAAGCTTTTCTTCAACTTACAAACCATGTGTCCTTTTCTCTCAACTTCAAAACCTTTTGGTTGCTCCATGTAAATTTCCTCTTCCAAATCACCATGCAGAAATGCTGTCTTCACATCCAACTGCTCCACCTCAAGATCCATGCTAGCTGCCATGCCCAGAATAACTCGGATAGAAGTCATCTTAACCACTGGTGAGAATATCTCGTCGAAATCGACTCCTTCCTTCTGCCCAAAACCCTTGACAACCAAGCGAGCCTTGAACTTTGTCAACTGCTCATTCTCGTCCCTCTTCAACTTGAACACCCACTTATTTTTGAGTGCTTTTCTGCCTTTAGGAAGCTCCACCAACTCATAGGTGTCATTCTTCAATAAAGACTCCATCTCAGACTTCATTGCCAACATCCATTTGTCATTGTCTGCATGAGTCTTTGCCTCCTCAAAATTTTCAGGCTCTCCATCACCAGTCAACAGAATGTATCTGGAATGCGGGTCATCCCCATCACTGGTCGTGAGAATATACTGTGAAGAAGGATACTTAGTATTCGGCTTCGGCACTCTGTTTGATTTACGAACTGGTACTTGGGAAATCTCCGGTTGCTCCTCCTGGCTTGGCTCCCCCTGAATTTGATCGTCCTGATCATCGTCTTCAGGTTCAGACACTATCTCAGCACCTTCTGCTTCAGCCATGTCAGGAACGTCTTCATGTATAACCTCTTGAGCTCTGCCACTGGGTTCTTGTTGCAGCGGTGATGAATCATAGGTGAGTTGGCCTGCATTTTTAACTGTCTCCTTATCAAGATCTGCCACGGTCTGATCTTCAAAGAAGTGTACATTTCTGCTTCTGAATAGCTTGTTGGTCTTTGGATCCCACATGCGGTAGCCCATTTCTTCATTGCCGTACCCGAGAAAGATGCACGGTGTGCCTTTGTCATCTATCTTCAATCTTTTCTCGTCAGATACACGTGAAAATGCTTTGCACCCAAACACTTTCAAGTGTGAATATGAAACGCTTCTACCGGTCCATACGCATTCGGGAGTCTCAAAGTTCAATGGTACACTTGGTGATCGGTTGATAAGGTAACAAGCAGCTGACACTGCTTCGGCCCAAAAACGCTTTGATAGATTGGCTGTCTTCAGCATGCACC
This sequence comes from Prinsepia uniflora, assembly GCA_032719365.1. Classification (NCBI taxonomy): domain Eukaryota; kingdom Viridiplantae; phylum Streptophyta; class Magnoliopsida; order Rosales; family Rosaceae; genus Prinsepia; species Prinsepia uniflora. The sequence goes on from CM064862.1 coordinate 56,045,674, forward strand.
TGACCTTCTCCAGAATGGTGCGGTTCATCCTTTCAGCTACACCATTATGTTGTGGGGTGCCAGGAATTGTCTTTTCATGCCTAATGCCATACTTCGAACAGTAATCTCTGAACTCGTTCGAAGTGTACTCTCCTCCATTGTCGCTGCGGATACATTTGAGGGCTCTCCCAGTCTCCCTCTCCACCATGACATGAAACTGCTTGAAGGTTTGGAATACCTGACCTTTTGATTTCAACAAATATACCCAAACCTTTCGTGAAACATCATCAATAAAGGTAACAAAATATCTATTACCACCTAGTGATTCAACTTCCATAGGGCCACAAACATCAGAATGTACTAGGTCTAATATTTTTTCTTTTCTTGTGAAGGTACCAGAAAAACTGACTTGATTTTGTTTGCCATATAAACAATAATCACAAGAGTCGAGTGAGGTACCTTTGGCAAAGGGAATGAGAGACTTCTTTGCCAAAACTTGCAATCCCTTCTCACTCATATGGCCTAATCTTTTGTGCCATAGATTTGGATGAGAATCGTCCGCGACATTCAACTCTCCTTTGCAAACCTTCCCATATGTCTTGTAAAGGGTGCAGCACAACTTCCCTCTAGCGATGACTAGCGATCCCTTGGTAAGCCTCCACTTTTGATCTCCCCCATGATGATGGAACCCTTGTTTATCAAGCACACCGGTTGACATTAGATTGAGACGTAAACCAGGAACATGTCTCACATCTTTCAATAGCAGCTTGTTGCCCAAATCAGTCTCGAACAAAACATCACCTATTCCTGATATCTTGGAATAGCTATCATTGCCCATCTTCACTTCCCCAAAGTCTCCGGCTTTGTATGTGGTGAAGAACTCCGAGTGCGCCATGGCATGGAAAGATGCTCCAGAATCAACTACCCAAGAAATGTTTTTATCTTCATCAGCATGTAGGCAATCATTGTCAAGAGACAACAACTCACATGCTTGACTGGACACAGTAGCGGTAGCTGCAGTATTGGTTGTGTCCTCCTTCTTTTGGTAGGTTGAGCCATCTTTCCCATCCTTCTTGTTATTCTTTAGTTTGTTGCAATTCTTCATCATGTGGCCATAGAGATTGCAATTATGACACCTTCCATTGAATCGTGTCCTCGAACGGCTTGTACTTCTTCCGCGATCTCGACTGGGACCTTTACTCTTGCTCCTTCCTCTATTCTCCGTCACAAAGACTTGACTATTATCGGAACTAGATGACTTTCTCCTAGTCTCTTCATTGAACATGTTGTCTTTAACATTATCCATAGATAACACACCATTGGGAGCAGAGTTACTTACAGTAATGACAAAGGTCTCCCAGCTGTCGGGCAAAGATCCAAGAAGCAATAACGCTTGAAGCTCATCCGCGATCTTCATGTCCATCGTGGCCAATTGATTGACAGTGCTTTGGAAGTTGTTGAGGTGCTCAGTCACCCTTATGCCCTCCTTATACTTCATGTTGACAAGCTCCTTGATGAGAAACGCTTTCTTCGATGCGGACTTTTGTTCGAACAATGACTCTAACTTCAACCAAAGAGCATGGGCGTTAGTCTCGTTGGACACATGGTGGAACACACTATCATCCACCCATTCACGAATATGGCCAATAGCCTTGCGATTCAACTTCTTCCATTCAGCATCTCCCATATTCTCAGGCTTGCCTTCCTCTCCTTCTATGGGCTCATGTAGATCCTTGCAATAGAGAATGTCCTCCATTCTCGGCTTCCATGTAATCCAATTGGAGTGGTTGAGTCGAACCATGGTACTCCTTGAGCCTTCCATTCTCAACGAACCTAGAGCTCTGATACCACTGTTGCGGAAAATAGTAGAATGGAAATAATAACTCAACCCACAAAAAAGGATAAATATGCAAGGAAATAAAAGAGCAAAGAATAGAGAACACCGGATATAACGTGGTTCGGCAATATGCCTACGTCCACGGGGCAACAACAACAAGAACCTCCACTAATGAAATTAGGGATACAAAGAGATGCACAACTTCAAGAACACTACTTGAAGGAAACTCTCTCTCTCACACTTGTTTTGCTACCAACACTACAACACTCAACACTCTCAACTTAGAGTGGACACTCTTCACTCTCTACTTGGAGGAAGATGTTTCTCTTGGATGAGATTGATGGAATGAGCAAATGACCTCTCCTTATATAGGCCAAGGAGGAACCATCTAAATGCTTTCATTAATGCTTCACCCACCCACTTACTTCATTTTGGATCCCACTTACCTACAACCAACTACTACATTTTGGATCCCACTTACCTACAACCACCTACTACATTTTGGATCCCACTTACCTACAACCACTTACTTCATTAATGCTTCAAATAACATTTTGTAGATATATTTGAAATTTGGGCCTAGATATTTTACATGATCTAGCTAAAAAAAATAAAGAATCACCGTCATCAGCTGCAAGAACCTAACCACCGAAGTCTTCCCCACAACTCTTATCTTTTTCACCATCATCGATTTCGTCACCGTGTGCAGATTCGGTGCAGCTGCTGTCGCTGGTTCCTCTTAAATTCAGTGCTAACATCATTGCCAATTCGACTTGGTTTATTGTGAAGGATGAAGGCTGGATTCTGCAAGCACCTCTCCTCCCATGCCTCTATTAGCACTTTCATTGCTTCTTCGCTGCAATAATCCTCTCTTATGCCACCACCACTCAGACCTGGATGACCTTGTGACGGTAGAGCTAGGGTCAGGATTTCGTTCTAAGGCATCAGCACCGGAGTATGTGCCAATGGCACCTCCACTGTCACCTTTATCCGATCGTTCTGCCTCGGAAATCTGGTGCCTCTAGATTCCGGCGACTGGATCTCGTTCCATCGTGGCAGTGCGGGTAAACCGTAGAAGAAGATGAGAGATGGCATCAAATTGGTGAGGGTATTTGAGACATTCCCATCTAATTTACTGAAAACATATATTTTAATAAATAATAGAAGGTAATGGTGTGGAAATTGGTGTAGCAAAATTCTATAGTGTGCGAGTGCAATATCCTCCAAGTAGTACCACATGAGAAAAGTTTTGAAATGTTTTGACGAAACTAGATAGCTTTTTTGATGAAATACAAGTTTCAAGGGTAATTAAAGTAAAAAGTTTTAATTTTATGGAAAATTCTATGGTGCCCTTTATTAAAAAAATATCCATACCATTACTTTTTATTTAAATAATGAATTAATTTAGATCACTGATTAAATTGAACTTATTTTTTTAACTGTTGAATATATTTGAATAATCCACACCATTGAATATATTTTATGTTTAATCTTATTCGTAGATTTTCTTGTACTTTTTTAGCAGACACAAAAATAATAATCGTTGTTGCACAATCTTGCCGCAAATAACCTTCCCCTTCCCACACAACCTAGCTTGCAGCACAGCCTTGATGTTTCGTTCATTTTTTAAGGAATTTTTTTTATTCCCCCAATTCTCTCTTCTTCTTCAATTTTGTGAAGACCCATTAGCTAAGTGATTATGGATTAAGAAGATGATTTCAACAATGATAACAATATGGATTCCTACGATTATGAAGGGAAGTATGGCAATGCTTATGATGAATTTGTTTTTTTTTTCCTTGCAAATTGAAGAATTTGTTTAGTTATTAGGTAAATGGAATCGAATCATTTCACGTTGATTACAATTATGAATGTCAATATTATTTTGGTTCATCGGTTTGAAAGATTTATAGTAATCATGATCACTTTGATCAATTATTATTTTATTTGATCAATTAAGCAATAAGAATATTAGGGTTTGAATGTTCTGTTTTATTCTGGTGAAAGTGAACCCGCGTGGTTGGACAATTTCGCAATAAGAAATTAAGGTTTGTTCTTTTAGTTTTTATTTTTATTTTATGTTAACATAGCCATGTTATAACATGTAATTTATCTATTATAATATAGGTAAATATAACAACATATCTAAACATGATAACGAATAAGTCTATATTGTTGAGAATAATGTTATTCAATTAGTAGGCATTACATATGCATGTTATACCAAATAGTGTACATGTATGATAGAAATATTGTAGTTAACTCTATGCATTATAACATATATTTCGTAGTTGCAACTTAAGCGAGTATCGTTATATTTTGATTTGTATGATGTAACATTTGATTACACTGTAATAACAACATGATTCTGTTATAACATATCTTATATTGTTGTAGTCTTTACTTATTATGTTATAACATCATACTTATGTTATAAGATATATTATACTGTTGAACTTATTTGTATTATGTTATAACTATGTAGTAGTTGTAACATTATATATAAGATGTTATAACAGATCAACCATATTATAGCAATGTTGTTATAGTTAATCTAATTGTTTATTTAGGTACGTGGGATGACGGATCAAACTTTTCCCTAGGTCAATCAAGGTTGTTTGAAACTGAGGATCGGTCTAATCTAGAAAATGTTATAAGAATGATGTTTGAAACAATAAATGAAGCATGAATGTTCTATAACAAATAAGCATGACATATGAGTTTTAGCATTAGAAGGGATTATAGGAAGGTCGAGGCGACATGCGGCTTCATTTGCATTCATGTTTGGAATGAGAGCATATGTAGCTTCATTTGAGTTTTGGTACTAAGTAAAAGTTGGGCCTTCATTTGCATTCATGTTTGGAATGAGAACATATGTGGCTTTTAATGAGTAATTTAGGGTACGCAATCAATACTATTGTTAGAATTGTGTAGTATGCAATATTTCTTTCGTAAGTAATTATGAGCTTGAAATTATAGCCTTTATAATAGAAACATTAGTCCCTTGGTAATTTATGTTTATTCGTGCAGTTGATATTCCATTCTTGAAGCAACATCCATTATAGTAAGAATTTGCACTTGAAATAAAAGGTTGTCATTAGAGAAAATTTATTTAGGTTTTACAATAAGGTTATCAATTAAATTGGAATTGCACTTATATGTTTTAAGAACAACTCAAAAACAAGATCCATAACTTCAAGAAGCATTGTTTGACAAAGCACATGATATTATGTATAATTCTTATATATATATATATATATATATATATCCATGAAGGAAAAAGTACCCATACAAGAAGATGGTGAACAAGATGGAGAAGAAACTGGTGAAGATGATACTGAATATGAAGATGAACTCTGAACTCTAAACTCTCCCCCCTCCCCCTCCCCCGCAACCTTTTCTTTGCTCTCTTGGTCTGAACTCTGAACATCCCCTTCTTTCCTAATCCATAATGACTAAACATAACACCCCTCCAAATGTGACTCTTCCCCTGTTCTCTCCTTCTGAACCCACCTGTAATGAGACAAGGGCGCAACCCGCCTCCTCTTTTGCCCTCTCCCCGTCCGACTCTTGTGGAGGCGCTGTTGTTGGCCCGGATTTCTTGGCACTTTGCCACCCCTCCCCACACCTGGGTAACCTAAGATATGGCTCTCGTGTTGTCGATGGTAAGGTGTTGAGTGCAATTTTCTTACAAGATGGGATCGGTGCTGCAGATAGCCCGTCGTGCCTTCAGTGTCTGGACAGCTCTAGGTTGGTCTTGCTGCAACCAACCGTTCCCTCTGCTAGTAGTGACGGTTTTAACCCACGCGACAAGTCTGGCTTCGAACAATCGCTTTCTATGGAACCTCTATGTGACTGAAGTCTTAGTGTGGGTACGAAGTCGGTGAATTCGGCTGAGGTGACGGGTTTGGACCCGCATGCGTGTGTGTATAGGTCAGATGTCTCTGCTTTGGGGGGACAGGGTGGAGTCTTTGGTACTAGCGTTGTGCCTAATCCAAATTTGAATGCAGCTACCTCAAAAGTTTCCTATAGTAAAGCTTAACTAGCAAAGGAAAAGGAATGTGTGGGGCCCAAAAGTTGAAATTTATTGAGCCTAAAATAGTTAATGGGCGCAAGGTAGTGTCTCCCCTGCTGCTGCTGCCGAAATTGGAGCTAAAGACTAGGAACATTGCCTAGTTGGGTATTTCATTGATCGTAAATTACCTAAATTACCTTTCAATGTTATTAATGTACTTACGAGGAAATTGTAGACTAGCCGGGGGCTTTGTGATGTGCTGGCGGATGGAAGTGGTTTTTTCTACTTCAAATTTTTGAATATAGGGTCTTGTTTGAATGTTCTTGAGGGAGGACCTTAGCATGTTGTGGATCGCAGCTTGTTCCTCTTAAAATGGAAGAAGGGTATGTAACTCACTAAGCATGCTCATACTAAGGTACCTATATGGGTCAGATTTACCAATGTCCCATTGGAACACTGGAATAAGGAGGGTTTTAGTCATATTGCAAGCGTTGTTGGAAAACCCTTGTATGTTGATTCATTTACGTTTTCAAGGAAACGTATTGCCTTCATGAGAATTTGCATTGAGGTTGATGCCCGTGAACCTCTCATTGATTCCTTAGACATTCATGACCATGCTGTGGATTCCTTATGTTATTGAAGTCAAGGTGGAGTATGTCAGCCGTCCTCGATACTGCTGTAAATGTAATACTTTTGGGAATAATGAACCCAAGGCCAAATCAAGTGGGGTAAGTCAGAGCAAGTTGCTGCTTACTAATCTCTTTAATGTTGCTGTTGTGGGCCTTAATGAGCCTTTTAGTGACCCAAAACCCACTCTAAGTGAAGTTCAACCTGAGGGGACACCTACTACTAAACTAAACATTTTGACTCAAGACCCCACACCTGATTTCAATGTTATCCAACATCCCTCTTGTCATGTCCCTATTTCCAATCAATTCCAATCCCTTGGCGATGAGGGCGGTGAAACTGAGTGCGTAGATGGAGTTGTGAGCATTTCGAACATGGATGGAGTTTCAAAAGGAGGGCTTGTCGAGTGTTGCTTGGCTGATGTTATTAGTTCAACACCTAAGGAGAGTTTGAAGAAGGCTATCAAGAAAAAAAAGAAAAAAGGAAGAACAAATAAGTGGAACAAGCAGATCGTGGGTGTCAATCCCCGTGGGCAATGTGTAATGACCCGTCCCAGAAATTAGGGCTAAGACATTGATTAAGGAAGGATTAGTGAGCAGAGATTGAATGAGAGTTAGTGAGTGAGTTGAGGAGGTTTGGAGGTGCAGTGGTTGTGTGTGTGTGCGGTTGTGAGTCACGGGAAACCAGGGGGAAAACAGAGAGCAAAGAGGAATTTTGGGTAGTGGTGCTGCCGTGTTCGATCAATCGAGACTGGTGGAGGTGTCCAGAGGCTGGAGGTGGACTGGAGGAGTCGTGTCCTCACGGCTGAGCTCAGGACGGTGACCGGAGCCCAGGTAATTCCTTAACTTTTCCTCTATGCTCTGTTTTGCCGTCGATTTTCAAATTGAAAGTCGTAAAGTCTGGGGTTGAGTCGACGGTTTTAGTGAGTTGGGTAGAACTCAGTGAGGTTCTAGGAAGGGTTTAAGGTAGCCACCGTGACGGGGGGTGACCGGGTTGGCTGGATCGTGAGACAGGGGAAGTGTTCGGGTTTTGTGCGAGCTTGAGTCGACAGGCTATAGGTCGAGTCGAGGTGTTTGGAGTAGGGGAATGGGTAGCTTAGGATGGGATGAAGAAGATGGTGAAGAAAAGAGTTGATTTGGTGGACGGACGACGGTGAATCGGTCACACCGGTTCGAGTTGCAGAGACCGGTTCGAACCAGGTCGACCAGAGGTAGACGATGACACTGTAGCTGGCGCGTGAGGGCCACGCACAGCCACTTTGGGCGGTGCGTGGGGGCGCGTGCGGCGGCGGTTGGGAAAACGGTCAACATGGTTTTTGGTTTAGGTGTTGTGACGAGCCCATTGGAATTGGTTTCGGGTTGTTCGGACGTCGAATCGAAGTAGTTCCGCGAGGTGGAAAGTGTAGGGTTTCGGTTCGTTACGATTAGGACCTGGGAATTTTTGGGGAAAATTAGGAGAGTCTTGGTAGACGTGTTAGTAACGTTCTTGGGTGATTGTTGACAGGATCGAGACTTCCCGAGAAAGCTGAGGAACGTACGAGACGTTCGGGACGCGATTGAGGGCTTGGTATCAGTGAGTGGACCCCTTCTATATAACTGAGCATGCATAACTGCTTTTAATTACTTGTTTTATGGTTTTAAGCATGATTCTATGTTTATCGAATATGTTTTGTTGGTTTTACATAATTACACGTTCTTCGAGTAAGTTCGGTTTCGGCACGTTTTACGAGAAAATGGTGATTTCGGAATATGAGGCTATGGTTTTGGGCTTTTAAATGATAATTGGGTTTAAATGTTTATAAAGGGATTTTGAAACATGATTTCTTTCGGTTTTGAAATCAGATTTCGAGAAGCGAGATTTGGTTTAAAGTCGGAAAAAGTGGATTTCCGGATTTGGGTTCGGAATGACGGTTCTGGATGCCGGAAGGGCATCAGACGGTGATTTCGAATTCGGGTTTGGATGTGGATTGATAAATGGTTTTCAAATGGTTTTGATTGGATTTGCTGGATCTGGTTATTGGGTTTAAAGACCCGGATTATGTTTGACGGGGGACGGGCCCAGATTGAGTTTAAAGACTCGGATATATTGATATTTCCCCCGTAGGCCTATTGAGTTTAAAGACTCGGGAGTTTAAAGACTCGGATATTATTGAGGCCTGGATTGAGTTTAAAGACTCGGGAGTTTAAAGACTCGGATAGGTCCAGCAGGTTTGATCGGATAATGATGGCTTGGTATTATGTTTTCTGATACGGTTTTATGATGCTTATGACATGATTTTTAGAACTGTTTTATTTGATAATTCTGCAAAATGTTTTTATGATGATCTTTATGTGATCTATAACTGCTTTTGGTAACTAGGTTATGCATGTGATTTCAAAACGGAGGGCCAAACCCTGTGTTCGTATAAAATGGTTTTGAAACTTTTATTTTGTATGGTCCACTCACACCTTTTGTTTTAACTTGCCCTCTAGGTCGTGGAGCTAGAGCGGGGTTTCGGCGTCGAGGCAGCGTCAGAGGCATAGAAGTTACGAGAGTGACCCCGAAGTGTTTTAAGTTTTCCGTGTGCGTGTATCTAGCTACCATTTTTCTTTCTTTTGTAGTTAGTACTAAGCTCTGTAAACACTTAAACTTCGGGATGTTTTGTATAGTTTCTCCTACGTCTGACTGAGTACTTTGGTGGCTTCGAGTGAGTTTACTTTGGTTTTGTGTCGGGGTGTCAGACAGGAGCAGGGTTTACCTCGGTTTTTGGGGTGAAACCGGGGTGGGTCCTGACACAATGGGCTTGCCTTCTGAAACAAATAAGGCTATCTGATATTGATGATGATTAAGTTCACCTGCTGGAACATCTGAGGGATTAATGGGCTTGCTCGGAAATTGGAGGTTGGGAATGTTATCAGAGAGTTAAATATTTATGTTTTGGGTTTGGTTGAAACAAGGGTGCGATGGGCGAATGCCAAGAAGGTCAAAGATGTTATCAATTCGAATTGGTGTTGGTGTGACAATTATGATCATCACTTGAATGGTAGAATTTGGATTGGGTGGGACTCGTCCCGTGTCCGTGTTGGGGTGTCGAAAATTTTGGACCAGGTCATCCATACATCTGTGGAGGTTGTGGAGAATGGTTTGAAGGTGTTTTTCTCATTTATTTATGGTTTTAATGTTGAACGCAGGCGGTACGAGCTGTGGACTGAGCTAGTTTTTCATGGTAATTCGGTTGGGACAGCACCCTGAGCTGTAGCTGGAGACTTCAACGAAATTGCCCATTCCATTGAGCAAGAGGGTGGTAGTCCGATTTAAGATGTTGGGATGCGGGAGTTTCAACGCTGTCTGTATGATTGCTCTCTGGCTGACCTGAGGTATACTAGGAACTTCTTCACTTGGTGGAACAACCAAAATCCTCAAAGAATTGTGAGGAATCTTGATCGGGTCCTTGTGAATGAAAGTTGGTTTGATTTTATCCTTAAATCTAATGCGGTGTTCCTCAACCCAAGATCCTCTGATCACTTTCCTGGGGTAGTGAACTTGGGTATTTCTGAAGTCAGACGTAACAGGTCTTTTAAATTCTTCAACTTCTTAGTGGACCTCTCTGATTTTATCCCCATTGTGGAACAAGCTTTCAATATCCCTTGTGAGGGATCGCTTCAATATAGGCTGGCTTTTAGTTTGAAATTGGTGAAAGCGGCCTTGAAACGGTTGAATCGTAGTAGTATTGTGGATGTATCTAATGTTGTGTAACATGCCAAGGTGGAGCTGGATCGTTGTGAGTCCTCCATGGTTGCTTATTCTTCAAATAAGATGTTAATTGATCGAGAGAAATCTCGTATCAAGGTTTACGCTGATTGTTTGTTGGATGAGGATAGTTTTTTTAGACAAAAGGCTCGTGTGCAATGGATGGAGGCTCGGGATCAGAACACCGCTTATTTTGATAAGGTAATAAAGAAACAGATTAATAGGAACAATATTGATTACATCAGGCTTGAGGATGAGTCTACTACTACTTCTCCAAATGAGATTAAAGATAAGGCTATTTTGTTCTTTAGAAACCTGTTGGGGAGTGAGATACCCCTAGGGCGTTTGAGTACCCATAACTTGCTGGCTCCTATCATCTCGGAGGAGCAGAGTAGAGCCTTGATCTCGGATGTAACTGAGGAGGAGATTAAAAGTGCTTGCTTCAAATTGAAACCAAATAAAGCCCCTAGCCCCGATGGTTTTAACGCACTTTTTTTTCAACGTGCTTGGGGTGTTGTTGGTAACCATGTCATTGATGCAGTGAGGGAGACGTTTGTTAATTCAAGAGTATTAGGGGAATTAAACTCTACCATTATCACTCTGGTTCATAAAGTTCCCAACCCTTCTCAGATTGGAGACTTTCGCCCCATATCTTGCTGTAACACTGTGTACAAGATTGTGTCTAAGATAATTTTCAACAGACTGAAACCTATCCTTCCTTCAATCATATCCCCTAACAGTCTACCTTTGACTCAGAGCGAAGGATTAGAGATAACATCCTGCTAGTCCAAGATCTCTTCAAAGGCTACCATCTGAACTCTGGTTCACCTCGATGTGCTGTTAAGGTAGACATTCTTAAGGCTTATGACTCATTATCTTGGAATTTCATTTTTGATGCTTTGGAAGTTTTTGGTTTCCATGCTGTTTTTATTAGATGAATCTGTATGTGTATCATTATGGCTCGGTTTTATATTGCTATGAACGGGGAGCTTGTTGGGTTTTTTTCCAGGGAAGCGTGGCATCAGACAAGGGGACCCCATTTCGCCGTATATATTTGTTATTGCGATGAAGATCCTATCTTTGAAGTTCCAGGTGAAGATTAATGCTAACCCCCGGTTCTAATACCATTGGAGATGCGAGAAGGTAAAGCTCTCTTACTTATGCTTTTCTGATGATCTTATTGTGTTCTCCCATGGAGATTTATTCTCTTTGACTGTTTTGAAAAACACCATTGATGATTTTTCCAGTGTATCTGGGCTTTCACCCAATCTTGAGAAGAGTCATCTATTTATGTTGGGTATGGAACCTCAAGAAAAAGCTAGGTTATTGAGATGCTTTGGAGTTCACGAGCGGGTTCTCCCTGTTTGGTACTTTGGGCTCCTTATTATCACCACGAAGTTAAGCTTCAACAACTGCGCCCCTTTGTTGGAACAGATTCATAATAGGATCAAGGCTTGGGAACATCGTGCCCTCTCTATTGCTGATATGTTGTTACTCATTCAGGCTGTTTTATGCAGTATTTTGGTGTACTGGGGCTCTCATATGTTCTTTACAAAGAAAATTATTCATGACATTGAGGGTTATCTTCGATGTTTTATGTGGTCAGGGAAGTGTATTGGTACTTACAATGCCAAAGTTGGTGGGAAGTTGTTTGTAGCCTGAAAGATGAAGGGGGTCTGGGAGTTCGTAACTTGCATTAGTGGAACTTATCCATGATGTCAAGATACATATGGTTTCTTGTTAATGATTGTTCTTCTAATCTCTGGGCTTAATGGGCTCACTCTATATTCATTCAAGATAGGTGTATTTGGACTAAATAAGTTCCTGTCGTATGTTCGTGAAATTGGCGGAAATTAATGAAGATTAGGGAGCTGGTTAGACCTTTTATCCATGCTCGTGTGGGAAATGGTGAGAGAATTTTCTTATGGCATGACTGGTAAAGCCTTTTCGGCCCCTTCATAAATCATTTTGGCCTTGGGGCTTTGGCAGCGACTGGTAGTTACACTGATGCTCGGGTCTCATCAATGTTAAGCCGTGGCTCTTGGGTTTGGCTTATGTCATGTCAGCTTTCTATCACTTCTATTCGATCAGCATGCTCCCTTATTCACCCTCTCAACTCTAGGGAGGACCGCTTTATCTGGAGTCTAAATCCTAATGTCTTCTATTCATCTGAGTCCTTATGGGGGAGTTTGACAGGTAGTAGTGTGAAGGCGCATTGGAATCATATTGTTTGGCATCGTGCTGCTATTCCGAGGGCTATCTTTATTCTTTGGCTTACCATTCAGGGGAGGCTGTCCACCCTTGATCGTACTTCAAGGTATGCCGTTGGCTCCAATCCTGGTTGTGCGCTATGTGATGGCAACCTTGAGTCTCATAACCATTTATTCTTTGAATGCACTTTTAGTGGTGGTATTTGGAAACTGGTGATGCAGAAATGTGGGGTTAATTGGGCAAACCCTCCTTGACTCGATTTCGTGGATGCATATGCTATGAATTGGAAAGGTAGTTCATTGGATATAATCATAAAGAAACTTGCTTTGGCTACTACTGTGTACTTTGTTTGGATCGAGCGCAACAACCTTATTTTCTCTAACAAACATGCCCTCCCTACTATAATCCTTAACCAGGTTATTGAGATGATCAGATTGAAGATTTGTAGTGTGAATATTAAATGGAATGATAGAAATACCCATGTTGCCAGGATGTGGGACATCCCTACTTGGTAGTGTCTATTTATGTATTTAATTCTGTTGTGATGTTTCTTTGTTGTGTTGATGCTTTGTTGGGTTGATGGCTTGCGCAGATGTTGGTTATGGGTGGATCTCCTGGTATTGGGTTGGTGTCTTTTTGCTGGTACTATGATCTCCTACAAGCTGATTCCTTTGTTGCTTGGTTGGTTGGTTAGCTAGGTTGGTTCTTGTTGTCTTTTTTCTGTATGGTTGGGTGTTGTTTTGCTCCATCCCCCGTTGCTTGTAGTTTGTGTTGTGCCTTGTGGCATATCGGGGCTTGCCCCTTTATAAACTTTGATTTAATAAAAAATAATAATAATTTATTCCATTTCTTCATTTTCGTTTTGGGATCGATGTTCAGATAGTTTTGTTGGGTACATGCGATCAAATGAAAAATTTAGTGGTCAACCTATAGACTTCTAAAGTCATGCACAAGAACTGTTCCTTTTGTTTGTTTGCGAGGAAAAAAAAAGAAATGGTTTTTGTTTTTGTTTTTTTGTCTTTTTTTTTTGAAAAAAATTCCAATTAAGGAAATATATTGAGTAGAGAAAAGTGAAGAGCGTAGTGCAGAATATGGCTGATTACAGAAGAAAAAGTACATGAAGATATGTGGTTGGATTACTTGATGAATGCGCATCTTGGTTTTTTGAAAGGTTAGATTATGTTAATGAGGGTGAAAATGGAACACTTAGCTGAAATTGAACCTACCCCAAACCATGTACCCACCCCCCTAGACACTAGTAATACATAAATCTTTATTCTAATCTCAAGAACAAACTAATCCCTAGTGTCTGTATATTTGGGTACTTGCCTCTATATGTGAGACTGAAACATGATTCCTTTCTATTGTCAAAGCTCTTAGAGCCAAACCCTTTTTTTGCTGTAAAAAATCCTTTTATTCCTCTATATTGCAAAGACTCCTAAAACATGCCTCCTCTAATATCCCCACAACACTCTTGCATTCTTTCCTTTACCAAATGCAGACAGAATTTCATTAAGGAATGAATGGCACCTTCGGGTGTTACTAAGTTACACTTGAACGTCACCAATTTACAATTTTAAGGTTAAATACAATTCAAAAATAAAGTTCATGTTACCGATCAATGTTGGAATCACAATATAAAGGTCTCAAATGACAAGGTTAAGGTAGATTTACAATAATCAATGTTACAGAATACGTGTCAACGTAGGAGAATTATAAGATCATGATTAGAAGTTCTACCATTAAGATAGAGTACCAAGGTAGCATATTACACTTCAACGTCACTAAGGTCTCAAGTGACAAGGTTAAGATAGATTTACAACAATCAATGTTATAGATTACTCGTGAATGTAAGGGAATTATAAGATCGTGATTAGAAGTTACAGCGTTAAGGTAGAGTTACGTAATCAAGGTAGCAGATTACACTTTAACGTCACCAATTTACGCAACCAAGATTGCAGATTACGTATCAACATAGCAACATTATACAATCCTGGAAGTTACAACACTAAGGTAGATTTATATAACCAAGGTAGCATATTACACTTTAACGTCACAAATTTACAAAACCAATATTGCATATTACGCTTCGTAGCATATTACACGATCATGGTTAAAAGTTACAACATTAAGGTAGATTACAAAATCAAGGCAGCAAATTACACTTCAATAGCACCAATTTACAACTTCAAGGTTAAGCACAATTTTGAATTACACATTCAAGGTTGGAAGTTACATCGTTAAGTACATTTACATAACTAAAGTTGCAGATTACCCATAAATGTATCAAAACTACACAATCATGGTTAGAAGTTACATCTTTAAGGTATATTTAACTATCAAGGAAATGTATTACACTTCAACGTCACCAATTTAGAACTTCAAGGTTAAGTACAATTCCAAAAAAAAAAAAAGGTTCAAGTTACTGATTAAGGATGGATTTAGGCACTAAAGGTTGAAAGTTACATCATTAAGTTTTATTTACACAACCAAGGTAGTATCACACTCCAACGTCACCAATTTACAACTTCAACATTAACTAAAACTTCAAAGAGAAAGTTCATGTTATGGAGTAAGGTTAGAATTACACGCTCAAGGTTGAAAATTACATCGTTAAGGTAAATTTACACAACCAAGGTTGAAAATTACGCTTCAAGGTAGCAAATAACACAATCATTGTCAGACGTTACAATATTAAGGTAGATTTACACAACCAAGATAGCATATTACACTTCAATGTCACCAATTTACAACTTCAATGTTAAGTACAATTTAAAAAAAAAGTTCATATTATGGACTAAGGTTCGAATTACACCCTAAGGGTTTAAACTTATATCATTAAGGTAGATTTATGGAACTAAGGTTGCAGATCATGCTTCAACGCAACAAAATTACACTATCATTGTTAGAGCTTACAACCTTAAGGTAGATTTAACTATCAAGGTAGCAGATTACACTTCAACATCACCAATTTACAACTTCAATGTTAAGTACATTTTCAAAAACAAAGTTCACGTTACAAATTAAGGTTCGAATTACACACTCAAGGTTGAAAGTTACATTGCTAAGGTATATTTATAAAACTAAGGTAGTAGATTACGCTTCAACGTCACCAATTTACAACCTCAACATTAACTAAAATTTCAAAGAGAAAGTTCATGTTACAGAGTAAGGTTGAAATTACACGCTTAAGGTTGAAAGCTACATCGTCAAGGAAGATTTACACAATCAAGGTTGTAAATTACACTTCAATGTAGTAGATTACACAATCATGGTTACATTATAGTAGATTTACACAATCAAGGTAGCATATTACACTTCAACGTCACTAATTTACAACTTCAAGGTTAAGTACAATTTCGAAAGTTCATATTATATATTACAATTGGAATTACATGCTCATAATTGAAAGTTATGCCGTTAAGATAGATTTACATAGTCAAGGTTGCGTAGAAGAATCACATGATCATGGTTAGAATTTACAACATTAAGCTAAACTTACACAACCAATGTAATAGATTACACTTCAACATCAATAATTTACAACTTCAAAGTTAAGTAAATTTTAAATAGAAAGTTTATGTTACTGTAGAAGGTTTACCAAAGTTGTAGATTACACTTCAACGTTGTAGATTTAGTCATTTGTTATATAATTTAGTAATATGTTATAGCGCATAGTCCTATGCTATAACCTCTATGCTGATGGTATAACAATTACTCATACATTATCACGATTTTCCCTAGGTTATAAGAGTTAGTTCTACGTTATAAGGATTAGTACTATATTATAACTATGATACAAAAACAATGAAGAAATTGGGTTATGTACAAGCATATTGTATAGTCCTTCACGTAATGGGGTTAGTCCTATGTTAACGATTAGTCCTAAATTACATTAGGTTTAGTCATACATTCAATTTTTGTGCTGTTTATTGGCATTGGCATTACTAATTGGCATTTAGGGTTCCAAAAAATATGCTTTTATATTACTAATTGGCATTGAATGACAAGACCCATCCCAATCCCGCCGGAATTACGCTGGATGCGCTATGCTCCCGTCTAACTCACGTACGACATGAAGGCCAAACACCCGTCTAACCTACGTGTAACACGAAGGTCAGACAAGGGATACCCAGGCCAATAGCCCAAACGGGCTTCTAGAGCGCGCTAGGATCAGTGGAGGAGTGTGAAGACTCGGCCTCGCTTTAGCCCGGACCACGATCAACCTGAAGAGCATTAAAAACCATAAAAGTTGTGAGTGGACGAAAATAAATAATTTAATATAATACATTTCATAAAAGAAATTTACGCCCATTACTTAAAAATATACATGCATTTGCAAACCAATTAATTTAAATATCATAAAAACCATTTAGAAAACCAAAGCCATTTATTTACTCAAATCATTAGGGCCTTAGCCCAAAACCATAAAATCACCAAGTATGGGAACTCGGCCCAAAACCGTAAAACACCGAAATCTGTAAATCCAAATCCATGTGGGCCACTGCCCAAATCCATTTATTTAACAAAGAAACACCATTTCATGAATCCAATAAATCATGTTTACCAAATATCGAAATAATAGTTCATAAATCCAATGAATCTGTAATCCAAATACCAATCCTTGGCATCCCAGATGCCTAGAGTTCCAGACGCTTGACGTCCCAAACGTCATATCACGGTCTAAGAAAACCGTACTACCCAGGGTCTCTCCGGGACAATCTATGACATCCTAGATGTCTGACGTCCCAAACGTCTAAACATAGCAATCCTGCTCTTGAGTTACTATATGGTCTGGTCGCTCCGTGTAATGACGTCTCGCAGGCAATGCACCGTAACTTCCATAGTGTCCCAGACATTTGGAGGAGACCATCCACATATCCTCATATAAGGATGGTATATAGAAAACATCTTTATAAAATCATCTCAAAACCTTTTAAAGGGGCCATGCCCAGAATTTCCATAAAATCACCATAAATCCATAAATCCAATTAATCAGATCCAAATCCATTTAGGGTCTTCGAACCCGAAATCACATTTATAAACCACAATTGGGACTCATGCCCGGTATCATAACTAACTGGGCCTCTAGCCCGATCATGTAAACCAAATGCGCCTCTAGCCCGATCATGTAAACCAAATGGGCCTCTAGCCCGATATCTCATTAAATAAAATGAACTCCAAGTTTGATAGTTTCCAAATCAAATGGGTCTCATGCTCGATTTCATATTTCCAAATCCAAATTCATTCCATTAAACCATCATAAAAAAACCCAAGCACGTATAAACATAGTATAAAACCATAAACCTCAAAATACGTGCAAAATACGTAAAACTGAATACCACAATCATAATCATAGAAATCACATATATAAAGCATGTAAAATAGTTATGCATGCATCATAGTTATAAAACAAATGTCCACTCACTGACCATTCTAGTTCTGCCTCGATACTCGTGCTATAAGCCTCCTAGAAGCTAATCTACCATCTCCGGGATTTTTGGTCCTGTCCAAATCATACCCGAAGGTCACTAACTATCTATATAAGTTCATAGGATAAAACCCCAAAACTCTAGGAAAAATCAAAGCGTCTCGAGATGAAAAACCTCGATTTGACCAACTTAACAATCTCCGATCGACCCAAATTAGAGCTCGAGGTGAAACCCCTCGAATGACATTAGTCCTACCTCGAAATTAGAGCTCACGTGCCCCCACGCTCGTGGTCAATGAAAAATTCGACGCTGGAAAACTCAACACTACTGACGTCAGCAAAGTCAACGCTGACGTCAACGGTCAACGTTGACGTAAGCACTGACAACTCTGACACCTATCAGATCTAACAGTGCCACGTGTCACCCTGCCATTGGTCCACATCACTAACATGTCATTAACACATGGTAGCCCGTGATTGGGCCACGTCACTAACATGTCAGTGCTTACTAGGCACTGACATGTGACATGTGTCCCCGTCCCATAGGCCCACCTTCGATAGCTGTCAAATGATGACGTCACCCGCTGACGTCATCATCGTCTTCAACTTCCGTCTGGGTCTGCAATTCGGGTCGTGCAGACCCGCAGACCAGACCCGGTTCCAAAACCTTCCATACTGACTCGATTCAATCCCCATTTCTTTCTACATCTTCGTCCTAGCCTACCCTATTGATCTACGTGATCCAAACTAAGAAATCAGGATGGGATCATACATGTTCATACCATGAATAGTACCCGTCACCTGCAACCTCGAACTGCCAGCAATTCCAGCCACCGTTGGCTGTGATTCCAAGCCTTCTAAGCTTGCCTCAACCTCCAAAACCTCATCTAAACAGCGAAATCGATCAATAACCACCAAAAAAAGATCCACCATTTTTGAACTAAAAACGGGCTCACGGGTTTTGTCCTTATCTTCATGTCGTTGCTCCATCGTGACCACCACCGTGATCATCTCGACGCCCCCTTTCGCTTTCATTCACGGCCCAGTGGCATCAGATGAAGGTTAAGGGGTGTTTGTGTGGGTTGTTGCACGGTTTTGGGTTTCATGGGGTTTGGGAGAAAATGAAAGATGAAGATTACTGATGAGGATAAGGGCCCAAAATATTGGGGTCTAGGCCTATCAAATGGGTGACATTTGTCACTCATCTGGTAGGTCCTTCCAGTTTTTTCTCCATTTAAAAAAGTCCACGTGGCAAAATCCTCGGTTTGCATAAATAGTGGCATAAGACTTCCTAGACCCGTACCTTCCTGTCGAACGTCCGATTTCGACGTGCCACCTATCTACGAACTCGTGACGTCTCGATCTACGTCACGGTCATCGGTCTAAGTCAATTGGACCACCCGAATAAAAAATCAACATTTTTCCCATTCCTAGGTGCAAAACCGTCATTTCATACCGTCCGTCTGCGATTTCTCGACTAATCCTCGATTAGTCACACTAATCCTCGATTACTCACTAAACTAATCCTGAAATTCGGGAAGGGTCATTATAAGATTTTCCCCTTAAATAATTTCGTCCTCGAAATTCCAACTACCCCAAGTCCACATCCAACTACGGAAATCCATGTCCCAAGTAGGAGTCCACAATTTGACCACACCTTCTAAGCTGATACCACCTGAAAACGATGACTCATACTACATTCTGTAACTCAGACTGACCCTCCTTGTCTTTTCAGTCTACCATTCTGACACTTTCCAACTTTTGGTCGTCAGACTGAAATACATACTCCCACTGAGGGTTAATGCATCTCTAACTCATTCTCAAAGGTTTCCATTTCAACCTCCAACTCGTGGGAATCCAACTTGCCTCACACCTTGGGCTTCACATTCAGTGTACGCCACCAGACAGTTCTGTTATTATACGAACACCTCTCAAGTGTCACCACTTGAAAATACCACCTTGGTATCAGAGCTCCAACCATTACCTCCAACTAGCATTCAATCATTGACACCACCTCAACAATCCACTACTTGGGTCACGACACCAACCTCGACCCACACTGGAGTCATACTAAGGGTACCTCGTACCAACTACCTCAATATAGCGTAAGATTCTTTCGTTACAATGGAACGAATCTCACCTAACTGAGCAAAGATCAAAATGGTGGCATTTATCGGCCTCGATACTCACATCAGTCAACTCCCTCAGCGATCCACGCTGACTCCACCAGAGTCACAGAGCAGTCACTTCATGCAAAGCAACCTGACATCTCACCCCACATGTGGTTACACTAACCACCAACTCACTCAACTTGTGTGTAACTGGACCCCATCGAATACGTGCCCAGCAGTGACGACACATCTCCTCTCCAGGATTCCACTGGCCATCCATGGCTCTTAGCCACCAGCTCATATAGTCATTGAACCCTGCAAAACCACTCTGGCCTAGCGCATCGTATCCAATGTCCAATCCACATCCTCACCAAACGACCTATATCGGAACTAAACCGATCACTAGAACGTCCACCATCACCACTAGTGTATGCCCCAAGCACACACAACATCCTCGCATCTATCGTCCACTACAAGGCTAACCTACCAATCACGGTTCAATTCTGGAGTTAATCTATCCAATCCCGTACCAGACAGATCACCACCCCAGACCCAAACACATCCTCCAGGGTGTATCACTCCGAATCACATCCACCACGACGTATCCATTCATGCCCAATAGGTATCCGACAAGTTCGGACATCTGCCAACCTCCTACTCATTTATCGAATATTCATCTTTTCTTGATTTCCACCCTAGGTATCGTCTCACTTGCCAAATCTTTCATAGTTACCATCATATACTGATCGGCTTCAAAAGGAAGCCAATCCCACCAACGCACATATCCAACCCGTGCTCCTCCACATGACCAAGACATGTCATATACTCCCCTCACAAATCCAACACCTACCCATCCACCTATCCAAGATAGATCCTACACTCCACTCGGTGTCCATTCCCTGTTTCCTAGTCACCTAACAGTCACTAACAATCCAAACTGAATGAATGAATTCAAAATCAACACTTATCCCCATATCCAATCTCTGTCTTGTCTTTTCACTACAATCCCCAGAGATCCTTCAACTGTCTTACAATACGGATTCTCCTCTGCTCCTAGCTTAGCATAATCAGCAAGGCAATTCTCTCCCACGATTCTCCTATGTTGTCACCATTACTCATCACCTTTTCCAAACCTAAACAGCTTAGTCAAAGACGAAACACGTCTAGACTGTGGGTTCTCTTCAATTACCCCATATCGATCAATTATAGCGACTCCTTGTCATACTTACCTATCGAGACTCCCTCGTCATAATTCCCTTTGTCAGATCAACCCTAAAATCGCACATAGGGAAAATCAAGGGTGATAAAAAACGATGACATCAAAATTCATCCTACGTGAGCGTCAACACAATCCCTGCTACACTCACCATGCTCACCACCTATTCCCAATTCAAAATCACATCCCCAACTTCTCTTATCTAATGACCACAAGCCAACAGAAAATGAGAAGTCACCCTCATTGACTTCAGAATCAAGAGAAGTTGTAACCATACTGGAATCAAATTGGGTATACTTCCAAGTCCTCAACTCACTTGGACAACATCCATCGATGTGTCCCGTAAACAATCTAATACTCAACTCGTCGATCCACTTATACCGATTATGCACATAAAAAAGGATGTCAATCCAACGTTACCTAATGTAATGTAACGACCTGTCCCAAAATTTGAGATTTGATTAGTGGCTAATCAAGGATTAGGGAGGTTAATCGGTGATTAGTTGAGCGAAATCGGACGAACGATGCAAAATGACTATTTTGCCCCTAATTGTGGGTAAAATGTTCACTTTTTGACTGGGAGGTCCGATGGCTGAGGGCCGAGGACCGTTACATAGATCGGGTCGATACGAATTCATAGACAGGTGGCACGCCGAAATCGGACGTCGAACGGAGAAGTCACAATTCACTGAAGTTTCAGGGCACTATTGCATGTTTTACGAGATGAATCCCTTTTGGCATTAATTGGGCCCTAGATATTTTCAATTGGCCCAATGGATGATTGACAAGTGTCACTCATCCATTGCTCACTGCCTCCCATATATGCATACCCATCCCTTTGTTCGTGCATACCAAACCCAACCCAAAACTCGATCTCACCCATTTCCCCTTTCTGTACAACCCACACCCCCTAAGTCTAACCTAAGGCTGGTAACACATGATGGAAACAGAGAGGATGAAGTGAGGACTTGATGATGATGGTGGCTGGCAGGAGGCAGCGCCGTCGTGCACGGCGGAGGTAAGCCGTGGAAGGTAATCGGTTTGCCCTTTTTCCTTCTATTTTTGATTTTATTCATTATGGACAGTATTAGGTGATCGTAATGAGTTATTTAGGTTTCTAGGGGAGTAATAAGATGGTTTTAGTGGTGGTTAACGGCCAAGGAGGCCCTAGGGAGGTTTTGAAAATATTGAACTGTGAGCAAGCTTTCGGACCGATTGGTTTTTATAAGTTTTAGGTTGTTTTGTTTGTAGGTTTAGGTTACTAGGATCAAAATAGGTGGAATGGGATTAATTAGGAAGAAAAAGGACGAAAAATGAAGGAGGGAGGACCGTGGACCGGTCACGCCGGTCCAGTTGCAGGTTTTGGACCAAACCGGTCTGTTCGGACCGGTTCACGCGAGGAAGGAGAAGAACAGTGCCCCGCGCGTGGCTCCCACGCGCAGGGGCTTTGGCCTGCTCGTGTGGGAATGTGGCCCACTTTCTGGGGAAGGTTCCAACATGTAAAATCATCTATTCGATGTAACGAACATTTTGGGACTGGTTTCGTGTCGATCAGACATTGTTTCGATAGGTTTCGGGGTGTCCGAAGGTTTAGGATCGAGTTTAAAAATAGTTAAAAATTTGGGAAAATTACAGGGCTTTAGTGAGAGGTTAATAAGGTAGTTATTAACGCTTTAAAGTGATTTGGACAGGTTCGGGAGTCCCGGTGACGACGATTGGCCCGGGAGAGCCGTATGACATGTGTATCGAGGAGGTAGCTCGGTCGGTCTGTGATTGGACCTTGTTTCCTAAATTGATGCATGCATAAATGTTTATTATGTGTTTTAATACTTGTTTTTTGATGCCATGAGTGCATTTATGTGTGGTTACGTATTATCACGTATTTTGAAGTTTCTGCCTTATACGGTGTCTATACGTGTTTGTACTTTCTATGTTGGTTTAAATGAAATGGTTTTGAATTTAAAAAGGATAAACTCGGGCATGAGACCTATTTGGTTTTGTCTCGGGAATATAGCCCTATTGGTGACTTACGGGTCTGAGTCGTGGTCACGGCGAGTGCTTTTTGCACGGCGACGGACGATACGACGCTCGCCTCCGGACTGGGATGCGTTCCTTCCAGAGAGGTCACGATGCACGTACTGTCTTCGATCAGCCACTGGTGGCTCAACTTCGGAGTGCTGACGGTTCAGGATATCGATCGGTGATGAGTACACCATGATCTAGATGTGGTCGCGTCAATTGATACGTTCACGACGACATACCGGGATTGAGAGCGGTCCTGGATGGATGGTTGCACACATCACTAGGATCAGAATCGTGATTGACCCTGAGTTATCGGGCTCGATGCCCAGTTGAGTCATGAGTTCGGGCACGAGGCCCAGTTACTTTACGTTTGTGATTTCGAGTCGAGGACCCTAAATGGATTTCTAGTTTCATGACGGTTTATGGGGACCGGGCATGAATGTTTTCTATATATATATATATATTCATATACCTTCCTTATTTGGAATGTCTCCTCCGGGGAGGGTCGTTGGCCTGGGTGGACCCTGGAGTAGTCACGGAGCACTAATTGAGTGAAGTCGCCCCCGTTGGGTACCTTACTCTTAGGAGGGCTTGGATTATAACCTCATGGAGGGTCATTGATCTACGGACATTGTGACAGGACCCGTCCCAATCCCACTGGGACCACCCGGGGACGTGACCCGCTCCCGTCTGACAATGACTCTAAACATACCCAAAATTACCCTTAAATAAAAACCGAAGACTCACATAGATAGATAACGTACAAACACAGTGTTTAAAGTGATATTGTCAGACAAGGGAAAGTAAAATACAACATGTGAGCACACTAGTCAGAGTACATTTATTCGGTGCTCAACCTACCCACAAGTGGGTGTACAGGTGCACAGCTAGGCAAACTAAACCTCTGCCTCCTCCTCCGGATCCTCCTCCTCTATTGCCGTGTCAGGGTCTGGAGGGGTCAGTAAAACAAGGGTGAGTGGGCCAAAAATAACAGTTTAGAAATCAATTTAATAATAAAATAATCATAAGGTTTTACCCCTCCGTTTTCCAAATCTTGCATGCAGTGAAAACATAATATTATAATGAAATCATAACAAATGAACCACAATAATAATCGTAAGGTGAAACTAACATATCAGTGCGCTGTAAAACCCAACCCAAATGATGTCACGGTTCTAAGGCTACGCGTTGCCACTCAGGGTCTCACACCCGAGACTCTCTAGGTACATCAGCTCCCGGTATCCCGGTCACTGCCCGAGGTATATGAACATGCCTTCCTGAGAGTAAGCAGCCCAACGGGGGTCAACTCCACTCAGTCAGAGCCCCGTGACTACTCCAGGGTCCACCCAGGCCAACGACCCTCCCTGGAGGAGACAATATACACAGGTAGGAAAGTACAGTACAATAACAGTATAGTTTACCCTATGTCCCCCGGACATCCCAAACAAAATCCACATATAATCCAGACGGGTCTCATGCCCAAAACATTGTAATAACATATATAAGCAGTTTATAAGACTCATCAGTGGAAATAGTAAAACAGTTTAAGCATGCAAGCCTTTTATAAATCAAACAGCCCACTCACACTCGGTCTTTGCTGCTCAACGATCTCTATAAACCTGTATTATTATTCCTGAGGGTTACTTAAGGACCCTACAATATCAATACCAAGACCCTAGAACAGATCCGCCTCAAAAACGCATCCCGGGCACTATTCCCGGTGCTTCAAACCCCATTTTAGCTAACATAACGATCTCCGATCGACACGAAACCACCTCCATTGGATCCGTATCGTCGAAACCTTGAAAATGGTACCGGCCCCACCAAAATCACTGTTCACACGCGCCCCCACGCGCCTGGTCAACGCGTGGGTCAACGCTGCTACAGTACCGCTGACGTCAGCATGACGTCATCACTGACACTTGTCAGGTGACACGTGGCATGTTCTGATTGGTCCCTGGTCTGACAACATCTGACAGGATGACGTCATCATGACGTCAGAAGTGACGTCAGCATGATGACGTCATCAGTGCTACAGTACCGGGTCGACCCGTTTGACTGGAACCGGGTCGCCGTCGACCCACGGTTTGACCCGATTCCACCGCACGATTCCGGCCACCATTTTCGACGGGGTTGATCCCTATGGGTTTGTCTAGGTCTGTCCTATGGTTCTGTGACCTCAAAATAAGAAGAAAGTGGGAAGAAACTCACCAGAATGTCTCTGAAACTCACGGTCACGGTCCGGTCGTCGTCCCCGGTGATCAACGGCGTCTCCGTCGTCCAACCCGGTCCCAAACGACTCGTCTCTCACCCTAGGACATGTCTATCACCTAACAATCAATTTCTAATCATTAAAAACGGTCGGGTCGAACAGGGAATGAAAACAGGATTGTCGGGTTTTGGGTCTTACCGCCGCCGTCACGCCGCCGTAGCCCTCGCCGTCGTCCAGTTAAGCTCCTAGGATCCCCACGGTGCAGACTGGAGCTCCTCCCGCGTCGAGGTGAGGTGGTTATCGAGGTTTGCTTCTTGGACCCGTTTCCTTGAGGTTTTCGGGTCTGAGTTTGCACGGCGGTTTCGGGGCTGGGAAGTGGGGTGGTGGCTGCCGGTGATGCTCGGTGATGGTTAGTGGATGTTGGTGATGCAGCTGGTGATCGGGTGGTGGTGTGAGAGGCGTGGGTTTGTGTGTTTGGATGGAGAGAAAATGGGAAGAGATGCACGGTTTTTTGAGGGGATGAATGTGTGTGTTTGTAAGCAAAGGCAGACAGTTCGTGCATGAACAAGGAAAGTAGATGGAAATGGAGGGCCAGGATTCATTTGCACAGACAATCCAAGGGCTGGGGTTAATTGGAGGGAAAATAAATAATATAAACAATGGGTTAAATAGTATTAGTTGCTTTATGGGAATAGTGTAGGCTTGGATGGGTGACACTTGTCACCAATCCATCAGTTTGATTTAAATATTAGGTTGGCACGGATTTCCGTAATAAATTAATATTTTATTCCGTTGTTCTCGATTCGTAAATTCCGCTAAAATGCTTCCTTGACCATAACTTCTTCATACGAACTCCGATTTCGGCGTGCCGCCTGTCTACGGATTCGTGACGTCCCGATCTACGTCATAGTCATGGGTCAAAGTCCGAATTATTTCCCGAGAAAAAGTCAAAGTTTTCCCCCCAAGGGTAAAACAGTCTTTTTACATTAAAATATTATTATTTTCGGTTCGGGTCGTTACAACCTACCCTCCTTACAGAAATTTCGTCCTCGAAATTTACTCAAACAAGTATGGGTACTGCCCTCTCATCAATTCCTCGGGTTCCCATGTCGCTTCCTCCACCTCGTGGTTCCGCCATAGTACTTTAACCAAAGAAATCGTCTTGTTCCTTAAAACCTTTTCCTTCCTATCCAGAATCTGCACTGGCCGTTCCTCGAAACTCAAATCTGTCATCAGTTCCAGTGGTTGCTCTGGCAGTGCATGAGAGTCATCCCGAAGATACTTCCGTAGCATCGATACATGAAACACGTCATGTACTCGGGAAAGCTCCGAAGGTAGTGCTAGACGGTAAGCCACTGGACCAATCCTCTCGACAATCTCATATGGTCCGATATAACGGGGACTCAATCTCCCACGTCGTCCAAATCGAAGAATCCCTTTCCACGGCGATAACTTTAAAAAAGACAAAGTCACCAACCTCGAACTCTAAATCTCGGATCCGTCGATCCGCATAGCTCTTCTGACGATCCTGGGCCGCCTTCAATCTCTCCCGAATAACCCGAGCTGTCTCCTGGGTCATATCCATCAGATCCGGCCCCACTGCAGTTCTTTCTCCGATCTCCATCCAGCATACCGGTGTTCTGCACTGTCGACCATACAGTGCCTCATAGGGTGCCATCCCTATACTCGCATGGTAGCTGTTATTGTAGGCAAACTCCATCAATGGCAATCGATCAGCCCACGAATCCTGGAATTGCAACACACAGGCTCTCATCATGTCCTCGAGAGTTTGTATTGTCCTTTCAGACTGCCCGTCGGTCTGTGGGTGGAATGCCGTACTGAAGTGCAATTTCGTACCCAAAGTAGTCTGTAGACTCCTCCAAAACCTGGATGTAAAACGCGGATCCCGATCCTACACGATCGACTCTGGGGTACCGTGTAGTCGGATGATCTCATTAATGAATAGCTGGGCCAAACGGTTTAGCTTGTACGTCTCACGTACAGGCAGAAAATGTGCTGATTTAGTCAACCGGTCCACTATTACCCAGACCCCATCAACTCCACTCCTTGTCTTCGGTAACTTGAAGACAAAGTCCATTGTAATATGATCCCACTTCCATTGTGGAATTGGAAGTGGCTGCATAGCCCCATACGGACGCTGCCGTTCTGCTTTGACCTGCTGACAGATCAAACATTTGCTGACAAACTCAGCTATCTCCCTCTTCATCCCTGGCCACCAATAATAGTCCCGGAGGGTACGGTACATCTTTGTCCCTCCTGGATGCATAGCATAGGCCGAACTGTGGGCCTCGTCTAAAATCTCTCTCCTCAACTCTGGTACCGCAGGTACACACAATCTCCCAAGCTTTACTAATGCTCCATCGCCCCTGACGGAGAAATCTTGTCTCTGTCCGGATTCAACCTCGTTCCTGTAATCACAAAGTATCTGGTCCTGTAGTTGAGCCTCGATGATCCTGTCGACCAACACAGGTCGCACATGAAAGCTAGCCAACAAGGCTCCCTGATCGTCCATCCCTAACATAACTCCGCTCTTCCGAAGTTCCACTAGCAAAGGAAGATACACCAATCTCAAATGCGCAACTGATCCCGCCGACTTCCTGCTAAGTGCATCAGCTACAACATTTGCCTTGCCAGGATGGTACTCGATGGTACAATCATAATCCTTCAACAACTCCAACCATCTCCGCTGTCTCATGTTGAGTTCCTTCTGAGTGAACAAATGTTTAAGACTCTGGTGATCGGTGAATATTCGGCATGTCACACCGAACAAATGATGTCTCCAGATCTTTAGAGCATGAACCACCGCTGCTAATTCCAAATCATGAGTAGGGTAGTTCAACTCGTGCGTCTTCAGCTGACGGGATGCGTAAGCAATCACTTTTCCATTCTGCATCAATACACAACCCAAACCCTGCAGCGATGCATCACTATATACCACGAACTCTCCACTGCTGTCTGGTAATGCAAGGACAGGTGCAGTGGTTAATCGGAACTTTAATTCCTGAAAACTCTGTTCACACTGATCGTCCCATACAAACTTCACCCCTTTCCGGGTTAACCGAGTCAATGGTGCGGCAATCTGGGAGAAACCCTCTACGAATCACCGGTAGTAGCCTGCTAACCCAACAAAACTTCGCACTTCCGTCACCGTGGTCGGTCTTGGCCATTCGTCACAGCCTCCGTTTTCTGAGGATCCACACTTATCCCCTCGGGTGATATAATGTGACCTAAGAATCCAATACTATTTAGCCAAAACTGACACTTGCTTAACTTAGCATACAGCTGCTCCTGTCGTAGTTTACCCAATACCCTTCGTAAGTGCTCCTCATGAGCCCTGACACTCTTGGAATACACCAAGATGTCGTCAATAAACACTATCACAAATTTATCCAGGTATGCTCGAAAAACTCGATTCATCAAGTCCATGAATGCCGCTGGTGCATTCGTCAATCCAAAGGGCATCACCAAGAACTCATAATGCCCATACCTCGTTCGAAAAGCTGTTTTCTGAACATCCCCCTCGGCTATTCTCAGTTGATGGTATCCTGACCTCAGATCTATCTTGGAGAAATATCGCGCTCCTCGTAACTGATCGAACAAATCATCGATCCTGGGTAAGGGATACTGATTCCTTACCGTAGCCTTGTTCAACTGCCGATAATCCACACACAACCGTAAACTACCCTCCTTCTTTTTCACAAATAAGACCGGCGCTCCCCATGGTGATGTACTGGGTCGGATAAACCCTAGATCCACCAATTCCTGTAATTGGATTTTCAATTCCCGTAGCTCCGCCGGTGCCATACGATACGGTGCCTGTGAAATCGGTCGAGTCCCGGGGAGTAACTCGATCGTAAAGTCGATCTCCCTGGGTGGTGGTAATCCAGGTAAATCTCCTGGAAAGACATCAGGAAATTCCCGCACAATCGGAATATCCTCAATACGCAAAGATTCATCCGTAGACTCTACCACATAAGCAAGATAACCCTGACACCCCTTTTGTAAGAGTTTAGTAGTTGTGAGTGCAGATATTACCTTGGGTGATGCGTCTCCACACTCCCCCTGAAATATCACTTCCGGTAATCCTAGACCTCTCAAAGTCAACCGCATGTTACCACAGTCGATGAGTGAATTGTACTCCGACAACCAATCAACTCCAAGTATCACATCGAAATCGTGAACATTCATCAGGATTAAGTCTGCCGGAAATTCGACTCCCTCAATCTCCACAGGACAAGCTCGTATCTCCTGGTTCACCCGGTAGGTCACACCCATCGGTGCCCCCACTCCCATCTCGTGCTCAAGTGCGGTCACCTCACGGCCCAACAGACTCGCACAACGCGGTGAAATAAAAGAATGAGTTGCCCCCGAATCCATCAATGCACGAACAACCATGCCATAAATATGTACAGTACCTGTCAACACTCCCGGAATGGATCTGGCCTGCTGCTGGGTAACAGCATAAACACGAGCCATAGACTCTGCAGGTCGTCCCCGTCCTCTAGCCCCTCGATCACGGCCACGCACAACACCGCGTGTCCGGCTGCTGTCAGTCTGGGATGCTGTGCTCTGCGCTGGCGCAGTACTGCCGCGAATCAGTGGACACTCAGAAGCATAATGCCCCGGCTCCCCACAAGCGAAGCATGTGACCTCCCTAGGTCGACCCGAGTATCCTCCCGGTGAGATGTTCATCGGTGAGTAAGACCGCTGCCAAGCTCCAGAACGCTGTCCAGACCTCTGAGGACTCCTGAACTGACCAGAACGTCCTCGGCTGCAAGAAGACGAAGATCCACCAGAATGTCCTCCCTTCGAGCCACGACGACCCGAAAATCCCAAGTGTGGGCGATCACGTCGCCGAGTCTCCCCCTCAGCTCGCTGACGAGCCAGGATACTGTTCTCAACCCTGGTCGCCGCATCAGTCAGATCCCTCATAGAAGCAAAGGGTGTTGCAGTCACCATCGCCTGAATCTCAGGTCCCAAGCCCCACTCAAATCTGCGACATCGGTCTGCCTCGGTGATCACGAAGTTCTCAGCAAAGCGAGACAACATCAGGAAGGTCTCCTCGTACTCTGCTACAGTCTGATCCCCCTGCCGGAGTTGCAGAAACTCCGCCTCACGGGTGTTGCGGAACGACCGTGGATAGAACTGGTTGAGAAACCGCTCTCGGAAGGTCTCCCATGGAATGGTGTGAACAGTCCAGCTGGCCAAAACAAGGTTGTGCCACCATCGGTAGGCGCTCCCATCCAGTAGGAAAGTCGCCAGTACGACACGCTCCTCCGGAGGACAGTGCATGACCTCGAAAATCCTCTCCCAGCGGTCAATCCACTGGTGTGCTTCCTCAGGGTCGGTTCCCCCACTGAAGTGCGTAGCACCCAGGCGCTGAGCCCGCTCAATGCTCACAGTGTCTCCATTTCCTCCATTGCCCTCGTCAACACGTGCACGGGGTTCACGTCGGAGAGGCATATCCAACTGTGAAGAGGCAAACAGGTTAAAAGACATCGAAAGCGACCATGTACAAAGTACAAACCGCTAACCTAGTACTCTGACCACTAATCCTAATGCTCTGATACCAAGCTGACAGGACCCGTCCCAATCCCACTGGGACCACCCGGGGACGTGACCCGCTCCCGTCTGACAATGACTCTAAACATACCCAAAATTACCCTTAAATAAAAACCGAAGACTCACATAGATAGATAACGTACAAACACAGTGTTTAAAGTGATACTGTCAGACAAGGGAAAGTAAAATACAACATGTGAGCACACTAGTCAGAGTACATTTATTCGGTGCTCAACCTACCCACAAGTGGGTGTACAGGTACACAGCTAGGCAAACTAAACCTCTGCCTCCTCATCCGGATCCTCCTCCTCTATTGCCGTGTCAGGGTCTGGAGGGGTCAGTAAAACAAGGGTGAGTGGGCCAAAAATAACAGTTTAGAAATCAATTTAATAATAAAATAATCATAAGGTTTTACCCCTCCGTTTTCCAAATCTTGCATGCAGTGAAAACATAATATTATAATGAAATCATAACAAATGAACCACAATAATAATCGTAAGGTGAAACTAACATATCAGGGCACTGTAAAACCCAACCCAAATGATGTCACGGTTCTAAGGCTACGCGTTGCCACTCAGGGTCTCACACCCGAGACTCTCTAGGTACATCAGCTCCCGGTATCCCGGTCACTGCCCGAGGTATATGAACATGCCTTCCGGAGAGTAAGCAGCCCAACGGGGGTCAACTCCACTCAGTCAGAGCCCCGTGACTACTCCAGGGTCCACCCAGGCCAACGACCCTCCCTGGAGGAGACAATATACACAGGTAGGAAAGTACAGTACAATAACAGTATAGTTTACCCTATGTCCCCCGGACATCCCAAACAAAATCCACATATAATCCAGACGGGTCTCATGCCCAAAACATTGTAATAACATATATAAGCAGTTTATAAGACTCATCAGTGGAAATAGTAAAACAATTTAAGCATGCAAGCCTTTTATAAATCAAACAGCCCACTCACACTCGGTCCTTGCTGCTCAACGATCTCTATAAACCTGTATTATTATTCCTGAGGGTTACTTAAGGACCCTACAATATCAATACCAAGACCCTAGAACAGATCCGCCTCAAAAACGCATCCCGGGCACTATTCCCGGAGCTTCAAACCCCATTTTGGCTAACATAACGATCTCCGATCGACACGAAACCACCTCCATTGGATCCGTATCGTCGAAACCTTGAAAATGGTACTGGCCCCTCCAAAATCACTGTTCACACGTGCCCCCACGCGCCTGGTCAACTCGTGGGTCAACGCTGCTACAGTACCGCTGACGTCAGCAGTGACGTCATGCTGATGTCAGCATGACGTCATCACTGACACTTGTCAGGTGACACGTGGCATGTTCTGATTGGTCCCTGGTCTGACAACATCTGACAGGATGACGTCATCATGACGTCAGAAGTGACGTCAGCATGATGACGTCATCAGTGCTACAGTACCGGGTCGACCCGTTTGACTGGAATCGGGTCGCCGTCGACCCACGGTTTGACCCGATTCCACCGCACGATTCCGGCCACCATTTTCGGCGGGGTTGATCCCTATGGGTTCGTCTAGGTCTTTCCTATGGTTCTGTGACCTCAAAATAAGAAGAAAGTGGGAAGAAACTCACCAGAATGTCTCTGAAACTCACGGTCACGGTCCGGTCGTCGTCCCCGGTGATCCACGGCGTCTCCGTCGTCCAACCCGGTCCCAAACGACTCGTCTCTCACCCTAGGACATGTCTATCACCTAACAATCAATTTCTAATCATTAAAAACGGTCGGGTCGAACAGGGAATGAAAACGGGATTGTCGGGTTTTGGGTCTTACCGCCGCCGTCACGCCGCCGTAGCCCTCGCTGTCGTCCAGTTAAGCTCCTAGGATCCCCACGGTGCAGACTGGAGCTCCTCCCGCGTCGAGGTGAGGTGGTTATCGAGGTTTGCTTCTTGGACCCGTTTCCTTGAGGTTTTCGGGTCTGAGTTTGCACGGCGGTTTCGGGGCTGGGAAGTGGGGTGGTGGCTGCCGGTGATGCTCGGTGATGGTTAGTGGATGTTGGTGATGCAGCTGGTGATCGGGTGGTGGTGTGAGAGGCGTGGGTTTGTGTGTTTGGATGGAGAGAAAATGGGAAGAGATGCACGGTTTTGTGAGGGGATGAATGTGTGTGTTTGTAAGCAAAGGCAGACAGATCGTGCATGAACAAGGAAAGCAGATGGAAATGGAGGGCCAGGATTCATTTGCACAGACAATCCAAGGGCTGGGGTTAATTGGAGGGAAAATAAATAATATAAACAATGGGTTAAATAGTATTAGTTGCTTTATGGGAATAGTGTAGGCTTGGATGGGTGACACTTGTCACCAATCCATCGGTTTGATTTAAATATTAGGTTGGCACGGATTTCCGTAATAAATTAATATTTTATTCCGTTGTTCTCGGTTCGTAAATTCCGCTAAAACGCTTCCTTGACCATAACTTCTTCATACGAACTCCGATTTCGGCGTGCCGCCTGTCTACGGATTCGTGACGTCCCGATCTACGTCATAGTCATGGGTCAAAGTCCGAATTATTTCCCGAGAAAAAGTCAAAGTTTTCCCCCCAAGGGTAAAACAGTCTTTTTACATTAAAATATTATTATTTTCGGTTCGGGTCGTTACACATTGACCTGGGTGGACCCTGGGAGACTTGGGCTTTGAGACCTTAGGTAGCACGCACGTAGCTCTAGATACCGTGACAGGATGGTTATGTAATTTATGTATATATGTTATATGATGTGTGATGTGTACAGGTTTTGGGTTGTGGCCCGTATGGTTGGTTGTTTTATGGTTTTGGGTTTAGTTCCCACATATGGTCCTTTTGAATAAATGGTTTTCGAATACATGCATGCTTTTTAGTGAAGGGTACAAATGTCTTTTGATGAAAATGTTTTTATAAATTATTGTTTTTTCCACTCACAACTTTTAAATGTTTTGACTGCCCTTCAGGTTGACAGCGGATGCGGGCTGTAGTAGAGACCGGGACATCACATACCTCAGTCGAATCCTGGAGTACTCTGAAGCCCGAGAGGGCTAAAGTCGGAATTTCCCTTGTCTGAAACTTCATATCAGACGGAATCAGGAACGTCCCGCGTTAATCCCGGGGGGATTGGGACGGGTCCTGACATGTAATGCTCGACTAAAAAGTCACAGCAGACTCCTGCTCTGATCTGAGGTCAAATATCTGCATACCACCGTATCTGACAAATCGACTACTAATCCCCATGACAGTACTTAAGTCGTCCATTTATACCTTTCCATCCAATCACCACTTAATTATCTCCGTCACATCTATCCTCTCAACCACTACTGGGTTCCTATCCAGTCCATCTCTATCCAAGATCCTCTTGCGGAATCTGAAGTCTCACAATCTGATAGACAGCCAAGCCCGAAGCTCTGGCCAACCAAACGAAAAAAGAGAAGTCACCTCCTCCGACTAATCGGTCCAATCCTGGACCCCAAACATCATCTCATTGGTACACGGGAATCGGATCCAACCATTTCACTTAGTGTCAGGCCAACCAATCTCTACAGTCGCCAACTAGACTCAGCTAGAATAGCCCACTAAAGTCATCCACTAACTCTACTGCACTCATAATATCCAAACCATCAATCACAACTAGGGTTTCTAGAACCCGGCTGCTGGGAGCAGCACACTCCCAACTTAACCTAACCGATTTTCACGACTTCGGCTGCTGAGAGCAACAAAACTAGCCTAGCGTGAGCAATAAATGGCCTAAACTCTAGGGTTTCTAGACGAACCTAGTATCTAACCAATCATTTGTTATATCCAACCCTACTCACAAACTCAAATTCCTAGACCATCCCTTAATCATTATTCAAACAAGTTATCATATCCAGCCCTCCGTAGGGTCCATCACACCGATTCACGGTGTATCGGGCAATCGAAGCCCATCCTCTATTCATTTCCACTAACTTTCGTACTCTTACCCTAAATTTCTAGGTTGATGACGGGCTGATCCTCATAGAGACATCAGATACACAGCACCTACGCCAATGCTCTAGTTCCAAACTGACAACCTCGCTCTGATACCACGCGGAAAAGACCCATCCCAATCCCCCCGGGATTACGCGGGATGCGCCATCCTCCCGTCTAACCCACGTGTGACATGAAGGCCAAACACTCGTCTAACCTACGTGTAACACGAAGTTTAGACAAGGGATACCCAGGCCAATAGCCCAAACGGCCTTCTAGAGTGCGCTAGAATCAGTGGAGGAGTGTGATGTCACGGTCTCGCTACAGCCCGCACCGCAATCAACCTGAAGGGAATTAAAAACCATAAAAGTTGTGAGTGGACGAAAATAAATAATTTAATAAAACACATTTCGTAAAAGACATTTATGTCCTTCACATAAAAACATGCATGCATTCACAAACCAGTTAATTTAAATATCATAAACCGTTTAGAAAATCAAAACCATTTCTTTCCTCAAATCATTCGGGCTTTAGCCCAAAACCATAAAATCATCAAGTATGAGAACTTAGCCCAAAACCATAAAACACCGAAATTTGTAAATCCAAATCCATGTGGGCTACTGCCCAAATCCATTTATTTAACACATAAACACCATTTCATAAATCCAATAAATCATGTTTACCAGATACCGAAATAATAGTTCATAAATCTAATGAATCTGTAATCTAAATTCCGATACTTGGCATCCCAGATGCCTAGCATCCCAAACGCTTGACGTCCCATACGTCATATTACGGTATAAGCAATGCGTGCTGCCCGAGGTCTCTCCGGGTCAATCTCTGACATCCCAGATCTCTGATGTCCTAGACGTCTAATCATATCAATCCTGCTCTTGAGTCACTATACAGTCTGGTCACTCCGTGCAATGACCCCTCGCAGGCAATGCGTCGTGACTTTTCCAGTGTCCCAAACACCTGGAGGAGACCATCTACATATCCTCATATAAGGATGGTATATGGAAAACATCTTTATAAAATCATCTCAAAACCTTTCAAAGGAGCCAAGCCCGAAATTTCCATAAATCCATAAATCCAATTAATCAAATCCCAATCCATTTAGGGTCTCTGAACCCGAAATCACATTTATAAACCACAATTCGGGCTCATGCCCAGTATCATAATTAACCGGGCCTTTAGCTCGATCATGTAACCCAAATGGGCCTCCAGCCCGATATCTCATTAAATACAATGGACTACAAGTCCGCTAGTTTCCAAATCAAATAGGTCTCATGCCCAATTTCATATTTCTAAATCCAAACTAATTCAATTAAACCATCATAAAAAAACCCAAGCACGTATAAACACAGTATAAAACCATAAACCTCGAAATACGTGCAAAATACGTAAATCTCAATACCACAATCATAATCATAGTAATCACATATATAAAGCATGTAAAATAGTTATGCATGCATCATAGTTATAAAACAAATGTCCACTCACAGACCATCCTAGCTGCCATCTCAATACGCGTGCCATAAGCCTCCCCGAAGCTAATCCGCCACCTCCGGGATTTCCGGTCCTATCCAAATCATACCCAAAGGTCACTAACTATCTATATAAGTTCATAGGATAAAACCCCAAAACTCTCGAAAAAGTCAACGTGTCCCGGACACATTTCTCGAGGTGAAAAATCTCGATTTGACCAACCTAACGATCTCCAATCGACCTAAAACCACCACCATTGTATCTGAATCATCGATTCCCTTTGAATGACACTGGTTCCACCTCGAAATTCAAGTTCACGTGCCCCCACGTGCATGGTCAACGCAAAAATCAACGCTAGAAAAGTCAACACTGTTGACATCAACAAAGTTAACGATGACGTCAGCTGTAACGACCAGTCCCGAATTTTGGGATTAGATTAGTGATTAATGACGGCTTAGTGAGATTAATCGGCAATTAGTTACGTGATTTCGGACGGACTGTGCGAAATGACCGTGTTTTCTGTTTTTCGATACCCTCCAGGTTGATGCGGTGCTGGCTGTGGTTAATGAGACGGAGACATCACACACGCGATCCACAGTGGTTTCTGCGCACTCTGGGAAATCAGACGTTGTTTTTGGTATGTTGACCTGGTATTCCTTGTCTGGTCTACATGTTACGTGGAGGTTGGACAGATGTTTACCCTTCGTGTCACGCGTGGGTTAGATGGGAGCATGACTTATCCCTTAATCCTGGGGGATTGGGGGTGGGTATTGTCAACAACAGTGAACGGTCTACAGTCAGCATGATGTTAGCACTGATAACTTTGATAGTGTCACGTGTCAGCTTGCCATTGGTCCACGTCACTGACATGCGAGTAACCCATGGCAGCCCGTGATTGGGCCAAGTCATTGAAATGTCAGTGCTAACTAGGCACTGACATATAACACCTATCACAATCCCATAGGCCCACCTCTGACAGCGGTCAGATGATGACGTTACCCGCTGACGTCATCATTGTCTTCAACCTCCGTCTAGGTCTGCAATTCGGGTCGTGCAGACCCGCGAACTCAACCCAGTTCCAAAACCTTCCATACTAACTCGATTCGATCCTCGTTTCTTCCTACAGCTTTTTCCTAGCCTACCCTATCGATCTACGTGATCCAAACTATGAAATCAGGACGGGATCGTACCTATTCGTACCATGAATAGTACCTGTGACCTGCAACCTCGAACTACCAGCGATTCAGGCCACCGTTGTTTGTGATTCCAAGCCCTCTGAGCTCACCTCAACCTCCAGAACGTCATCCAAACAGCCAAATTGATCAATAACCACCAAAAAAAGATCCACCATTTTGAACTAAAAACGGGCTCACGGGTTTTGTCGTTATCTCGCCGTCGTTGCTCCGTTGTGGCCACCACCGTGATCGTCTCGACGTCCCCTTTCACTTTCGTTCACAACCCAGTAGCAGCAGATGAAGGTTAGGGGGTGTTTGTGTGGGTTGGGTTGCACGGTTTTGGGTTTCACGAGGTTGGGGAGAAATTGAAAGATGAAGATGGCTGATGAGGATAATGACCCAAAATATTGGGGTCTGGGCCTATCAGATGGGTGACACTTGTCACTCATCTGGTGGGTTCTTCCAAAATTTTCTCCAATTAAAATAGTCCACATGGCGAAATCCTTGGTTTGCATGAATAGTGCCGTAAAACTTCCTAGACCTGTAACTTTCGCGTCGAACGTCCGATTTCGACGTGCAACCTGTCTGCGGACTCGTGACATCCTGATCTACGTCATGGTTATCGGTCCAAGTCCATTAGACCACCCAGGTTAAAAGTCAACATTTCACCCATTCCTAAGGGTAAAACTGACATTTCCCACCATCCATCCGCGATTTCTCGACTAATCCTCGATTAGTGATGCTAATCCGCAATTACTCACTAAACTAATCCTGAAATTTGGGACGGGTCGTTACATTAAACACACAGTATCATTAGATATGAATCTATATTACAACGAAGGGGTTTATACTAGGCTGTTACGAACGTCTTGTATTATTGAATTTATTTTTTTTGCTTCAATTTATTATTCTCTACTCTTTGGCATTGACCGCCTTCAATAAAAAGTTATTTGAGGAGATTGAAGCTGGCTGGAGATGACAGGACCCATCCCAACTGGACGTTGATAATCGTGCCCGGTCCTGCTCCCATCTGACAAGTCAACTGAAGTCCCGAAACTACCCCTCAGCACCTGTCAGACAAGGGATGACTGAATCGATTTTTGCTCATGCCTCCACCTCTCGATCAGCCCCGATGCTCGTGCCACAGCCTGAAGGGTCATCTAAACAGAAAAGGTGTGAGTGGACAAAAATAATATCATTTGAAAACACATTTCAAAATACATTATTTACCCTTCAATTTATCAAACCATGCATGCATAGGGTCAAACACATGAATCACCGGCTTTCAAGCCAAAACACATGAAAATCATTTCATAAAACCATTTTATCATCAAACAAATCGCATAACTCGGGAATTACACATCCGAGGTTCCTCTGGGAATTACACATCCAGAGTCTCTAGGAATTACACATCCAGATCTACTGGGAATTACACATCTATCCTCACCGAGAATTACACATCCGGTCCCACCGGGAATAACACATCTAGGGACACTGAACATACATCCAAAACCATCAATTCAATCATATATTCACATTTGACTCCAAATCCAAGTAAAAATATTTATCCAATTGGGTCTCAAGCCCGAAATGTCATTTGCACGTAAATCCGTAAAATCTCATTAAAATAATCCCGAAATCATCCTTGACTCACCAACTAAGTCAAAATACTCTTTTTTGAAACCTTTTTTACTCCGGGCCTAGCCCAAAACACCAATTGCACTTTCCTAGTAAAATGTGCCCAAAAGACCGATTAAAGTAATCCATAAATCCAATAAATAATCGTGTCAACTCACTATGACATCATTGCCAATCAAATCATGCAATCAATTATGTAAAAAATTTAACTATGCATGCATAACAGTTTATAAAACAAACGTCCACTCGCACACCGTCCAAACCGCTCGCTTTCCAAGTTGCACGCTTTTCTGTAATTTTTGGTACGTTCCAAGAATCTCGAATCCTGTCAACCAACATCATTATGGGTCACTAATGAATCCAAATCTAGCATATTAAAATCCCCCACTTTTTTCCACGAATTAAAACGTAACCTAATCCTTCGGACCCTCGAAACAATATCGAAACGGTGTCCGATTGACTCAAAACCAACGCCAAAATATTCGTTACATAGAATAGAATAAAAGTTTTGTTGACCTCACTTTGAGAATCGTGCCCATGCGCCCTCACGTGCCGCCACAAGCAGCTGCGCGTGAAGCCCACGCGCCAGCTACAGTACTGCTACAGTGTCATCACCTTCACCCGTCTCCTGCAATATGTGTTGTTCAACTCGCGTGTTAACCCGGTTGGAAACCTAGCAATTCGATGTCAATTTCATTCATTCTTTCATCTAATCTCATCTACTTAACCTTAATTTAAGTTCTATAACCCTTAATTCATGAAATCAAACTTAAACCTCATCAATTCAAAATTTCAATTTCGATAGGTCGAACTTCAATTTCCTTAGTTTTCAATCTAATTCATCATTCTACTTGGACATGAAGTATATTCAGATCATTCTAAGTACACTTTTGAAACCAATTTCTAGATCCTTTACCTCGAATCACCTGAACTCAATCCCAATTTTCTCTCAATTCTGCCATGTCTGTTCGTGGCCTTCCCTGTGTCAACTCTTCTCACCCACACGGCTGAATCAGCCATTCACCTGACCAAAAGACCATTTTTCCCTTGCAACACATCATTACCAAAATGCCCCTCAACTTTGTAAACCCCTAACTTTCCCGTCCGTACTCCGATCGACGCATGCCGCCTGTCTACGGACTCAGCGTCTCGAGACCTACACAACGGTCCTTACGGAAAGTCCAAACAAGGTCCTGGTCAAAAAATCAACTTTTACCTCCCATAACCAAGGGCAAAATTGTCATTTCCTTCCAATTTCTCCAAATTTTTCTTTCTTCGAATTTTCGGGTCGTCATAACCTTCCCCCCTTAAAGAATTTCGTTTTCAAAATTTGAACATAACTCTCCAACAACAATCCTGGAGAATAAGTCTACATCGATATCTCGGGTTCCCACGTGAACCCTCGTTCACTATGCACGACCACTATCACATTTTCCAATTTTCCGGCTCGTCTCGAGCCCTTCTATCACACCGTGACTCATCTCGAGTCCCAAACCAACTCCTGACTCCTTCTGAGTCCAATTTCGATATCCAAAATCCAAAGGTCACTAGTCCCCCCCAATCCTCGGGCTCATTTCGTCCTGGGCCCAACACGCCCATTCATATAACATATCCCATCGTTAGATTGAACCATCATCCAGACCAACACAAGTCCGAGATGCACTACCTGACCCCAATTCAGGGTCATACCCACACCAGGGATTTCCTATACCCTCGTATTTCGTCTCATCACCAGGCCGTGCACGGGGCTCGCGTTTCGGAGGTATAAAGTGATAACAGAAATCAGTAACCACATGCTCTGATACCAAGTTGACATGACCCATCCCAACTGAACCTTTACCTCAAATCACTTGAACTCAATCCCAATTTTCTCTCAATTTCGCCATGTCTGTTGGTGGCCTTCCCTGTGTCAACTCTTCTCAAATTTGAGCTGGTTACATTCCAATTGATCCCAGAAGATTCAATTGAGGTTCAATTTCACTCATCACAGCCCACAATTTCAATTTTGAATTTTTGGAAAACATGAACTTTCACGGGTTTGGTTCTTCGGGTTTGCTTCCATGGTTCCAGTTCTCATACTTTTCTACTTCTCTATTCTCTCTCTCTAATTCCTCTCATTGAATTGAATCGAATAACTGGTCGTGATTGTAGGAATAGGTTTTGATTCATCTCTCTGTTTTTTTTTGGAAGCATACCCGCGACAATGTTCGTTCAAGCATATATACATATATCCCCACTTCACCAGCCACTAATCCTTCATTCCCAGGTGACATGTGTCGCTTGATTACTTAACCGACTCACCCACACGGTTGAATCAGCCATTCACCTAACCAAAAGACCATTTTGCCCTTGCAACACATCATTACCAAAATGCCCATCGACTTTGCAAACCCCTAACTTTCTCGTCCATACTCCAATTGATGCATGTCACCTTTCTACAGACTCAGCGTCTCGAGACCTACACAACGGTCCTTACGGAAAGTCCAAACAAGGTCCTGGTAAAAAAGTCAACTTTTGCCTCCCATAACCAAGGGCAAAATCGTCACTTCCTTCCAATTTCTCCAAAAAAAATTTTTTTCCGAATTTCCGGGTCGTCACAGGAGATCATTGACACACAATAGATAATAATGAAACATGTAAAATCTAAGCAAACTTTAAAAAAATGAAGAAGATTATACTTATTTGAAACACCAACACGTTGAATTTTGGGGTTTCACCTTCTTGATGTGCTCGAAGAAGGTTAAAAAATGGGTGGGTTCGTTCAGTTATTTTTAAACATTCTTTTAAGGTTATTACTAATCAAAACTTACGAAGAACGTTGAACATTGAGGCCGTGAAGAATGTTTGTAGATATCTTCTTTTCAAATAGCTTAGGGTTTTTACTAATCAAGTGTTAAGATTGTTTTTAATGAAATAAAAAAGGTTAAGATTATTTTTAATTAAACAAAATAAATAGTTTCCGGATTCGAATTAAAATATAATTAAATAAGAATAAAGAGTATGGATACCCTTTTTTAATAAAGGGCATGGAAGACTAATTACGTGAGTTAATTATTTTTAAACTAATTTTTAAACTATTATGTCAGTTTGATGTTATGTTCTTAATACTTAAAAAATAGACATTAAATTACTAAGTTTAGTAAGTCATAACCATATTCTCATTTGTAAACATGCTATCAAGTCAACCCTTCAATTTTAATTTGGAATTCTTCTCTTTGTTTTGTTCTTAGGAAAAAAGTTTAGATGTGACATTAGCATATAATTAATCATAAATAATTACATATGAAGGTGATATTGTAATGTGCGGTGGAGTTTAAAATGATACGCATAACGTCCAAACAAAAGAATATTGTGAGGAAAAGAACAATATTGTCTTATTTTAGTTTTGGGCTGTGTGTTGTTGTTGTGTCTGTGAGTGGAAAACAACTCTCAATGGATTCTGTTTCTGCTTTGTACCATCATCATCTTCCATCCATGAGCTATGAGGTATGAGTCATGACCCACCACCTCAATACTTGCTTCTCCTTTTCATCATTCATTGGGGTTTTCCTTTCTTCTCTTTTTTACTTTACCCTTTCTCTTTTGTTTTGCTTTGATAAAAGTTACTCTCAACTTTAATATCTAAATGATATTTGTGAGAATCCTAGTGGTTGAGTTCAACATGAAGCTTCTGCTTGATGCCCACCATCCTATACCCATAATTGTTATTCAGCAATACCTAAAGAATAAATGCACATTTTCTCGCATGATT
This sequence comes from Prinsepia uniflora, assembly GCA_032719365.1. Classification (NCBI taxonomy): domain Eukaryota; kingdom Viridiplantae; phylum Streptophyta; class Magnoliopsida; order Rosales; family Rosaceae; genus Prinsepia; species Prinsepia uniflora. The sequence continues at coordinate 56,088,648 of CM064862.1, forward strand.
CATTAAAAATGTTCTTTATTATTTTCTTAAGTGTAAATTATTATATAAAATTAAATATATTAGCTATGATTAAATATTTATATGTATCAATTAAACTGATGATTTACTATAACTTCTTAGTTGTTATCCTCTTCACTTGTAATATAGGAGGTATTGCGCTCGACTTTCGTTGGGTGAGATCGGTACTCAATATTTATATAATATAATTCATCTCTCCCAATATTCTTGTATATATTTTAAAAAAAAAACTGTTATCAAAATCATTGTGTATTTTAATATATAAGAATTATCAAAAGACTCGTCAATTTTCCAATTTTAGTTGATTTTTATATATATGATCCGTGCATAATATTTTTATGAGATCTACTGTTTCAATTATAATATCAAAAAAATTAATTATTAGGTGTAATTAGTACTATTACCCCCTAAGTTGGATGCAAGTATTTTTAATGTTATTTGCACTCTAAGTTTGTTAAGCTGCAATAAAATATTGGAAATTAAAGTATAGAAACGCTCCGTTAACATTGCGATTTAAAATGACTTTTAAGACTTGTATACAACGATTGAGGCTCAGAGGTGTAATAGTGAAAGTTGATGCAAAATAGATTATGAATTTGATAAAGAAAAAAAAAGGTACGGACTGTTGGTCTGCAGTCAATGTTCTAGTCTGGGATGTAACTTTGTTACTCGGTCAGTTGGACATTGTGGAGATTTGTTTTCAACGACGTGAGGACGTGAGGGCAACAAGGCTGCCCATGAACTGGCCCAAATTGGAAGTCGGCATCATCTGCCCCGATTGTGGTGGGATGCAGCGACACCTTGATTGGAGGTCCAATTGCAGGTTGACATGGAACAAGTGTAATGGTTGGAGCGGGTGTCGTAGTACTGGCGGCAATCTGTGCATGTGCATTTCATTTGACTTTTACGTCAACGAAGGTGGCAAATAATTGCATTTGTGTATATGTTTATATTTTATATTTAAAATTGAAAATTTGAGAAAGAACAATAAATCAAATTGGTTGAGCGAATTAAATCAAATACCATATCCATTACCCACCCACCTCAAAAGAGTAAGCTTACCTATAATTGTTGTCCAACCCAAATCAACATTGAGATGTCAACTATAAGGGCATTAGGGGCTAAAGGCAAAGAGCAGGGGTTAAAGACAAAATTTACCCCTAAAATTTTACTATTTATGACATCTTGCTTTAGTAATTTTAAAGGGGAGGGGCAACAGGCTAGAATTCAAATTTTTACTAAAAAACTATTAAACATTATCATAATGAAAACACTTTATTTTACTAAAATTTAAATTACATCAAAATCATTAATAAGTCTAATAAAATATATAATCATTAATTCAAATTGAAAATTAAAATCAACTAGTGAGGAGGGGTGAACCAATCTTGATCATTCTGAGGCTGATAATCACCTTCTTGATCATTCTGAGGCTGATAATCACTTCTTCATGATATTCATAACTGCTACCACTAAGATTATTTTTTTATCTATTTGTGATTGTCAATTGCCTTTTTCTCCAGTATCTTTGTTTGTTTGGACTCATCTTTTCGGTACCATTCTCCATAATTCTATTTTCTTGTTCTATTCATTTTTCCTTCTCTTTTCGCAATTCCAATATTTGTTCAAATTGTAATGCCTTCGTATGATCTTCATCTCTTTTCTTCCTCAATGCCGCCTCTTCCAAATTTTGCAATGCAATGACCTCTATGGTGGCATACAATCGATTATTTTCAATTATATGTGACCTTCCCTTTCTCCGAGCTTCTTTTAATTGCTTCCTTCTTGGAGGTCTTACTGAGGAACCTATATTGGCTCTGGAATTTTCTTCTTTCCCATCTTCATCCAAATTAATTGAATCTTCAAGTGGTGATGAGCCAAATGGAGATACTTGACTTACTTCAGATTCTCTCTGAGGCGTATCTTTGAAATACTCGCAATCTTTACATATCTCCTAACAATGATGAAACATAAATTGCGAATTCAGCTTTGCTTTATAATAGACCTCTGCTTGTATCAGCTAAACATATTGTCAAGAACAATTGGCTAATTTAAAAAATAAATTGTGCACAATGATACTACATTTATAAATTTACAAATTCTCACCTCATCCATCTTATTGGCACTGCTACGATGAAAATTCGCAGCTTTTTTTGAAGCCCTTTGCCACTCTTTGAGCATCGGTCATAATTTTTTCCACCTATTTGAAAACCCCTAAACAGTTAGGATACCTTCCACATGACCATTCCAATTTTGGATATAATAGTTTCAAACACGTAATCAGAATGCGCTGTTTGTTTGCTCTACTCCTTCAATTGCATCTGAAGTGACAGCTGCCAAAGCTTTGCATAACATCACTTCTTCTGCATTTGACCACTTATGATTTGGTGTCATATTTTATAGTAGTAAATATTAAGTTCATGTGGATATATTTAAATTGTCATATTAACAACAATAATAATATAATAATATTATAAGTATCAAGTTAGACTTTAATAATAATAATAATAATAATAATAACATACAACTATCAATTTAAATTGAGAAAATATAATAACCAACAAATAAATATAAACAAACAAATAAATATAAATAAATAAATCAGAAGAAAAAAAAAGAAAAAATTGTTCATAAATATAAACAAATAAATTAGAAAAAAAAAATAAAAACAATGTTAATAAATGTAAACAAATAAATTAGAAAAGAAACAAAAAAAAATGTTAATAAATATAAACAAATAAATCTGAAAAAAACAAAAAAAAATGTTAATAAACTGAACAAAACACATTGTTTTGCAGCTCCTAATTTTGTAGAAAAGGGAGAGTTCTCGACTCTCTCAATCATTCTCGAACGATTGAAACAGAGAGGAGCAATTGATGGAGAGCTTCCAGGTTCCAGCGACGCCGCGAGAGATGGAGAGCTTCCAACGACGATAGGTTCCAACGACGAGGGGTTCGTTATAGCTTCGAGGAACCATATCAGATGAGCCCAAGGGGCTTTATGCGCATGGGAGCACAAAGAATCCCAAAAAGACCTAGAGAAGAAACCAATTGAATTACCTGGATCCCAAGATAACTTGTCAACAGAACCAACAAGAGGGGAGATGGTAAGAGAGCTATAAAAAAATAGAGCAGATCCAGAGATAAGAAGTCACAGGCCAACACCAGGAACACCTCTCAATCACCAAGGAAAACTTGGAATCACAGCCCAACCCAGCCAAAATAACTAAGCATTCACCCCATTTCTAAGCAAAGGCCCATGGGGGGTGCAAGAAGTCATGCCAGAGAAAGATTTTGGAGACATCACCCATCTTAGCCTTGATAAGCAACTTGACCAAGGGTTTAATTTTCAAGAGCTTTTTCCAGTTTCAAGGACAAGAAAAATGAGGAGGAATTGTCTAGAAGCACATACCTTTAATAAAGTAGGCAAAGACCCATCTAGACCAGACATTGCCACACTCATCAGAAAAAATATACCAAATGAATCTAGCCATAAGAGTAATGTTCCACTTATAGAGCTCTCGAAGGCCAAGCCCACCCTCGTTCCAAATATATCAGAAGACTTATCAGCCTAAAGAACACACTTAAACAAGCGCTCCATTTTATAGAAGACTTTCTTGAGGATGAACAAATGAGAGGCCCTAGTAAACCTGAACACTACTAAGAACTGACTTGATGAGTAGGAGGCGCACAACAAAGGAAAGAAACTGATTCCCCCACCCGTTGATGCTTCTCTCAATCTTCTCCAAGAGAGGTCTACAATCCTCAAAGCTGAGCTTACTAGTGATAAGAAGGACACTAAGGTATCTAAAAAGGGTAATACCCACATGGAAATCGAGTAAAGAGAGGATGGTACTAACCTTACCTTCTGCAATACTAGTCATATAAGCATTACTCTTGGAAGGATTGGTACAAAAGGCTTGAGCAAAGAGAAAAATGGTTTAATGAGGCCTTAATCACAGCAACATAGGCATAATCCACATCCATAAACAACATTAAATCATCTGCAAAGATTAAGTGAGAAAGACTAACCCATTCACGACGCCAATGGTAACGAAACATAGGAGTTCTGGCAATGCGATGAAGTAGTGACTAAGAGAAAAGTTCCATATCAATTACAAACAAATAAGAGGATAAAGGGTCTCCCTACCCCAACACACCTTGCTACTAGAAAAACTTGTAAGTTCACCGTTAACATACACATAGTAGTGGGGGTGTAGAAAAACTTGTAAGTTCACCTTGCTACCAGATAAAGGGCCCTAAGTTTTCACGACCCTGAATTCCTTTAGAGACTATTGATTGGTCCTTTCGTGTAACGACCCGTCCTGAATTCCAGGATTAGATTAGTGACTAATGAAGAATTAGTGAGATTAATCGGTGATTAGTTGAACAAAATCGGACGGACGGTGAAAAATGATCGTTTTGCCCGGAAAAATGTTGACTTTTGACTCGGGGAGTCAAACGTACAAGGGCCGATGACCGTGACGTAGATCGGGACGTCATGAGTCCATAGACAGGCGACACGTTGAAATTGGACATCGAACAGAAAAGTTATGGTCACGGGAGCGAAAACGGAGATCTACGTCTCGGGATTAGTATTAAATATTATTTTAATCCATCTCTGGCCCTCACCGGGCTTCCAGAGTACGCCAGGATCGTAGGAGGAGGAGTGTGATGTCTCGTCTCTACTACAGCCTGCATCCACGATCAACCTGAAGGGCATTAAAACATCAAAATTCGTGAGTGGACAAAATAATATTTTAATAAAACATTTTCACATAAAGAAATTTATGCCCTTCACTAAAAGCATATGCATGCATTCAAAAACCGTTTACCAAAACGTTCATAAAACCATTTGTCAAACATATTCTCAAAACCTTTCAAGGGTTCATGCCTGGTTCCCATAAACCGTCATGACCCATAAAAACCATTTGGGTCCCTGACCCGAAATTTCAACTTTAAAACCATAAAACAATACATGTGGGAACTCAGCCCAAATCAACATACGTGGGTCTCAAGCCAAAACCATTCTCAGTGAAATATTAAAACATCGAATACAGGGTCTCTGCCCCAAACCATTTCCAAAACATTGAATACGGGGTCTAGCCCTAAATCACTTTCTAAAACATGGAACACAGGGTCTCCGCCCTCAAATCTCTTTCTATAAACCACATACGTATCAATATACATATGACCCATCCGAGGCACTTCCGAAAAGATGCCAACTCGGGGCACACAGCCAATAGGGAACACATCCCCGATATATGTCGCGATATCATCTCTATACTAGTGTGCACACTACTCGGGGTCTTACTCCGAGTCTTTCCCCAGGAATTCTCCATCTGGGAGGCTCAATCTCTGGATCTAGTCCGAGCTCTCTCTCTGGATCTAGTCCGATCATCTCACCGGAATCTGGTCCGGGACCACATCATATCTCGTAACTCCCACTACTGGAACGGGATCCCTATGGGGATACCCATTATGGTCTGTGGATCGTGACTCTCCAGGTCGACGTCTGGAGGAGACCATATAAATCATATGGAGGGTTTTATACATTTCAAATACATTCTTTCTTTCTCAAAACATTTCTCAACTAGGTCTCATACCCGATTCATCTCAACAGGATTCCTCGAATCCGATTCAAATCAATTTCACAGGCCTCGGCCTAAAGCCACAGTTCAACGGGGTCTCATGCCCGAATTCTCATTTCACAAACCGAACTGGGTCTCAAACCCGATGTCACAATCAACAGGGCCTCAAGCCCGATACCACAGCTAACTTGGCCCTAAGCCCGAAAGCATAAACCAACGAGACCTAAAGTTTGATTTCACAACCAACGGGGCCTTAAGCTTGATACTAGAGTCAACTTGGCCTCCAGCCCGATATTACAACCAAATGGGCCTCAAGCCCGAATTCGTAAACTAACGGGACCCTCGGTCCGATCGTATAACTCAAATGGACCCTCGGTCCAATTCCTCGTCAAATCAAATGGGTCTCGTGCCCGATTTCATATTTCTAAATCCAAAATCAATTCATTAAATCATCATTGAAAACCTAGCACGTATAAGCATCGTATAAAATCGAAAATCTTGAAATACGTGTAAATACGTGAATCCTAGGCGAGCACAAACAAAGCACTCATGGCATCACAAAAAATGTATTAAAATACTTATAAAACATTTATACATGCATCGAATTCATAAAACAAGTCCACTCACAGACCGTCCGAAGCCGCGACTCAATATGCGTGCTAAAATGTCTTCCAGGCCAATCGTCACGACCGGGATTCACGAACTTGTCCACATCGTAATAGAAGGTTATTAACTACTTAAATAAACCCTCACTAAAGTCCCGTAATTTTCCAAAATTTCTAAATATTTTTAAACACAAAACTAAACCTTCAGACGTCTCGAACTATATCGAAACGATGTCTGATTGACACGAAACAAGTCCCATAATGTTCGTTACATCGAATAGATGATTTCACGTGTTGTAACATTCCCTAAAGGAGGGAACACGCGCCCTCAAGCACCCCAAGAACGTCCTGCGCGTGGGCCTCACGCGCCAAGACACTGTTTATCTTCTTCATGCAATCGAACCGGTCCAGCCGGTTCACCCTATCTAGCTGGTCTAACAAGACCGGCGTGACCGGTCCAGGCTCCCCACTCCTCTTTTTTTGTCCAATTCCTTGATTTTCAATCCCAATCTTCCTATTTTGATGTTATGAACCTAAATATATAACCCAAACACCCTAAAACCTCCTAAAATCTCATGGTTCAATTATTTCCTCACGGCCTCTGTTTTCCCGGCCACCCTCAGGGCCTCCTTCGCCGTGAACCACCCTCAAAAATGTCCTAAAACCTTCCTAGCAACCTACTAATCCTTATCCAAACATACAAAACAATAAATAATGTAAAAATCGACAAAAAAGGGAATTTGGGCCTAATCGGGTAATCGGTGGTTTCCTAGCCAACATCGCCGTGCACGGCGGTCCAGACAGCCCTCCAGCGACCTTCTACCTCCTCTGTCTCTCCCTCTCAGGCCCTCTGGCTCATGGTCGATCGACAAGGTAAATGGGATGGGTTGTTAGATCGGGTTTGGTGTTTGGGTTTGGTATGCACGAACAAAGAATGAAGATGATATGCATGAATGAAAGTGGGTGGGCTATGGATGGATGACAAGTGTCATTCATCCATTGGCCTGCCCCAAAATGTCTGGGCCTGACACTAAAGACAAAACTTAAATTGTCTCGTAAAACGCGCAATAGTACTTTCGAACTTCTGTGAACCGTAACTTCTCCGTCGAACGTCCGAATTCGACGTGCCACCTGTCTACGGATTCGTATCGTCCTGATCTACGTAACAGTCGTCGGCCCTCGGCCCTCGGACCTCCCAGGTTAAAAGTCAACTATTTGCTTCTATTAAATTACCAAAATGCCCCCCGAACTTCCAAAAATCATAACTTCTTCCTCGAATGTCGGAATCGGGCGTGCCACTTGTCTATGAACTCGCGACGTCCCGAACTACATCACACTCAGGGTCTCAAATCCCAAGTCTCCCTAGGGTCCACCCAGGTGTAAGACCCGTGTTCTAGAGGGAACGGTGAACAATCCCACAGTCCTGTGAGGGGGAATGGTCTGGGAAGGGATTGGTGGTGTGCCTTAAAGGTGTAGGCACACACCTATCTAGCACGAGGCCTTTTGGGAGCTCAGTGGTTTTGGGTTCGGTTGGAACTCCAAATTTAAGTGAATTGAGGTTGGTGCAATTCCATGACGGGTGACCCCTGGGAAGTTGCATCGTAAGCTCCTGAAAACAAAACCGTGAGGGCAAGGTCAAGGAGGCCCAAAGCGGACAATATCGTGTTAGATGAGTCGGGTCCTGACCGAGGAGGGTAGGGTCCTGATAGAATGGTATCAGAGCCAGACCCCGACCGAGAAGTGTTCCAGCGAGGACGCTGGGCCCTAAGGGGATGGATTGTAAGACCCGTGTCCTGGAGGGAACGGTGAACAATCCCACATTCCTGTGAGGTGGAATGGTCTGGGAAGGGATTAGTGGTGTGCCTTAAAGGTGTAGGCACACACTTATCTAGTACGAGGCCTTTTGAGAGCTCAGTGGTTTTGGGTTCGGTTGGAACTCTAAAGTTAAGAGAGTTGAGGTTGGTGCAATTCCATGATGGGTGACCTCCTAGGAAGTTGCATCGTGAGCTCTCGAAAAAACAAACCGTGAAGGCAAGGGCAAGTAGGCCCAAAGCGGACAATATCGTGCTACATGAGTCGGGTCTTGACCGAGAAGGGTCGGGTCCTAACACTAGGTCAATGTCCGTAGATCAATGACCCTCCTTAGGGGTTATAATCCATAATAGCCTTCGTGAGAGTAAGGCACCCAACGGGGGCGACTCCACTCAGTTAGTGCTCCGTGACTACTCTGAGGTCCACCCAGGCCAACGACCCTCACTAGAGAAGACAATCCATAATATATATGGATGGTATATGAAAAACCAATTGAAATCATTCTCAAAACCTTTTAAAGGTTTATGCCCGGCCCCCATAAACCGTCATTAACCAGAAATCCATTTATGGGTCCCCGACCCGAAATCACAACCGTAAACCATAACTGGGCCTCAAGCCTGATTTCCTAAACCAACTGGGTCTCATGCCCGATTTTATAAACCAAATAGGCCTCGTGCCCGATATCGTAAACCAAATGGGCCTCGTACCCGATATCGTAAATCAAATGGGCCTCGTGCCCTATTATTTAACCCAACTGGGCCCCGAGCTCGATTTGTAAATCAACTGGGCCTTTAGTACGATTCATAAACCACCTGGGCATTTGGCCCGAATGGTAAACCAACTGGGCCTCATGCTCGATATCGTAAACCAAATGGGCCTCGTGCCCGATATCATAAACCAAATGAGCCTCGTGCCCGATTCCATATTTTTAAATCCGAAACCGATTCACGAACCAATTAGGCCTATGGCCCGATAACGTAACTAAATGGACTTCGAGTTTGAGGGTTTCCAAAACAAATGGGTCTCGAGCCTGAGTTTACCTTTTCAAATCCAAAACCATTTCGTTAAACCATTATCATAACCATAAGCACGTCTAATCAGTGCAAAACCAAAAACCTTGATTTAGGTGCAAATACGTAAATCATCTCGAAATACGTGAAATCATGTAAATTCCCAATATCCAAATCAACATCATAGAATCACATATGTAAAACATATAAAACATTTATGCATGCATCACAGTTTAGAAATCAAGGTCCACTCACAGACCGTCCGACGCTGCTGACTCGATTTGCATGCTGTAAGCCTCCCCAGGATAATCACCGTCACCGGGACTCCCAAACCTGTCCAAATCACACTAGATGGTTACTAACTACCTTATTAACCTCTCATTGAATCCCCGTAATTTTCTCGAGAATTTTAACTATTTTAAAACTCGATCCTAAACCTTCGGACAACCCGAACTATATCGAGACGGTGTCCGATCGACATGAAACCAGTCCCACAATGTTCATTACATCGAATAGATTAAAAGTCATGGAGAACACTATCCCAACCCATGCTTCATGCGTCCCCGCGGGCCACCCAAAGGGGCTGCGCGTGAAGCCCACGCGCATGAACTGTTCATTACCCCTAACCTCCAGCCGACCGGGTTCATTGGTTTGGAACCGGACTGGACAGGTCTGGACCGGTGTGACGGGTCCAGGGCTCTATCTCACTCATTTTCGATCCATTTTTGTCCCTTTCGATTCCTAAACCTTCCTCTACTCATTTCCTATCCATCTATGACTCCAAAACACTTGAAAAACCATCAAAAACTTACCTTCCATGATCAAACAGTGATCTTAACTTTCAAGCTCAGTTTGCCCATCCCTCTAGCCTTACATTTCCTTCGAAATTAATCCCCATCGGGTCGTCCTTGTCCCTAGGTCATGTTAGAATCAAAAGAGGCTCAAAACAACGACCAAAACTAAATTTCCAATTTTTGAAAACAATGGGTTCTCGGCCTGATGTACCTCCACCGTGGACCGCTGTGTCCCGTCGCCTCTCGGCCCCTCTGATCACTCCCTCACTCACAGTCTCTCACACGAACACAAGATGGTCATGGTGGTGAGGTGATATGTGTGTTGTGTGTTGTTTGTTTAGAGGGAAAGGAGAAGTTGGTGTACATGTTAGGGAATGGAAATGAAAGAAGATATTTGATGATGATAATCAGATGAGAGAGAGAGAGGAAGATGGACGGTGGAGATGAGAGGGGGAGGTAGAGATGAATGGCTAGGATGAGAAGTGGGTGGGATATATATGTATTTTAATACAAGTGGCCCAATCACATTTTAGATCCACATTTTAGGGTTGATGACCAATGGGATGAGTGACACTTGTCACTCATCCATGGGTCCCATATAAATATCTGCCCAATCAGATATTGCCACATAATTTCTACCTCGTAATGCATGCATAGTCCAATTGAACTTCCTGTGACCATAACTTCTCCGTTCGACTTCCGATTTTGATGTGCCGCTTGTCTGCGGACTCGTGACGTCCCGATCTACGTCACGGTCATCGGTCCTCGTAGTTTTGTCTCCCCGAGTCAAAAGTCAACATTTTGCCACGATCATGGGAAAAATGGTCATTTTGCATCGTCCGTCTGATTTCGCTCAACTAATCACCGATTAATCTCACATATCCTCCATTAGTCACTAATCTAATCCCGAAATTTGGTTTGGGTCGTTACAACCTTCCCTCCTTAATTAATTTCGTCCTCGGAATTCCAACTATCCAAATTCCACAACCACTTGTGGAAAACAATTCAATCTCACATCATGTGTACACTTGTACGCCAACAAACCAGAACAACACTTGTCTGCACCCGGACGTTTCACCAACATTCACGTCGTATCGACTACACTCGACCACGTCGAGTGGTCACTTGACAGTTCTACCATTACGCTGACACAAACAACTTGACGGTTCCTTCCTCAATCACCAAACTATCATGACTTCTGCTCCCACTAAGAGTCACCAAAACTCACTCATCGATCCCCGTTGACACATCCCTATAAACTTTCACCACTTGATAGTTACCAGTCGAAAACTGACACTATACCCGCTTGTTGTTACTCTAACCACCAACTCACTCACCCTGAGTATACGTATACCAACAAAGCACTCGACCTGTGTGTAACTGGACCCATTAGAATCACCCTGACCCAATCCACAGTGTCCAATGTCCAGTTCACGTCCTTAACAAATCCAATGGTATCGGGACTAAGCCGACTACCAATATACTTACCAACGTATCCCTGGTATATCCCATATACCGTCACAAGGCACCACAAGCCTACCTAGTATCATACCTCGAACAACGTACAGGGCACATACATCCATCCATAAACCAGCCTACAACCTAGATCGTAGCCAAACACGTTTCAATTTTGGAGACCATCTTTCCAATCCAGTACTAGACAGATCGAAAACTCCAACCCATCATCTATTTCGAGTCCCACGGTCACCCGACCAACATCAACACGCCTACCCATTCATACCACCTGCGAAAAATCAAGGATGATCCAAGGCAATGACACCAAATTTCATTCTACGTTAATGCAAACAAAACTCGCTGCACTCACCCCGCCATGTAACCAAACATCGTCTGCCACCAAGCAGAAATGAGAAATCTCATTCGCCTACCTTCGAAATACCCAACTCCTCATGATGACCCAAGACAAATTGTCAGGACCCATCCTCAATCCCCCCGGGATTAACGAGGGACGACCCTGATCCCGTCTGATGCGGAGTGTCAGACAAGGAAAATTTCCAACCTTTGCCCTCTCGGGCTATCATAGTATGCCAGGATCCGGAGGAGGTATGTGATATCTCGGTCTCTGCTACAGTCCGTACCGTATCCAACCTGAAGGGTATTAAAAACAGAAAGACTGTGAGTGGACAAAAAGTAATAAGTTTCGTAAAACACATTTATAAAAGATCTTTATACCCTTAACTAAAAACATGCATGCATAGTAAAATCATTTATCCAATCACATATGTTTAACAACCATATTTAGAGTCACAACCCCAAGTTCCGTAAATACAAGTTACACGGGCTCCTGCCCAAAACTATTTACAGAAAACCATAACATAGTAAACATATGTGGGATCTCAGCCCAAATCCATTTATCATCATAAAACACAATTTCCCAAACCAATTGAAATCATGTTTATCCATTATATTTCATATCACCAAACCTGTCATGGTAAATAGAGCTACGCGCGTGCTAACCGAAGTCTCAAACCCAAGTCTCTCCAGGGTCCACCCAGGTCAATGTCCGTAGATCAATGACCCTCCCTGGAGGTTACGAACCATGCCCTTCCTGAGAGTAAGGAACCCAACTCGGGGGCGACTAAACTTAGTCAGTGCTCCGTGACTACTTCGGGGTCCACCCAGGCCAACGACCCTCCCCGGAGGAGATAATCATGTATAAAGGATGGCATACGAAACACCTTTTGAAATCATTCTTTAAACCTTTCAAGGATTCATGCCCGGCCCTCATAAGTCGTCATGAACCATAAAATATTTTCAAGGGTTCATGCCGATTCCCATAAACCGTCATGAACCATAAAAACCATTTGTAACACATAGCTGGGCTATAGGCCCGAATCCATATACAAACTAGACCTCCGGTCCGAATTGTAAACCAACTGGGCCTCCGGCCCGATGCCTCATTAAATCAAATGGACCTCAAATCCGAGTGCTTGTAAATCAAATGGGTATCCTACCCAATTCCATATTTGCAAATCCGAAATTGATTTAAGGATCAAATGGGCCTCCAGCCCAAGAACGTCATTAAAAGGACTTCGAGTCCGAGGGTTTCTAAAGCAGATGGGTCTCGAACCCGAGTTTACCTTTTCAATTCCAAAACCATTTCATGAAATCATATCCAAAACCATAAGTACGGAAAATCAGCGTAAAGCTGGAAAATCTCAATTTACGTGCAAGCACGTAAATTGCCTCGAAATGCGTGAAACCATAAAATTCACCAATATCCAAATCAACATCATAGAATCACATTCATAATCCATATAAAACATTTATGCATGCATCACAGTTTAGAAATCAAGGTCCACTCACAGACCGTCCTATGCTGCTGCCTCGGTTTGCGTGCCGTAAGCCTCACCGGGCAAATCATCGTCACCGGAACTCCCAAACTTGTCCAAATCAATCTCGAGGGTTACTAACTACCTTATTAACCTCTCATTGAAGTCCCGTAATTTTCCTGAAATTTTTAACTATTTTTAATCCCGATCCGAAACCTTCTGATGCCCTGAACATTATCGAGACGGTGTCCGATCGACACAAAACCAGTCCAAAATGTTTGTCACATCAAATAGAAGATTTCACGTGTTGAAGACATTCCCAAATTATGGGACACGCGCCCCCACGCGCCCAATGAAGTCCCTGCGCGTGAGCCCACGCCCCGGGCACTATTCATCTTCTTCTTCACACGTCGAACCAGTTCACTGCAACTAGACCGGGTCGAATCGGTCTGGACCGAGCTGAATCGGTCTGGACCGGTTCAAGGCCCTAAGTCGTCCATTTTCGGTCCATTTCAACCTACTTTAATCTCTAAATGTTCCTAATCTCATTTCCTATCATTTTACCATTTAAAAACATAAGGATAAACACCAAAACTTTACCACCTTGGTCGGCCATGGTGGTGGTGACTTCCTCCACCGTCCACCGTCATCTCGGGCCGTCCTCACACACGAAAACCACCTCACTTGCCTCACCAGACCCCTAGAAACATAACCAAATAATTAGTTTCGATCTAAGACCCACAAAAACTGAAACCCAAATTTTGAATATAACAAAGGCCCTCGGGTTACTCACCTCTGCCGTCCACCACCGTGGTCCTCCATCGTCCTCACGTCACCGTCGTGTCTCATCACTCCTCACACGGTCTTGTTGTGGTAAGGTGATGTTGGTGGTGAGGGGTGGTGTTTGTGTTTGAAGAAAATGGAGAATGAAGAAATGGAGAATATAGCTTTCGGGTGTGTTTGAAGAACAAGGAAGAAATGCTGATTAGATGAGAGGGCCATTGATCTACGGACGAGCGTAGTGAAATCGACCTTCCGTGACCTATAACTTTCCCTTTCGAAGTCCGATTTTGACGTGCCACCTGTCTACGGATTCGTATCATCCCGATCTACATAACGGTCCTCTGCCCTCGGCCATTGGACCTCCCAGTCCAAAAGTCAACTATTTGCCCTTTTTAACCAAAATTACCAAAATGCCCTTAAGCTTCCGAACGTCATAACTTCTTCATAGAATGTCGGAATTGAACGTGCCACCTGTCTATGAACTCGTGACGTCACAAACTACATCACGGCCATTGGTCAAAGTCCATTTAACTTCCAGAATAAAAAGTCAACGTTTTACCCATTATAGGGGCAAAACGGTCATTTTGCATCGTTCGTCCGATTTCGTCCAACTAATCATGATTAGTCACTAATCTAAGCCTGGAATACGGGACGGGTCATTATAACCTTCCCTCCTTAATTAATTTTGTCCTCGAAATTCCAACCGACCTAATTCCAACCGTTCTTCCCTCCTTAATTAGTTTCATTCTCGAAATTCCAACTATCCTGATTCCACAACCAGCCCGTGGAAATAATTCGATCTTATCTCATGTGTACGCTAGCACCCAATAGCCAACACAATACTTGTCTGCAACCAGATGTACCACTAATACTCACATCGTATCGACTACGTTCGACCACGTCGAATGACAGTAATCGTACGTTCAGAACTGACACCACTTGTCAGTATCAGAGCAGCCTGAGTATCCTATGAGCTAACCATTTGTCAGATCTACTATTTTGTTGACACAAACAACTCAAAAGTTTTCTTGCTCAATCACCAATCTATCCTGCCGTCTTCTCCCACTGGGAGTCACCAAATCTCACTAATCGATCCACGTTGTGTCACGACCCGGCTCATCTAACACAATATTGTCCGCTTTAGGCCCAGCCCTCACGGTTTTGTTTTCGGGAGCTCACGTGCAACTTCCCAGTAGGTCACCCATCATGGGATTGCACCAGCCTCAACTCGCTTAACTTTGGGGTTCCAATCCCCCCCAAAGCCACTGAGCTCCCAAAAGGCCTTGTGTTAGATAGATACGTGCCCACACATATAAGGTACTTCACCTTTCCCTCCCCGAGCAATGTCCCCGAGCGATGTGGGATCGTTCACCGATATTACCTTTCCAAGCTCATGGGTCTGGCTCACCGTTCTTGCTTCTCAAGCTCACGGGTGTTGCTCACCGTTCTTTCTTCCAAGATCGGGTCTTACAATCCACCCCCCTTGGGGCCTAGCGTCCTCGTTGGCACACTTTCGGTTAGGGTCCAGCTCACAGATACCGGGTACATCCCTCGCGTCCCGAACATCCTAAACGTTCCTCGTCCGCCTTGGGAAGTCCCGATCCTGTCAACAATCACCAAACTACGTGACTAACACGTTTACTAAGGTCCTCCTAATTTCCCACAAAAATCCCTGGGTCCTAAACGTAACGAACCGAGACCCTAAACCTTCGACCTCGCGGAATTAACCCGAAAAAACGTCCGTTTAACTCGAAACCTATCCTAAAAGATCCGTTACAACATCTAGACCAAAAACCTAGTTGGAACTTTCCCCAGAAAACACCCCACGCGCCGTCCAAAGTGGCTGCGCGTGGACCTCACGCGCCTGCACAGTTACTGTTCATTTTCAACCTCTCGACCCGTGTACTGTTCCGGACCGACGTGTCCGGTTCTCCGTCATCCGTCCACCATTTTTGCTCCTCTTTCCACCAATCTCTTCGTCCTCTACACAGTAATCCATTCCCCTCAACCAAACACTACAACACGACTTCTCAACCATCGTCTCAAGCTCGAAACAAAAACCACCCATACCCCTGTTTTTCAATCCGACCACCCGCACACTTCCCCTTCACGGCTTCGACACCAAAAGGTTCCTAAGGACCTAAGGAATCGTTTAGCACCTACCAGACCCCTCGACTCGTACTCGAAAACCACGACTTCCAGTTTGAACTTTCCCGGCAAAACAGAGCAAAGATACGCGCGTGCAAAGATACGCGCGCCGCCGCATTTCCTGGAGTCCACAGGGCTGTCCTAGCCTCCCTTCGAGCCTAAATTGCTCCACACACGGCAACACCACCACCAAGTTCCCTCAACACCTCTCTGTTTTTCCTGTGAACTCACACCCTGCACATACAAACACTCGACTTCTCCTCTCCTCTCACCACCTTCCTTGCACTCTCATCCTTCCCCAGGTCACAATCACACACTCAAGCACTCACACTCTCACCCAGAACCCGATCGATTTCCCTCTCAAACCTCACTCTGTTTCCTCTCTTCTTCGAACAAACACGATGCACACACTGCACAATTTAAAACACACACTGTGCACTCCCTAGAAACCATAACACACACACCATGTGTCACCATCCCACAATCCCTCTCACAAATATCCACTTGCACCTGTACACTTGGCCTTATCAGATTGGCCCAATTCTCAATGCACCCAAAGACCAAAATGCCCCTACTTGTGAGTCAAAATTATGATTATGCCATTGCCGTTCTAGACCCGTATCTTGCTAGTCCAATGTTCGATGAAGACATGCCGCCTGTCGTTGAACTCAGGACGACGAGATCAACCTAACGGTCATCGGTCTACTAGTAAAAACCTTATCGTATGGAAAGTCAAATTTTTCCCCCTATTTTAACCAAATTACGGTAATGCCCTCAACCTTCCGAACATCATAACTTCCTCCTCGGATGTCGGAATCGGGCTTGCCACCTGTCTACGGACTCGTGACGTCCCGAACCACGTCGCGGTCATCGGTCAACAACCAATTGACCGTCCGAACTAAAAGTCAACCTTTTGCTCAAACTAGGGGCAAAATCATCATTCTACCCTAACTGACCAAAAGTAATCAACTAAACACCGATTAGACTCACTAATCTATTACTAATCACTTTACTAATCTCGGTTCTAGGGACGGGTCGTTACACGTTGACACCTTCGACAAACTGTCACTACTTGACAGTCGCGAGTCGAAAACTTACACTATATTTACTTGTGGTTACACCAACCACCAATTTACTCAACCTGAGTAAACACTTACCAACATCTTACTCGACCTGTGTGTAACCGGACGCATCAGAACGACTATGACCCAATGCACACTATCCAATGTTCAGTCCACGTCCTCGACTAATCAAATGGTATTAGAACTAAGCCGACTACCAACACGTTCACCAACGTACCACCGGTATAACCTATATACCATCACTAGGGACGTTAAGTATGCCCAGTATCGTACCTCAAACTACGCACATGGTACATACATCCATTACCAACCAGACTACAATAACAACCTAAGTCGTAGCCAATCACGTTTCTATTCTGGAGTCCTTCTGTCCAATACAGTACTAGACAAATCAAAACTCCGACCCATTATCCATTTCCAAATCCGAATCCGAAATCATCATTCCATAAACTAGTATTTGCAATGACCATTCCGAACCCAAATCCATAAATCCACTTTCAAGTTCCAAAATCGAATCCCGAATCGTCATCCAGAAATCCGATTCTAAAACCTGAAATCTCGTTCTCGACTACCGAGATGCACCAACTCTGAACCTTTCGGTTACCTGCTCAAACGATTAACACAATACAACCGATTGACTTAGGAAAGCCAATCACAATATCCACACATCTAAGGTTGACAAAATCAGACCCCATCGGACATTTACTCGCCCGAGTAATATACCATACGGGATTTACTTCGAAAAGAAGTTGAGTCCCATCATGCTCAACTCAAACATCCAAGTAAGAGTGATAAACTCTCCACCTATCAGGATCATCAAGATCACGATCCAGATATATCACTACGTCATCCGACCATAGACTTCACGATCAAGATTCATCACTGCGTCACCCAACCATAAACGTCACGATCGAGGATCGTCACGATGCCCAAAGTCCTCAACCATTTCCCACATCTAAACAGATCAGTCAATGACGAGACACGTCGAGACTGTGGGTTCTCTCTGATTACCTCGTATCAACCCTTGACATTCCACCTAGGAAAAACCAAAGATGATCTAACACGATGACATCAAAACTCATCCTACGTGAATGCAACCAAAACTTGCTACACTCACCACGCCACGTAATCCAACATCGTCTGCCACCAAGCAGAAAATGAGAAATCTCGGTCACCTAACTTCGATATACTCAACTACTCCTGATGACCCAAGACAAATCCCGCGTTCACCAAACAATACACGACCAATGTACTGGTGACACAAACATCATCTACCATCATATACCATCATCCACCCTCATCTGCCATGGCAGAACCTGAGAAGTCACACTAATGACTTCGAAATACCCATTACCAATGCAGAAGTCCCGCATTCCACGTGTCACCTCAATTACAACCTTTCTCGATTCTTAAATTCTAACTATGTCGAAACCAACACACTCGGACATCAATCACGTGTCCCTCACCAGTCTACCTCTATCTGTGTTCCACTACCAGACCACAGATACAAAACACATGCCTATCTCGACGGAGTCACATCCCGATTCGCTATTCACCATCATCACAATCACCGGCACCAGCACCAGCGCAAGTACCAGCACCAACACTAACTCCAGCACTAGTATCAGAACAAAGTGTGCGAATCAGAAAACCCTGGATCTCCGCTCATACCGAACGACGATCCCGTACCTCTACTCAAATTGGAGAAACTCTGTCCCCGCTGTACCCAACAACTCTAGGTACAGTCACCCTGACAACTCATACGAGAAAAGGAAATGCTCCCTGAACATCCCCGATTCCCAACAACCGTAACTACAACCACTCTCGGTAGTAGTGCCTGCCAGAGACTCGTGCAGACCTAACCACCAGACATCACGATCTAGACTCCGCATCCAACGGAATCAATCACCTGTACAAACTACTCTGTATCCTCACTCCGAGATTCCATCGACAAGTACCAACCCTGGTAACCTGTCCAACAACCTCTAACCTATCGTAACTAGACTAAACCAAAGGTCGTCTACCAAGTCGTCCATGACCTTAGTTGTACCAACAATCCATCACAACTAAAGTAGCATGACAACCAACTAGGTCTAACCGATAAGTACAACCTCGGCTGCAGAGTGCAGTCCCAACACTAAGGCTAACATGACTAGACCGAACATGACCGACGGACGATCTCAACTTCGAAAAGTCATCAAATTCAAACCACTCTCCAACTCACCCTTCCGAACCATACACCCTAAGGTAGGGTTCCACGATCACACCTAGAGGGACCAACCACGTGGTCTTGACATCGTAAGGACGTCAATCCAACCCTACCGTCAATCTAACTAGGATTCCTCGAAACCGACTGCTCCCGGCAGCATATCCATCTAACTCAACAAAATCCAACCATCGAATGGTCACAACACCGAATCAATTGTCAAATCGATCCTACGACATCGTGAAAGACGATCCCAACTAACCGTCTCACGATCAAAACTCCAAAGTACTGTTACGTTCATCCCTTCGTAGGGTCCCACACTGCCAACCTCGACAGTACTATGGAAACCCCGACATCAAATGCCAAACCAAGACATTTCACGATTCAATCCTACTAACTATCGTACCGGCATCCTAACTATCAGATTGACAACGAACTGTAGCCCATTGAGACATCACATCCTCGACCTGCGCAATACTCCAAGAGCTCCACGGTTGCTCGAATAAAGACAACCCCGCTCTGATAGGCAATCATATGCTTTGATAAGCAATCCTACGCTCTGATACCACCTGTCAGGACCCGTCCTCAATCCCCCCGGGATTAACGAGGGACGACCTTGATCCCGTCTGATACGGAGTGTCAGACAAGGGAAATTTCCAACCTTTTCCCTTTCGGGCTATCAGAGTACGCCAGGATCCGAAGGAGGTATGTGATATCTCGGTCTCTGCTACAGTCCGCACCGTATCCAACCAGAAGGATATTAAAAACAGAAAGACTGTGAGTGGACAAAAAGTAATAAGTTTCGTAAAACACATTTATAAAAGATCTTTATACCCTTCACTAAAAAGCATGCATGCATAGTAAAACCATTTATCCAATCACATATGTTTAGCAACCATATTTAGGGTCACAGCCCCAAGTTCCGTAAAAACAAGTCACACGGGCGCCTGCCCAAAACCATTTACACAAAACCAAAACATAGTAAACATATGTGGGATCTCAGCCCAAATCCATTTATCATCATAAAACACAATTTCACAAACCAATTGAAATCATGTTTATCCATTATATTTCATATCACCAAACATGTCACGGTATATAGAGCTACGCGCGTGCTAATCGGGGTCTCAAACCCAAGTCTCTCCAGGGTCTACCCACGTCCATGTCCGTAGATCAATGACCCTCCCTAGAGGTTACGAACCATACCCTTCCTGAGAGTAAGGAACCCAACTGGGGGGCGAATCCACTCAGTCAGTGCTCCGGGAATACTTTGGGGTCCACCCAGGCCAACGACCCTCCCCAGAGGAGACAATCATATATAAAGGATGGCATACGAAACACCTTTTGATATCATTCTTCAAAGCTTTCAAGGATTCATGCCCGGCCCTCATAAGTCGTCATGAACCATAAAATCCTTTCAAGGGTTCATGCCGGTTCCAATAAACCGTCATGAACCTTAAAAACCATTTGTAACACATAGTTGGGCCCTAGGCCCGAATCCACATACAAACTGAACCTCAGGTCCGAATTGTAAACCAACTGGGCCTCCGGCCCGATGCCTCGTTAAATCAAATGGACCTCAAGTCTGAGAGTTTGTAAATCAAATGGGTCTCCTACCCGATTCCATATTTGCAAATCCGAAATCGTTTTAAGGATCAAATGGGCCTTCGACCCAAGAACGTCATTAAAAGGACTTCGAGTCCGAGGGTTTCCAAAGCAGATGGATCTCGAACCCGAGTTTACCTTTTCAATTCCAAAACCATTTCATGAAATCATATCCAAAACCATAAGTACGAAAAATCAGTGTAAAGCTGGAAAATCTCAATTTACGTGCAAGCACGTAAATTGCCTCGAAATGTGTGAAACCATAAAATTCACCAATATCCAAATCAACATCATAAAATCACATTAATAATCCATATAAAACATTTATGCATGCATCAAAGTTTAGAAATCATGGTCCACTCACACACCGTCCCATGCTGCTACCTCGGTTAACGTGCCGTAAGCCTCACCGGGCAAATCATAGTCACCGGAACTCCTAAACCTGCCCGAATCAATCTAGAGGGTTACTAACTATCTTATTAACCTCTCATTGAAGTCCTGTAATTTTTCTGAATTTTTTTCTATTTTTAATCCTGATCTGAAACCTTCCGATGCCCCGAACATTATCGAGACGGTGTCCGATCAACACGAAACCAGTCCCAAAATGTTCCTTACATCGAATAGAAGATTTCACGTGTTCAAGACATCCCCAAATTATGGGACACGCGTCCCTACGCGCCCAATGAATTCCCTGCGCGTGAGCCCACGCGCCGGACACTATTCATCTTCTTCTTCACACGTCGAACCGGTTCACTGCAACTGGACCGGGTCGAACCGGTCTGGTTCGATTCAAGGCCCTAAGTCGTCCATTTTCGGTCCATTTCAACCTACTTTAATCCCTAAATGTTCCTAATCTCATTTCCTATCATTTTAACATTTAAAAACATAAGGATAAACACCAAAACCTTACCTCCTTGATCGGCGATGACGGTGGTGACTTCCTCCACCGTCCACCGTCATCCCAGGCCGTCCTAGCACACGAAAACCACCTCACCTGCCTCACCAGACCCCCAGAAACATAACCAAATAATTAGTTTCGATCCAAGACCCACAAAAACCGGAACCCGAATTTTGAATATAACAAATTCCCTCGGGTTACTCACCTCAGCCGTCCACCACCGTGGCTCGCCGTCGTCCTCACGTCACCGTCGTGTCTCATCACTCCTCACACGGTCATGCTGAGGTAAGGTGATGTTGGTGGTGAGGGGTGGTGTTTATGTTTGAAGAAAATAGAGAATGAGGAAATGGAGAATATGGCTTTCAGGTGTTTTTGAAGAACAAGGAAGAAATGCTGATCGGATGAGAGCGATGAGATGAGATGAGTGGTGAGGATTGAGGGATTAATTTGGAATGGATGGTTAGGATTTAGTGGAGGGTAGGATTAATTATAAAATAATCCAAAATATTATTATTTAATTAAACTAGATCCACTTTTTAGGGGATTGACCAATGGGATGAGTGACACTTGTCACTCATCCATGGGTCCCGCTTAAAATATCTGGCCAATCAGATATTGCCAAATCATCACCGTCTCGAAGTACGTGCATAGTGAAATCGACCTTCCGTGACCTATAACTTTCCCGTTCGAAGTCCGATTTTGACGTGCCACATGTCGACGGATTCGTATTATCCCGATTTACGTAACGGTCCTTGGCCCTCAGCCATCAGACCTCCCAGTCCAAAAGTAAACTATTTGCCCCTTTTAACCAAAATTACCAAAATGCCCTTAAGCTTCCGAATGTCATAACTTCTTTCTTGAATGTCGGAATTGAACGTGCCACCTGTCTATGAACTCGTGACGTCACAAACTACGTCACGGTCATCGGTCAAAGTCCATTTGACCACCAGAATGAAAAGTCAACGTTTTACCCATTCTAGGGGTAAAACGGTCATTTTGCATCGTTCGTCCGATTTCGTCAACTAATCACCGATTAACCTCACTAATCATGATTAGTCACTAATCTAATCCTGGAATTCGGGACGGGTCGTTACACAAATCGCGGGTCCACCAACCAACACAGGATCCATTTATTGGTGACAACAACCATCATCTGCCATGGCAGAACATGAGAAGTCACCTTAAATGACTTCGAAATACCCATTACTAATGCGGAATCAAGCACTCCCCTCGTTGCCTCAAACACAACCTTTCTAGATTCCGAAGTTCCAACAATGTCGGAACCAACACACTCGGACATCTACCACGTGTCCGTAACTAGTCTAATTCATTACCAAATTCTTCTATCGGCTTATACCGTTTATGTACATCCAAAAAGATGTGGACCATTACTACTCGATCCTCACGTCTCAACTACTGTTGGATCCCATCCAGTCCATCACTATCTGAGGTCCACTGTCGGATCACAAATACCGAACATATGCCCATCTCGACGGAGTCACATCCCGACTCGTGACTCATCGTCATCACAATCACCTGCACCAGCACCAGTACCCAATGTGTGAATCAGCCAACCCTGGATATTTGCTCATACCGAGCAACGACCTCGTACCTCTGTTCAAGTTGGACAAACTCTGCCTCCCTCGTACCCAACAACTCTGGGTATAGTCACCTTGACAACTCGTACAAGGGAAGGAAACGTTCCCCGAACGTCCCCCGATTCACAACTACCACAACTACAACCACCCTTGATAGTAGTGCCTTCCACAATTCGTGTAGACCCAACTACTAGGCATCGCTATCGAGACTTCGCATCTAACAAAATCAATCACCCGTACTAACTACTCTGTACCCTCACTACGGGATTCCATCGACAAGTTCTAACCCTGGTAACCTGTCCAACCAATCTCTAACCAATCTTCTAAAAGATTATTATAATCTCGACTGTAAAGTGCAGTCCCATTACTAAATCTGACATGACACGACTGACCGACGATCTCGACTCCGAATAGTCGCTAGAACTAAACCACTCGCCGACTCACATTTCCGAACCATACGACGAACACTAGGGTTTCCTACAAGGCCATCTACCAACTCTGTTGTACTCCCATTCTCTAGCCCATTAATCAACACTAGGGTTCACCTTCCCAGACTATCCATCATGATTTAAGGTTCAAAAATCAAGCCCTAAGGTTCCTCTGAACCCAATTGCAGAAGGCAGTATAATCCACAATCTGACCGACCCCGCGGTCCTGACATCGTATGGATGTCAATCCAATCCTACTGTCAGCTCAACTAGGATTTCGCATTTCCAGACCATCACGCAAATGGGGTTCCATCGTTCAATTGAGGTTTGGGGAACCCGGCTGCTCCTAGCAGCATAACCATTCTAACTCAACATGATCCGACCATCTAATGGTCACACTCCATACTATCGTCATAACCAATCCTACAACATCGTGAAAGACGATCCCGACATAACCGTGGGGACGGTTAAAACTCTAAAGTGCTATTTCGTTCATTCCTTGGTAGGGTCCCACACTGCCAACCACGACACAACTATGGAAACCCCAGGCATCAAGTGTCGAACCAAAACAATCCATGATTCAACCCTACTAACTATCATACCGGCATCCTAACTATTAGGTTGATAACGAACTGCAGCCCATAGAGACATCACATCCTCGACCTACGCGAACCACAAGAGCAAACCTGCGCTGATATCACTTGACACAACCCATCTCAATCCCCCCGGGATTAACACTGGATGTGCCATGCTCCCGTCTGACACAAATTGTCAGACCAGGGATAAAATAAAACCATCAGCTCGACCGGCTTCTAGAGCGTGCAAGGATCCAGTGGAGTAATGTGATGTCTCGGTCTCTACTACAGTATGCATCTGTGATCAACCTGAAGGGCATTAAAAACAAGGAAAGACTGTGAGTTGATGAAAATAAAAGAGTTCATAAAACATATTTCATAAAGACATTTATGTCCTTCACTAAAAAACATGTATGCATAGAAAAATCCATTAATAGGGTCTCAGCCTCAAGTTCCGCAAATTCAAGTCATAAGGGCACCTGCCCAAATCCATTTACTCAATTCCATAATCATATCAAACATATGTGGGAACTCAGCCTAAATCCATTTATTATTCACAAAACACAATTTCGCAAATCCAAGAAATCATGTTTATCATATATCATATAACCAATCCTGTCAGGGTTTCTAAAACTTCGCGTGTGCTACCCGGGGTCTCAAATCCCAAGTCTCCCCAGTTTCAACCCAGGTCAATGTCCGTAGATCAATGACCCTCCCTGGGGGTTATAATCCATAATAGCATTCCTAAGAGTAAGGTACCCAACGGGGGCGACTCCACTCAGTTAGTGCTCGGTGACTACTCCGGGGTCCATCCAGGCCAACGACCAGCCCCGGAGGAGACAATCCATAATATATAAGGACGGTATATGAAAAACCATTTGAAATCATTCTCAAAATCTTTCAAAGGTTCATGCCCGGTTCCTATAAACCGTCATGAACCAGAAATCCATTTATGGGTCCCCGACCCAAAATCACAATCGTAAACCATAATTGAGCCTCAAGCTCTATTTCGTAAACCAACTGAGCCTCGTACCCAATTTCATAAGCCAAATGGGCCTCGTTCCCGATATCGTAAATCAAATGGGCCCCGTGCCCGATTACGTAACTCAACGGGGCCCCGAGCCTATTCGTAAATCAATTAGGCCTCGAGCCCGATTCGTAAACCAACTGGGCCTCTGGCCCGAATCGTAAACCAACAGGGCCTCATGCCCCATTTCGTAAACCAAATGGGCCTCGTGCCCGATTCCATATTTTTAAATCCGAAATCGATTCACGAACCAATTAGGCCTCTAGTCCGATAACGTAACGAAATGGACTTCGAGTATGAGGGTTTCCAAAACAAATGGGTCTCGAGCCCGAGTCGACCTTTTCAAATCCAAAAACATTTCATTAAACAATTATCAAAACCATAAGCACGTCTAATCAGTGCAAAACCAAAGATTTACGTGCAAATACGTAAATCGTCTCGAAATCCATGAAATCATGTAAATCCCCTATATCCAAATCTTTATCATAGAATCACATATGTAAAGCATATAAAACACTTATGCATGCATCACAGTTTAGAAATCAAGGTCCACTCACAGACCGTCCTACGCTGCTGCCTCTATTTGCGTGTCGTAAGCCTCCCTGGGCTAATCACGATCACCGAGACTCCCAAACCTGTCCAAATCACACTAGAGGGTTACTAACTACCTTATTAACCTCTCATTGATGCCACGTAATTTTCTCAAGATTTTTAACTACTTTTAAACTCGATCCTAAACCTTCGGACAACCCGAACTATATCGAGCCGGTGTCCGATCAACACGAAACCAGTCCCAAAATTTTTGTTACATCGAATAGATTAAAAGTCATGTAGAACACTTTCCCAAACCATGCTTCTTGCGTCCCCACGGGCCCCCCAAAGGGGCTGCGCGTGAAGCCCACGCGCATGCACTGTTCATTACCCCTAACCTCCAGCCAACCGGGTTCACTGGTTTTGAACAAGATTGAACCGGTCTGGACTGGCGTGACCGGTCCAGGGCTCCATCTCACTTATTTTCAATCTATTTTTGTCCCTTTGGATTCCTAAACCTTCCTCTAGTCATTTCCTATCCATCTATGACTCCAAAACACGTGAAAAACCATAAAAAAACATACCTTCCATGTTCAAAAAGTGAGCTTGACTTTCAGGCTCAAGTTTCCCTTCCCTCTAGCCTTACATTTCCTTCAAAATTAATCCCCATCAAGTCGTCCTTGTCCCTAGGTCACGTTAGAATCAAAAGAGGCTCAAAAAACGACCAAAACTAAATTTCCAATATTTAAAAACAACGGGTTCTCGGCCCGACGTACCTCCGACGTGGACCGCCGTGTCCCGTCGCCTCTCGGCCCCTCTGATCACTCCCTCACTCGCGGTCTCTCACACGAACACAAGATGGTCATGGTGGTGAGGTGATATGAGTGTTGTGTGTTGTTTGTTTAGAGGGAAAAGAGACGCTGGTGTATGGGTTAGGGAATGGAAAATGAAAGAAGATATCTGATGATGATAATCAGATGAGAGAGAGAGAGAGGAAGATGGACGGTGGAGATGAGAGAGGGAGGTAGAGATGAATGGCTAGGATGAGAAATAGGTGGGATATATATGTATTTTAATACAAGTGGCACAATCACAATTTAGATCCACATTTTTGGGTTGATGACCAATGGGATGAGTGACACTTGTCACTCATCCATGGGTCCCGTATAAATATCTGCCCAATCAAATATTGCCACATAATTTTCGTGTCGTAATGCATGCATAGTCCAATTGAACTTCCCGTGACCATAACTTCTCCGTTCGATGTTCGATTTAGACGTGCCACCTGTTTATGGACTCGTGACGTGTCGATCTACATCACGGTCTTCGGTCCTCGTACGTTTGACTCCCAGAGTCAAAAGTTAACATTTTACCCACGACTAGGGGCAAAACGGTCATTTTGCATCGTCCGTCCGATTTCACTCAACTAATCACCGATTAATCTCACTGATCCTCCATTAGTCACTAATCTAATCCCGAAATTCGAGACGGGTCGTTACATACATGCATAAATGTTTTAAATGTCCTATGATCATGGTTTGAAATGCAATGATTGCATAGTGATTTGAATGATCGTTTGGAAATGAAAGGTTTTCATTATGCTTTTAATAATGATTTGTGAATGCTATGCTTTGGATAAAGGCCCTATTGAGTTGTTTGAAATAAATGATTTCGAAGATTTGGTTTTGGGCTGAGACCCTACATGAGACACATGATTGTTTTGAAGGAAAAGTTGTGAAAATGTATTTCAACTGTTTTCACTGAGACCATCCTCCGTGATATTGATGTGACTCTGGTAGGAATGTGTTTCTTCGGAGAGGGACTCCGGTTGTGAATATACATCCCCGGAGCGGTCCCTGTGTTACGTTTCTCGCCTACGGGATGCGTTGTGTCCTCCCCCCCAGTAGAGGTCACAATGCACTGCCTGTTGTCGAGCAGTCATGGGAGGCTCAACTCAGGAGTGCATATAATGTATGAGATCAGTCGTTGATATGTTCACGACGATATGAACGTCAGCCATTAATTTGTTCACGACAACGTGCTTAGATGTGAGCTATCTTGGAGCTTATTTGCACGCGTTGCATGGATGATGTGACTAATGATAATATGGGATGAGACACATGTGGGTTATGTGCATTGGTCATTTTTTTTTTATTATTTCTTTATGTCCAGATATTTTCACATGTTTTGGTTTTAAAAAGAAATATAGCTTGTTTGAGAATGAATTTGAGATTCCATGTTTTCTTATGCATACATGCTTTTCATTGGAGGGTATAAATGTATTTTTCAAAAATGTATTTGAAACGTTTTTTTTTTGTCCACTCACAGTTTTAAATGATTGTTGTTACCCTTCAGGTTGATAACGGATGCGGACTGTAGTAGAGACCAAGGCATCACATGAAGCTGCGTACTCTAGAAACCCCGAGTGGATCACTATATTATCCCTAGTCTGACACGTGGTAATCGAGATTTGGAGTCTCTCGGAATGGTTGAGTATTAGGGGCGTTTAGTAGCGGAATTCCCCATGATTGCATCCCATTGACGCTATTGACTCGGAAGAGAGTCAAATTGATTTGGTTTCAGAGGATTGCTGGAGATAGATGATCGTGGAACATTTTTGGTCAATGTTCATGTGAGACTTATATGGCTGGATTAGAGGTTTTCAATACTGCTTCAGAATCTGACCTCATCTTGGTGTCAAATCAGGTGACTGGCAGGATTTTGTGCTCAGCGAATGGTACATGTTGGTAGACGTATGTCGGTTAACCTTAGGCATTAACTGTAAGCCTAGTTTAGTTAGTGAACTGGTTGGATTATCTTTGGAGTTGGTCAAGTGACCACGAGAACTCAGAGAGGAATTTGTGTATTGGTATACGATCTGTCCAGAGCGGAGATCAGACAAACAGGTTCCAATGTTGGATCATGTTTGGCATGGTAGCCATATGATAGTCGGATTGGATCTGAGATTGATGTGGTATGTGTGAACTAGATTGTGGATACTGATAGGTGCTCGGATGGTATGTGCAGTCCCTGGGCGTTGATCGGATGTTGCGTGATTGTAGGCCTATGAGTAGTGCCGATGTGATTGTCCGATGTGTGTGCAACTGTGAGTAGTGCATGTTTGGTGGTGTATTTGTTGAGGGTTTATCATTCTGATTGATGTGGTACAATCATCAGATTGAATCCGAGATAGACACTATATGGTAATCGGATTGGATCCGATGTTGGTTCTGAGTGTAACGACCCGTCCCGGAAACTAGGATTAGATTAGTGATTAATGACGGATTAGTGAGACTAACCGGTGATTAGTTGGGTGCTTTCGGACGAACGGTGTGAAATGATGATTTTGCCCCTAGAATTGGGCGAACGGTTGACTTTTATTTCAGGCGATCAAACGGTCTTTGACCGATGACTGTGATGTATTTCGGGACGTGTCGAGTTCATGGACAGGTGACACGTTCGATTCCGACATTTGAGGAAAAAGTTATCATGTTTGGATGTTCGAGGGTAGTTTGGTAATTTGGTTGAAAATGGGCAAACTGTTGACTTTTCACACGACATGGATTTGTCACGCATTTCGAGGACCGTTAGGTAGGTCTTGATTCCCTGAGTACAACGACAGGCGGAACGCTGTCATCGGACTTTGGACGGCTCAGATATTGGTTTAAAAATGCCTTAAGGTTAGATGGTAATTTGTGAAGGCAAGGGTATTTTGGTCTTTTGTTTGATTTTGAAATGGTGATCAGTGGGATAAGGACATCTGTCCTTGATGGGTTGGATTTTTTCAGTCAACGGCAGAGAGATGGGGACATCTGTCCCTCTTCTGGTTGGTTCCAGTTTTTTCTCACAATTGTACACCATTTTAAATTACACGATTTTGAGATAGAGGAAGAGAGTGGATGTATGTGTGTGTGAGTGCACCGTGAGAAACAATCCAATCTTCCTTATCTGTGAGTGAGGTGTGAAGTCAATTGAGGGACTAGACGATGAGGTTGGTGCCACAGTGAAGGCCGTCATGAACGGCGGTCATGAACCGTGAAATCCTTTGCAAAACCGTTAACTCCACCCGTATATATACACTCTCAAACCTCAACTTTTGGCCATGAAGTGTGAAGGAGAGTTGGAAATGGGAGTTAGATGCACGTGGTGGTGCCCACGGCGGTGAATGACGACGGTGGTAAGTGCAGTTTTCGAGTGAAATGTTATTTGAATTCGAAAATGGTAAACATGAATTTGTGGCCATTGATGAGTTTTAATATTTGGAAAATAGCTCTGTAGGTCAAAGGAATCGAGAGGAACTAGAAACATGCTCAGTGGTGGCCTGTGGTGGTTAGAACCAGTGAATGAAGGTTCACGGTTTGATCAAAGGTTTGGCAGGTAATTTCTTGACTTAAACCTTGTGTTTTTAATAGCTCGATTAATTGGTTAGGTTAGGACGAAGCTATTGGTACAAATAGGATTGAAAAAGATGGAAAAACAAGGGAGAACCGTGACCGCCGTTTCGGCTGGCATGGATTTTGAGGAAGGTTCTAACACGACTTTGAAAGTATTCGATGTAACGAACATTTTAGGTTTGGTTTCGAGTCAATCGAACATCATTTCGATACGCTTCGGGATGTTCGAAGGTTTTAGGGCTTGTTTAAAAATAGTTAAAAATTCGAGAAAATTACGGAAATTTAGTATAAGCTTAATGAAGTAGTTAGTGACCTTTATTATGAGATTTAGACAGGTTCGGAAAGTCAGTGATAGTGGATTAGATGGGAAAGGATTATTGCAAGCGTATCGAGGTAGCGACGCGAATGGTCTGTGAGTGGAGTTTGCTTTCTAACTTATAATGCATGCATAAATGTTTTATCTGTTTTCTATATGTGATTTCTATGTTTATGATTATAATATCTGTGATTTACGGTTTTGCACGTGTTTTGAGATATTTACGTAATTGCACGTTTTATGCGACTATGGTTTTATGCCATGATTTGATAATCGTTTCGATATTATGATTTTGGGCTTTTAAATCCGATTTGATTTCAAAGGTTTAGAAATGGTTTTCGAAAACTGATTTTGGTAAACGTGATTTTCGGATTTTGGAATTGGATTTGGAAATACGATCCAGGATTCGATTTTGGAGCTTGAAAAGTTGATTTCTAGATTTGGGTTCGCAATGATGATTCTGGATGCCAGCTATGGAATGATGATTTAGGATTCGGATTTGGAAATGGATTATGGATGTGATTTCCATATTGGAATTGAGATTTCAAATGATGATTTCTGATTTGGTTTTGGATTTAAAGACCCGGTTATGGCTGGATCTAGTTTTGAGTTTAAAGACTCGGTTGATTGATGACAGGGGAGGGCCCTTGATTGATATGTTTTGAGTTTAAAGACTCAGTATGTGTTTTGAGTTTAAAGACTCGGTTACTATGATATCCCCCGAGGCCTGTTGATTGTGTTTTGAGTTTAAAGACTCGTTGATATCCCGAGAAGGCCTGATTATGCGCATGTGTTTTGAGTTTAAAGACTCGGCGCGCTTGATATCCATCAGATTGTTTGATTATGATTTTCGATTGGGTTTTCACTAGTTTTCAGATGTTTTGGGCAGTGGCTCAGATGATTTGGATTTGCGGATTTTTGGGCTGAGTTCCCGTACTTTGATGAGGATTTACGATTTTGGGCTAAAGCCCTGGATTTGAGTTACGAATTTGAGAAAAAGAAATGATTCCAGTTTTTCATTGATGGTTTTCTTATCTTGGATATGAATTGGTTTTATTAAAATGGTTTTCATATGCATGCATTGGTTTTTCATGGAGGGTATAAATGCAATTTCGTATAAACTGTTTTTAGACCTTATTCTTTATTTTTGTGCACTCACAGTCTTTTATGTTTTCGATACCCTCTAGGTTTGATGCGATGCGGGCTGTTGTTAGAGAGGTGGAAACATCACACACGCAATCCACAGTAAATTCTGCACACTCTGGGACACTGGAAGGTGGTTTTAGTACTTTGGCCTATTATCCCTTGTCCAGCTTACGTGTTACATGGAGGTTTGACGATGGTTTAGTTTTCGTGTCACACATAAGTTAGACGGGAGCATGACTTACCACTTAATCCCGAGGGATTGGGGGTGGGTCGTGTCACTGAGTGCACCTGCATGGATGACAGATGAGGTCGACAAGTGTCGATGCCCTGAGCGAAACGTGAGAATTGAGTTTTGGAGTTTTGTGGCAGGGTGGCCACGCACCTATCAGGTACGGCCAACAAGATTAAGTAGAGTTTCAGCATTGGCCATTAGATTGTAGTTAACATCGAGAGACGATTATTTTCAGTGTGTACTGTGGATGGGCTTTGGACGTGGACGTAACCACGTGAGACTCTAGGTTCGGAGATTGGAATGGATTTCCACAGTTTTGGTGAGAGGTCGGTATGAACTTCGACGAAGAAATTTCTATAGTGAATTTCGAGAAAGAAATTCTTTAAGGAGGGTAGATTGTAAAAACCCGTCCTGAAATTTCATGATTATCGAGATTAATTGAGGATTAAGTAAGGATTATCCAGACTAATCATGATTAGTCGAGGTGAAATGACGATTTTTCCACTAGAAGGGAAAAATGTTGACTTTTGACCCCGAGAGGTTAATTACACATGGACCAAGATCCATTACGTAGATCGAGGGATTACGATCACGTAGACAAGCGACACATCAAATTTGGACGTCGTACGAGTAGGTTACGGGTCTAGAACGATTGTTCAAATTTTTTTTATGGATTAACGATTTACGAGGCAGGTTGACTTTTGTTTCTTGTGGGCTTAGATATTTGTTTCCAGGTTCAATAGATGAGTGACACTTGTCACTCAGCCATTGATCCTCATCCCACATTCATGCACCTATTTCCATTTGTTCGAACAACCCGAAACCCACCCCATTCCATTTTCTTCCTTCCTTCAGCCTCTACTGCTGCTTGAGAGAGGTAGAGAGTGAGACTACGTGAGAGAGAGGTCATGAGAGACGGACGAAGACGGCGGAGCCAAGGTGGCTACCCAGGAACAGAAAAAATAGGTAAACCGTAAACATCAAATTGGTGTTTTGAGCTTTGGGTCGTTGGAATGGGAAACTGAAGCCATGGTTTTGTTCCTTGAGCTCATGCGCATCTGCAGGAACAAAAACGAGGGAAAACGGATACTAGGACAGTCCTGGGGATGAGCTAGAAGTTTGGTAGGGGGAGTAGTTCGACTGGAACTTTTCCAAGAATGTTCTTCATGATTTAAGGTTAAGGATTTGATTCTGGATAGGTTAGGATCATTTTGGTGAAATAATGAGGATTTTTGGTGGAGTTTTGATGGAGAACGGATCTGGTCAAGCTCGCAGGTAGAACAACCTGTTACAGAGGTCGGGGTCGACTCGACCAGAGGTAGGTGATCATGATATGGGAAGCCACGTCATCATGTCAGGCCGCGTGGCCAACCAGATGGTGACACGTGGTACTGTGTCAAGTCGAATAAGCGCTGACGTGGCATAGCCAAGTCAACATTGTCAGACCACGTGGACTAGTGAGGTGGTACCATATGGCAATGTGTCAGAGAGTTGTCAGATTGTCTTGCTGACGTGTCAAGAGACGTGGCAAGTCCATGTCAGCGTTGTCAGACCATGTGGACCAGTTAGGTGGTGCCACATGGTAATGTGTTAGAGTTTTCAGAGTAATGTGGTTGTACGCATGGCAATGATGACTTCATCAAAGATGTTAGCATGATGTCATGTGACACGTGGCTCGTGTCAGAGGGTGACACGTGGCACCAGTCAGGGAGTGCCACGTGGGAGGCTGTTAGAGCGGTTAGATGTCAAATGTCAGTAGGGCTGACGTCAGCAGCTGACATCTGCGTTGATTTTTGTTTACCTAACTTTGACTGATGTGTGCGCACGAATTTCGAGCCTCAAATTAGTCTTGTTCTAAAGTTTTCGACGATCTGAATCCAATGGTGGTGGTTTTAGGTCAATCAAAGATCATTTAGTTGGTGTTTTGGAGGTTTTTCTCCTCGAGATGTATTTTTGATTCCGAGGTTTTTAGGGTTTATTGTATGGACTTATATGGATTGTTAGTTACCCTCGGTTGTGATTTGGACAAGCTCGGAAATTCTGAAGGCTTCGGATTGGCATACAGCGCTGGTTGTGAGCCCGCAGCATGGACTGTTTGTGAGTGGACGTTGTTTTATAAATGTGATGCATGCATAAATATTTTAAATGTCTTATGATCATGTTTTGAAATGCAATGATTTCATAATGATTTGAATTATGATTTGGAAATGAAAGGTTTTGATTACGCATTGAATGATGATTTGTGAAAGCTATGCTTTGGACAAAGGCAATGTTGAGATGTTTGAAATAAACGATTTAAGAGATTTGGTTTTGGGTTGAGTCCCTACGTGAGACACATGATTGTTTTGAAAGAAAAGTGTTTGTGAAAATGTATTTCAACTATTTTCACTAAGACCATCATCTGTGATATTAATGTGACTCTGGTAGGAATGTGAGGCTCGACTTAGGAGTGCTTATGATGTATGAGATCGGTCGTTGATATGTTGACAACGATATGAACATCGACCATTGGTTTGTTCACCATTGGTTTGCACAGGTGACGTGACTGATGGTGATGTGAGATGAGACTGATGTGGGTTATGAGGATTGGTCATTTTTTCAATTATTACTTTATGTCTAGATATTTCCACATGTTTTGGTTTTGAAAAGAAATATAACTTGTTTGAGAAAGCATTTGAGATTACATGTTTTCTTATGCATGCATACGTTTAATTGGAGGGTATAAATGTATTTTCTCGAAATGTATTTGAAATTTTTATTTTTATCCACTCACAGTTTTAAATGGTTTTTGATACCCTTCAGTTTGATCGCGGATGTCGGCTGTAGTAGAGATTGAGGCATTGCATGAAGCTGCGTACTCTGGAAACCCCAAGTGGGTCACGGTATTATCCCCGTTCTGACACGTAATGTTAGACGGAAGCAAGTCATCCAACATTAATCCTGAGGGATTAGGGATGGGTCTTGTCAAAATCTCCAAATGCGAGTTTGTGTTTCAAGTCGGATTGTATTAAAGGATTTTGAGAGGGGTTGAGAGAGAAGAATTGAGTCCAGGACTAGGTCGAGGATATAGGTTTTGGCAAGAATGCTAGCTTTTGAGTAACAATGAAAAGTTTTGAGAGTTTTGCAGTTGTTGTAATTGATTGGGTTCAGTCAATTGTATTTGTTTGAGTTGAGTTGGTTGTCATTTGAGAAGAGGTCTTCTTCTCCTTTTATAAGCGGTCTGGGGTAATGGATGGTCGACACGTGTATTCCCGTGTGTATCTCAGTTGCGAAGACTTTGGTCACTTGTCCCCTTTCCCCTTCTGACGGTTTTCGACACCATGAGCTGGGAGACGTTCCGAGAATGTTTCATGGAGTAGTTCTACCCACATTCCTACCATGATGCTAAAGAAGTCGATTTTTTACAGTTCCAATAGGACGACATGATAGTTTCTCGGTATGAGAAGAGGTTTGTGGATCTATCCTTTTTTTCACCTAGGGTTGTCGCTTTCTGCTTGGCTTGTGGGATGAAATTCAGGCTATTCTAGTAGTGAGTTCCTTTGCTACCCTTCGAGAGGTTGCAGATGGGGTTACCATAGTGGATTTGAGTTTGCCACCCAGACAACCACAAGGAGATGCTAGATGAAATTTTGAGCATCATATTTTGGAAACTTAGGTAAGCGAGGCCCGAAGAGGGGAAACTATAGTTATGGATCTTCCAATCGCAATCGCTCAGGCATAAGGAGTAGTGGGGCTGGTCAGGGAGGTTTTACCTCGAGGCATCAATATTTACCATAGTTTAGTGGGGCTCCAGTTCAGGGAACTGGCAATTCGGGTACCACTTAGGACGGTCGTGGACGCAGGGGTGTTATTTCTTTTGTGAAGCTGTTCATTTTCAGAGGGATTTCCTATTTCTACCTGGTTGTCCGGGTCGAGATGCTGGACGGCAGGATCAGAGAGTATCATCTACTTCTGGTATGGTAAGAGGAAGAGATGCTTCCTCTAGTGGGGCCAGTAAGGATGCCGGTAAGTAGCTAGGACGTGGCTGATCCTCATATCCTCATGTCCGTGTTTTTCTGTGACGTAGCAAGAGGCTCATGCTGCACTAGAGGTGGTCACAGGTAGACTTTCTATTTTTGGTCATAATGTTTGTGTTTTGATATATCCTGGAGTTACACACTCCTTTATATCCCGAGGTTTCACACTTTTAGCTGATTTGGAGTTGTCACTGATCAGGTGTGATATGGGTATTAGCACTCCAACAGGGGATATGTTTGTGTCGAACCTAGTCATTCAAGGATGTCTAGTCTAGGTAGAGGGTTTTAGTTTAGAGGCAGATTTGATTCCCATGGATATCTTTTATTTTGACGCGATTTTGGGGATGGACTGGTTGACTAATCATTGTGCCTCTATCGAGTACTTTGACAAGAGAATTTTCGTTCAGAGACTAGACATGCCAGAACTTGTATTTCAGAAGGAGCGGAGAGTACTTCTCTCAAGTGTTATTTCTACCTTAGCAGCAAAAAAATTGTTAAGGAAAGGCTATGATGGTTACTTGGCATGTGTTGTGGAGACTTGAGAGGCTCCAGTAAGGGTGGACGACATACCGATGATGAGTGACTTTCTTGATGTGTTTCCAGAAGAACTACCGGGATTACCACCTCGTAGAGAGGTTAACTTTACTATTGAGCTTCTCTCGGACACCCGACCCATGTTGTAGGCAGTGTACCAGATGGCACTAGCGGAGTTGAGGAAACTGAAGGTCTAGTTGCAGGAGTTAGTAGATATGGGCTTTATCCAACCCAACATATCACCGTAGGGAGCACCGGTGTTATTTTTGAGGAAAAACGACAGGGCAATGTTGTTGTGTATTGACTATGGGTAGTTAAACAAGATAACGGTAAATAATAAATATTGTTTGCCACGTATCGATGACTTGTTTGACCAGATGAAAGGGGAAAAATACTTTTCGAAGATTGACATGAGGTCTTGTAACGACCAGTTCTAGAAATCGGGATTAGATTAGTGATTAATGACAGATTAGTGAGGTTAATCAGTAAATAGTTGGACGATTTCGGACGGACGGTGCAAAATGACAATATTGCCCCTAGAATGGGAAAAAATATTGACTTTTAGTTCGGGTGGTTAAATGGACTTTGACCGATGATTGTGACGTAGTTCGGGACGTCACGAGTTCATAGACAGGTGGCTCGTCCGATTCCAACATTCGAGAACGAAGTTATGACGTTCGGAAGTTTGAGGGTATTTTGGTAATTTGGTTAAGAAAAGGTAAACGGTTGACTTTTTATACGAAAAGTTATTTTCATGTAATTCGAGGATTGTTAGGTAGGTCTCGATCCCCTGAGTACAACGACAGGAGGCACATGGTCATTGGAGTTCGGACGGTTTAGATTTTGGTCTAAATGTGCGAGGGGCATTTTGGTAAGTTCACCTCCCGAGGGATTGGGGGTGGGTCGTGTCAGGTCTAGATATCATCAGCTAAGGATAAATCAAGTGGACATTCCAAATACCGCCTTTTTGACTCGGTACGGTCATTATAAGTTTCTAGTTATGCCTTTTGGACTGACGAATGCACCGACTGTATTCATGGACCTAATTAGCAGAGTTTTCGGCAGTGTTTAGACCTATTTTTTATTGTGTTTATTGAGCCCAAGGACATGTCCCGACACATGTCATAGGACCTCTAATGGTGTAGTCCTTCGAACGAAATTTCCGCGCAAACCTGCAATTTGATGGGACAAGGCACGACACCATTCACATTTGAAATTCATGTCGACTATTTAAGCTATTGGATTTATGTGTCTATCTTAGGAATGCCAATGACAAGTTTGTGTCCTGTTTTAACGGCCTCTCGAGAGTCTGATTTGGGTACTTTGGACCATCAATGTTTCTATCAGCTTTTGAGAAAGACAAAACCTAGAACCAAACCAGTTACATCCTATGGGAGTGATAGACATGGATTAGCCTAGTTAATTATGCTTAGGACCTGTCAAGACCTGGTCAAGTCCTTAGAAAGGCCCAAAACGATTATATGAAGGTTCAGCTGTAGTTTGATTTTCTACGGCTTGGCCAAACCCATTCCTATTCGTCAAGGCAACCCCAGTAAGGTCTCAAAAATTGCTTGGCAGCAGAGGAAAGTCCAGAGTCCAATCAATGCAGGGTTGCTGCCCAAATAAGTCCTAGATTTTAGGACTTTGTCCTTGTTGAGTTAGAAAAGCTTTCTTTTCAATGTTTTATTAAGGATAATTTGTTTTTTCCTTTTTTAGTTTTAATTCCTAATTTTCAGGGGAACCCTAGGGACTTTATAAGCTTTCGTTCCACGAAAGTTTAGGGTTCCAATTTTTCAACAAGTTGCATAACTTTACTTTTGGATGGAGAATAACTTTTTGTGTGGTATCTTGAGAGAGAGTTGTAGTTAAGCATTAGAGGAGAAGCTCTAGGTCTTCTATCATGTTTCATCTTCGATAAACTTTTTTATATCTTTACTTTTATTACTTTTACTTTGATGAATTCAACTATGTTTGTTTCAATTAATAATGTGTGAGTAGTCTCTTTTAGGATTAGGGCTGCTTGAGGCTCTGGTTGTGATGGTTCGTTAATTAGATTTTGGCTCTTGATTTTGATTGCTATGTATGTAGAATAAATTTTCTGATTACTACTTAAACTACTAATCTTTTATGCCTATGAGACAAGCTATCTAATCCAAATAAACGATTGATGGAATTGCTTGATGGAATTCATTAGCATCAAGAGGTTGAGGGTAAGAAACAATATTGTAATAGGAGTTCAGGAAACCCAGGAATGCACATCACTCTTCTTGTCTAGTATGGTGTTATTAAATTCTCTTAGTACTTTATGAATCATCTTAAATGGCAGGTGATAGACATTCTAGGTATACATCATGCTTAAAACATGCTGAGGAAAAGAGAATAAAATACTATTAGTGTAGCCTAGTCAAACCTAGACAAATGCACCAAATTCAGAAGTTTTATAGTAATTAGGTCAAGAAAATCTAGTTAATAACTAGAATTTGTTAGAGTAGATAGTAAGCCTTAATTCGCCTTAGCCACAAAACAATCATTCATCTTCATTCTTTTCATCTATTTACATGTTTCAATCTTCACATTTTTGTTACTTGTTTCTTTAATTTATATTCGTTAAATCATCAAACCCGTCCTTTGCTTGTGCGTGTGTGTTATTCTTAGTTAACCGATCTGAATTTAATTAAGCAAAACATTTATACATAGTCCTTGTGGGATCGATCCTTATTATAGTGCTATATTATCTTCTGATTTGTACGCTTGCAAGGTTTTTAACTATTGAAGATAGAATTCATATTCTTGTGCTTTATTTTTATCAACAAGTTTTTGGCGCCGTTGGAGGGGACTTATCCCTCAACGGTGTCCATTTGTCTAGATTTTATTAACTGCATCTTTACTTCTTTTAGATACATGTCCAATTCTTTCTCTGCTCTACAACTTGCTTACACTAGTCCACCACCATCCCCTATGGCTGGGAGACGTGAAGAATGCATCCTTCCCAACCCAACCTCATGGCTTTTGAAGAAGTATGCTACTCTGCATGTCTCCGAGGATCAGTTCCCGATCGTTTTCCCACCATCTACTGTGGAAAACTTCAAGTTTAAATCAGGGATCATGCACATGATCCCTAAGTTTCACGGACTATCAGGAGAGGATTCTCATTTGTACATCAAAGAGATCTAGAGGTGTGCTCTACATTAATAATCAATGGTATGAAAAAAACATAAAACTGGGTTGAGACTATTTCACTTTAGTCTCAAGGATAGAGCCAAGGTTTCACTCCTTGGCCTCCACCTCTATCACAACGTGGAGATATTTCCTCCAAGTTTCTTACACAGTACTATCTAGTGACCAAAACTAACAAGCTAAAATGTGAAATCATGGACCCACGCAAAGCTAATTATGAGTCATTTTATGAGTCCTAGGATGTTTCAACCCAATAATTCAGTCTTATCCCCACCACATTATCGATGATTATCACTTGATATTGTACTTCTACGAGGGATTGAAAAACAGTGATAGAGTAATGGTGAACTCCCAATCTAAAGGAGTCCTTGAGAGCATTGTAGAGGAAGCTAAGGAAGTTTTTGAAAGTATTGCTCAATGGGAGAAACAATTTAGCTATCAAGGACATCAATGTAGGATACTAGGGAAAGTGTCTAAGGATAAGGATGGCACACTTGCCCTACTCACAATAATGGTGAAGCAAGTATGCAATGAGAAAGCTAATGGTGTACATGTGTGTAAAGTATGCTCTATACAGGGGCGCGGGTCCCAAGAATTCCTTATTGTGGAAGATACTTTCACGGTTGGCAGATTTAGTAAAGGCTCAAGGCCAAGGAATGATTTGTATTCCAATACCTACAACATCGGTGGAGGAATCACCATAACTACTAATGGAGAAACAATCAAAACAATCAGAATTTTATGCCACCAACTAGATTCCAAAATAAAGTTGTTGCCCCTCAAGTACCCCAACATGGTACCTCCTCAGATTCTACTTTGGAACCTAAACATCTAAAAATAGTTTCCTTGACCCAAAGCTCTCCTACCCTCGCCTAGAGCCATCCGGCCATCATGCATGACCCCAAGAGTCGTCTAGCTAGCATGGAAACTGACCTGGGCCAAATAACAAACCAGCTTAGTCAAAGAGAGCCTGGAAAACTACCTAGCCAGGTCATGATAAATCCCTTAAGAACCTCAACACCCCATGGCCAGTGATATCACATTATGAAGTGGAACTCAACTACAAGGACCATAGTATGCCTAATTTTTATTGTAATTCGCCCAGTTTTTGCCGCATTTAGCCTAATTTTTGCTACAATCTTCGCCATAAATTAGAATCGAGATTTAGTCCTATCTCAAGATCTGGGACCCTAATAAGACTACGCTTCTATAAGGACTTCAGTGTAGGATCTACCTGAATATAACACCTTAAAAGCCAATGCACCTAGTTCTCAGCGCAGTGATGCAGACTCGGCTAATCCTCGAACGTCCCAAATGCCAACCCCATCTTCGTTTTAGGACCAAAACGTAGTTTTGGAGTAGAATAAGAAGACCCTTACTTCCAATTCTCAAGTTTTAAATTC
Organism: Prinsepia uniflora; assembly: GCA_032719365.1. Classification (NCBI taxonomy): domain Eukaryota; kingdom Viridiplantae; phylum Streptophyta; class Magnoliopsida; order Rosales; family Rosaceae; genus Prinsepia; species Prinsepia uniflora. Next base: position 56,129,866 of record CM064862.1, read on the forward strand.
TACAATGAATAATCAAACTAAAAGATTGTAATTTGACTTGAATGATTATATAATTGTGTCTTTTCATTGTAGGTTGCATAATAAGACTAGGAGGAAGGAAAATTTTGAAATAGAGATCATCAGCATGCTATAAAAGCTAAAAGTTATGCTACCATTCCACAAATTGGTCAATCATATGCTAATACTCATCAAGCTCATCAAGGAAATGATTGTTGGTAAGAGAAGCTTCAACCCTAATGACATCACTGAATTTCCTAAGGCTTGTGCTACTGCCCTCTTATGAAGACCACTCAAGATTGGCGATCCGGGACTCGCATCATTACCTTATGTGTGACACCTGTGCTTTAGTAAGTATCACTCTATTCCATATATATATATATATATATCAATCCCTCAATATAGGATAGGTAAAACCAACTTATTTGTGTGTACGCTTAGTTATTGCATCTATCACTAACGTCTTGGGTGTTTTAGTATATGTATTGGTGCAGAGTAGTGATACATGTGTTCTTGGAAACTTCTATATTCCGAAATTAGGTAAGATTGATAAGATTGAAGAGCCATCCTTTTTTGGTAGGCCACTCTTAGCCATGGCTTAGTGTTTGATAAATGTTAAGAATGGCCACATTTCCATCAAAGTGTTGGATCAATTGTAGGCATTCTATATTCATGTTGTAACTCAATATCATGTTGAACCTATTGATGGTTTTCCTCTAAATTTGCAAAAAACTATTGCTAACGCTTGCATTGCATATCCACTTGAGAAGGCCATTAAGGACACCTCACATCTTGATGCACCGAATGATAAGCATGTCATAGAGGAGGTCATGTTTCTCCAGTGGTTGAGGAGGTCACCTTTGCCTCTATAAAGAACAATCTTGAGGGGTTTTACATCTGTGTTGTGCCTTGATCGAAGGAACTGGGAGGTGAAGTGACCTGGGTTGGCCTTTCCCCATCTTGACAACTTGACTTTGTCTTTCTACCCCTAAGGTTGCGCGCCTGCATCATAACCCTTCAACCATATCAGTTGTTAGTGGTGGTAGTGTTAGTGGTTATCTAGGGCGACTATTTCTCCTTTCTTGTCGGCCTTGCCTCCTATCACGGCTCCTCAAGTTACTCCAAGCAATAGACTTCAAGATATCGTGTACATTTTGTGTTTGCCCTAAGCACTAGTTTGGAACTTTGAGTTGCTTTGAAACGACTCGACCCGTAATCACGGGATTACTTGGAGATTATTCAGGTTTATTGAGGATTATCGGGCGATTTGTGGTGGATGAACGATTTTGCCTCTAGAGAGGGGAAAATGTTGACTTTTGACCCGAGAGGTTATTTTCCCGTGGACCAAGGTCCATTGAGTAGTTCGTAGGATGATGATTACGTAGACAGGTGACAAGTCGATTTTGGACGTCAAGAGGTAATTTTATAGGTTAATGATTATTTTAATCGGTTTTTGCGATGCACGATTTAGGAGGCAGATTAACTTTCGTTCTTTTGTGGGCCTATATATTTGTCCCCAGGATTAATGGATAGGTTACACTTGTCAGTCACCTACTAATCCTTATCCCTTGCACAATTCATTTTCTTCTTTGTTTCATCCGCCCAAAAACCCACCCTACCTCTTTCCATCAACTTCTTCATATGTGGCTTCACTGTGAGAGGGAGAGAGTGACGTTGAGAGTCTAAGAGGGATGATGGAGAGACGAGGAAGCACAAAGGGGCTGGTTGGAACCCAGAACAAGTAAAACCCATGGAACTTTAAGGTTGGATTGTTGGGTCTTGAATTTTGGACGTATGGAACTCGAAACTGATGCCATGGTCTTGTTCCTTAATCTCATGTGAGTCTGCATGAACAAAAACAAAGCAAAACGAACACTTGGGCTGTCCTGGGATGAGCTCGAAGTTAGGATTAATTTGAGGAAAATAGGACCGAGTCTGTAATTTTGATCGAACAACCCGTTGTAGGGTCGCGGGTCAACTCGACTCAACACGGGTGCCACATGGTAAGTTTTCAGAACTGTCAAGTTGTCAAGATGATGTCAACTAACATGACCCATCCCAATACACCCCCCCCCCCCCCCCCCCCTTTTTCTGGGATTAACGCGGGATGTGCCATGATCCCGTCTAACCCCATGTGTAACATGCATGTGTGACACGATGGTTGAACAAGGGATAACCCAACCTCAGCCCATTCGGGGCTTCCAGAGTGCGCCTAGATCAGTGGCGGAGTGTGATGTCTCGGTCACCGCTACAGCCCGCACCGTGATCAACCTGAAGGGAATTAAAAACCATAAATGCTATGAGTGAACGAAAATAAATAATTTTATAAAAACTCATTTCAAAGAAGAAGACATTTATGCCCTTCACTTAAACCATGCATGCATACTGAAACTAGTTAATTCAAAAATAATTAAAACCGTTTATAAAACCAAAATCATCTCCTTCAAAAACCTTGGGGCCTTAGCCCAAAACCATAAAATCGACAAGTATGGGACTCAACCCAAAATCTTAAAATCAAACATGTGGCCCACTGTAATCCAAATACCAATCCTTGGCATCCTAGATGCCTAGTGTCCCAGACGCTTGACGTCCTATTCGTCATATCACAGTCCAAGGCTAAGCATGCCGCCTAGGGTCTCTCCGAGTCAAGTGATCGTAGAATGTCCTCTAGGTGAGAGACGATTCGAATGGTGAAAGAAGGAAGAGTTTTGGGCTGGATTTGAGGAAGATAGGACCATGTATGCAATTTGGGTCGAATGACCTGTTGTAGGTTCTCGGGTCGACTCGAAGGTAGCTTGACGATGATGACATGGCAGGTGATGTCATCATGTCAAGGCACGTGGCAATGGCTGTTTGGTGCCACGTGGCATCTTGTAAGCACTGTCAGAGATGAAGTGGCAAGTGACGTGACAGTGGCACTGTCAGGTGGTGCTACATGGCAAGTTGTCAGAACAGTCACGTTGTCAGGATGACATCATCGGGTGACGTTAGCATTGATGTCAGCAAGTGATGTCATCGCGTGGTCATGAATTTTGAGGTCAAATCGGTATTGTTTGAAAGGTTTCACCGTCCTAAATCCAACGGTGGTGGTTTCAGGTCGATCAGAGATCATTCAGTTGGTGTGATCTGGAAGCGTGTTCGGGACGATTATTTTGTCGCGGAGTTTTTAAGGGTTTCTTATATGGACTTGTATAGATTGATATTGAGCTTTGGGTGTGATCTGGACTGGCCTAGACGTCCTGGAGGCTTCAGACTAGCTTACGGCTCGCGTTTTAAGTGAGCAACAGTACGTGTGAGTGAACTTTTGTTTTCCTGACTCTATGCATGCATTTTTATCTGGTTTTTATATGATTTATAATGAGAATATCTTGATGGTTCTTTACATGCTATTTATATGAATTATGGGAATTTTTATGAATATTTAAGAAAAATGATATTAAAATTTTTTGCGAGGAAATTGGGTTTATTAAACCTCTGATCCTCAATGAGTTATAAGGGATGGTTTTATACTTGTGATGTCGTGTGTATATGATTTTGACGTTATTTAATAAAATGAGATTTGACATGATTTTATGACTATTTTAATGACTCGTTTTACATGATATGATATGACTGTGAATATATGATGATGTGACCGTGTTATGATGATGGTGATGATTGTGACGATGTGAGTGGGCCAAAGTCGGAATTTTCCTTGATATGACACTTCGTGTCAGACGGGATCAGGCACGCCCCACGTTAACCCCGGAGGATTTGGGGCGGGTCCTGACAAGGCCCTGTCATTCTTGAGACTCGCCTCAGACGTCGAGCTGGACTTCGTCATCCCGAGACTCGTCTCAGACGTAGAGCCTCGGGCTCCGTCATTCTTGTGACTAGGATCGTTCCTCAGACGTCGAGTTTGGGACTTTGTCATTCCTTAGTCGGTCCACATTCAGGCGTCGAGTCTGGGACTCCATCTTTCTCAAGTGATGTTAACCAACCCGTAGTGCTTCTTGATATGATGATTCACCAGCAGACATCGAGATTGATATTGACAGGACCCATCCCAAATCCCTTTGGGATTAACAAGGGACATGTCCGCTCCCGTCTCACACGAAGTGTCAGACAAGGGATAATTCCAATCTTAACCCAATCCGGGGCTTCCAGAGTGCGCCAGGATCGGAGGAAGAGTGTGATGTCTCGATCTCTACTACAGCCCGCATTTGCGATCAACCTGAAGGGCATTAAAACCATTGAAAGCTGTGAGTAGACGAAATAAATAATTTAATAAAATTCATTTCATAAAAAGACATTTATGTCCTTCAATAAAAAAACATGTATGCATTCAAAAACTAGTTATCAAACCATTTAGTTAGATCAATCATCAAACCATTAGGGCCTTAGCTAAAAACTAGATCCGTAGGGACTTCGCCCAAATCAAATCACGTGGGTCTCAACCCAAATCCAATACATATGGGTCTCGGACCAAAACCAATACTAGTGGGTCTCAACCCAAAACCAATCCTTGACATCCCTGATGTCTGACATGCCAGATGTCACAACCAACACCCTCACGGTTCCAAGCTACGCGTGCTACCCGGAGTCTCAAATCCCAAGTTTCCTCAAGGTCCACCCAGGTCAATGACCCACAGATCAATGACCCTCCCTGGGGGAGGTTTTAACCTCTAGGAATCCTGCTCCTGAGTCACTATACAGACCGATCGCTCCGTGCAATGACCCCTCGCAGACAATCCCTCATGACTACTCCAGGATACTACGAGACATCTGGTGTCAGGACCCGTCCCAATCCACCCGGGATTAATGCGGGACATCCCCGATCCCTTCTGACATGGAGTGTCAGACAAGGGAAAATTCCGATATTAGCCCGCTCGGGCCTTCAGAGTACGCCAGGATCCGGAGGAGGTATGTGATGTCTCGGTCTCTAGTACAGCCCGCATCCGCTGTCAACCTGAAGGGCAGTTAAAACATTTAAAAACTGTGAGTGGACAAAACAACTCATTTAATAAAAACATTTTATCCAAGAGATTTGTACCCTTCACTAAAAAGCATGCATGCATTCGAAAACCATTTATCCAAAAGAACCATGTGTGGAAACTAAGCCCAAAACCATAACCGAAACCAACCATACGGTCCATAGCCCAAAACATGTACACATCACACATCATATAACATATATACATAAATCACATAACCATTATGTCATGGTATCTAAAGCTATGCGCGTGCTACCCAGGGTCTCAAAGCCCAAGTCACCAGGGTCCACCCTGGTCAATGTCCGTAGATCAATGACCCTCCCTAAGGTTATAATCCAAGCCTTCCTGAGAGTAAGGTTCCCAACGGGATCGACTTCACTCAGTTAGTGCTCCGTGACTACTCCGGGGTCCACCCAGGCCAACGACCCTCCCCGGAGGAAACATTCCAAATAAGGAAGGTATATGAATATATATATATATATCGAAAACATTCTTAAAACATTTCAAGGGATTCATGCCCAGTCCCCATAAACCGTCATGAATCCAGAAATCCATTTAGGATCCCCGACACGAAATCATAAACGTAAAGTAACTGGGCCTCGTGCCCGAACTCATGACTCAACTGGGCATCGTGCCTGATATCTCAGGGTCAATCACGACTACGATCGTAGTGATGCGTTTAACCATTTGTCCATGACCGCTCTCAATCCCGGTATGTCGCTGTGAACGAATCAACCAACGCGACCACCGCTAGCTTATGGTGCACTCATCACCGATCGATATCCTAAACGGTCAACACTCCGAAGTCGAGCCTCCCATAGCTGCTCGATGACGGTACGTGCATCGTGACCTCTCCGGAAGGAACATATCCCAATTCGGAGGCGAGCGTCGTATCGTCCGTCGTCGTGCACATATCACCCGCCGCGACCACGACACAGACTCGTAGGTCATCAATAGGACTACATGCCTGAGACAAAACCAAATGGGTCTCATGCCCGAGTTTATCCTTTTTTAATCCAAAACCATTTCATTTGAACCAACGTAGAAATACAAACCCGTATAGGCACCGTATAAGGATGAAATCTCGAAATACGTGCCAATACGTAACCACACACAAATGCACTCATGGAATCACAAAACAAGTATTAAAACATATAATAAGCATTTATGCATGCTTCAATTTAGAAAACAAGGTCTACTCACAGACCGTCCGAGCTGCAGCCTCGGTACGCGTGCCATACGGCTCTCCTGGGCCAAACACCATCACCTAGACCTCCGAACCTTGTCGGGTTTTCCTCCACGCCGCCGTCCACGGCGGTTCAGGCCTCCTTGCAGCCACCTCTCAGTCCTCAGCCACTCTCTGCCTCATCCTCAGGTTGGACCAAGTGAGGGGGAAGGGATTGGGTGATGGTTTGATAGGGAATGGATGAGATCGGGTTAGGGTTTGGTTTTGCACGAAAATGGAATGGGTATGCATCTATGGGAGTCAATGAGCAATGGATGAGTGACACTTGTCACTCATCCATTGGGCCAATTTAAAATATTTGGGGCCCACTTAATGCCAAAAGGCATTTGTCTCGTAAAACGTGCAATAATGACCCGAAACCTCCGTGAACCATAACTTTCCCGATCGAAGTCCCCTTTCAGCGTGTCGCCTGTCTATCGATTCGTATCGACCCGAACTATGTCACAGTCATCGGCCAAAGTCCATTTGACAGCCAAAACGAAAAGTCAACTTTTTGCCCATTCGCGGGGCAAAATCATCATTTCGCACTGTCCGTCCAAAAGTACCCCGATTAACCTCTCTAATCATTGATTAGTCACTAATCTAATCCCGAAATTCGGGACAGGTCGTTACAACCTTCCCTCCATAATTAATTTAGTCCTCGAAATTCCAACTATACTGATTCCACAGCCACCTCGAGGAAGTGAATACGACCACACATCAAATGTACACTCGTACACCAACTAACCATAATAATACTTATTCGTACCCATATGTTCCATTAACAATCACATCGCAACAACTATACTCGACTTCTTCGAGTGACAGTAAACCCACGTTCCGAGTTGACACCACTTGTCAAATCTACCATTTCGCTAACACCAACAACTCGACGATTCCTTCCTAAATCACCAATCTATCCTGATGTCTGCTCCCACTGGGAGTCACCAGACCTCACTCATTGATCCACACTGACACATCCGACAAACTGTCGCCACTTGACAGTCGCTAGTCGAAAACTAACACTATACTCATTTGTGGATACACTAACCACCAACTCACTCAACCTGAGTATACAATCACCAACATCTCACTCGACCTGTGTGTAATTGGACCCATCAAAAATTCCTTGACCCAGTGCACGGTATCCAATGTCTAGTTCACGTCCTCGACCAATCCAATGGTATTGGACTAAGCCGACTACCAACACGCTCCCCAACGTACCATTGGTATATCCTATATACCGTCACCAGGCACCACAAGTCTGCCCAGTATCGTACCTCGAACAACGTACTACGTACGTATATCTATCCATCAACCAGTCTACAACAACAAAGACGACCTAGGTCGTAGCCAATCACGTTTCAATTTTGGAGTCCATCTGTCCAATCCAGGACTAGATAGATTAAAAACTCCAACCCATTATCTATTTCGAGTCCCATGGTCACCCGACCAGTAACCAACCGTCTGCTTCTAATCACGTATTCCAATACGTACCGATCCGAGTCACACCCACCAAGGCTTACCCACTCATGCCATCTGGCATCCAAATTCATCCATGTCTATCGGGACGCACCAAATCTGAACCTATCGGTTATTTGCTTAATCGATTACCATAATACATTCGATTGACTTCATAGGGAAGCCAATCCCATCATTCGCACATCTAAGGCTGACACAAATCCGACCCCATCGGAAACCTACTCGCCCGAGTAATATACCATACAGGATTTACCTCGAAAAGAAGTTCAGTCCCATCATCCTCAACCAGTTTTCCCATATCAAGATAGATCAGTCAACGAAGAGACAAGCCTAGACTGTGGGTTCTCTCCAATTACCGCGTATCGATCCTTGGCATTCCACCTAGGAAAATCAAGGATGATTTAAGACGATGACATCAAAATTCATCCCACGTGAATGCAAACAAAACTCGCTGCACTCACCACACCATGTAACCCAACATCGTCTGCCACCAAGCAGAAAATGATAAATCTCATTCACCTAACTTCGATATACCCAACTCCTCCTAATGACCCAAAACAAATCACGGGTCCACCAACCAATACACTATTAATGTACTGGTGGCAACAACTATCATCTACCATGGCAGAACCTGAGAAGTCACCCCGAATGACTTCAATATACCCATTTCCAAAGCGAAATCAAACATTCCTCTAGTCACATCAATCACAACCTCTCTCAATTCGGAAGTTCCAACCAAATTGGAAACAACACACTCTGACTTCAACCACGTGTCCGTAACCGGTCTAACTCTATCCGTGATCCACTCCCGGACCACAGATAACGAACACATGCCCATGTTTACAGAGTCACATCCCTACTCGTGACTCATCGTCATCACCGTCACCAGCACCAGCACCAGTACTAGTACCCGCACCAACACACTAACATCAACACTAGTATCAGCACACAGTGTGCAAAACTAACAACCTTGGATCTCCGCTCATACCGAGCGACGACCCCGTACCTCTGCTCGTATTGGAGAAACTTTGTCTCCCTCGTAGCCAACAACTCTGGCTATAGTCACCCTGACGACTCATACAAGAAAAGGAAATGTTCCCCGAATGTCCCCCGATTCTCATCAACCGTAACTACAACCACTCTCGATAGTAGTTCCTGCCACAGACTCGTGCTTACCTAACCACCAAACATCGCTATCGACATTCCACATCCAATGGAATCAATCGTCCGTACTGACTATGTCATATTCCCTCTCTGGGATTCCATCGACAAGTACCAACCCTGGTAACTTGTCCAACCAAACTCTAACCAGTCGTAACTCGACTCAACCAATGTCGTCTACTAGGTCGCCCATGACCTTAGTTGCACCAAAAATCCATCACAACTAGAGTAGTACGACAACCAACTAGGTCTAATCGATTACTACATCCCCGACTGTAGAGTGCAGTCCCATCACTAAAGCTAACATGATTAGACCGACCGACGGTCTCGACTCCGAAAAGTCCTCAACGTCAGACCACTCGCCAACTCACATTTCCGAACCATACACCCTACCTTAGGGTTCCACGATCACTACCTAGGGTCCCTCTGAACCCAACTTCAGAAGGCAGTATAATCCACAATATGACCTACCCCGCGGTCTCGACATTGTAAAGACGCCAATCCAATCCTACCGTCAGTTCAATTAGGGTTCCTCGAACCCGGCTGCTCCCAACAGCGGTCTCGACAATATGACCTACCCCGCGGTCTCGTCATTTCAACCACTTAATGGTCACAACTACTAACCAGTATTCAAAACCGATCCTACGACATTGTGAAAGACGATCCCAACTAACTGTCTCACGATCAAAACTCTAAAGTACTGTTACGTACATCCCTTGATAGGGTCTCACACTGTCAACCACGACAGAACTATGGCAACCCTGGCATCAAATGCAGAACCAAGACGTTCCACGATTAAATCCTACTAACTATCGTACCGGAATCCTAAATATCAGGTTGATAACGAACTGTAGCCCATAGAGACATCACATCCTCGACCTGCGCGATACTCGAAGAGCAAACCTTGCTCTGATACCACCTTCAGTATCAGAGCACCATTTATTATCAGAGTTCCTTGGGCATCCTACGAGAAAACCTATGCTCTGATACCACCTGTCAAGACCACCCCCCCCCCCCCCTCTCGCCCCCCCGGGGATTAACACGGGACGTCCCTGATCCCGTCTGACATGGAGTGTCAGACAAGGGAAAATTCCGATATTAGCCCGCTCGGGCCTTCAGAGTACGCCAGGATCCAGAGGAGGTATGTGATGTCTCGTTCTCTGCTATAGCCCGCATCTTCTGTCAACCTGAAGGGCAGTCAAAACATTAAAAAGCTGTGAGTGGACATAACAAATCATTTAATAAAAACATTTTATCGAAGACATTTGTACCCTTCACTAAAAAGCATGCATGCATTCGAAAACCATTTATCCAAAAGAACTATATGTGGGAACTAAGCCCAAAACCATAACCGAAACCAACCATACGAGCCACAGCCCAAAACCTGTACGCATCACACATCATATAACATATATACATAAATCACATAACCATCATGTCACGGTATCTAAAGCTACGCGTGTGCTACCGGGGGTCTCAAAGCCAGAGTCTCCCAGGGTCCACCCAGGTCAATGTCCGTAGATCAATGACCCTCCCTGAGGTTATAATCCAAGCCTTCTTGAGAGTAAGGTACTCAACGGGGGCGACTCCACTAAGTTAGTGCTCCGTGACTGCTCCGGAGTCCACCCAAGCCAACGACCCTCCCCGAAGGAGACATTCCAATTAAGGAAGGTATATGAATATATATATATATATATATATATCGAAAACATTCTTAAAACCTTTCAAGGGATTCATGCCCGGTCCCCATAAACCGTCATGAATTCGGATATCCATTTAGGGTCCCCGACTCGAAATCATAAACTTAAAGTAACTGGGCCTCGTTCCCGAACTCATGACTCAACTGGGCATCGTGCCCGATATCTCAGGGCCAGTCTGTCAGGACCCGTCCCAAATATCACCTCGATACTCGGGATGGACCCTGCTCCCGTCTGACAATCACACTTACACACCAAAAAGAAACTTAATACAACTATAAGCATAACCATCAGACGAAGGAGTAAATATATACAACAGTAAGCCAGAGCATAGTTCTACAAAATGGGCACCAAAAGTCCTACAAGTCTAAGTCTGCAACGGAGGAACGTCGGAAGCCCTATGCCTCGATATCTGCCTCAACGTTCACCCCAGCGCTATCACCACGACCTGGAGGGAATTTAAACAAAAAGAAGGTGTGAGTGGACCAAAAGGAATAAGAGTTTTAAAACTGTTTACCAGCAAATCAAAGTAAGGAAATAAAATCATTTGTTCCCTCCAGTTTCAAATCAGGCATGCCACTGAAGTATTAGAAAAATCATAATATGAAACATCATAAGAAACAGAAACACTATAAAACTGTTATAGAAACCAAAGCATAAACATCAAATCACTTTCCTCGATCAAACCTGCTGGACCTATCCGAGTCTTTAAACTCAACCAGGCCTCACATATAAATCCGAGTCTTTAAACTCCCGAGTCTTTAAACTCAATAGGCCTATGGGGGTAATATCGTAATATCCGAGTCTTTAAACTCCCGAGTCTTTAAACTCAATCCGGGCCCGTCCCCCGTCAAATCAGTATCCGGGTCTTTAAACCCATATCCAGATCCAGCAAATCCAATCCATGTCCAGTGTAAAACCAATTCAAAATCCATCGCCAAATTCGAATTCGAAATCCCCGGTTCGAAGCCCTTCCGGCGTTCAGAACCGACATTCCGAACCCAAATCCGGAAAAAGATCCATGTTCATAACAAAACCATAGGAAAATCCCAAATCATATTCCACAACCTATTTACCATCATCAGAAAACGTTTTTAGGTTAAATTTCTGAATGATAACATCAGACTCTGAAAACCCGCTTTTTCTCGAAAAACGTGCAAAATCCCAAAAAACATCTCGAAAAACGTGCAAACATCTCAATCACATATAAACACATATAAAAGCATAAAACATTAATAAAAACAGTTAGGCATGCTCGGAAATAAGAAAAAGTCCACTCACAGTTTACAACACGTCACTCGCGCTCCGTGCGCTCCTCAACCGTCTCTGGTGTCTCCCGTCCTGTCAATAGATACCAAATAGGGTCACAATAACATCAAGGATACCTTCCCTATTTTCCCCAATTTTTCGGGAATTTAATAATATTTTAATCCGAAACCCTAAACCGTACGGATTCCCGAACCATTCCGTAACACCGTCCGATCAACCCGAAAACTATACCATTGGATTCCTTAGGACATTTAGGGCTAAACTCATGTTGGACGCTTGACCGGATTCCTCCCCACGCGCCCCCACGCGCCGCCCAAAGTGGCTGCGCGTGGGCCTCACGCGCCTGCTACAGTGTATCTTCAACCTCGAGTCACCCGGTTCAACTGTGTTGAACCGGCGTGACCGGTTCTCCTCCGTTCCTCCACCATTCTTCCCCATTTCAATACCTTTAGCTTCGTCCAGTCCCCTACAACCAAACCCAGTCCTAAAATCCAGAAATCACGGCCTAAAACCCCTCGTCTTCATCCTCGAAAAACATTGCCCGTGAGCCCTGTTTTCCTTCCCGGCCGTCCACTGCTTCCCCCTTCACGGTGGTGATACCAGCACCTTCCTAGGACCCTACTTAGTCCCACCCAACTCACAGAATCCGTCAATTCATCCCCGAAGTCCACGACTTCAAGTTTGAAAATCACGGCTAAAACAGGGTACAGAGGACCCGCCGTCGAACCACCACCCACCGTGAGCCTCCCGTCACGGCAACCACCAAAAACGACTCCTAGGACCTCCCTAAACCTCCCTTCACTCACCAAACCTTTCGATTCTAGCTCTAGGTCCACGACTCTTCAAATGAAAATCCACAAAAAAAACAGGGCGAAAGAAATTACCTTTCGATTCCGGCGCCGCCGTGAGAACCGTCACCCACCACGGTGCTCGTGGGACTCCCCTCAACCTCCTGAGTCTCCTAGTACCTTGAATCCGTCCACCACACAACACAACAGCCACCACCGTCCACGGCCTCCTCTGTTTCTTCCAAGTATCCAACCATCCACCACGTCGCCTCCGTGCACGGTTGCACCACCAGACCACGATCACCAGCTCCTCCTTGTCTCTATGTCACTCTCCCAACTCACTCTTCACTCAATCTCCCCCTGAATCGATCACTGTCTCCCTAAATGTTCCCCTCTGTTTCTCTGTGTTCAAGCAAAATGCACGGTTTGAACGTGCATATTGTGTGGCCGTGCACACTTAAGTCTCTCCCAGAACCATCTAGTGTCCCCCACGTGTCCATCAGCTATTGGCTAGCCCAAAAATATCTGCCACTTGCCCTTATCTGATTGGGCTGAGGGAAAATGACCAAAATGCCCTTCCTGCACAAAATTACCATTTTGCCCTTAGACTTTCCAGACCCGTATCTTTTCCGTCCGACGTCCGATGACAGCGTGCCGCCTGTCGTTGAACTCAGGACGTCGAGACCTATCCAACGGTCCTCGGTCTACGTGAAAATCACACATCCTTCAAAAAGTCAACATTTCCCCTATTAGCTCAAAATTACGGTAACGCCCCCAACCTTCCGTACATCATAACTTTTCCTCCGGTTGTCCGAATCGAACTTGCCGCCTGTCTACGGACTCGTGACGTCCTAACCTACGTCACGGTCAAAGGCTAACACTCATCCAATCGATAGTACAAAAAGTCAACTTTTCATTTACTATTCACAAGGGCAAAATCGTCCTTTTTACAAAACTTCACAACAGTACATTTTTACCCTTCCCGTAGGTACGGGTTGTTACACAGTCACGCTCTGATCGTAGTGATGCGTGCAACCATCCGTCCAGGACCGATCTTAATCCTGATATGTCACTGTGAACGAATCAACCGACGCAACCACTGCTAGCTTATGGTGCACTCATCACCGATCGATATCCTGAACCATCAGCACTCCGAAGTCGAGCCTCCCATGGCTGCTCGATGATGGTATGTGCATCGTGACCTCTCCGGAAGGAACATATCCCAGTCTAGAGGCGAGCGTCGTATCATCCGTCGCGACCACCACTTAGACCGGTAGGTCATCAATAAGGCTACATGCCGAGACAAAACCAAATGGGTCTCATGCCCGAGTTTATCCTTTTTAAATCCAAAACCATTTCATTTGAACCAACGTAGAAATACAAACCCGAATAGGCACCGTATAAGGATGAAATCTCGAAATACGTACCAATACGTAACCACACACAAATGCACTCATGGCATCACAGAACAAGTATTAAAACATATAATAAGCATTTATGCATGCTTCAATTTAGAAAACAAGGTCTACTCACAGACCGTCCGAGCTGCAGCCTCGGTATGCGTGCCATACGGCTCTCCTGGGCCAAACACCATCACTTGGACCTCCGAACCTTGTCGGGTTTTCCTCCACGCCGCCGTCCACGGCGGTTCAGGCCACCTTTCAGCCACCTCTCAGTCCTCAGCCACTCTCTGCCTCATCCTCAAGTTGGACCAAGTGAGGGGGAAGGGATTGGGTGATGGTTTGATAGGGAATGGATGAGATCGGGTTAGGGTTTGGTTTTGCACGAACAAGGAATGGGTATGCATGTATGGGAGGCAGTGAGCAATGGATGCATGAAACTTGTCACTCATCCATTTGGCCAATTTTAAATATATGGGGCCCACTTAATTCTCAAAGGCATTCGTCTCGTAAAACATGCAATAATGACCGAAAACTTCCGTGAACAATAACTTTCCCGGTCGAAGTCCGATTTCGACGTGCCACCTGTCTATTGATTCGTATCGACCCCATCTACATAACGGTCCTTGTCCCTCAGCCATCAGACCTCCCAGGTCAAAAGTCAACTATTTGCCCCTTTTAACCAAATTACCAAAATATCCCTGAATTTCTGAACGTCATAACTTCATCCTCGAATATCGGAATCAGACGTGCCACCTGTCTATGAACTCGTACCGTCCCGAACGATGTCACAGTCATCGACCAAAGTTCATTTGACCCCCCAAAAAAAGTCAACGTTTTGCCCATTCTATGGGTAAAATCGTCATTTCGCACTGTCCGTCCGAAAGTACTCCACTAATCACCGATTAACCTCACTAATCCTTGATTAGTCACTAATCTAATCCCAAAATTTGGGATGGGTCGTTCTATCTGGAGGAGGCAACCCGCCACTCCTGGATACTAAGGGTCGTCAAGAGGGCAACCGCTCATGAGGATGGTATATGAAAAACCATTTTACAAAATATCTCAAAACTGTTCAAAGGGCTACGCCCGGCTTTTCCATAAAACCATCATAAATCCAAATCCAATACCATTCGGGGTCTCAAAACCATCGTAAACCAACTGGGCCCCCGACCCAATCGTATAACTCAAATAGGCCTCTAGCCTAATTTCTCATTAAATCAAATGGACTCCAAGTCCGTTGGTTTCCAACCAAATGGGTCTCATTCCCGATTCCATATTTCCAAATCCAAAACAAGTTCATTAAACCATTAATAAAATAGCAGCACATATAAGCACCGTATAAAACTATAAATCTCGAAATACGTGCAAATACATAAACATCAAATATCACAAACAAATGCACTCATGGAATCTCAAATCATGTACTTAAAACATATAAAATAGTTATGAATGCATAACAATTTAGAAAACAAGGTCCACTTACAGACCGTCCAAGCTGCGCCTCGATACGCGCGCCATTAGCATCTCCGGGCCAATTACCATCTCTGAGGTTCCCAAATCTGTCCAAATCATACTTGAGGGTTACTAACTACTTCAATAACCTCTCATTAAAGCCGCCTAATTTTTCGGGATTTTTAACATATTTAAACTCAATCCTAAACCTTCGGACATCCCGAACTAAATCGAAAAGGTGTCTGATCAACTCGAAACCTATCCCAAAATGTTCGTTACATAGAATAGATGATTTCACATGTTCAACACTTCCCAAAAACACCCCCGCGCGCAGCCCAAGGCGCTCCGGTCTGAACTGGTCTAGGCGATTTCCTCCCCCATTTCAACCGATTTTGATTCCTTTTCAATTCCAATAACTTCCTCTCATCAATTACAACCCATCTAAGCGATCAAAACCTAGAAATACCTCCTAGAACCTACCCGTTCAATTCTTCCCCTCATGGTCCAAACGTCCAGCCCATCGCCTGGGCTTCTCAGCCACCTTCCACCATCCAAAACCATTCCCTAATCCTCATACCAACCCCTTAAACACAACCTAATCAACAGATAACATCCTTAATGTCCAAAACACGAAAATCCAAAATTCGAATTAAAAAGGGGTTACGGGTTTACCTGTTTCCCCGTGGCTCCACCGCCGTCCACGGCAGTTCTGTCACCTCTCAACATCGTCGTCTCATCCTCCCACTTATCCTCAGCCTTTCACTTGATTAACATAGGTTTAGGGAGGAATGGGGTCTGGGTTTTTATGGGTTTCGGGCTGGGTTGATTGAATGGAAAAAAAAAGGGAAACAAATGCATGTATCTGTGTAATAGGAGCAATGGATGAGTGACAGTTGTCACTCATTCATTGGGCCTGTTTCAAAATATCTAGGCCCACTGAGGACAAAAGTCCACCTGTCTCGTAAAACGTGCAATACTTCCGTGACCCGTAACTTTCCCGTCGAAATTCCGATTTTGATGTGCCTCCTATCTAAGGACTCGTATCGACCCGATCTACGTAATAGTCCTCGGCCCTCACTCATCGGACCTCCAGGGTCAAAAGTCAACTTTTTACCCTCGTTCAGGAGCAAAATCATAATTTCGCCCTGAACGTACGATAATCCTCGGCTAATCCGTAACTCTTAATTAATCCCTAAAATTAGGGACGGGTGGTTACATATATGATTGGTTATTTGATTTGGTTGTATTGGAAAACTTGCTTTCGTGTGGAATTGGTATGACCTTCTGTGGGGCAGGTTTTTGCATTTCTGATTTTCTAGTTACTGCACGTATTTTGAGGTTGATGTTTTATTCGTAAATTCGATGCATGCATAGCTTTCTTAAATTGAGGGTTTAATGATTGATTTTGGAAAATGGTTTTCCAAACCTTTATTTTTGTCCACTCACACTTTTTATTTGTTTTGCCACCCTCTATGTTGATCGTGGACACAGGTTGTGTGAAGACTGAGGCATCTCGGAAAGTGCGTTCTCTACTCATACTAGTTAGTATATAGTATAACGACCCATCAAGAATTTATGGGATTATTAAAGGATTAATCGAGGATTAATGGACAATAGGGATAAAATGACGATTTTGCCCCTAGACGAGAGTAAAAAGTTGACTTTTGACCTGAGAAGTCAAATACACGTGGACTGAGGTATATTACGTAGATCGAGACGATATGAGTCCGTAGACAAGCGAAACGTCGAAATTAGACGTCGTATGGGAAAGTTACGGGTCACGAAAGGTTCAATCGGATTTTACAGTTCGAAAACGGTTGAGTTTCAGTTTGTTTGCTAGTGGGCCAAAATATCGAGCTGGACCAATAGATGAGTGACAAGTGTCACTCATCCCATTAACCCATCATTCCAAATGTACATGCATCTGTTTCTTCCATTCCTATTCCATTCATTCCTCAAACCCCTACCCACCCAAAAACCTTCCACATCATCCCCATCTGTGCTGGCCTGAAAAATGGAGACTGAGATGCTGGAGGAGGACAACGGAGCCACGGTGGTGGCCTGAGAGCCCAGAACCTAGGTAAACCCAAAACCCGTGTGCGTGTGAGTTATGGTTTTGAGTTTTTAGACGCCTAAAACCTTTTCTGAATCCTGGGTTGTCTTCTTTGAGTTTCGATGAGCCGTTAGGGACAAATTTGAGTGGCTGAGGACCCTTGGATGGCCCTGGGTTCGAACTCGAAGATTGGCCGTGAAGATCAAACGTCGACAGGTTAGTTTCAGTTCCTTTTTTCGTGTTTAAAGGTTAGGGATTTGTTTATGGGTTAGAGATGAGTAGGTTAGTGAAAAAACGATGAAAAATGGTCGACAAATGAAGAAGATAGAATCGGGTCGAGTCACCCTCAAATCAACTCGTTAGACTAGTCGCGGGTCAAATCGACCCATTATAGTCAAACGTGTCGACCAATCTGAAGGAAGACGATAATGACATGGCAGTCCATGTAATCACCTGTCAGGCATGTCAGGCCACGTTGCCAACTAGGTTATGACATGTGGCTATCTATTAGAAGGTGTTAGGCCTACGTGGCAGTTGACGTGGCAGGATGTCAGACCACGTGGACTAGTGGGGTGGTGCCACGTCGTAGGATGTCAGAGTGTGTCAGATGATGTGGCACCTGACGTGGCAGGTCCACGTGAGCCATGTTAGACCACGTGGACTAGTGGAGTGGTGCCACATGTGTCAGGACCCACCCTGGTTTCACCCCGAAAATCGAGGTAAATCCTGCTCCCGTCTGACACCCCGACACTAAACTGAAATATACTCACGTAAAATCACCAACACACACAGTCAGACGCAGGAGAAACGTTAAACATCCTGAAGTCAAGTTTTACAGAGCATAGTACTCAATACAAAGAAAGATAATCGAGGAACAGTACACGCACACGGAAAACTTAAAACATTCCGGGGTCGCTCTCGAGTACACTATGCCTCTGACGCTGCCTCGACGCCGAAACCCCTCTCTAGCTCCACGACCTGGAGGGCAATTGTAAAATAGAAGGTGTGAGTGAACCATAAATAAGAAAAGAATTTCCGAAAACCATTTCATAATAAAACCAGGGTTTTAGCCCTCCGTTTTGAAATCACATGCATAACCCAGTTACTAAAAACAATTCTAAATCACGTAAAGATCATCATAAAAACATTTGCAGAATCATTAGAAAAACAATTATAGAACTCACATAATAAGCACCATAAAACTGTATCATAAAACATAAATACCAAGCTATCATCATCCCATCAAACCTGCTGGATCTATCCGAGTCTTTAAACTCAATCCAGGCCTCAATAATATTCGAGCCTTTAAACTCCCGAGTCTTTAAACTCAACAGGCCTACGGGGGAAATAACAATATATCCGAGTCTTTAAACTCCCGAGTCTTTAAACTCAATTCGGGTCTTTAAACCCAATCCGGGCCCGTCCCTCGTCAAATCAATATCCGGGTCTTTAAACCCAATATCCAGATCCAGAAAAATCCAATCCCAAAACCATTTGAAAACCATTTCCATTTCCACATCCAAACTCGAATTCGAAATCACTGGTCTGATGCCCTTCAGGCATCCAAACCCGTCATTCCGAACCCAAATCCAGAATTCCACTTTTCAATCTTAAAACCACATTCCGATTCTCGAAATCCGATTTCAAAACCGAAAACCTTTAATCACCAAATCATGTTCCAAAATCCCTTTATAATCATTGAAAACCATTTATCGTTTGAAATCCCAAAACCATAGCATCAAAATCAGAAATCAATCCTTCCTCATAAAACCATGAAACAATTATAGAAAAACAGTTATGCATGCTCAGTTTAAAGAAAGGGTCCACTCACAGTATCGAGCCCTCAATCGGGTCCCGAACGTCCTGTACGTTCTTCAGCTTCCTCGGGAAATCCCAAACCTGTCAACCATCACCCAAGAACATTACTAACACGTCTACCAAGACTCTCCTAATTTCCCACAAAAAATCCCCGGGTCCTAAACGTAACGAACCGAAACCCTACACCTTCAACCTCGCGGAACTACTTCGATTCGACGTCCGAACAACCCAAAACCTAGTTCAATGGATCCGTTATAACATTTAAAACAAAAACTTAGTTGGACTCTTCGCCGGAAACAGCCGCACGCGCCCCCAAACGCATCCCAAAGTGGCTGCGCATGGCCCTCACGCGTCTGCTACAGGAACACTGTTCATCGTCGTCTTCCTCACGTGAACCGGGCTGAACCGGCGTTCCCTGTTCTCCACCGTCCAGCCACCAATTCAACTCCTCCCTTCACCATCTTCACCGTCCAATCCTAATGAACCTGCCCCTCTCACTCAAACACCATGACACCGTCCCTAACTCGTCGACTCAAGCTCGAAGCCAAAACCCGATAATCCTCTATTTCACGATCCGTCCACCCAGACCTTCCACCATCACGTCGACCACCCCAGTCGACTCCTAGAACCTTCCTGAGCCTCACACCACTCACCAAAGTCCTCGATTCATTCCCAAAAGCCACAACTTTCGAAATGAACAAAACGGAAAAACAAAGGAGTTAAGTCTTACCTTCGATTCATCCTCCGCCGTTCGCACCACGGTGTCTACTGAGTCCCCTGCGGCCGTCTTAGCCTCCTCTCAGCTTGGATTAGGCCAACACACGGCACAACCACCACTACGATCTCTCACCTCTTCTCTGTTTTCTCTGGTTTTTCAGTGGCTCACACCTCACACACACACACAACCACTGCCCCTTCCAACCTTCTCCCTAGCTCTCTCACAGTCCCTAGTCACTCACTCCCTCACCAGGACACACAAACACACTCTGCACTCGTCCAATTCTCCCAAAACCATAGCATCAAAATCAGAAATCAATCCTTCCTCGTAAAACCATGAAACAATTATAGAAAAACAGTTATGCATGCTCAGTTTAATGAAAGGGTCCACTCACAGTATCGAGCCCTCAATCGTGTCCCGAACGTCCTGTGCGTTCTTCAGCTTCCTCGGGAAATCCCGAACCTGTCAACCATCACCCAAGAACGTTACTAACACGTCTACCAAGACTCTCCTAATTTCCCACAAAAATCCCTGGGTCCTAAACGTAATGAACCGAAACCCTACACCTTCAACCTCGCGGAACTACTTCGATTCGACGTCCGAACAACCCAAAACCTAGTTCAATGGATCCGTTATAACATTTAAAACAAAAACCTAGTTGGACTCTTCGCCGGAAACCGCCGCACGCGCCCCTATGCACCGCCCAAAGTGGCTGCGCGCGGCCCTCACGCGCCTGCTACAGGAACACTGTTCATCGTCGTCTTCCTCACGTGAACCGGGCTGAGCCGGCGTTCCCGGTTCCCCACCGTCCGGCCACCAATTCAACTCTTCCCTTCACCATCTTCACCGTTCAGTCCTAATGAACCTGCCCCTCTCACTCAAACACCATGACACCATCCCTAACTCGTCTACTCAAGCTCGAAGCCAAAACTCGATAATCCTCTGTTTCACGATCCGTCCACCCAGACCTTCCCTCGTCACGGCGACCACCCCAGTCGACTCCTAGGACCTTCCTGAGCCTCACACCACTCACCAAAGTCCTCGATTCATTCCCAAAAGCCACGATTTTCAAAATGAACAAAACAGAAAAACAGAGGAGTTGAGTCTTACCTTCGATTCGTCCTCCGCCGTTCGCACCGCCGCCCACCACGGTGTCCACTTAGTCCCCTGCGGCCGTCTTAGCCTCCTCTCAACTTGGATTAGGCCAACACACGGCACAACCACCACTACGATCTCTCACCTCTTCTCTGTTTTCTCTGGTTTTCTCGTGGCTCACACCTCACACACACCCAACCACTGCCACTTCCAACCTTCTCCCTCGCTCTTTCACAGTCCCGAGTCACTCACTCCCTCACCAGGACACACAAACACACTCTGCACTCGTCCAATTCTCCCAATCTCTCAGTCTCTGTTCTCTCTTCTTCGAGCACACACACACACAGCCCAAATAAATGGAGCCGTGCTCCCTAGAACCAACCAGACCCCTAACACGTGTCACAATCCCAAAACCCTTCTCACAAGTGTCTCAATCTCAGCCATCCACTTGTCCCACTCTGTTGCACAAATCCCCAGACAACCAAAAGACCAAAATGCCCCTCTTTTAATCCAAAAATTACGATAATGCCACTACCTTTCTAGACCCGTAACTCACACATCCTAACTCCAATGAATACGTGCCGCCTGTCATTGAATTCAGCACGACAAGATCTACCTAACTATCCTAGGTCAACGTGTCAAATCCCGATCGTAAAAAAAGTCAACTCTTCCCCCTAGTTTAACCAAATTACAAAAGTGCCCTCAACCTTCATAACATCGTAACTTCCTCCTCGGATGTCGGAATAGGGCGTGCCACCTGCCTACGAATTCGTGACGTCCTAACCTACGTCACAGTCATCGGTCAAAGTCCATTTGACCGCCCGAACTAAAAGTCAACAATTTGCCCGAACTAGGGGTAAAATCGTCATTCTACGCTACCGGACCTATCGTAACCGACTAACCACCAATTAAGCTCACTAATCTCCTCTTAAACACGTTCTTAACCCTAACTTCCGGGACTGGTCGTTACAACATGGCAGTATGTCAGGTTGTCAAAAATGACGTGTCAGTGACACGAGGTAGTGATGACATCATCGCATGATGTGAAAGTGTTAGAGTGTGACATGTGGCACCAGTCAAGATGTGCCATGTAGCAGGTTGTCAGATCTGACAATTGTTAGACCTGTCAGGCTAACGTCAGCAAATGACGAGAGCGTTGATTGGCGCGTGAGGGCGCGTGGGCACAAATTTTGAGGTGAAACTGGTCTTGTTCAAAAGGTTTCAACGATTTGAATCCAATGGTGATAGTTTCAGGTCGATCGGAGGTCGCTTGATAGGTCAATTGGAGCTTTTTAGCCTCGAAAAGTGTGTTTGGGACACGTTGACTGTTCCGAGAGTTTTGAGGGTTTATGATTAGGACTTGTATCAATGGATAGGAGAGCCTTGAGTATGATTTGGACAGGTCCGGATGTCCCGGAGACTGTGGATAAGCTGCAAATTGGCTTACGACACAGTTTTGGAGTG
Organism: Prinsepia uniflora; assembly: GCA_032719365.1. Lineage (NCBI taxonomy): Eukaryota > Viridiplantae > Streptophyta > Magnoliopsida > Rosales > Rosaceae > Prinsepia > Prinsepia uniflora. The sequence continues at coordinate 56,152,461 of CM064862.1, forward strand.
CACAACATGGACCGTGTGTGAGTGGACTCTGGTTTATAAATGATGCATGCATATATGTTTTAATATTTTATAAATATGGTATGAAATGCAATGTTTGAATATGGTTGGATTGATGAAATGCATATATTTTTTGTATGCTAGTTGATTATCGGTTTTAAACGGTTTTATGGATTTTCGTGAAAATGGCTTTTGGGCATGAGACCCATTTGGATTATAGTTTTGATTGAGATTATAGTCAAATTTTTTATAAAACTATGTGTCGGGCTTGTGACCCTATTGAAATGATGTGTCAGGCTTGTGACCCTATTGAGATTCGATTTTGGGCAGCGATCCCACATGAAGCACATCATTTGATTATGAAATGATTTGAGATTGCAAAATGAGAACTGGAAAACGATTTTACTAGTTTTTTTGGAAACCATGTTTTGGGCCGAGACCCTATGCAAAATAACTGTTTTGATTTGAGAAACGAAAGTTTTGAAATGTGTTTCCACTGTTTTTATCATGACCATTCTTCGTGAGTATGAGATGGCTTCTGGTTATGAATATGTTTCCTCGGAAAGAACCCTGGAGATAACGCTCGCCTCCGAGATGGGATGTGTTCGCCCGGAGAGGTCACGAAGTACTGCTTGTTTTCGTGCAGCGGAAGGAGTCTCGACTTAGGAGTGCTAGTATTATATGGAGATCAATCGGTGATGCGTTCACGACGTTCTGGAACTTCGGCTGGTGATGTTTTCACGACGACGTGCTTGGATCTGAGCGGTCTTGGAGCTTATTTGCACGCGCTGCTGGGATTGTAATCATGACTAATATGTTGAAACAACGATGTGAAAGTCTGAAACCAATGTCGGATATGAGAATGGGTTCCTAGGTTTTTGATTGATTGATTGTGTCCAGATGTTTTAAAATATGTGTTGGTTTTACGATGATTTCATTGGTTTTCGTATATACCGTTTTATTGGAAAGTACTGTTTTAAATTGATATGCATGCATACTTTGGAAAACGGAGGGTGAAAAGGTATATTTGGAAAATAGTTTTAATAAATGCTTATTTTTTTCCACTCATACGTTTTGTTGTTTTTGGAACCTTCTAGGTTGACCACGGATGTGGGCTGTAGCAAATGCCGAGATGTCACATGCCTCAGCGTACACCACAGATCTTGGTGTACTCGGGTTAACCTCGAGCGGGTTACAGATTTATCCTTTATCTGACACGTGGTATCAGACGGGAGCAGCCACATCCCACAGTAATCTAGGGGGATTGGGATGGGTCCTGTCATGTAGTGTATCCCTAGTCTGAAAAGTGGTTAGGACGTTTACTTAATCCCAAGAATATTATGGCCTTTTACCAAGTCATAGACAGGAGTAGGTTCTCCCACGTTAGTCTAGGGGGATTACGAGGAGGGTCATGTCATGCTTGGTTCTCTAGATTATCGGTCGTCCTAATCATGAGCCTTACAATGTGTCACCCTGCAAGTGTCAAAAAAGGCAAAGGAGTTTATTTCTCGATTTTGGGAATCATGGCTAGGCAGGTGAGGCAAATGGGCTTTAGTGGCATATGACTGTCTTCCAAGAGATAGCGAGCATCACGATAGATCTTGAGTTTGTGATTGGCCAGTGCCATTAATGGGTTGGATGAAGAGGCGTCCCAATGCAGTAAGTTAAGCCTTAAATTGCTGGTTTTTTTCTATTGGTAGGTGCTTCCTCGACGCTCGACCGTGGTGCAATAAGCCACAATTGGGTTGGCTATAAACAATCCGCCCCTAGGTTTGCTTGGCCATCCTACATTGACTCAGGGGCTCCTCGTGCACTTTTTTAGGAGGTAAAACGTCTTGTTGTATTTCTCTAATAAGACTTGGTTCTTGCCCTCCACCTCAGTGTCGTACGCCCTAAGCTTAGTAACTTCACACTAGAGGTTGTCCAGTGTTTACCTTAGCGAATTAAAAAAAATGTCTTTCGGAGCTCTTCCCATGAGAAGATTATGTTGTTTTTCTTTTCATCTTCTTGATTGTCCAACATGGTGCCGAAAAGAGGCTTGTTGGGATAGAAAATGTGGTATATGAGGTTGATGGGAGGTTTGTTCATAATCCCCGCATACATCACCAAATAATTGATACAAATAATGGACTAACTTAGATTTATTTCATTGAGCTTGATAGTCTCGCTCTCTTCTGCGATGAATGATATACAAGGAAGAAGGAAGGGTAAATGAGCACCAGTGTGATGCCTAAGTGGTCAGTACTTTTTAGAAGGGTGACCTTCTATTGACAATGGTAATAAATATTTTAGGAAATGTATTTCAATATAGTGGGCTCAGATGATGTGTTGTCAAAATGGTGGTAGTAGAATAGGTCGTCGTCCGATTTTGGGTGCTGATCAGCTGAGGGACATTGTGATGTTGTGCGTTTGTGATGATCAGCCCAAAATGTATGTGGCCAAGGATGGCCTGATATTTAGAGAGCTATTTGATCGGCTATTGTAGGTCGATCAAATTAGATATGAACAAATTGATGCCGCCAAATGTGTTTTTAGTTTCATATAGTAGAGAATATTGAATGTATTTTTACATTTTATTTGGGGTATGAAATTGAAATAATACCCTCTTCTAATCTTCCCCTTATTTACTGATAAAGTTAATGACTTATGAGACAATGAACAAAGAACATAAACCAATTCATATGAACTTCTATTTTGTCAATACTTTATGATTAAGTTTAAGCTAAAAAGTTAGGCTTAAAGTACTCTGAATGTTATGTTATGTCATGTGATCTGATGACTTTGTTTAAATAATTCTTAGCATAGTCGTGTCATATTACGTCATCTTATGACTTTGTTAAATAAACAATTATTTTATGACTAAACTTAGCATAGACTCCGATTCAAAGGCTTCCCTTGCCTTAAACCTCAGAACGTGATGTGTCTCAGAACGGGCATTGCTGACGCACAACGGATTAACATGAACAACAAACACGTGTTATGTTGTAATCAACCCCTGCAACCTCACAACAGAATACCGTAACGGAAACAAGGAGCCAAAATTTGTCAATTCCCACCAAAATTGATGGGTCCTTTCTAAGTTGGCAAGGCCGAAGGCGAAAAACCCTCATCATTCACATCGCCAAAACAAATAAAACTGTCTTTTCAAAACACTTCGGAAAAACCAACAAAACACCTCTTCGGCTTAACCAAACACTTTGGAAAAACCAACAAAACAAATATATAACAAAATAAAAAAACCAATTAATACATGCAAAATATTACTCCTCAAACCAACCCACCGGGTTTGTCCCGTTTTCCTTTTTTTTATCTTTTTTTCTTTTATAAATTTGTCTTGTAAATTACAAATATATCCCGTCCTAGTCTTTCAATATGACGTCATTTGCCAAACTCATTAACGGTCTAATCGCATCCGGCGGGAATTTCCTTGCGAACATAAAAAGATCCCGGCGTTGCCTCACGGACCAATCAGAGCCGTTGTGGCTCTTCTCCTCGTCACCGTACCTCGGCCTGTCATTTCTCAGGGAGTTTATCAAGTCGGGCCCCACTTCGGAGGCCTCGTACGTGCGAGGGTGGCCATCGAATCTCCCGCGCCAGTCCACATGCGTGAGAGTAGCCGGTACGCATCCGCCGGGGTCTTTCATGTTCAGGAGGGTAGGGAAGTAATTTTCTTCCGGGTAACACGTGTCCCAACGCTCACACGGGAGTTTGAACTTGGACCAAAGCCGGTGGTCACCCACGACAATCCTCGCGTGCTTCCGCTTCAGAACCCAAAACTGGGACCCGATCCGAAAGTCCTCCAGCTTCACATGCGGCAGCATCGCGTCCGCCCCACGCGCCGCCCACCGATCATACGCCCCAATCTCATTTTCCAAAATTTCGATAAAGCTTGTCTTCGCCCTGGAGAGGATCCGGTACGTGAAATTGAAGGAGCGGAGGGGAATGCAGGACGGAGAGAGGAGAGCGAACATGGCGTTCTTTGGGTCGTCCAGGAGCGCGTGCGCCAGCAAACGACGGGTAGCGGAGATGAGAGTGGAGGTGAATCGCTGGGCGGGTTTCGAGGGGATGACTCGGCGAGCGAAGACGCCGGAAAAAGGCGGTTCGTACGGGAAGCGCGGGTCTGCATGGACATAAATTGAGAAATGCGATTTAGAGGTTTGGTTGAAGAAGAGCTCCCAGAGAGGGGCGAAGGGGAGAGGGGTGGTGGTGAGGAAGAGGAAGGCAATTTTGGGACGTTGGTATCTGGGCGGGCGCGAGTTCACCCGGGAGGCGAGTCCGAGGAGTGAGCCGTCATCTAATGGGAGGGGTTTTGGCGGTGAAATTGGGTTGATAATTTGGTGGGTTTTTGTGGGTTTTGGGATAGGGGTGGAAATGGGGGCGGTTGTGATAGCGGTGGGACTGGTGATGGTGAAGATAATGGTGAGAGGCAAGCAGAGAAGAACGGCGCAAATGAGAGAAAATGGGGTTGGAGAGATCATGGTTTTAATAGCTGAGAAATGAGAATGAGAGGCAGAGAGACAAAGACGACAGTGACTGGTGATTGTTAGTGGAAAATGGAGAGTGAGATGTGGTGGAAGATGAACAACACCATGGTGATGGACGGCAGAGATGAGACTAATCGCACACAACCTAAAGGTAATTTTATTAATAATAAAAACATATAATTACTTTTGTTCTTTTTTGTTGGGTGGAAATAAAAGAGAATTAATGGTAAATCATCTGATTAAATTAAATTTATTTATTAGTGTAGTGGTTTTGGCCCTTTGGGTTGAATTGTTGTAACGTTCTTCCATTTTCGGTGTGATTTACGATTGTGTAGCATAAATGACATATGGGGCGGTTGTCCTTATGCCTTTGTGGTGTGGGCCGAGTGGCTGTGGGACCGGTTAATGTGCACGTCATAGTCTGATAAATCAGATCCATTGGATTCGCACCACGGACGCGTCTTCTGTATATAAAAAATTCCTAAAATATCATTATTTAACACTTTTTTAAAGAAAAAGGTGATCTATTAAATGAGGGCAAATTAGTAATACACAAAATTTAATTTCTAAAACACCTTTATTAAGCGTATGCGTGTGAAGTTTTTCATTGTGTTATTCGAGATTATATGACTTTTTATTTATAATTCTTCAGTGTAAAAACATTAAATCATACAATAAAGCCAAACAAAGCATAATTAAATTTTTCTTTAAAAAGATGCATAGTTAAAAAAAATTAATTTTTCATTCTGATATAAGCATTTTTTTTTATGTAAATGAAACTTCAAAATCTCCTACTTAGGCATCTTTTTTTAAGCAAAATTTAATTTATATATTGTTTTATTTTATTATATGATTTAGTGATTTTTATATTTAATAATTATAAATATAAAATAACGTAATCTCGAATAATGCAAAAAAAAAAAAACTAATTCAATTATGAGCCATTTTCATTGATACATGTATGAGGTTTTCTTTTCAATAAGTTATTTTGCTTTATTCGGGATTACATTATTTATTATTTATATTTCTCAAATATAAATATTATTAAATTATATTATAAAAATTAATATTGTGCAAATTGCAAATTATAATACATAGGAGTAAATATGTAAAGATAACAATGACAGCACTTCTGTAATGTAATTACTTAAGTTTCCTAAATAAGAAAGCTTGTATCAGTAGAATACAAAAATCTCTAATAAATAATGCATGTATTGATTAGTAGATTTTCTAAATCTGTATAACAATGTAATTGGAAAACAATTCAAGGACTATAGCCATGACGTCTACCCCTTCTTTTCTTTCACCTAAAGAGTATAAGAATAACCAAGAAAAAAATGGAGCAAAAATTGAAGCCGACCAAAAACAGATTCGAAACCAAAATTGAAAATGAAGTCCAATTCGATATAAAATTGATGAACACTAATTTTATCTAAAATTAAAGATGATCACTAATTTCATAAAAAAATTGAAGTTGAACACTAATTTTATGTAATTTAAAGATGATTATCAAAACAATAAAAAGGGAAAACATGCAACATACCAATCAAAATTCCAAAATTTCATAAAATTGAAGAGAAAAGGAAGCTAAAGCTAGAAGCTTTTGAAAGATATAAGCGAGAAAAATTTGACATCGATGTTCTAGTTACCACTTCTGGCGAGTGGAAATCTAATTGGAACGAAATTCAAACTCAGAATTGTGCCAATGGAAACCTAGAATCTGATTTGCTACAATGAAAACCCAGAATCTGATTTGCTAGAATGCAAAGAGCATCTAAGATAGGCACAGCCAACAACGACATCAAAAAAAATTATGAAGTAGGACCAATTACCCAAAGGACCCAGACCGAATGGCAGTGTACATAAAATAGGCATCATGTTATCGGGATTAATCCCCTAATAAATTATAACAAACCCATCTAGATCTCCACAAATTACAAAACTTTGATATTAATAAATTACAACAAAGTACCAAGACCGAATGCCAACTAGAAACCATTGAGATTAAGGTTTGTGATCAAACATAGTGCAGTTATAACAAACTGATGGACCTATTCGCAAATTACCCAACAAAGAATTCTATATTTTTCCACTTTCAAAATTGAGTTCTTACACAAAGACAATGATTGCTCCACAATGTAGATTCTTATGTCAAGTGTAGATAGTATTATATGCATTAGATTCCTCACAAAATATTGAAAAGCAAAAGAAATCTCCAAATTCAACTGAAGTAATATCAAATTGAGCATCATACCCATCCCTTTTAACAAAAAGGTTCTTCTTTGTCATCTCTGTGTGCAGCAGCACTGCCTTTGATTCAGTGTCAAAATCATATCCTGCAACCCAAATTCAATAAAATCTAAGTACTTGACATACACACACACAAAACATAGATAATAATTTAAACCCAACCTGAAAGAAGTCTTTGGCAGCAATGGCTTGTCGAGAAGTAGAAAAGAGAGCAAAACTCATAGGCTTCTAGCCTTTGTTCTACAGTTCTTTTTTGTTAAAAACTGTCAGATAGTTTTTCATCGAAAGAACATGGGCAAGTGACAAACCCATAAAAAGGGAAAAAAAAGTCATAAAAAATACTCAGATAGTTTTATGCTCAGTATTCAAAAGATTAAATACTGAGGATAAAGAAATTAAAATAAATAAAGAAATTAAAATAAATAAAGAAATTAAAATAAATAAAGAAAATAGGAGAATTGTAGGAAAGTGAAGGTACCTTTTGGGTTTCGTCCGAATTTGGACAATGCAACGGTGGCCGCCGGGAATATAGAGAGGGAGAAGACGAACACATATGCAGAATCACAGGACCCATATGCAAAACCTCTCTCATGGTCTTCCTCTGAACGGTTAGAATCTATCTCATCTTCTCCTTCCGAAGCAGAGGATAAGGTGTCCATATCATGGTCGTTGGCTTCAGGGGTAAAAGTTTACAAAATTCATATGGGTTTGGACAGAAGAGTTCGAAAAACATGGTCTAAACTCCAATCAACTACATGCCCGCTTATTTGCCGGAAGTTCATCGTCAACCTCAGTCTGCTTTTGGCCATGACTTCCCACTTAAAATTCAAACTTTTTCACAGAAAACTCGATATATGTATATATCAACTCCTGCACAATCGGAAACCAAATTAACCCACTGAATCACCTTCATAATTAGTTCTAAAATCGGGTTCCACCCAGCAATCCAAATTCAGAATTACCCATTATAAAATACAAAAAAAGAAAAAAGAAACAAGCTCTAGCATTTATTGCATAACCACATCATATAATACTTAAAAGGGAGTAAGATTGTGACCATATGTAAAGACCTAGATATGGAGAAAACGTGAAATTGAAAAAATTGAAGGAGAAAAATACGATTTTGCCCCTTAGTCAAAGAGTTGATTTTTTTGGTCAAAGTTAAAGTGTTGACTTTTTAACAAGGACCTCATTTAGGTGATCCAACAATACTGTTAGACAGGTTTCGACCTTCCGAGTACGTCAGTAGGCGGCATGCTGGAATCAGGGTTCGGACGATTTTGTTCGGAGTCTAGATTACATAGGGGTGTTTTGGTAATTTTGTTAAAAGAGTATTTTGGTAATTTTCTTATGAGATATTTTTGGTGGGTGAATGGGATTGGGACAAGTGTGCTTTATCCCTTATATCCGCTGCCACCGTCCTTGGGTGATGGTGTGTGTGGTTTTAAGTTTAAGTTGTGTTTTAAGTGTTAGAGTGGTTTTATGTGTGAGGTGTTCTCAGCTAAGAGGAAAAAAACGAAGGCGAGAATAACTGATGAAGCCTGAGCGAAATGGATGAATAGAGGCAAGGAGGGTGAGAGAGAGAGGGAGAGAGAGAAAAGAACTAGAATGTTACTGAAAAAATGGGAAACCTTGTAGACTCGAGGGCAAAACTGTGGAGCCAAGGTTTGGCCATAAGTTATGGAGTGGGTTGAAGATGTTTCACGTGTAACTAAGGGACCTGGATGATTATGTGGATTCCTGCAAGGTTGATTGATAGGATCCGTCCCAAAAGGACTTTGATAATCGTGCTCGGTCCTACTCCCGTCTGACAAGTCAATTGAAGTTCTAAAACTACTATCAGCACTTGCCAGACAAGGGATACCCGTACTAATCCCCACTCATGCCTCCGCCTTTCGATCAGCCATGATCTTCGTACCATGGTCTGGAGGGTCAATAAAACATCAAAGGTGTGAGTGGACAAAAATAAACAGTTATAAATACAATTGAGAAAAATCAATCTTACCCTCCAGTTTAGAAAGCATGCATGCATATCATAAAATATGAGTAATAGGGTGAAACCAAATCAAGTATCAATAATGGACCAATAAAATTATAACATGTTTCAAGACTTCGATGAACCACGATTTTCCAAACCTCATGTTCATCAAATCAGTTCATGACATAAAGTATCTGGACACAAATATCGATAAATCAAACTACTGGATTTCAGAGTGATCACATATATCAGAATCCGAGTCTTTAAACTCAACATTTTATCAGGCCCCCAAGGTTAACGAGCCTTTAAACTCAATATCATATTAGGCCTCCCGGGTTAACAAGTCTTTAAACTCAATATCACAGTCAATGAATCGAGTAATGACACGACCTACCCCCAATCCCCCGGGATTAAGGGCTAAGCCATGCTCCCGTCTAACTTACGTGGGACATGAAGGCTAAACTGACGTCGAACTTCCACGTAACACGTAATTCGGACAAGGGATTCCCAAGCGAACCATCCAAAAAATTTCGGACTTCCCAGAGCGCGCAGAATCTATTGTGGATCGTGTGTGTGATGTCTTCATTTCTCTCTAACAACAGCCTGCACCGCATCAAATCTGGAGGGTATCGAAAACATAAAAGACTGTGAGTGGACAAAAATAAGTAATACGTTCAGAAAATAGTTTCTAAGAAATTACATTTATACCCTTCATGAAAAACCAATGCATGCATATGCAAACCTTTTCATAAAACCATTTTATATCCAAGATAAGAGAACCATCAATGAAAACCGGAATCATTTCTTTCTCTCAAATCCGTAACTCGAATCCAGGGCCTCAGCCCAAAATCATAAATCCTCATCAAAGTACGGGAACTCAGCCCAAAACTCATTAAATCCAAATCATCCGGGCCACTGCCCAAAACATCTGAAAACCAGTGAAAAACCAAAATAAAACATCAATCAAGTTGCTGGATCTCAAGCGCGCCGAGTCTTTAAACTCAAAACACATGCGCATAATCAGACCTTCCTGGGATATCAACGAATCTTTAAAATCAAAACACAATCAACAGGCCTCTGGGGATATCACAATAACTGAGTCTTTAAACTCAAAACATATCAATCCAGGGACCTCCCCTGTCAATCAACCGAGTCTTTAAACTCAAAACCAGATCCAGCCATATCCGGGTCTTTAAACCCAAAACCAAATTTCAACAGGTCTTTAAACCCAAAACCAAGTGAAAATCATAGAAATCCAGAAATCCATTTCCATATCCGAATTCGAAATCATGATTCTGTAAGCCAGCATCCGGAATCACCATTCCGAACCCAAATCCAGAAATCCACTTTCAAACTCCAAAACCAAATCAGGAATCATATTTCCGAAATTTGATTCCAAAAACTCGAAATCTCGTTTATCGAAATCACTTATCCAAAATCCATTTATAAATCCTTGAAATCAAATCATAATTCATGACAGGACCCGTCCCAATCCCATTGGGACCACCCGGGGATGTGTCCCGCTCCCATCTGAAAACGACTCCAAACATACCAAAAGTACCCTTATTCGAAATAAAATACTTCAAATTAAACAATTAACGTTCAACAACATAGTTTAGAGTAAAAAGCTGTCAGACTCGGGATAGTACAATACAAAACATGAGCACAATAGTCAGGGTACATTATTTGGTGCTCAACCTAACCACTGGGGTGTACAGGTGCACAGCGAACTAGACTAAGCCCCGTCCTCCGGATCCTCCTCTAATCTCGTGTCACGGCTTGGAGGGGTCAGTAAAACATTTAAAGAGTGAGTGGGCCGAAAATAAACTGTTTATAAATCAATTTAATAATAAAGTAAATCATCAGGTTGTACCCCTCCGTTTTCCAAATCTTGCATGCAGTGAAATAACCATAGTATCATAATAGAATCAAAATCATGGAATCATATAATAATCAAAAGGGAAAAACCAACATACTAGTGCACTGTAAAACCCAACACCGGCATCCCCGATGCCTAATAATGATGTCACGGTTCTAAGGCTACGCGTTGCCACTCAGGGTCTCAAACCCGAGACTCCCCTAGGTCCATTAGTGCCCGATATCCCGGTCACTGCCTGAGGTATACTAAACATGCCTTCCTGAGAGTAAGCAACCCACCGGGGGTCAACTTCTCTCAGTCAGTGCCCCGTGACTACTCCAGGGTCCACTTAAGCCAAAGACCCTCCCTGGAGGAGACAAAATAGAAAGGAAGGAAAGTACAGCACAATAATAGTATAGTTACCATGTGTCCCCCGGACATCCCTGAAAACATTCCATATATAATCCAGACGGGTCTCATGCCCAAAACATCATAATATGTAATTTAAGCATTCCTATATAGTACCCATAATAGTCCGATCTAAATCATAAAGTGGAATAGTAAAACAGTTTATGCATGCAATCCTTTTAGAAAACAAATAGCCCACTCACACACGGTGCTCGCTGCTCAACGACCGCCTAAAACCTATATTAACATTTTCAAGAGTCACTAAAGGACCCTACTAATTCAATACCAAAACCCTAGAACAGATTTGTCCCGAAAACATAGCCCGGGCACTATTCTCGAGGCTTCAAACCCCATTTTGACCGTATCGTGGAAACCTTGAAAATGGTTCCGGCCCCACTAAAAATACTATTCATACGTGCCCCCACCCGCCTGATCAACGTGTGGTCAACGCTGCTACAGTGTTGCTGACGTTAGCATGACATCACTGCTGACGTCAGCATGACGTCATCTCTGACACATGTCAGAGGACACGTGTCACTCTCTGGTTGGCCCCTAGTCTGACATTTTCAGACATGATTATGTCATCACTGCTACAGTATCGGGTCAACACGGATCTCTGAAACCGAGTCGCCGTCGACCCACGGCTTGACACATTTCCAGAATCCGTTTTCGGCCACCATTTTCGATAGGGTTTTTTTCTAATGGACCGTCTAAGTCTGTTATACAGATCTATGACCTCAAAAACTGGAAATAAGGATGAGATCCATACCTAGAACTCGAAGAAACTCACGGCCTTACTCCGTTCATCTTCTCCGGCTATCCCGTCAGTTTCCAACGTCTAAACCAATTCCCTTCGTCTCGTCTATGCTCCTAGAACGTGTCCCAAACAAGAGAAATGAAATCCAGACGTTAAAAGAGCTCATTCGAACACTTAGGAAAAACCTGGGCTTTTCGGGTTTCACAGTTTACCTTAGCCGTGTAGCCGCCGTAGGCCGTGTCAACTACCTCACCGTCTTCCTGGGGTCCTCACAGTCCTACCTTGGCCTTGGTTTGAGTCAAAAAGACAAGGTTTGGTGGTTTGGGTTTTCTGGATCCAAGAACCCGTCTCGGGTCTTGGGGTTTCTCCTGGGTTTTCAAGAAGAGGGAAGAGGAGATGAGGTGGTGGTTCACGGTAGAGATGGAGGTGATGAACGTGGTGTCGTGATCTGGTGGTAGGAGTTGTGGTCGGTCGTCGTCTGGGTGGGTTTGTGCAGATTGCAACCGTGTGTTCTTCACGGTCGGAATTATGTGAGAGAGAGAGAGAGAGAGAGATGAGTCGTGCAGATTAAAAGGAAAGGGAAGGAAAAATGCACGGCCGAGATCAATTTGGAAAGGAAATGAAGGGCTAGGGTTAAATGAGGGAGAATTTAGTATTTTAAAATTAACTAATAGGCATAGGCCCAACTTTATTAGAATAGTAATCTCTAGGATGATTGACACTTGTCACTCATCCAACGGTTCAGATTAAATCTATGGCTTTGCACATATTTGAATATTTAATTATTATTTTACGTTTTGTTTTCGATTCGTAAATTTCGCTAAAACGCTTCCGTGACCATAACTTTTTCATACGAAGTCCGATTTCGACGTGCCGCCTGTCTACGAATTCGTGACGTCCCGATCTACGTCATAGTCATGGGTCAAAGTCCTAATTATTTCCAGGTTCAAAATTCAAAGTTTCCCCTCCTTAGGGGAAAAATAGCCATTTCACAATAAAATAATAATAATCATGGTTCGGGTCGTTACAACCTACCCACCTTACAAAAATTTCGTCCTCGAAATTACTCAAACAAGTACGGGTACTACTCTCTCATTAAATCCTCAGGTTCTCATGTCACTTCTTCAATGTCGTGGTTCCTCCACAGTACCTTAACTAGTGGGATCGCCTTGTTCCTTAAGCCTTTGTCCTTCCAATCCAGAATCTGCACTGGCCGCTCCTCAAAGCTCAAGTCTGTCATCAATTCCAGTGGTTGTTCTGGTAGTGCATGAGAGTCATCCCAAAGGTATTTTTGTAGCATAGACACATGGAACACATCATGTACTAGGTAAAGTTCTGAAGATAGCGCCAAACGGTAAGCCACTGGACCAATCTTCTTTGTGATCTCATATGGCCTGATATAACGATGACTCAACTTCCCACATCGTTCGAATCAGATGATCCCTTTCCATGGGGATAACTTCAAGAAAACAAAATCCCCAACCTCAAATTCCAAATCTCGGATTCGTCTGTTAGCATAACTCTTCTGACGATCCTGGGCCTCCTTCAACCTTTCTCTGATAACCCGGACTGTCTCCTGGGTCATACCCATCAAGTTTGGCCCCATTGCAGTTCGCTCTCCGACTTCCATCCAACAGATAGGTGTCCTGCACTGCTAACCATACAGTGACTCATAGGGTGCCATCCCAATACTTGCATGATAGCCGTTGTTGTATGAGAACTCCATCAATGGTAACCGGCCATCCCATGAATCCTAGAACTGCAGCACGCAGGCTCTCATCATATATTCTAATGTATGTATCATCCTTTCAGACTGCCCTTCAGTCTATGGGTGAAATGTCGTACTAAAATGTAAGTCCGTGCCCAATGCAGTCTGTAAACTCCTCCAAAATCGAGAAGTGAAACGCGGGTTCCGATCCGACACTATCGACTCTAGGGTACTGTGTAGTCGGATGATCTCACTAATAAACAGCTGAGCAAAATGGTTGGGCTTGTAAGTCTCACGTACAGGTAGTAAATGTGCTGATTTGGTTAGTCGGTCCACAATTACCCAAATCCCATCTAATCCACTCCGTGTCTTCAGTAACTTGAAGACAAAGTCCATTGTAATATGATCCCATTTCCATTCCGAGAATGGGAGTGGTTGCATGGCGCCATACGGTCGCTGCCGTTCTGCCTTAACCCGCTGGCAGATTAAGCACTTGTTGACAAACTCAGCTATTTCCCTCTTCATCCCTGGCCACCAATAGTGGTCCCGGAGGGTACGATACATTTTTGTCCCCCGTGGATGCATAGCATAAGCTGAACTGTGTGCCTCATCCAAAATCTCTCTCCGTAACTCCGGCACCGCAGGTACACACAGACGTCCAAGTTTCACTAACGCTTCATCGCCCCGGACGGAGAAGTCCTACCTCTGTCCTGTCTCAACCTTACTTCTGTAATCATAAAATATCCGGTCCTGGAGTTGAGCCTCAATAATCCTATCGACCAGCACAGGTCGTACATGGAAGCTAGCCAACAAAGCTCCCTGCTCTTCCATCTCCAACATAACCCCGATCTTCTAGAGTTCCACTAGTAAGGGAAGATACACCATCCTCAGGTGTGCAACTGATCCCGCTGATTTCTTGTTGAGTGCATCTGCCACCACATTTGCTTTTCCCGGATGGTACTCAATTGTACAGTCATAATCCTTTATCAGTTCCAACCATCTCCGTTGCCTCATGTTAAGCTCATTTTGGGTGAATAGATGCTTAAGACTCTGGTGGTCGGTGTATATCCTGTATATCACACCGAACAGGTAATGCCTCTAGATTTTTAAGGCATGAACCACCGCTGCCAACTCCAAGTCGTGGGTAGGGTAGTTCAATTCATGAGTCTTCAGCTGCCATGATGCGTAGGCGATAACTCTGCCATTTTTCATTAACACGCATCCCCATCCTTGCAGCGATGCATTACTGTAGACCACGAACTCTCCACTGGTATCTGGCAATGCAAGGACGAGTGTAGTGGTTAATCAATACTTCAATTCCTGGAAACTCTGTTCACATTGCTCATCCCAAACGAACTTCACCCCTTTCCGAGTCAGTTGAGTCAACGGTGCATCAATTTTGGAGAATCACTCTACGAATCTCTGATAGTAACCTGCTAATCCGACAAAACTCTGCACCTCCGTCACAGTTGTCGGTCTGGCCCAGTTAGTCACTGTTTCCGTCTTCTGGAGATCCACGCAAAGCCCATCGGGTGATATGATATGGCCTAGGAAACCAATACTGTTCATCCAGAATTTACACTTGCTCAACTTGGCATATAACTGTTCATGTCGCAATCTGCCCAAAACTAATCGCAGATGTTTCTCGTGAGTCTTGGCATTCTTGGAGTACACCAAAATTTCGTCGATGAACATGATCATGAATTTGTCCAAGTATGATTGAAAGACCATGTTCATCAAGTCCATGAGTGCAACTGGTGCATTCGTCAATCCGAAGGGCATCACCAAGAACTTGTAATGCCCATACCTTGTCTGAAAAGTCATCTTCTGAACATCTCCCTCTGCTATCCTCAACTGATGGTACCCTGACTGTAGATCTATCTTCGAGAAGTACCGTGCTCCCCGCAGTTGGTCAAACAAGTCGTCGATCCTAGGTAAGGGATACTGGTTCCTTACCGTGTCCTTATTGAGTTGCCGGTAATCCACACACAACCATAAGCTGCCTTCTTTCTTTTTAACAAACAAAATCAGTGCTCCCCCAAGGTGATGTACTAGGTCGGATAAATCCCAGATCCACCAGTTCTTGGAGTTGAGTTTTCAATTCCCGCAATTCGGTCGGTGCCATACGATAGGGCGCTTGAGATATCGGTCGTGTCCCGGGGAGTAATTCGATCGTGAAGTCAATCTCCCGGGGTGGTGGTAATCCAGGCAATCCCTCTGGAAATACGTCAGGAAATTCCCGTACCACTGGGATATCCTGGATCTTCAAAGATTCATCCGATGACTCTACCACATAAGCTAGGTAACCCTGACACCCCTTTTGTAAAAGTTTAGTAGCTGTGAGCGCAGATATTATCTCGGGTGACGAGTCTCCACACTCTCCCTAGAAGATCACCTCTGGTAAACCCAAACTCCTCAATGTCACCCATTTGTTGTAGCAGTCGATGATTGAATACTGTTCTAACAACCAGTCAACTTCGAGTATGACGTTGAGGTCGTGCATATCCAAAATGATCAAATCGGCTGAAAACTCTACACCTTCGACTTCCACTAGACAAGCTCGTAATACCTGGTTCACTCGATAGGTCACCCCCATGGATGTACCCACACCCATCTCACACTCGAGTGCAGGCACCTCAAGGCCCAACAGACTCGCACAGCTCCGTGAAATAAATGAATGAGTCACCCCCGATGTAAGACCCGTGTTCTGGAGGGAACGATGAACAATCCCACATTCCTACGAGGGGGAATGGTCTGGGAGAGGATGGTGGTGTGCCTTAAAGATGTAGGCACGCACCTATCTAGCACTAGGCCTTTTGGGAGCTCAAGTGGCTTTGGGGGGGATTGGAACCTCAAAGTTAAGCGAGTTGAGGTTGGTGCAATTCCATGATGGGTGACCCCCTGGGAAGTTGTACCATGAGCTCCTGAAAAAAAAACCGTGAGGGCGAGGCCCAAAGCGGACAATATGGTGCTAGATGAGTCGGGTCCTGACCGAGGAGGATCGGATCTTGACAATTTGGTATCAGAGCCAGACCCCGACCGGAAAGTGTGCCAGCGAGGACGTTGGGCCCTAAGGGAGGTGGATTGTAAGACCCGTGTCCTGGAGGAAACGGAGAACAATCATACATTCCTGCGAGGGGGAATAGTCTGGGAGAGGATGGTGGGGTGCCTTAAAGGTGTAGGCACACACCTATCTAGCACTAGGCCTTTTGGGAGCTCAAGTGGCTTTGGGGGGGATTGGAACCCCAAAGTTAAGCGAGTTGAGGCTAGTGCAATTCCATGATGGGTGACCCCCTGAGAAGTTGCACCATGAGCTCCCGAAAACAAAATCGTGAGGGCGAGGCCTAAAGCGGACAATATGGTGCTAGATGAGTCGGGTCCTAACCGAGGCGGGTCGGGTCTTGACACCCGAATCCATCAATACATGAATGACAATATCAGAAATTAATAGAGTACATGTCACGATTCTCGGAGCAAATTTGGCCTACTGGTGTGTGACTGCATAAACACGAGCCAGAGATTCTGTCGTTCGTCCACGTCCTCTAACTCCTCCATCACTGCCACGCACAACACCGCTTCCACAGCTACTGGCAGTCTGAGATGTTGAGCTCTGCACTGAAGTGGTACTGCCCCGAACTATTGGGCAATCCGATGCATAGTGTTCTGGCTCCCCACAAGCGAAACAAGTAACAGCTCTCGGCCTACCCGAGTATCCTCCTAGCGAGTCGCCCATGTGTGAGTACTGATGCTGCCAAGAACCAGATCGCTGCCCTGACCTCTGAGGACTCTTGAACGACTGGAACGTCCCCGACTGCCGGAAGATGAAGATCCTCTGGAATGTCCTCCCTTCGTGCCCCGACAGCCTAAAAATCCCAAGTGAGGACGATCAAGTCTTCGTGTCTCTTCTGCAGCTCGCTACCTTGCCAGAAGGCTGTTCTCGACCCTTGTTCGGTATTGGTCAGATCCCTCATTGTAGCAAAGGGGGTCAAAGTCACCATCGCTTGTATCTCTGGTCGCAGTCCCCACTCAAACCTGCAGTAACGATCATCCTCGGTGATCACAAAGTTCTCGGCGAAGCAAGACAGCATCAGGAAAGTCTCCTCATACTCCGCCACTGTCTAGTCTCCCTGCTGGAGCTGTAAGAACTCGGCCTCCCGGGCATTGCGGAACGACCTCGGATAGAACTGATTGAGGAACTGCTCTGTGATGTTGTGCCACCACTAAAGGGATGGTATGGACAGTCCAGCTAGCTAGTACGAGGTTGTGCCACCAATGGTAAGCGCTCCCAACTAGCAGGAAAGTTGATAGCACCACACGCTGATCGGGTGGGCAATGCACGACTTCAAAGATTCACTCCTAGCGGTCGATCCATTGGTGCATCTCCTCGGGGTCGTTCCCCCGGCTAAAGATCGTGGCACCCAAGCGCTGGGCCCGCTCGATACTCACAGTGTCCACATCTCGCCCAACTTCCTCCTCAGCACGTGCACAGGGATCTCGTCGTGGAGGCATATCAAAACTGTTAAGAGGCAAACGAGTTAAAAGACGTCTAAAGTGACAATGTACAAGGTACAAACCACTAACCTAATACACCGACTGCTAATCCTAGTGCTCTGATACCAAGTTGACAAGACCCGTCCCAATCCCACTAGGACCACCCGGGGACGTGTCCCGCTCCCGTTCGTCAACGACTCCAAACATACCAAAAGTACCCTTATTCGAAACAAAATACTTCAAATTAAACAATTAAATTTCAACAACATAGTTCAGAATAAAAAGCTGTCAAACTAGGGATAGTACAATACAAAACATGAGCACAATAGTCAGGGTACATTATTTGGTCCTCAACCTACCCACTGGGGGTGTACAGGTGCACAACGAACTAGAATAAGCCTCGTCCTCCGGATCCTCCTCTAATCCCGTGTCACGGCCTCGAGGGGTCAGTAAAACATTTAAAGAGTGAGTGGGCTGAAAATAAACAGTTTACAAATCAGCTTAATAATAAAGTAAATCATCAGGTTTTACCCCTGCGTTTTCCAAATCTTGCATGCATTGAAATAACCATAGTATCATAATAGAATCAAAATCATGGAATCATATAATAATCAAAAGGGAAAAACCAACATACTAGTGCACTGTAAAACCCAACAACGACATCCCCGATGCCTAATAATGATGTCATGATTCTAAGGCTATGTGTTGCCACTCAGGGTCTCAAACCCAAGACTCTCATAGGTCCATCAGTGCCCGGTATCCCGGTCACTACCCGAGATATATTAAACATGCCTTCCAGAGATTAAGCAATCCAACGGGGGTCAAATCCTCTCAGTTAGTGCCCTGTGACTACTCCAGGGTCCACCCAGGTCAACGACCCTCCCTGGAGGAGACAAGATAGAAAGGAAGGAAAGTACAACACAATAATAGTATAGTTACCCTATGTCCCCCGAACATCCCTGAAGACATTCCATATATAATCCAGACGGGTCTCATGCCAATAACATCATAATATATAATTTAATGTGATGACTCGGAAATTCGAAAAAGGAAAATTTGGAAAATTTAAAGGAAACGACGATTTTGCCCTTGGAATTGGGCGAACAGTTGACTTTTGGTTCGAGTGGTCAAACGAACTTGGACCGATGACTGTGACATAGTTTGGGATGTCACAAGTTCATAGACAGGTGGCACGTCCTATTCCGAAATTCGAGGAGGAAGTTATGATGTTCGGAAGTTCAAGGGTAATTTGGTAATTTGATTAAAAAGAGGCAATTTGTTGACTTTCCAAACGACATGGAATTTTCACGTACTTCAAAGACCGTTGGGAGGGTCTTGAGACGCTGAATCCGTAGACAGGCGACATGTGTCAATCAGGGTTCGGATGGAAAAGTTACGAACCTCGGAATACTAAGGGCATTTTGGTAATTATCCATGGAAGGGCATTTTGGTCAATTTTGTTTTAAGGGGAAAATTGGCCCTTTTGCTAATATTGATGACTCAATTACTTAGTGACTCATTTAGTCAAATTGGTGATATCTATCACCTTAAAATTCAGATTGGTGGCAAAACAAAGGTGTAGCGGTGGGAGGAATTGAAGGACTTTGTGGGTGTGAGTGAAAAATAGAGAAGAAGTACACAATTTTGAACCTAAATTATCCTCAAAATGATCTTATGACCCAGAAATGATGAAGCAGAAAGGAAGAGGGAGTTCAGACAGGTATTGTGCCACGAACACTGTGAGCCGTCGTGGACGGTGGTGCTCAGCCCGTGGGAAAACAGAGGCTCTGTATTTGTGAGAGCCAAGTTTTCCAATTGGCCCCAATCTCAGTCGTGGCCTTTGTTGTATGAATAATAGATGAAAAGGGAAGCATAGGGAGTTTTCCGAGGGCCACAGCGAGGCACGGCAGTGGAGGTATGACAGAGTCTCGAGAAGGTCCATTTACGGTCCAAAAATGGTAACTTGTAATTTAACCATTGTTACTTGCTTGTGCTAATTGGAAGTTGTTGGTGGAGGTCCTAGGAGCCTTTTGGAACCATAACCACGGCCTGAGATGGCCAAAATCCATGGAAACCGGAGTAAGGATTTGACCGGTTCGACAATTCGATTAAGGTATACTGGTTTAAGTTGTGTTTTCCTATTCACGAACTTAGGGATTGAAAGGAAGGGACTTAAGGAGAAGAATAGGATCAAATAGGGCTGAAATCGGGTTGAAGGAAGGTTGGAATGACAGTGAACCGCGACCGCAGGGAGAACAGGGATCAACAGTAGCCGCGCGTGAGGCCCACGCACAGCCACTTCAGGCGGGGCATTCGGGCACGTGGCATGCCTTTTGAGGAAGGTCCCAACATGACTTTTAAATTATTTGATGTATCGAACATTTTAAGACTAGTTTCGAATCAATCGGACATCGTTTCGATAGGTTTCGAGATGTCCGAAGGTTTTAGTTCTAGATTAAAAATAGTTAAAAATTCGGGAAAAATACGGGGCTTCAGTATAAGATTTATTGAGTAGTTAATGACCTTCTTATGAGATTTGAACAAGTTTGGGAAAACCGGTGATAATGGATGGGCCGGGAACGGCGTAGGTGTGAGCGTATCGAGGCTATGGCATACCGATGTGTGAGTGGACTTTGCTTTCTAAATTTCAATGCATTCATAATTGTTTTCTATGCTTTCTGTTGTTGATTTCTATGATTGTGATTATGGTTGATGGTAATGACGATTTCCGTATTTGCACGTATTTCGATATGCAATACGTAATTGCACGTATTTCGAGACTATGCTTTCTCCTGTGCTTTGATGATGGTTTGGTGGATAATTTTATATTATTTGTGCGTACCATGTTTTGATGATGTTTTGATTATGATTGTGAATATGATTCATGGTTTTGGCACTTATTTCGAGATTATTACGGATTTGCACGTTTTACGAGATTTTGAGTATGTTGTGATTTGACCATGGCTTTGATGATTTGAAATATGATTTGATTTCAAAGATTTAAAACGGATTCTGGAAAAGTGATTTCGGTCTTGATTCCCAGTGCATAAAATTGGTTTTGATAAACGAGATTTCAGGGTTTAGAATGGTTCTTCCGGATGTTGGCTTACGGAATGATGGTTCCAGATTCGGATTTGGAACTGGATGATTAATATGATTTGGAATTTGAATTACGATGGATTCTGGATTTGTTATAATTTACACATGGTTTTGGGTTTAAAGAACTGGTACTATTGCTGGATCTGGTTTTGGGTTTAAAGACCCGGTTGATTGATAACGAGGGAGGGCCCTTGATCGATATGGTTTGAGTTTAAAGACTCGGTTATCGTGATATCCCCCAAGGCCTATTGATTTTTCTTTTGAGTTTAAAGATTCGTTGATACCCCAGGAAGGCCTGATATATATAAGTTTAAAGACTCGATGATTGAGATCCAGCAGATGGATTGACTGTTGATTTCTGATGGTTTCAGATGTGTTGGGCAGTGGCCCGGTTTATATGGCTTTATGGATTTTTGGGCTATGTTCTTGTACTTGAATTTTGATTCATGATTTTAGGCTGAGGCCCCGTGTTTATGGTTTCAGGCTAAGGCCGAGGTTTGAGAAAAGGAAAATGATTTTGATTCTCATACACAGTTTTCTTATATTGGAAATGAAATAGATTATGAAATGATTTTCGAATGCATGCATTGGTTTTACGTGGAAGGTTGAAATTTCTTTTATGTAACATGTTTTATAATTGATTTATTTTTGTCCAGTCACACCTTTTGTGTTTTTATTGACCCTCCAGGTCGTGGCGCGATGATCGAGGCTATTCGGGAGGTGGAGGCATGAGTGAGCACGTGTGTGGCTATCCCTTGTTTGGCAAGTGCTGAGGGTAATTTGGGAACTTATGTTGACTTGTCAGACGGGAGCAGGACCAGGCACGGTTATCAATGTTCCTCAGGGGATGGTCCTGTCAACTTGGTATTAGAGCACTAGGTTGCTGATTCTGTTGCCACATCGTGCCTCCGAAACGTAAGCCTCGTGCGCGACCTGGTAGTGTAAAGAGGGTGTATGAGACCTCGTGATAGATCTCGGATGAGATTAACCCTAGATTGAGGGTCAGATGTTAATCAATGTACATTATGCACTACTGTCTGTTAGACAGAGCATTGTGTGGGTCCTAGGGAAAAATGAGCCCAGTGTCTAGAAAGGTTGCACATTTGGGCAAGTTACACTCGTGATAAGATTATTATCAGTGGAATCCTTAAGTGGAATGTGTGTCTAAAGAATCTAGAATGTGATGGGATATCCCTTAGGCCTTATAATTCGTATAAGATATGGTTGACCATCGGTATTTGCTCGGTGACTGGGTATGTCAATGATGCCATGGCTGATCAGTATGAGATTGGACTCAAGAGGAGTCGAGATATGGATACGCGACTTAAAATGAGTCAGGATATTAGTTAGGACTTGAGATGAGTCAAGGTAACGTATCAGGGCTCGGGAGGAGCCAGAAGAGTTGAATATAATTATGGTTGCTAACACGACCGACCCTTGACTGAGGAATGTTTGGCACCTAGGATGTCAAGGACTAGTGTAGGGTCGGATACTGATGGGTTATGAATTTATGGATTGGTCTTGTTTAACTTTGTTTACTGGACTTATGTGTCGCGTTAGTTTTAGTGACGCAAAGTTCGGGTGGAGACCCGTAGTACACAGAAATTGGGACTTAGAGACAGGCCAGTGCAATGGGATGCTAGTTGGCTCTACTAGGAGGTAAAGTGATAATGGGGCTTATACAGTAATAGTTATGATTGTGGGTTGTCTGGTCACATCATAAGGCAATGGTTATATAGACTGATAAAGTGATATGACAATGTTGGGGTGCAAGGGAGAGGGATTTGCTCCTGCATCGATTGTTGATGTGACAGACGAGGGAAGAGTTGGTAGGGCCCGTGATGGACCATAGGGGCGTGGTTGGATTGGGACCACTTACTTGAGGATTGCAGTTACTTGCAGGAGGTCTAAGTAGCCCTGGAGTGATGACCTGGATACCTATTACTTGTGGTCATGACGTAGGTACTTAGTAGGTCCCAGGCTATCCAATCTTTCATGTCTTGAGATTGTACATTGGACGGATATGGAGTATCCGTGCTTGGTTATGGTATAGATGTCAGTGAACCGGCTAGAGTTACAGATGTGATAAACTTGATGATATTAATGTGGTAAACTTGGTAATTATCTATGGTGAAATTGGTGATACATAAGGGGGATAGATCTATCGATGTGAGGCTACCCAGAATGACAGGTGTTATTCGCCTAGTGGCTGGCCTAGCGTATTCTTGGATTTGGATGATTTGTATGTAATCCTTGGGATAGATTGATTGATGACTCATGATTCCTCTATCGGGTCTATCGATTAGAGAGCGATATGTGGAGTTTAGGATTACCAGAGGTTATGTTTCAGAGAGACTCGAGAGTGTTATCCTCTAGAATGCTTTTAATCCTCATAATCGATGGACTGTTGGTAAGTGGTAATCAAAGTTGGTTGGTCATATGTGTGGCATATGTGCTTCGTGGATGAGATGCCCAGCGAAGGCTGAGGATGTACATATTTCTCAACATATTTCCTGAGGTTTTGCCAGGATGAGAGATTGAGTTTATGATGGAGATCATGTCGAGTATACGAGTTGTTTTTTTGGACACCGTGGTATGTGGCACCTATGGAGTTATAAAGACTGAAAGTGCAAGTACAGGACTTGGTAGATACGGGTTCATTCGGCTCAGTGTTGCCATGGGGAATCTAGTATTTCTTATGCGGTAAGAGGAAAGCGATATGATAGTCTGAGCTTACATGTTGATTATGGATAACTTAATAAGGTAACGGTATGGGATAAGTATCCCGTATCACGAGCTAACAATTTGTGGTTCTATTGGAAGGTTGTGATTATTGAGCCTATCAAGAGAGGCCAACATGGTAATGAATATTGGTTACGAGTAAGAGAGAGAAAAGATGATGTCCGGTATTGATACGGTTAAGGTTAGTCGATGGTGATACACTGAGATGGTCAAATAAACTAGTTATATTTGTGAACTGATGAGTTAGGTATCCTGACCACCTTGGGATGGTGTATGGTACCATTTACGGATGGGTATGTGATATGCTGAGCAGATGTATTGAATGCCCTCAGAGAGAAAAATGTATGATTGAATAAGTGTTAGGTTGACTAGGGTAGGATTGTGAAATAGATACTAATAACGATCGTGATTAGTGTAAATCCCAGGAGAAACAGATGTAATGGTTAATGGAAAATAATTAAAGGCTGTAACAGGGAACATGAGTTGTTTTGAGATTTGATGGATACCACAGGGGATCGTAGAGGGATTCTCTACAATATTTTGTCAGTTATGGTGATTTACCCGGAAGGAGGTCAGACTTATTGGAAATGAGAACTGAGATAAAATGATTACAAAAGGAGAAACAGTGACTTATGTTCGATGTTGACCCTTTCTGTGTGTATAATGAGATGTCACTATGAGATTTGGGATTCAGTGAGGTATGTATCAATGCTAGTTGAGATTACGACCGCATTGTCTGATCAGGTATCATTTGGGGAGAGGATTGGCATTGTTAATAACTTAATGATAGGTGAAATCACATGTTATTGAGGGAACACTATAGGAGTGGAGTCGCACATGATTTTCAATCATTTGGACTGTTGGGGTCCAACTACAGGATCACACTTGGTATATGAAGTTGGATGGAGTCGAGACTAAGGAATGGATAAGTGTACTGAGTGCCAATTATTGTCATTGGCAGGAGGTAGGTTTCCGGAAAGCCTATGATGATAAACACAACAGAAGGAAAAGTTAAATCCATAATACATAGTGACCCTGGGAAATGGGTATGGTGTGATTAACCTAGCGAGGGGAATGAGTTCCCGAGTTATTGGACCTTATGAGTATATTGGCCTGGTGACATATATGCAAGGATTTAGCCATTGTATCATGTCACGAGTGGATGACATGTGATTGAGAAGATATGACTGATTCTTGTGTTTCCTGGGTTGTGTGGACATGTAAGCTAGGCTACGTATTCCGAGCCAGTATGTGGTATGACTCCCCATGGGGCAGGGGTTTACAGAGAGATTGAGACTGGTTGTATGATTTCTATAAGTTTGGGAATGACTGATGTCCGATTAAGGTTGATTATGTTCGGGTTCCTCTTAGCCATGTTTCCTCGGAAGAAATGTCATGGATCTTACTGAATGGAATTTCGAGGACAAAATTCTTTAAGGGGGGTAGGTTGTGACGGCCCGGAAATTCGAAAAAGGTAAATGTAGAAAATTTGAAGGAAATGACGATTTTGCCATTGGAATTGGGCGAACGGTTGACTTTTGGTTCGAACGGTCAAACGGACTTGGACCGATGACTGTGATGTAGTTTGGGACGTCACGAGTTCATAGACAGGTGGCACGTCCGATTCCGACATTCGAGGAGGAAGTTGTGATGTTCGGAAGTTCAAGGGTAATTTGGTAATTTTATTAAAAAGAGGCAATTTGTTGACAATTTCAAACGACATGGACTTTTCATGTACTTCTAAGACCTTTGGGAAGGTCTCGAGACACTGAATCCGTAGACAGGCGACATGCGTCAATCAGGGTTCAAATGGAAAAGTTACGAACCTCGGAATGCTAAGGGCATTTTGGTAATTAGCCATGGAATGGCATTTTGGACTATTTTGTTTTAAGGGGAAAATTTTTCCTTTTGCTAATATTGATGACTCAATTACTTAGTGACTCATTTAGTGAAATTGGTGACATCTATCACCTTAAAATTCAGATTGGTGGCAAAAGAAAGGTGTAGCAGTGGGAGGAATTGAAGGACTTTGTGGGTGTGAGTGAAAAATAGAGGAGAAGTGCACGACTTTGAACCTAAATCATCCTCAAAATGATCTTATGACCCAGAAATGATGAAGCAGAAAGGGAGAGGGAGTTGAGACAGGTATTGTGCCACGAACACCGTGAGCCGCCATGGACGGTGGTGCTAAGCCCGTGGGAAAACAGAGGCTATGTATCTGTGAGAGCCAAGTTTTCTAATTTCCCCCAATCTCAGTCGTGGCCTTTGTTGTATGCATAACAGATGAAAAGGGAAGCATGGGGAGTTGCCTGATGGCCACAGCGAGGCACGGCAGTAGAGGTATGACAGAGTCTCGAGAAGGTCCATTTACTGTCCAAAAATGGTAACTTGTAATTTAACCATTGTTACTTGATTGTGCTAATTGGAAGTTGTTGGTGGAGGTTCTAGGAGCTGTTTGAACCAGAACCACGGCCTGAGATGGCCAAAATCCATGGAAACCGAAGTAAGGACTTGACCGGTTCGACAATTTAATTAAGCTATACTGGTTTCACTTGTGTTTTCCTATTCACGAACTTAGGGATTGATAGGAAGGGACTTAAGGAGAACAATAGGTTCAAATAGGGCTGAAATCGGGTTGAAGGAAGGTTAGAATAGCCGTGAACCGCGACTGCCGGTTCAATTAGACTAGCCTGAACCGAACCGGTCTGAACCCAGTTCGGCGGGAGGACAGGGATGAACAGTAGCCGCGCGTGACACCCACGCGCAGCCACTTCAGGCGTTGCGTGTGGGCGCGGGGCATACCTTTTGAGGAAGGTCTCAACATGAATTTTAAAGTATTTGATGTAACGAACATTTTAAGACTTGTTTCAAATCGATCGGACATCGTCTCGATATGTTTCGGGATGTCCGAAGGTTTTAGGGCTCGATTAAAAATAGTTAAAAATTTGGAAAAATTGCGGGGCTTTAGTATAAGCTTTATTAAGTAGTTAATGACCTTCTTATGGGATTTGAATAGGTTCGGGAAAACCGGTGATAGTGGATTGGCCGGGAACGGCATAGGTGCGCGCGTATCGAGGCGATGGCATAACGGTGTGTGAGTGGACTTTGCTTTCTAAATTTCAATGCATGCATAATTGTTTTCTATGCTTTCTATTGATGATTTCTATGATTGTGATTATGGTTGATGGTAATGCCGATTTCCGTATTTGCACGTATTTCGATATGCAATACATAATTGCACGTATTTCGAGACTATGCTTTCTCCTGTACTTTGATGATGGTTTGGTGGATAATTTTATATGATTTGTACGTACCATGTTTTGATGATGTTTTGATTATGATTGTGAATATGATTTACGGTTTTTGCACTTATTTCGAGATTATTACAGATTTACACGTTTTACGAGATTTCGAGTATGTTGTGATTTGACCATGGCTTTGATGATTTGAAATACGATTTGATTTCAAAGAATTAAAACGCATTTTGGAAAAAGTGATTTCGGTCTTGATGCTCAGTGCATAAAAGTGGTTTTGATGAACGAGATTTCAGGTTTCGGAAACTTGAAAGTGGATTTCCGGATTTGGGTTCGGAATGGTTCTTCCGGATGCCGGCTCACGGATTGATGGTTCCAGATATATGATTTGGAATTTGGACTATGATGGATTCTGGATTAGTTATCATTTATACATGGTTTTGAATTTAAAGACCCGGTACTATTGCTGGATCTGGTTTTGGGTTTTAAGACCCGGTTGATTGATAACGAGGGAGGGCCCTTGATCGATATGTTTGGAGTTTAAAGAATCGGTTATCGTGATATCCCCCAAGGCCTATTGATTTTTCTTTTGAGTTTAAAGATTCGTTGATACCTCGGGAAGGCCTGATATATATGAGTTTAAAGACTCGATGATTGAGATCCAGCAGATGGAATGACTGTTGATTTCCGATGGTTTCAGATGTGTTGGGCAGTGGCCCGGTTTATATGGCTTTATGGATTTTTGGGCTATGTTCTTGTACTTGAATTTTGATTCATGATTTTGGGCTGAGGCCCCGTGTTTATGGTTTCAGGCTAAGTCCGAGGTTTGAGAAAAGGAAAATGATTTTGATTCTCATACACAGTTTTCTTATATTGGAAATGAAATGGATTATGAAATGATTTTTGAATGCATGCATTGGTTTTTACGTGGAGGGTTGAAATTTCTTTTCTGTAATATGTTTTATAACTGATTTATTTTTTTCCAGTCACACCTTTTGTGTTTTCATTGACCCTGCAGGTCGTGGCGCAATGATCGAGGCTATTCGGAAGGTGGAGGCATGAGTGTGCACGTGTGCGGCTATCCCTTGTTTGGCAAGTGTTGAGGGTAATTTGGGAACTTCAGTTGACCAAGCACGGTTATCAATGTTCCTTAGGGGACGGTCCTGTCAACTTGGTATCAGAGCACTAGGTTGCTGATTTTGTTGCCACATCTTGCCTCTGAAATGTAAGCCTCGTTCGCGACCTGGTAGTGAGACAAGGGTATATGAGACCTCGCAATAGATATCGTATGAGATTAACCCTGGATTAAGGGTCAGATGTTAATCAATGTACATTGTGCACTACTGTCTGTTAGACATAGCATTGTGTAGGTCCTAGGGACAAATGAGCCCAGTGTCTAGAAAGGTTGCACATTTGGGCAAGTTACACTCGTGATAAGATTATTATCAGTGGAATCCTTAAGTGGAATGTGTGTTTAAAGAATCTAGAATGTGATGGGATATCCCTTAGGCCTTATAGATCGTATAAGATATGGTTGACCATCGGTATTTGTTCGGTGACTGGGTATGTCAATGATGGCATGGTTGATTGGTATGAGATTGGACTCAAGAGGAGTCGAGATATGGATACGGGACTTAAAATGAGTCAGGATATTAATTGGGACTTGAGATGATTCATGGTAATGTATTAGGGCTCAGGAGGAGCCGGAAGTGTTGAATATAATTATGGTTGTTGACACGGCCGACCCTTGACTGAGGAATGATTGGCACCTAGGATGCCAAGGACAGGTGTAGGTTCGGATATTGATGGGTTATGAATTTATGGATTGGTCTTGTTTAACTTCGTTTACTCGACTTATGGGTCGCGTTAGTTTCATTTAGTGACGAAAAGTTCGGGTAGAGACCCGTAGTACACAGAGATTGGGACTTAGAGACAGGGCAGTGCAGTGGGACGCTAGTTGGGTCCACTGGGAGGCAAAGTGATAAGGGTACTTATACAGTAATAGTTATTATTGTGGGTTGTCTAATCACATCATAAGGCAATGGTTATATAGACTGATAAAGTGATATGGCACTGTTGGGGTGCAAGGGAGCAGGGATTGGCTCCTGCATCGATTGTTGATGTGACATGCGAGGGAAGAGTTGGTAGGGCCCGTGATGGACCATGGGGCATGGTCGGAGTGGGACCATAGGGGCGTGTGTTCTTCACGGTGGGAATTATGTGTGTGTGTGAGAGAGATGAGTCGTGCAGATTAAAAAGAAAAGGGAAGGAAAAATGCACGGCCCAGATCAATTTGGACAGGAAATGAAGGGCTAGGGTTAAATGAGGGAGAATTTAATATTTTAAAATTAACTAATAGGCATAGGCCCAGCTTTATTGGAATAGTAATCTCTAGAATAAGTGACACTTGTCACTCATCCGACGGCTCAGATTAAATCTAGGGATTTGCACAGATTTGAATATTTAATTATTATTTTACGTCTTGTTCTTGGTTCGTAAATTTCGCTAAAACGCTTCCGTGAGCATAACTTTTTCATACGAAGTCCGATTTCGACGTTTCGCCTGTCTACGGATTCGTGACGTCCCGATCTACGTCATGGTCATGAGTCAAAGTCCTAATTATTTCCAGAGTCAAAAGTCAAAGTTTTCCCCTTTAGGGGCAACTCGTAGCATAAAAGCATAGCTCGTAAAACGTGCAATTACGTAAATATCTCGAAATACATGCAAAACCGTAAATCATCAATATCATATCTCAAACATAGAAATCATGTGCACGGCAAAAAGACCAAATTGCCCTTACCTTCACAAATTACCATTTTGCCCTTAGCATGCTTAGATCCAAATTTGAACCATCTGAAGTCCGATGACAGCGTGCCGCCTGTTGTTGTACTCGGGGAATCGAGACCTACCTAACGGTTCTCAAAATACGTGAAAAAATATGTCGGGTTAAAAGTCAACGAATTGCTCCTTTTAACCAAATTACCAAAATACCTCCGAACTTCCGAACGTCATAACTTCGTCCTCGAATGGCGGAATCGGACGTGCCACATGTCTATGAACTCATGACATCCTGAACTACATCAAATTCATCGGTCAAAGTCCAATTGATCACCGGAACAAAAAGTCAACTGTTCACCCAATTCGAGGGGCAAAATCGTCATTTCGCACCGTCCGTCCGACATTACCCAACTAATCACCGATTAATTCTACTAATCCGTCATTAATCACTAATCTAATCCCAGGTTTTGGGATGGGTCGTTACAAGTAAATTCATTTTAAAACCATTTATGTCTCAAATCAAGTCAAAAACATTTCAATAGGGCCCATACCTGAGACATAGCTTTCACAAAGTAATTTCCACAAATTCGTCATAAACCGGTGCTAGAACTCATTTCATAAATCCAAAAAACATCAATTCAATCATGTATTCACACTTGATGCCAACCAAGTCAAAATAATTTTCCAATTGGGTCTCACGCTCGGAATACCATTTTCACGCAAATCCGTAAAATCGTTCATAAACTGATAACTAAATACACAAATAATCAAGCAATGATATCAATTTATCATTCAAATCATTTCAACTCAAATCATACGATATGGCATTTAAAACATTTATGCATGCATCACAATTATAAAACAAAAGTCCACTCACACACCGTCCAAGCTGCACGCTTTCTCGTAATCTCCAGGAATCATAAATCCTGTTAAAAATCATTATTGAGGGTCACTAATACCCCAAATAATCTCACATTAAAATCTCCAAGTTTTTTAGGATTTAAATACGTATTTAAAGTGTATATATACGCTTTGAATACACAAAAATATATCGAAACGGTATCCGATCGACTGAAAAACTTTGCCAAAATTTTCGTTACATCAAAAGCATCAAATCATATGTTGACTGTACCTCGAAAAAAGGGACCACGCGCCCCCACGCGCCACCGCAAGCTGCTCCGTGTGAAAGTCATGCGTCTGCTACAGTGACATGCACTGTTCATCATTTTCACCCGTTTCCTGAAAAACGGGCATGTTTGACCTGCATGTTCAACTCGGTTTATTCTCGTTCAATTCTTAAGTCGTCCACCACAAGCTCGAAAATTCGAAGGCATCGCAGGTATTGTTCATCACTAAATCCGTCCAGTTTTGATTGTTTTCTTCATTCGAATCAACCATAATTCATCTTAGGAGCATTCTAAACATGTTTTCAAACTCAATTTAACCGTTCAACACCTTCAATTACTCGAATTTGAATTTGAAATTTGAGATGAACACTAGCTCAGTTCTAGCTTGTTCTTCATCTAAATCCTTCGAATCTTAGATGGTTTGGTTCGTTGAAGTCTCAAGAAGCATAAACGAAGTTCAATTCCTTCAATTCAAGTCCAAAATTAAAGTTCCAAATTCTCAATTCATCGAACTTTCTTCCCGGCTGGGTTTCGGGTTTTATAGTTCCCTCTCCCTTTTCTCTTCTTTTGTTTTCACTCTTAATTCACTCTCAGTTCCCCGTTCTCTTTTCCTGAGTTTGCTGGTAGAGTGATCAATTGGGTGTGATCAATTGGGTGAAGTTTTTGACATTTGATTCTCTAATTTCTTATTTGTGTTCAACCCCAACACACAACAACACAATTAATCCAGCACACACACAAAGCCTCCACGTGGTGCCAGCAATCCCTTACTTGTAGGGGTGGGCACAAATCCATTAAAACCGCTAACTGATTCGTTTCAAACTGTTATTTATCCAATGATTTAGGTTTGACCGGATAAAAGTCAAACTGTTTGAGAATCCAAACCGTTCCTTAGTAACAATTTGGATTTGGATTTTCATTTTGGAAATCTGTTAAATTCAAACTGAACCGTTAAGGAATATATTAACTTTTATTAATGTTTAAATCTATTATTAATACAAAGTAAAAACAATAAAAATAAAAGGATACCTAGATATACCCACATAAGTATATATATATACTCATATAAGAGTATAATAAAAGATTATTAAATAGTTTGTGTGTTTGATAAATTTTAGTATAGTGATAATATTTGCAATTCAATACTTAGCAAGCTTAATATATAAAATTTTGAATATTGAGTATTGATTTTTTTTTTTTGTATCCTTGTTTTTTCTATATCCTTATTTTTTTTCCTTAACGGTTTTAAACCGTTTCAATCCAAATCAAACCGTTAGTAATGGTTTGGATCGAAACGATTTTATTTCTAATTTTAGAAAATCCAAACCGTATCGAATCGTTAATATTTTAGCGGTTTGGATTGGATATTGTCAATATCTGAATCGAACCGCACCGTGCCCACCCCTACTCACTTGTGGTGACATATGTCACCAATCTGTAATAAATCAAATTAACTCACTGAATTCAACAAAAAGGACCAAATTGCCTCTTAAAGTACAAATGACTAAAATGCCCCTGACCTTCTCAGACTCGTAACTATCACATTCGAACTCTGATTTCGACATGCCGCCTGTCTACGGACTCAGCGTCTCGAGACCTACTTAACGGTCTTCACAGAAAGTCTAAATAGTATTCCGGTCAAAAGTCAACTTTAACCCATGCATCTTTGGGTAAAAACGTCACTGCCTTCTAAAATTTCGAAAATTCCCTTTGTCGAATTTCCGGTTCGTCACATTGGTTGTCCGAAGGTTTAGGGTTCATTTTAAATCTGGTTTAAAATCCCGAAAAATTATGGGATTAAAATGGAAGAGATATGAGATGGTTAATGACCTTTATATGTGGTTTATGACAGGTTTTGAGATTCCTGGAAATTACAGAAACTAAGTGGAATTCGACGATACTGACGGTGTGTGGGTGGACCATCTTTCCCTAAATTATTATGCATGCATAATTACATGATTTAAATAGTTTTTATGTGATTTAGATGATATTTTTTTATTGGGAATTTTATGTGAATTTCAGTGATTTTACGGATATTTAATAAATATTTTATTGCACATTTTTTTAGTATTTCCGTAAATTCTGTTTTGAATTCCTATGCGAGTGTGGTTTTAGAATTTGGTATGAAGAGTGATTTGCAAGAATATAATGTTGGTTTCTGGTTGTTTTATATGATATTTTACGGTTTTATGGATGTTACTCGATGGCTCATTTTACGGGATTTTCCTCGAGTATATGTTCCAAATTTTTGTTTTAATTATAGATTTGGGCTGAACAAGGTTTAAAATATGAAATAACGTGGTTTTGTTGTATTTATGATTTTTTATGATTTTCAGATGATTTTTGTGGAAAATGCAATATGTGCATATTTTTCAAGATATATTATATATCTTAGTTTTGGAGCTTAGACCCGAGGTTCTGATTGTGGATTTGACGTGCGATGTTGAGATGTGATGTGTGAAATATTGTTGAGCTTTTGTTAATTGGCTGTCAGGCTCAGACGTCGACCCTGGGGCTCCGAATCCTGAGACTGGTATTGTGGTGGTGACTCAGACATTGAGCCAGGGGCTCTGTATCCCAAGTCGATTTTCACTAAGACTTCGAGCTGGGCTCTGTATCCCAAGTGAGTGATGTACTTGCTAGTAGTGTAATGGTATTGGTGATTGATTATATTCATTGGTGAGGAAATGGCTATTGTGTTTCGTTGTGGTGATGTAAGATATGGATTTGGTTATGTGTGGTTGCTATGTTGGTTATGGGTGGATTTACGTGATGTGAAATTGTATATGAGTGATTGAATTGACTTATTGGTTTTTTTAATGTATTCATGTGGTTTTTGAATTGAAGATACTTTTCGCATATTACGAGAATATAAATTGAGTTTTGTTTTACTTAAAGCGAAATGGTTTTCATATGCATGCATGATTTTGGAAAAAGGAGGGTAAATGCTGGATGCTCTCAAATTATGTTTTAAAAATATTTTTTTTGTCCACTCACACGTTTTCTTGGTTTTGTAACCCTTCAAAGCCGCTGCACGAGAATCAAGGTTTAGAAGGCAGAGGCATGAACTAGAGAAATATTGTGTGTATCCCTTGTGTGGCAAGATCTCCCGCATATATTTTGATTCTTGTCAGGCGGGGAACAGGCCCCAAATGTACTTTACAAGTGTGTTGCGTGTGGGGTCCTGTCAACTTGGTATCAAAGCTAAGTTTAAGGTTCTAAGTGATTATGTTGATATCGTGCCTCCGAGATACGAGCCCCGTGTGCAACGACCCTTCCCAAATTTTGGGATTAGATTAGTGACTAATCATGGATTAGCAAGATTAGTTGGAGAATTACGGACGGACTGTGCGAAATGATGATTTTGCCTCTAGGAATGGTCGAAAAGTTGACTTTTTGACCCGGATGGTCGAATGGACTTTGACTGATGACTGTGACATAGATCGAAACGCTACGAGTCCGTAGACAGGCAGCACGTCGAAATCCGAGGTTCGACAGGAAAGTTATAGGTCTAAAACGAAAAACGGTACTATTTCATGAAAATCGAGAAAACCGACACGTGGCAAGATTTGATTGCGGAACCTTCTAGAAGGACCCACCAGATGAGTGATAAGTGTCACCCATCTTATAGGCCCAAACCCAATTAAATGGGTGCTTATCCTCTTCGATCGATCATTTATTCATTTCTCCCAAAAACTACAAACCCTCTCGACCCCGTGCAAACCCATTCCATATAGCCCCTTCAATCCTCATTATATGTGCTTGGTGTGTGAATGAAAAAGAAAGAGTGAAGCGAGACGATGATGATGGTGGCAATGGTGTCGACCGTCGGTCACGGTGGCCCAGTTCGGAGGTAAGGAACCTAAAACTCTGTTTTTGAATTCGAAAATGGAAAATCTTGATTTCGTGATGGTTGATCGAATTGATTGATTGGAATGTGTTTTAGAGGTTGCAAGGAAGCTATAGGCCTTGGAATCGAGGATGGAGGTGGTCGAAATCACAGGAACTGTACGGAGGAAACACTGGGTTTTGTTCTTCGATTGGGAAGGTATGATCATGATCTTGTTTCACGAATTTGATCACATAGATCGATAGGAAACATTGGGGCTAAGCTATAGGAATTAACGGGGATGAAAATGGGTTAGAATTGGCTGAGAACCGGTCTCGCCAGCTTGGTTGGATCAGAACTACAGAGAACCGGTCTGAACCGGTCGACGCGAGGTTGGATATGAACAGTGCACCAGCGTGTAGGCTTCATGCGTAGTACCTTTGGGCGGCGCGTGAGGGCACGTGGGGCAGTTTTGGGGGATGTCGTCAACATGTAATTTCATCTTTTTGATGTAACGAACATTTTGGGACAGGTTTCGAGTCGATCAGACACCGTTTTGAGGTAGTTTTGAGTGTCCGAAGGTGTAGGTTCTATTTTAAATACGTTTAAAATTCTAGAAAATTACGGGGATTTCATGAGAGGTTATTAGAAGTGTTGGTAACCTTCGGGTATGATTTGGACAGGATCGGAAGTCTCGGTGATGGTGGATTAGCTTGAAGGGCGTATGGCGCGCGTATCGAGGCTGCAGCTAGGACGGTCAGTGTGTGGACTTATGTTTTACAAAAAAATACATGCATAACTGTTTTATATATTTTATATATGTGATTTATATGCTTATGTTTGTGGTATTTGGTATTCATGTATTTACACGTATATCGAGGTTTATGGTCTTCTATTTTGTGTATACGTCCTTGTATTTTCGGTGATGGTTGGATTTGAAATGATGAACTCAGGCATGAGACCCACTTGATTTGCAAACTATCGGACTTGGAGTCCATTTGATTTAATGAAGAATCGGGCTGAGACCCATTCGAGTAATATTATCGGGTCGGGGCAAGTTGGTTTATGAATTCGAGCATGAGGCCCAATTGTGTTTTATAAATGTGATTTCGGGTCGGGGACCCATTTATGGATTTGATTAATGGATTTATGATTTCGAGCATGGCCCCTTTGAAAGACTTTGAGATATTTTTGGAAATGATTTTAAAAAGAATGTTTCCCATTTACCATCCTGAGATGAGGATATGTGGATAGGTCTCACTCTATGTCTGGGACATCGGAGTAGACATGGTGCATTACCTGCGAGGGGTGATTGGACGGAGCTATCGGATCGTATAGTGACTCAAGAGCATGATTGCTATAATTAGACGTTTGGGACGTTAGACATCTGGGATTCCAGAGATATGGACCCGGAGAGACTCCGGGTAGCACGTGTTGCTTAGTCGTGATATATATGACGTCTGGGATGTCAAGCGTCTGGGACGCTAGGCATCTGGGATGTAGAGGATGGGTATTTGGTAAACATGAATTATTGGATTTATGAAATGGTGTTTATGTGTTTATGGATTTGGGCAGTGGCCCACTTGAATTTGGATTTACGGATTTTGGTGTTTTACGGTTTTGGGCTGAGTTCCCACACTTGGTTTTGTGTTATGGTTTTGGACTAAGGCCCAAATTATTTGAGAAAATGAGATGACTTTGGTTCTATTAACTGTTTTTACTATGTTTGAACTAACTAGTTTTCGAATGCATGCATAGTTTTATGTGAAGGGCATAAATGTCTTTTTTATGAAACGTGTTTTATTAAATTATTTATTTTCGTCCACTCATAGCTTTTAATGGTTTTAATACCCTTCAGGTTGTTGATAGCGGATGCGAACTGTGGCAGACACCAATACCTCACATTCCTCGGCTGATCCTGGTGTACTCTAGGAGCCAATTAGGCTCAGAATTTTGGATTATCCCTTGTCTGGCCTTCGTGTTACCTCGTGTGGCACGTGGGTTAGACAGAAGCATGGTACATCTCGCCTAATCCCAGGGGGATTGGGATGGGTCGTGTCAAGGTGGTATCAGAGTAGGTTTGCTCATGTTACTCTGATACCAGGTGGTATCAGAGCAAGGTTATTGCGCTCAGAGCAGGGTTTACATGTGGTACCCTAACACCGAGGGGTGTCAGAGCGAGATTGTTAGTGTGGAACCAGAGCAATGTGTGCATGTGCCCAAGATGTGAGGTCTCTACGAGGAACAGCCTGTTATCAACCTGAAAGTTAGGGCAGTAGAGTAATATAGTTTGTAGAAATGAATCGTGGAAAGAAGATGTTTAGCCCGATATGTCGTGAATCAGTGTGATTAGATCCGAGTAGGGTCGTATACAACGAGATTGCAGAGTTGAGACCATCTATTGGTCACACTAGACTGGTGTTGCTGCAGCCAGCAGCTGAAGTTGTGATAATCGGTTAAGTCAAGTTGGTAGTCGTGCTACCATAGTTGTGATTGATGGCTGTGAATGGCCTGGTGGACAACTCCATATGGGTTTAGTTGAGACTATGGATAATTTTCGACAGCTGTGTGGCGATAGTTGGCTACCGAGGGTAGTAATAGTGGAGTCGGTTGAAAATTGGATGGGTCGTTCGGATAGTGAATTGGATGATCTAGCGGAGGTTTACTTTAAGGGTATTGAAAGCAAACATCTTTCATAGCATGATGTTCTTAAAGTAGTGCAGCGGAAGTGTGGTGGACCTAGGCTTAGGTATGGGTCATTAACCAAGGGAAATTGGTGAATGAAGGGATTAAGCATTACAGTAATTATCAGAGGATACTCAGAGAGGACTTTTCTCTTCCGATTGGGTGGCTAGAGCTTCGCGCTTAGCTGTTAATAGGATTGTGAGATGTGAGATTCCACGAGGATCTCGGATAAAGGTGGATCTAGGATAGAGACAGATTGGATGGAACCCAGTAGGGAGTGAGTTGTGTTGAAATTCTTCCCAGCCGTGATTGAAATAGACGGATGAGATGGAGATGATTAAGTGGTGATTGGACAAAAGGGTATAAAGGGACGATGCAGGTACTGTCATGGGGATTAGTAGTCGCTTTGTCAGATATGGTAGTATGCAGAGATTTGGCTTCAGATCACAACAGGAGTCTATTGTGACTCTTTAGTCGAGCGGTACCTCAGGTGAATAAAGGATGTCAACTCAAACTACATCCTTTTCGATGTGCATAAACGGTCTTAAACAGACAGGCGAGCTGGGTGTTAGACTATTTACGGACATGTGGTTGATGTTCGAGTGAGTTGGTTCCGAAATGGTTGGAACTTCAGAATCAAGAGAAGTTGTGATTGAGACGATGAGAGGAGTGCTTGATTCCGGGTGAGTGGATGAGCACCAGAGAAGTTGTGTTTGATTTCGAATTTGGGGCGGATGTCGAGAAGTTGTCAACATATATTATTGGTTGGTAAAGGTGAACTTCCCATTTGCTACCCTATAACCGATGACGTTGGGTGTCACCGGTGCGGTGATCGTGTATTGGTCGATGGACCCATGATTTGCTTTAGTCCATTGATCGTGAGAGGTTGTAATTGAGATGATGACATCAAATTTCATCCGACGATGATATCAAATTTCATCATCTTGGATTATCCTTGATTTTCCCTAAGCGCGATGTCAAGGTTGAGCTAACATAGGGAATGATGACGAGGGAGTTCTGATAAGTAAGGATGGAAAGGAGTGACTATAACTGATCGATATGAGGTAATTGAAGAGAACCCACAATCTAGACATGTTTCGTCTTATCTTTGACTGAGTTGTTCGTTTGTGGATAAGATGTTGAGGAGCGCTGTGACGACCGAGGGGAATCGCAGGGAAGAATTGCCTTGATAATTATGCTAAGTTAGGAGTAGAGGAGAATCGTATTGTGAGACAGTTGAAGAATCTTGTGGTTTCGCTGGTGAGATAACTAGACTTGGATATGTGTGTTAGATGTAGGGATAAGTGTTGATTTTAAATGCAATCGTTCCAACTGGAGTGGTACTCTACCTTATGCGGGCTTGGATGTGTGCATCGGTGGGATTGGCTTCCTTTCAAAGCCGATCAATTGTGATGGTAAGTATGACAGAATTGGGTAAGTAAGATGATACTTAGAGTGGAAATTAGGAAAAGATGAATAGCCGAGAAATGAGTAGGATGTGTGTGGGCCTGGAATGGTGATCTGTCTGGTACGGGATTGGACAGATGGGCTCCAGAATTGAAGCATGATTGGTCATGTTGTAGTCGTGTTGGACCCGTGGTGTGAGCAGTGTAGGTGCACGGAGGTTTCATATGCTTATGTTTGGATCAGTGGTGATGGAGGACGTGGTGCAGAGAGATACGCATTGGTTGGCATGAGTGAGTTATCGCTTAGAGTAGACCCCAGGAATGTTGTGGGCATCTAAGATACGTGGGTACATGGGATGCACCAGTTGTAATGGTGATAGAAGCAATGTCGATCGGAACCTTTTCGATGTAGTGAGTTATCAAGGTGCTGGACTGGTCAATGAATATTGTGCGCGAGGTCAGAACGATACGGTAGGGTTTAGTGATTGATGCGAGCGAGGGCTCAGATTCTTGGATGACTAGGGGAACCCTACAGTGCAGATGTGCTATCACTACTAGACAAGTATTCGATGAGGTCTAGTGGCATACAGGTAGAGTGAGACGTGGATGATGTACCCATAGGTTAAGCGAGTTAGTGGTTCGTGTAACCACATATGAGGTGAGCGGTCGGATTGCTTCGCATAGAGTGACTGCTATGTGACTTTGGTTGAGTTGGTTGAGTTAACATGGATCACAGAGGGAGTTTTTTGAAGCGAGTATGACAGGACCCACCCCCACTCCCCCGGAATTAAGGGCTAAGTCCTGCTCCCGTCTAACTTAAGCATGACACGAAGGCTAAACCGACGTCCAACCTCCATGTGACACGGAAGTCGGACAAAGGATTCTAAAGCCAACCGTCCATCAAGCTTCCAGACTTCCCAGAGTGCACATAATCTACTGTGGATCACGTGTGTGATGTCTCCGTCTCTCTCGACCAACAGCCCGCACCGAAACAACCTAGAGGGTATCGACAACACAAAAGACTGTGAATGGACAAAAATAAAGTATAAATTCAAAAACAGTTATCATAAAACACAATAACATTTATACCCTCCATTTAAAAACCAATGCATGCATATCAAATCCCATGTCATAAAACTATTCTATATTCACGTTATTCAAACCATTTAAGAAAATCGAACTCATTTTCTTTTCTCAAATCCCGGGCCTCAGCCAAAAACCATCAAAAGCCGTATCATCCGGGCATAGCCCAAAACATCGGAAAACCATTATTGA
This sequence comes from Prinsepia uniflora, assembly GCA_032719365.1. Lineage (NCBI taxonomy): Eukaryota > Viridiplantae > Streptophyta > Magnoliopsida > Rosales > Rosaceae > Prinsepia > Prinsepia uniflora. The sequence goes on from CM064862.1 coordinate 56,192,587, forward strand.
AAACCATCATCACCAAGTCTCAGTGAAATCCAAGACACATTTGAAACCACATTTCTATCCATCGAACCTGCTGGATCTATCCAAGTCCTTAAACTCAATCCAGGCCTCAATATAATCTGAGTCTTTAAACTCCCAAGTCTTTAAACTCAATAGGCCTACGGGGGAAATATCAATATCCGAGTCTTTAAACTCCCGAGTCTTTAAACTCAATCTGGGTCTTTAAACCCAATCCTAGCCCGCTCCCGTCATAATCATATCCGGGTCTTTAAACCCAATAACCAGATCCAGGAAATCCAATCCAAAACCGTTTGAAAACCATTATCCATTTCCGAATCTGAATCTGTAATCTCATCAGGATCCTGAATCCAAACCCAGAAATCATATCCATAACTGTTTCCAAATCCAAGTTCGAAACCATCATTTCGTAAGCCGGCATCCGGAATAACCATTCCGAACCCAAATTCGGAAATCCACTTTCAAGTTTCAAAACCGAATTCAGAATCGTCATTCCGAAATCCGATTCAAAAAAACCTGAAATCACGTTTTTTAAAACCACTTCTGAACTGGGCTTCAAGCCCGAACACTTTCTGAAATCCATTTCAAATCTTTGAAATCAAATTGTATTTCAAATCCCGAAATCAAATCATTTAAACCATAGTCAAATCACAACATCGATCGAAATCTCGTAAAACGTGAAATTTCGTAAATATCTCGAAAACCGTGCAAAACCATAAATCATCGAGATCATAATCAAAATTATAGAATCATGTATAGAAAACATATAAAAACATATATGCATGCATCATAAGTTAGAAAGAAAAGTCCACTCACAGACCAATTGCGACGCCGCATCGATACGCCTGCAATTACGCTTCCTGGGCTAATTCACTATCACCGACTCTCCCGAACCTATCCAAATCTCATAATAAAGTCACTAACTACTTCATAAGGTTCACACTAAAACCCCATAATTTTCCAGAATTTTTAACTATTTTTAACGGAGGCCTAAAACCTTCGGACATCCCGAAACATATCGAGACGATATCCGATCGACTCAAAACCAGTCATAAAATGATCGTTACATCGATTACATCATTTCACAAGTTGGAAACTTCCTCAAAATGTGTTCCACGCACCCACAAGCGCCGTCCAAAGGGGATGTGTGTGGGAGCCACGCGCCCAGCACAGTCGTCGTCTACCTCGGGTAAACCCGGTTCAGACCGGCCTAGTCCAGCCCGAACCGACGTGGCCGATTTTCAATCATTTTCAGTCCAATTCCACCCCTTTTTCATCCTAATAGCTTCGTCCTATCTTCAGTGGTCAATCTATGGTTCCAAAATTGAAAATCAAGGTCTAGAAGTGACCTTCCCAATCATCGATTCCACACAAAACTTCCTTCTCTGTGTTCTTGCTTCTCGGGCCATCTCTGCCTCTCATTCCACTTCCAAAAGCTTCATTTTAACATCCAAGACCTCACCCAAATGGCCATTTCAATTGTCATTTATCACAGCCAAGGTTGCCAAGTTCAAGTTGAAAGACCAAGTTCATGGAAGGGTCACTTACCGTCCATCCCTAACCTCGAAAACATGCTTATGGGATCTCCCCAGTCCACCAGTAAACTTTAGCAGCCAATAAATTCGATCAGTAACCAAGAAATCATCACGAGCCATTTGAACCTCAACAGGGGAGTTCACGGGTTTGGTCCTCCTCCAACCGCCACCGTGCACGACGGGCATCCACGACTTCACCACCTTATTACGCGTCGATTATCCCTTCGTTTTTGTTCACATAGCACTGTCAATTGGGGATAGCTGGGGGTTTGAATTCCTCACCATCTCTGTATCTTTGTTTTTCCTTCGAACCCCTAAACCGTGCAACTGATATTTAAATCGTGTGAGGCACATTTGAGAGATTATAAATAGTTTCCACCACCATCCAGACCCAGCCACACGTCAACATCTCTGTGGCACCATTTCCAATAACATCCAAGAGTCCACTTCTCAGTGGGCACAGATCCCTATGCACAGAATTGACCAAAATGCCCCTAAAGGACAAATTACCATTTTGCCCTTCGTACTTCCTGACCCGTAACTTTGTCGTCTGAACTCCGATGATATTGTGCCACCTGTTGTTGTACATAGGAGATCGAGACCTACCTAACGGTCCTCGAAATGCGTGAAAGTAACTTGTCGTCCAAAAAGTCAACCATTTGCCCCTATTCCATCAAAATTACCAAAGTACCCTCGAACTTCCGAACGTCATAACTTTTTCCTCGAATGTCGGAATGGGACGTGCCATATGTCTCTAAAATTGTGACGTCTCGAACTACGTCAAGGTCGGCGGTCCAAGTCCATTTGACCTCCCGAACAAAAGTCAACATTTTTGTCCATTCTTGGGGTAAAATCGTCATTCTGCACCGTCCGTCCGAATTCGTCCAATTAATTACTGATTAACCTTACTAATCCGTCATTACTCACTGTTCTAATCCCGATTTCGGGGACGGGCTGTTACAATCTACCCCCCTTAAAGAATTTCGTCCTCGAAATTCCCAATCTCGTACGTTCGTAACTAATTGGGAGAATCCAACTGATCTTACACCTGGGTCTCCTACCCGGTGTCCATCATCTGTCAATCTAATTTATCCTAATAGTTTCCAAACGACCACCCAACTCGGTCAAGCTAACCAACTCATCTCACTTCCAACCCGTCTGACGATCATCTCATCCTTATCGAGGTCAACACATTCCTAACTCTTACCAGTAGTTTCACTAACCACGAACACCGTTACCCTGTGGGAACACCATCCACGTCCCACACTACCTGTCTGCAACCAGACCCTATCACAGACCTAATTAATTGTGCTTACACATCGCAAAATCAGGGTCCCACCAGCCACTCATGGCTCTGAGCATCTAGCTCATGCCAGTACACTCTGGATCACCCGGATCCAGTTCACATTCTCGGCCAAAATCCATTATCCATCATATCGAAACTACACCGATCATTCATCTATCCACAATATCCCTCGCACTAAGCCGATCACCATCACTTTTACTAGAACAACAGGCTGCACGTCCAAGTACAACAGCAGGGTTCTGACCACTGCAGATCCAGTACGTACACATTTCAAGTACATGCACCAATTACCACCAGCCAGAACCACGGTGCATACCACCAAACACACGCAAGGACAAACCTACGAACTTTAAAGAAAACAAAGATATTTTAGAATACCTCAACATAACTTGTGGAGTATAGCCTCATGCACTTCCAACGTCATCCTAGAGTACGTCCCCTAACCAACCACAGCGGCGTCAGCCACGCTCCCTGACACCCAAAATCCAACCAATCAGCTCCCTAGTGTACCCATCACCCTCACAGTGTAGCTCCAGGGTACACAAAATCTCCTCGTGACCCTACCGATTACCACCTGCCTACAAGCCAGATGTATGGTTCGTAGATTCCATCCTACCACTAGGCTAGCTACATGTCATCTGAAAAAGGCCAACTTAAATCCCTTCTGAGTCTCCTGGTTTCCTGACTAACATGAAACCCAATTACATCTCAACAACGCATATAGGACAGACCCAGTATCAGGTCTAAGCCCCATACCGTAGGTATGTGAGACGGACCACACACGTTCTACAAAACTCCAAGATGGTCAAGATATCCAACCACTTTTTACTCTTACTTCAAATCCTCCTGATCCACAACAACCCAATCTAGAGCCATAAGCATTCCAATCCCGATCCACTCACTCCTAAGCGGATCCCACTTTGCGTCCATACAACTCGTACCATCAGACCTTCGTACCAAATTTAATCAATCCAAAATACCCCACGCCTAGATTGTGGGTTCTCTTCAATAACCTCATATTGATCCAGTACAATCATTCCTTCTTAGCTTCCTTCCGTCATCCTACAATGGAACTTACAATGGTCCTCAACCATGTCATCACAATGACCATAATCCATCTAACACCATTTCCTAACACTCGCCACACTCAGCGTCGCCAAGTACTCTTTCTACTCCCGAACACAACCACAAGTGTCCACGATCAAGGGGGGGTCACAAATCCTGATATCCCAACAATAAGTCTCCCAACTCCACTCCAGAGTATCTGCCACACAACCTACTCACACCTCGGAACCAAACACTGTATCTTATCATCTCAAGTATACCATCTTCGGACTAACTATCCAGACATCAATTCCTCTACGGGACTTAGAAAAGTCCTTACCTTCTTCGGATCAAAACCACGTGCTCGTAATCAAACCAAATCACCGACCAACTCATCTTTCCGTTCTCACCATTTGTGCCTATCCCAAAAGGACAAAAATCATTACTCCTTCTAATGACTCCATCACAACCTTTCCGAGGTTTAACTCTGGGCACCTGCTAGAACACAAGTCACCAACTTTCAAAATCCTCAATCCTCCATCCTCAATCACTGACATCAGAATCCCCAGTTACCACGCTTGAAGTCGCCACTCACCAAGTGCCAACCTCGGCATCTGCCGATATCTGCCAACACATCAGGGGGGTCCACTAAAAACCAACCTCACGAATGGTCAAACCCAACCATACAAACCTAGCCTGATCCAACACGAGGCATAGGTCCATCGTATTTTCACTGCGCTACTCTGCCACCTACTAGCGTCCTGACCATTTGTCCCGAATCATGACCTACCAATGGTCATCACATATTTTCTCTTGGTTAGTGATTCCTACCAGACACCGGCATCTCACAACCGGTCACAACCTCAACTCAATGTGCCCATCTAACCATTTACAAGCATCTCAACTCATGGTACATCATCTCTACTCCATGGTTCACAGTACACTAAGCCCGATCCTCTGCTCACCGAGCCAAAACCCTCAATCTACGCTTGGTCCGAGGGAACTAACCTCCCTCGTAGTCCAATACTCTGAACACCCAACATTGGACTCATCCAAAGACATCCACCAACCATTCCCTACCTCGGCTGCACCTAGTAGCACCACCTCCAATCCGGCCGTAAGTCGGCCCAAGCCACAACCACCAACTCAACTCATGGCACATCATCTCTACTCCATGGTTCACAGTACACTAAGCCCGATCCTCTGCTCACCGAGCCAAAACTCTCAATCTACGCTTGGTCCGGGGGAACTAACCTCCCTCGTAGTCCAATACTCTGAACACCCAACACTGGACTCGTCCAAAGTCATCCACCAACCATTCCCTACCTCGGTTGCACCTAGCAGCACCACCTCCAATCCGGCCGTAAGTCGGCCCAAGCCACAACCACCAACTCAGGTTTCTAAACTAAGCACTTCTTCTGGGTTCCTTTCCAAGGAACTCACAGTCCAGACCAGTCATCCCTTTCTCAAGTCATCCCCGTCATACAGGTTATCCAAACCCGCAACAGCCACTGGTTCACTACACCCGACTAAGACCATCCCTTATCGTAACTCTACACACCAACAGCAACCAGTATCCATTGCTAGGGGGGAATCCCTCGAATCTCAAGTAGTTCCTATACCCCGCCACTCAAGGTATCCAGCTACTAGTAGCCGCATAAATCCAATCTCAACCAAATCGACCAATAGGTTACCAATCCCTACTATCGTCATTCGGCCTAACCCTGCCTAACAAGCCATCATCAACCGGCCTCCTCGACCCACATGTACCATCAGCTCAACAGACTACTATCGGCCCCACAGACCGACCAGTCTACTCAGAATCATAGCTCACTAGCTACCATCCGGATTAACCACATACATCCTACACTCTGGTCTAACTAACGAGCTTATCCAGCGCCAACATCCTAACTGTTTCGGCCCTAAGCCGACATACGTCATACCTCGCACCGCGTATCGAGCGACTATCACCCTGGCACTAACAAACTATCCACTAACAAACGTACTATCACTATCATGTCCAGGTTGACAACGGGCTGTTCCGCGTCGAGACATCACATCCACACTAGCATCACAACACCCAAGTCGACGAACCAATGACTCTGGGTACCAAACCTCACGCAGAGCTTACAAAACCTACACTGATACCAAATTGACAGGACCCACCTCCACTCCTCAGGAATTAAGGGCTAAGTCCTGCTCCCATCCAATCCAAAACCGTTTGAAAACCATTATTCATTTCCGAATCCGAATCCGCAATCTCATCAGGATCCCGAATCCAAACCCAGAACTCATATCCATAACTCTTTCCAAATCCAAGTCTGAAACCATCATTTCGTAAGCCGGCATCCGGAATAACCATTCCGAACCCAAATTCAGAAATCCTCTTTCAAGTTTAAAAACTGAATACAGAATCGTCATTCAAAAAACCGATTCAAAAAAACTCGAAATCACGTTTTTCAAAACTACTTTTGAACTGGGCTTCAAGCCTGAACACTTTCTGAAATCCATTTCAAATCTTTGAAATCAAATCGTATTTCAAATCCCAAAATCAAATCATTTAAACCATAGTCAAATCACAACATCAATCGAAATCTCGTAAAACACGAAATTCTGTAAATATCTCGAAAACCGTACAAAACCATAAATCATCGAGATCATAATCAAAATCATAGAATCACGTATAGAAAATATATAAAAACAAATATGCATGCATCATAAGTTAGAAAGCAAAGTCCACTCACAGACCGTTTACGACGCCGCCTCGATACGCATGCAATTACGCTTCCTGGGCCAATCCACTATCACCGGCTTTCCCGAACCTGTCCAAATCCCATAATAAAGTCACTAACTACTTCATAAGGTTCATACTAAATCCCCGTAATTTTTCCCATTTTTTAACTATTTTTAACAGAGGCCTAAAACCTTCGGTATTCCCGAAACATATCGAGATGATGTTCAATCGACTCGAACCCAGTCTTTAAATGATCTTTACATCGATTACATCATTTCACATGTTGGACACTTCCTCAAAATATGTGCCAAACGCCCACACGCGCCGCCCAAAGGGGCTGAGCGTGGGAGCCACGTGTCCAACACAGTCGTCGTCTACCTCGGGTAAACCCGGTTCAGACCGGTCTGGTCCAGTCCGATTCCACCCCTTTTTCATCCTAATAGCTTTGTCCTATCTCGAGTAGTCAATTTATGGTTCCAAAATTAAAAATCAAGGTCTAGAAGTTACCTTCCCAATCATCGATTCCACACAAAACTTCCTTCTCTGTGTTCTTGCTTCTCGGGCCATCTCTTCCTCTCATTCCACTTCAAAAAGCTTCATTTTAACATCCAAGACCTCACCCAAATGGCCATTTCAATTTTCAGTTATCACAGCCAAGGTTGCCATGTTCGAGTTTGAAAAACCAAGTTCATGGAAGGGTCACTTATCGTCCATCCCTAACCTCGAAAACAAGCTTATGGGATTTCCCCAGTCCTCCAGTAACCTTTAGCAGCCATTAAATTCGATTAGTAACCAAGAAATCATCACGAGCTATTTGAACCTCAACAAGGGAGTTCACGGGTTTGGTCCTCCTCCAACCGCCACCGTGCACGACGAGCATCCACGACTTCACCACCTTATTCCGTGTCCATTATCCCTTCGTTTTTGTTCACATAGCACCGTCAATTGGGGATAGCTGGGGATTTGAATTCCTCACCATCTATGTATCTCTGTTTTTCCTTCGAACCCCAAAACTGTGCAACTGATATTTAAATCGTGTGAGGCACATTTGAGAGATTGTAAGTAGTTTCCACCACCATCTAGACCCAGCCACGCGCCAACATCTCTATGGCACCATTTCCAATAACAGCCAAGTGTCCACTTCTCAGTGGGCATAGATCCCTATGCACAGAATTGACCAAAATGCCCCCCTAAAGGACAAATTACCATTTTGCCCTTCGTATTCCATGACCCGTAACTTTGTCGTCTGAACTCCGAAAACAGTGTACTGCCTGTCGTTGTACTCGGGAGATCGAGGCCTACCTAACGGTCCTAGAAATGCATGAAAGTGACTTGTCGTCCAAAAAGTCAACCATTTGCCCCTATTCCATCAAAATTACCAAAGTACCCTCGAACTTCCGAAAATCATAACTTTTTCCTCGAATGTCGGAATCGGATGTGCCACCTGTCTCTGAACTTGTGATATCCCGAACTACGTCAAGGTCAACGGTCCAAATCCATTTGACCGACCGAACAAAAGTCAATATTTTTACCCATTCTAGGGGCAAAATCGTCATTCTGCACCTTCCGTCCGAATTCGTCCAATTAATTACTGATTAACCTTACTAATCCGTCATTACTCAGTGTTCTAATCCCGATTTCCGAGACGAGCTATTACAGAGTATCGAGGCCGATAAATGCCACAGATTTGAGCTTGGCTCTGCGAGGTGAGATTCTGTAGTTGATCTTATGCTACATTGAGGGAGTTGTGGTACGAGGTGATGTCGGTGACTGAATGATGGTTGGAGATGATATTGGAGCTCTGATACCAAGGTGGTATCAAGTGTGTCAGTTAGAGTTATAGACATCGTTTTGTAATATCTCTCAAACAGTATCGACTTGGGAAGTGTGGTCGATTGTGGACTTCTAAGTAGAGCATGGATTTCCACATTGGGGATGTGGAGTTGGACGAGTTGGAAATTTCAAGGACGAAATTTTTGTAAGGTGGTAGTCTGTAACGACCCATCCCGAATTTCACAATTAGATTAGTGACTAATCATGGATTAGTAGGACTAATCGGGAATTAGTCAGAGAATTACGGACGGAAGGTGTGAAATGACGATTTTGCCCCTAAGAATGTGCGAAAAGTTAACTTTTGACCCGAAGAGTCGAATGGACTTTGACTGATGACTGTGACGTAGATCAGAACATTACGAGTCCATAGACAGGCAGTACGTCGAAATCAGAAGTTATGAGTCTAAAACGGAAAACAGCATAATTGCACTAAAATCGAGAAAACTGACACATAGCAGGATTTGATTGGGGAACCTTCTGGAAGAACCCACCAGATGAGTGACAACTGTCACCATTTGATAGGCCCAGACCCCAATTAAATGGGTCCTTATCCTTTTCGATCGATCATTTCTTCATTTCTCCCAAAAACCCGCGAACCCTCTCGACCTCGTGCAAACCCATTCCATATTGCCCATCGAATCCGCATTATATGTGCTTGGTGTGTGAATGAAAAAAGGAAGAGTGAAGTGAGACGATGATGATGGTGTCAATCGTCGCACGGTGGCCCAGTTCGGAGGTAAGGAACCGAAAACTCTTTTTTTTTGAATTCGAAAATGGAAAATCGTGATTCGTGACGGTTGATCGAATTGATTGATGGGAATGTGTTTTGGAGGTTGTAAGGAAGCTATAGGACTTGGAATCGAGGCTGGAGGTGGCCGGAATCAAAGGAACTGGACGGAGGAAAAACTAGGTTTTGTTCTTCGATTGGGAAGGTATGATCTCGACCTTGTTCCACGAATTTGATCACATAGATCGATAGGAAACATTGGGACGAAGCTATAGGAATTAACAGGGATGAAAATGGGTTAGAATTGGCTGAGAACCGGTCTCGTCAGCTCGGTTGGATCGGAATTACAGAGAACCGGCCTGAACCAGTCGATGCGAGGTTGGAGATAGGCTTCACCATTTGGCCCAAAAGCCCATGGGCTTATGGGGGCCCGATAACCCCGATGGACAAAAGCCCAGCCTGACCCGCTATGGGCCGTGGGCCAGCCCGGCCCGAGAGTTAGCGGGCTGGGCTTGGGCTTATAGTGTTCAAACCCGATAGGCCCGATAGGCCCGAGCCCGATAAAGCCCGATAAGCCCAGCCCGACCCGCCCGTAATAAACCCGGCCTATAAGCCCGAAAATATAAAATATTTATTATTTAAAAATTAATACTCAACCCATTCTTAATACTAATATTTCAACCCAAACCCAAATCTCAGCCCAAGTCCACCTAATTTATTTTAAAAAACCCAATACTCAATACTGAATACTCAATACCCAATACAAACCCTAACCACTCATCCACCTACTTAATAAGCCCAACGTTTTTGGACCCTTGAGTATTTTATTTTAACGAGACCACATTTTTGCACCTTTGTGTATTTTTTTTCATTATTAATATTTTTTTGTAATTTTAAAATTTGAGACATAATTTATTACAAAAACCCACGTAAGCCCGATCCAAGTGGGCTTAATAGGCCCGACCCGAAAAGCCCGATATAAACCCGGCCCGATAAAAGCCCGTGGGCTCTTTTTTATGTCATTAAGCCCGCCCGGCCCAGCCTGCAAATTTAAAAATTATTTAATAAGCTCGGCCCGGCCCGGCCCAATGCCGAAGCCTAGTTGGAGATGAACAGTGCACCGGCGCGTGGACTTCACACGTAGCACTTTTGGGTGGCGCGTGGGGGCACGTGGGTAGTTCTGGAGGATGTGGTCAACATGTAATTTCATCTTTTTGATGTAACGAACATTTTGGGACAGGTTTCGAGTCGATCGGACACCGTTTTGAGGTAGTTTTGAGTGTCCGAATGTGTAGGTTCTATTTTTAAGAAGTTTAAAATTTTGGAAAATTACGAGGATTTCATGAGAGGTTATTGGAAGTGTTGGTAACCTTCGGGTATGATTTGGACAGGATCGGAAGTCCCGGTGATGATGGATTAGCTTAAAGGGCGTATGGCGCGCGTATCGAGGTGGCATCTAGGACGGTTAGTGAGTGGACTTATGTTTTACAAATAAGATGCATGCATAACTGTTTTATATATGTGATTTATATGCTTATGTTTGTGGTATTTGGTATTCACGTATTTGCACATATATCGAGGTTTATGGTCTTCTATTTTGTGTATACGTCCTTATATTTTCGGTGATGGTTTCATGAAATGGTTTGGATTTGAAAAGATGAACTCGGGCATGAGACCCACTTGATTTGGAAACTATCAAACTTGGAGTCCATTTAATTTAATGAAGAATCGGGCTAAGACCCATTCGAGTTATATAATCGGGCCGGGGCCCAGTTGGTTTACGAATTCGGGCATGAGGCCTAATTGTGTTTTATAAATGTGATTTTGGGTCGGGGACCCATTTATGGATTTGATTAATGGATTTATGATTCCAGGCATGGCCCCTTTGAAAGACTTTGAGATGTTTTTGGAAATGATTTTAAAAAGGATGTTTCCTATTTACCATCCTGAGATGAGGATATGTGGATAGGTCTCACTCCATGTCTGGGACATTGGAGTAGACAAGGCGCATTGCCTATGACGGGTCATTACAAGGAGCGACCGGACCGTATAGTGACTCAGGAGCATGATTGCTATGATTAGACGTCTGAGATGTCAGACATCTGAGATGTAAGAGATATGGACCCGGAGAGACCACGGGTAGCATGTGTTGCTTCACCGTGATATATATGACGTCTGGGACGCTACGCATCTGGGATGCTGAGGATGGGTATTTGGTAAACATGAATTATTGGATTTATGAAATGGTATTTATGTGTTTATGGATTTGTGTTTATGGATTTGGGTAGTGGCCCACTTGGATTTGGATTTATGGATTTTGGTGTTTTACAGCTTTGGGCTGAGTTCCCACACTTGGTTTTTTGTTATGGTTTTGGGCTAAGACCCTAATGATTTGAGAAAAGGAGATGACTTTGGTTTTATTAACGGTTTTTACTATGTTTGAACTAACTAGTTTTCGAATGCATGCATAATTTACATGAAGGGCATAAATGTCTTTTTATGAAACGTGTTTATTAAATTATTTATTTTCGTCCACTCACAGCTTTTAATGGTTTTAATTTCCTTCAGGTTGTTGATAGTGGATGCGGGCTGTGGGAGAGACCGATACCTCACATTCCTCGGCTGATCCTAGCGCACTCTGGGAGCCAATTGGGCTCAGGATTTCAGATTATCCCTTGCCTGGATTTCGTGTTACCTCGTGTGGCACGTGGGTTATATGGGAGCATAGCACATCCCGCGTTCATCCTGGGGGGGATTAGGATGGGTCGTGTCACCGTGTACGGCCTGTTGATGGGATGAGGTGTTGAGCCCATGATAGTTGTGGGGTAGTTAGTGGTTCTGGATTATGAGGTCGAATTTTGAATGTTATATATATATATATATGAATGGTTTGTGTGTTGGAAAATGTGTAAACTTCAGGTGTTTGTTGATTGTGTGCTTTAGATGAAATGATTCCAAGTGATTAACTATTGATGTGTATCCCGGGGGGATTGGGATGGGTCGTGTCACCGTGTACGGCCTGTTGATGAGATGAGGTGTTGAGCCCATGATAGTTGTGGGGTAGTTAGTGGTTCTGGATTATGAGGTCGAATTTTGAATGTTATAAATATATATATGTATGGTTTGTGTGTTGGAAAATGTGTAAACTTCAGGTGATTATTGATTGTGTGCTTTAGATGAAATGATTCCAAGTGATTAACTATTGATGTGTATGATTCTCCGATACTCGTTCATTATGAGGGGAACTAAATGTGAGCTAAGATTGAGGTATTTGTGTCGGTATGTTCATGTATGTGTTGGTTACGAACATGGTCATGTGGGATGAGGACTTAGACATGGGTTGAGATTGTGGATTAGGCCTCAGAGAGAGTCTGGTGTAAGGATTAAGGCTCGAAGAGGAACTGAAAAGCATGATTTTGTGTGTAAATTTTGTGGTTCGTATTGGATACTGGTTTGGTGTTGTCGTGTGATGTGATTGCTACATAAGTTATTAGTTGATTGAGCCTGGTTATGGATACGATTTTGAGTTTTAGTTCTGAATATAAAATGAGAGCTTGGGAAAGGTTTAAGATGGTATAAGCTCGATAAATATGTGACCACCATCCAGCTCGTTCAACATCCTCTCTCACATTCCTTCACATACCAGACACGATGGAAGAGGATTGAAGTGTTGATGGTGTGGGTTTGTATGGGTTTGTTGGTTTCACGAGTTAGGGGAATGAAAAACAAAGAGACAAAGATGAATGATGAACCCAATTAATTGGGGTTTAGGCCAATCAGATGGGTGACACTTGCACTTATCTGGTGATCCCCCCACAAATATTTATCCAATCAAAATAGTCCACATGTTCCATTTCTCAGTTTGCATGCAATAGTACCGATCTTCGTTTTAGACCAGTAACCTTCCAGTCAAACATCTGATTTCGACATGTCGTCTATCCATGGAATCGTGACATCCCGAACTACGTCACAGTCCCCGGTCCTCGTGGATTAGACCATCTGGGTCGAAAGTCAACATTTTTTCCAATCCTAAGGGCAAAATCATCATTTTACACCGTTTGTACAATCCTTGACTAATTAGGGATTAGTCGCGATAATCCTCAATTAATTATTAATAAATCCTGAAATTCGGGACGGGTCGTTACAATCTTCCTCCCTTAAAAAAATTTCGTCCTCGAAATTTAAACTATCCCAAGTCCAGATCCAAATTTTGGAAATCCAAACTTGCCTCAAACCTAGGTCGCACATCCAGCCTCATATTCGGTGTACCTCCTCGTGTACATGTCAGCTAATCAACCATAGTACCAACCGGTACCCAATGTCAAACATCTCTCCATAGTACTCATCTGCACCTAACTCACGTCGTACCGATATTTGCAAGGACTAAGGGTGAGGCCTCGAGTGACGTTGACCAAAAATTGACCACACCTTCCGAGTTGATATCACTTTGACAGTCGTTAAATCGAAACGACATTTCGCTCTCCCTGAGATTTGATAACTCTTAACTCAACCATCATAGTAACTATCTCCATTCGTCTTATGCCACCGGCCCTCACTGCCCCACTGTCACTACTCAAGTCACCGACACAAACTTCGACTCACTCTAGAGTCTTAATGAGGTACCTCGTACCAAATCTCCCTCAATATAGAGTAAGATCTTGTCGTCACAATGGCACGAATCTCACCTCGTAGGCCAAGCACAAACCTGCGGAATTTATCGGCCTCAATACTCACATCAGTCAACTCCCTCAGCGATCCATGCTAACTCTGGTGAGAGTCACAGAGCAGTCGCTTCACGCAAAGCAACCTGACATCTTACTCCACCTGTGGTCACACTAATCACCAACTCACTCAACCTGAGTATGGGTAAACCTACATTTCACTCACATAGAAACTTATAGTAAAAATTTCTTACCTTTAATTTCAATGGAAGTTAAATCAATCTGGTTGGACCTCTCAAAGATGAAAAGAAATCTAACTCGACCTGGGTGTAACTAGACCCCATCGAATACTTACCCAGTAGTGATAACACATCTCCTCCCTAGGTTTCCGCTAGCTAACCACGGCTCTGAGCATCCACTCATACAATCAATGAACCCTACAAGATCACTCTGGACTAGTGCACAGTATTTAATGCCTTAATGTACTTTACTAGCGTGTTGCAGGTGGGGCCCTGTCATCATATCACGTCACATCGAAACACAAACATAGGTTATTGTCAAAAGCCACGAAAACCCAATTTCAAAATCGAAATCGAAACCCAATTTCGAAATCGAAAGTGAAAACCCAATTTCAAAATCGAAATCCTAACTTGAAAATCAAATTCAATCTTAATTAGAAAAGTAAGGACCAATTGCCCGCATACAGGAGCAATTACCCACGCTCGACCTTGCTAGTGTCAAGACCCCTCCTGCCGCAAAAGGCACCATCAGGTTCCTTCTCAGCTTCGTCATCCGCCCTTGCTCGCGTCGCGACCCCTCCCACCGCAAAGGCCACTATTGGATTCCTCCCAAGCTTCGTCGTCCGCCCTTGCCCACGTCGTGACCCCTTCCGCTGCAAAAGGCGCCATCAGAAGGCTTCCGAGATACGTCATTCGTAGTCCGCACCACCGTACATTTTGGTACTTGCTTCCTCAATTTTGAGAACGATGCATCTCTGTGCCCTTATTCGTCGCTTGTCACTACCCTTCTCAGGCGTCGAAATCCATCTTTTCCTTATTCAATCTTTCCCACCTTTAAAAAAAAAAAACTAGCAGATAGTTCTTTTATCGAAAGAGATTTCAGCGAAATAAATTCTTGGTGTTTTGATTCAATAATGTAGTTATAATAACTGTCAGATAGTTTTTTACTATTATAACCTTAAAAAATAAATTTGTCATTGTTTAACAATTATTCTTAAGCAAGGATATTTGGGGGTTTATAAAAAGTTTTAAAACTATTTTTACCATAATACCCTCACTTATTAAATCATCTTTTTGTTTGAAGAGTTTATTAAGTAAGGATATTTTAGTTATTATAAAAAAATTAACCATTGTGAAGTTTTGGCTTTATATATGTAGATAAAGCCAAAATCTTAAAATAGTTAAATTTTTTAAAACCCCTAAAATGTCCTTATTTAACACTTTATTTTCAAAGAAAAAGGGGATTTATCAAATGAGGGCAAATTAGTAATTACACAAAATTTAATCCCTAAAACACCCTTATCAAATAAGCAAACATTATCTACACAAAATTTATTAATCAAGATATGATTGTCAAAATGTACCTAATCTTAATTGGCTCATAATTGATGAAGAATGAACTACCACAACCTACGGTTCTATGATTCACAGCATTACAAACTGTCTTAGATCCTTCGTAAAAAATATCTCAAACTAGCGATGCAGACGACGTAGCTTGGGAGGCTTCTAGTGGTGCCCTTTGCGGCTTGAGGAGTCGCAATGTGACTAAGAGCGGGAGTGTTCACTAGCGGAGCGGGCAAGGGCGATTGTGTAGGCGGTGAAGGTTTCCGGTGGTGCGCTTTGCAGTGGATTTTGTGGGTAATTGGTGTTTGTAGAATGCTTTCTTCTTTCACTTGCTTCTTTTGCTCATCTTCATCTTTTATGTTCGAACTTATTTTCCATCATTCCTTTCTAATTGTAGAACTTGATGAGATGGGATGGATCTCTTCTAGAGCTGCTAAGTTTCAGAATGCATTGGCTTCAAAAGAAATGACTAAAGGTCGAAACTTTCCCCCGAACTTTCATTTATTTCGTTCTGCATCAACCTATTTACTTATTTGGTACCGTTCAAACTTAGGAATTTTTTGTTTTTTGTTTTTTTATAATTTAGTAATATCAATGTATTGAAATTTTTGAAGATGGGTTTGTTATAACTTATTAGGGGATTAATCTTGATAACGTGATGCCTATCATATATACACTACCGTTCGGTCTTGGTACTTTGTTGTCAACATACGCAAAATGGTTGTTCATTCGAACGTGTGATAGGATTTTTTTTATTCCATTGTTTTACAATTGGTCCAGTTTTATAATTTTTTTGGTGTTGTTAGATGCTCTCTGCATTCTTCACGGTAAATATGTTAAGCAATAATCTAATGCTATGCTAATGATTTGAATTGAGGGGTATATTTTATGTGGAAGTCTAAAGAATGAAGAAGTAGGAGAAGATGGATTGATTGATCAATCAATTCACAAAGAATAATTGATTGATCAATTTGAGCAAAAATCTATTATTAGATATTGGTGTGCCCCTATATTTTTTGTGTTTTATTGAATGCTTTTGACGTAGGATAGATCTGAAACCTACGATTTAGCAAACTAGCGGAAGCAAACATTAAGAAAACAAACATAAAACTTAAAAGATATGGTTGAAATCACTCCAGGGGCTTCACACTCGAAATTGTCTTCACACTAAAATAGTCTGGAATCGCTCCAGGAGCATCACACCCAAAATAATCCTTTCGTATGAAAATATTCTCAAAATTTTATTCATAAACTCATCTCCCTTCCATTGAATTACAATAGGGTATTTATAGGATATTAAACAAACTAGAAATTCTAATTAAACTGGAATTAGAAAGAATATCCTAATCCTAATTGAACATGAGAACATGCCTACTCCTAATTAAAATAGAAAACAAATAAACTAATCTTAATAGAACATGGAAACATTTCTATTCCTTATTAAAACATAAATCAAAACAAATACTAAAACCCTAAAGACTAAATTGTCCTTGACCATTCCACATCATTCTCCCCCGGTTGAAAAACTTGACTCCAACAAGTTAAGCGATGAGCTTGGACATCAGTGGCTAACCAGCATCAAAAGGATAATTTTTGTCATTTTGCCCGCAAAATCAGATTTCTCCACCTTTTTTTTCCAATTTGTTCATGCTCTTCCAGCATATGTCCTCCACTTTTTATACGTGCACTTTGCCCAACTCTCTGTAGAGACTTAGATCTCCTCATGAATGTCTCTGTTCCTGAAAGCTGCATGTGCTTTTTTTTTTAAATTTAAGTTGATGGGTCATAAGAGGAATTTGAAGAATGATATGGCTTGGTTCCTGAATAGAAGGAACATCAATCACTGCTAGAATTGGCGCATAAGTAAGAGCTGACTCGATCACCGGAAACATTTACTCTTGCTTATCCAATTGAATGGATATTTCCTCTATTATTGGTTGAACTAGGGTCGGTATTGATTCTTGTTTAGTTGGATGTACCTAATTTTCCAAGGCTGTTTTTCTTCAAATTTTTCTTTTTGTCTACCTCTCCATTCAGCCACAAACTCTAATATCTCATGAGTTGTACTTGGCCTCATAACCTTTTCAATAACAACTAGTTAACATAAATTCTTGCCTTCTCTTTCTCTTTCATGGTCTCTACTCTGACGAAGTCCCAAGGCAGTGGAGTGTTCTTGCAATATGGTGGAGTGTTCTTGTTGTGTGGTGGCGAATTCTTGCAGTGTGGCGGAAAATTCTTGCTGTGTGGTCCAAATTGCAACAACATCCTTGGATAGCTTCTCTAGGAGTTGTATTATCTATTCAGTGGCCATGTATGTTGTGTATATGCCTGCTCACTACGAATTGTGGACATATAACTGTGCCCAGCGGAGAAAGAATCTGCTCTGATACCAAATTTAACGTAGGACAAATCTGAAACCTATGATTTAGAAAACTAGCGGAAACAAAATTTTAGAAAACAAACATAAAACATAAAAGATAGGTCTAGAATTACTCCAAGAACTTCACACCCGAAATTGGCTTCACACCAAAATAGTCTGGAATCGCTCCAAGTGCTTCACACCCAAAATAATCCTTTCGCAGGAAAATATTCTTAAACTTTTATTCATATACTCATCTCCTTTCCGTTGAATTATAATGGGGTATTTATAGGGAATTAAACAAACTAGAAATCCTAATTAAACTGAAATTAGAAAGAACATCCTAATCCTAGTAGAACATAAGAACATGCCTACTTCTAATTAAAACAGAAAACAAATAAACTAATCCTAATAGAACATGAAAACTTGTCTATTCCTTATTAAAACATAAAACAGAAAAAATACTAAAACCCTAAAATCCTAAAGACTAAATTGTCCTTGACCATTCCACATAAGCTGTTTTCCTTTCATTGCTAAATGAATATTTATTAGACAGATGATGCCTATTGCTCCTGTCGAAAGAAAACTAGCATTCTGTCTTCGTACTTTGTTGTCAACCTACGCAAAATGGTTGTTGATTCGAACATTTGATAGGAATTTTTGATTCCACTGTTTTATAATTTTTTGATGTTATGTTAGATATTCTTTACATTCTAACATTGTATTGGACTTTTTTCTTTCTTGATATTTTCTGATTTTTTTTCCTTTGGTGTTTGTCAAATGAATTGGTTTGGTTGATAAATTTTGTTTATTTTGTTCAAACAGTTGGATGCTAATCATATTCTAAATCCTCACTGTTTAATTTTGTTTGTTTCAAATTGGTTATAGGCGTCGATATCGAATCCCCTCGGAATTGGGGGCTGAAAGGGAAGCGAGCCAAGAAGCGAATCAAGAGCTAGTCTCCTCCGAGTCAGTCGGGTTTGAATCCGGTTGACCTCGCTCCCGCCTGCCCTGGTCTTTCTCCGGCGCTTTTTTATTTTTTTTTAAATTATTGGTAGTTATTTATTTTCTTACTTAAAAGTAGGACTTACTGAAAAGAGGGAAAATGTTTGTATGGATTGAAATTAGTAATTTTACTTGAATCAGAAGCTAAATATGGTATCTTCCACTATTTTCCTCATACGGGTTGCTTTCAGTTTTGAGTCTTTTCTTTTAATTTATGCTAGGTCTGTTGTGGGAGTGAAATTTTTGTAGGTGGCTTGCACTTCAATGACCTCAGCTGGCCTAAAGCTGATTTCTTCGCACAATGAATCAACATGTCGTGATGTTCTGTGAAATTGTAAGAAATGAACTGGATTGATTATCTTACAACCTGGGTCGGTTCATGGTTTATTTTTACTGATTAACCTGTGCATCGTACTTTGTTCGTTTTGCAATTTGGTTGGTTGAAAGGTTCAGCATTTTTTTGGGCATATTTTGGGTATTAGGTGAATTGGTTATAAAGCATGTTGTTTGGGAGAGAGAACATGCATCCAAAATTCTAAGTGGCATCCATATAAGAATTGAGAAATATTACGGAAATTAAGTTTTGGTACTAAATTCTACCTAAGGTATGATGTCGTGTAATTTTTTTTCATATGATTTAAAACATAAGACTTTTATCATTAATGATCAGATTTTAAGTTCCGACAAGAAGAACATACTGGAGAAGCAAGTGAAAACTCAGGTTAGATAGAGTCCAAAAGTGATGGTGCAACTGAGCAAGGACTGGCCTGAATGTGGATATCTGATGAAAACTTGATTTGGGGAAAATGTGCATCCATTGATATATGTCATCTGCTCCCTACCTCTAGCCAAAATATGTAATCAGGATTTGGGGAAAATGTTCATGTATTTATCTGTGGTGGATCATTTTTCCCAAGTGGAATGGGCTTATGATATTGAGTTTTGAACTGCCACTGTAGAGGAAAGTATTTGAGTTGTATAATCAGTTTGATTTCTTCATACGACATTTTCCTTCAATCGTTGGCAGAAATGTTATCAAATTTTTAAAGAATGCACGCATCTGCCCTCATGCTTAAAAGATGAGATTGTGTAAATCAACAATTTTTCATAAGGAAAATTTGATTACCATCGACGAAGAATGAGTAAATTCACCCTCAAGAATTTCCTTTAAATAATTTACGTACTTCAAAGAATAGAGAATAGAGATGCTTTTGTGTCTTTAGTAAAAAAGTGTGTTAGCAATAATGTGTCTAACCAAGAAAATAGAAAGGGAAGAAAAAGCCTGCTTATCATACAATTTCATTAAAGCTGAAAACTCCCAAACTCAAGAAAGAATCCAGTTGATTACAACAAACCCCGAACAAGCTGGAAGAGGTATAACGTACAACAGTCTTTCGAACAACAAACTGTAAAGTGTTCAAATCATTTCCCCTCTTCATTTTTCAATATTGTATTTATCTTTGTTAGTGAACTAGCAAATGATGGTGTTCGTAGTGCGCCGAAATACCTCTCGGTGAGGCTAGTTATATATAAAGAGTGGTTTTGGATTTTGGCCAGTTTAAGCAAATGGATGATAATAAATTTTGGATTTTGGATTCGTTTCGGATAATATTTAGGTCCTTATTAATAAAGATGAGAGATTCTTAATTTTTTTATTTAGATAATAATATTACACTATTTGTATACTTTTTTTATTCAAATTAATTATGACTTATATTTAATTCTAATATTTATTATCACAAATAAATACTTGTCATCAAATTAATGAACTTAATTATGAATCTTATTGTTATTAGTAAGGATCTAAATATTGTCTATTTCCTTACCACTTTACTAATAGCTTGACATCCGTCTTTACAATTAATTACAATTAATAATAAATTAAATACCCCACATTAATATTAAAAAATAATTTGAAAACTAAAAGAAGATAGAAAATATTCTTTCTTTCTCAACGCTTCCTTCTTTTTCTTCTTCTTCCTTTGCATCTGTTGCAGGCTTGCAGCTGGAGCAGCAACAAACACCACCGCCAGTGGAAGCTACTGCAATAGCAGCACCATCATTAATATTGGTGGATTTGAACTTTTAAACAACCAAACAAGATAAAAGGCTTATTACTTCGACTGCCCCTTGAATTCACCAGCGAATCTAAATTTATCTCTCGAACTCCCCTCGTCTCAAAAAACCCATCGAACTTGAATTTCGTTGAAAAGGTTACCCCTATCCGTCAAATTTTTTGAAACGACAATATAACGTTCCTATGTGGCACCTAGGTGGAGGATGTTGCACTTACACGCTCAATAAAATTTTGCCATGTGGCATCTAATATTAAATTAAATGGAAATGTCTCAACTACCCTCACCTTCTCTCATCTTCTTCAATGGTTCGCCCACAGTCCAAGAACACAAACCCAAAAAAATTGGCGTAACAAGAAATAAACATCCTCACCATAGTTGGTAGAAATCTTATTCTCCACAGAAGTAACATTAATAATCCATTGAGAGTGAGAAATGCCATTTCCATTTCTATTTCCAAATCCAACACAAAGTCCCCTGCCATATATAAAACAAAATAAATACACAATTCAATTCCGACATCTAACATACTAATTCAAAAGGGTAGTGCCATACTATAATGTCTCTAGTTTAGTTGCAGCAATGTAAGAGGCACAACATCCTCATCTCAAACCTTGCTAGAGAGAAAATTGGACATAGAAGCCGAAGAAGAAGTAGACCCACAAGACAAGCTCGTCTCCAACACAATGGACTAGTTCTCACTATTTGGCCCAAAAGTCCATGGACTTATGGGGGCCCAATAGGTCCAAAGGACAAAAGCCCGGCCCGGCCAGCTATAGGCAGTGGGTCGGCCCGGCCTGAGAGTTAGTGGGCTGGACTTGGGCTTTGGGTGTTCAAACCCAATAAGCCTAGTAGGCCCGAACCCGGTAAGCCTTTCCGGTCCGTAAGCTCGAATATATAGCCCAAATAACCTAAAGACACTAAACCCACCCAAGCTTATTTTTTAATAATAGCCCAAATAATCTAAAGGAGCTAAACCCACCCAAGACAACCGAAAGCCCAACCCAACTCCAACCCAATACAACCCTCTCAGCCCAAAGATGGTAGATACCGTAATCTACATATACAAATTATACAATATAACCCTCTCACAAACACAAACTAACCCTTCTTGCTACTCACACACCTATCTCGCTCTCGGCTCTCAATCTCACTCTCACTCTCAGTCTCACCCGCCGCTAATCTTAGACTCCATTTTCAATCTCTCTCAAATCTTAACTCATGAAATGAGAACTTTTTACCTTTCACCTTTTATCCATGGAGTTGTTACTTGTGCAATCTTTCAAGAGTTTGAACACTCATTTTCCCATTTACTAAACAGGATTCCAACATTAAGAGGGACTAACTCGAGTTGAACGAAACTAAAATTCATGGAGTCTTGTTTGGTTGTGAGAAACAGCCTACAACAAGATACATGATCAAACACTATGATCAGGCATCATGATGTTATTAACAATTGAAAGAAAAACAAAAGCACAAACGAAGAATGCAAAACAAGGATTCTAAATCATTCCCTTTCGAAAAAAAGGATTCTATAATCTAAATCAAATAAAATAATGTTATATGTAACTAGAGAAAGGGATTGGTGTAAAATCAGAGTGACATGACAAGCTGTGTGCAAAAAACTTTTCAAAAGTATGGATGCACCGTAAAGACAACCCCACCCACCCACATTTCGTATTACTAACAGATACCCTAAGTGAACCTAAGTGAA
Source organism: Prinsepia uniflora (assembly GCA_032719365.1). Taxonomy (NCBI): domain Eukaryota; kingdom Viridiplantae; phylum Streptophyta; class Magnoliopsida; order Rosales; family Rosaceae; genus Prinsepia; species Prinsepia uniflora. The sequence goes on from CM064862.1 coordinate 56,215,178, forward strand.
TTAATGTAATAGTAACCTGAATAAATTTGAAAGACTTCAGTGTTGACAAAGATGAGATTTTGTAAACTTATAACTTCACTAGTAAAAGTTGCATGATGAACAGCTTAAAAAGTGGAGTCCGCCTCTCTCTTAACAATATTTTACCCTATGCTAACATTTTCTTCCATAACCTACTATTTTTCTTTCATATTCATATATATATATATATATATATTTGCAATTTTAAAATTTGAAAAATAGCTTATTTCTAAAAACTCACTCTAGCCTGGCCCGAATGGGCTTATTAGGCCTGACTTGAAAAGTCCGATAAAAACCCGGCCCGATAAAGAGCTTGGGCTCTTATATATGTAAGTAAGCTTGCTCGGCTCATCCTGAAACTTTAAAAATTATTTAATAAGCTTGGCCCGGCCCAGTCCGGCCCAATGTCGAGGGCTACTATACAGCCACCGACTTGCCACCAACCCAACAAATATGAAATTCCCCCCTACTACCACCCACACACTTACTCTTACTCACAAAATCCAACAACCCATCACTTATAATCCCCTTCGGTATCACAATCTTATCGTTTTCCAATGCATCAAAGAACCAAAACTCGGTCATGCGATACAGAATGACTTTAGATTTCTAACGAGTTTTGGGGAAAAAATACAAACAATCTAATTCGAGAGGTAGAATTAGAGAGGCGGTGAAGCTTCTTGAAGAAGATGTGGAGGTCGTCGTCGGTGGAGAGAGAGATTAGAGAGAGAGGTTGTGCTGGGGAAGCTGGTATTTGAGAAGTAGAGGCGTAGGAAAAGAGAATGTGGCTGCGAGCTGGGAGGCAAGGAAAGAGAGAGTGGAGTCAGTAGTGGGGTCAATTTACAGTATGCGAGTGACACCACCAATGTAGCAGAGGGACCTGGTGCCTGGATTAGGGACTATGTGTCCGTCATATCTACACATTATACAAAGCTAGGTATTTCTGGGTTTGTGCTCTTGCAGAGTGGGTGTGGGAAAATAGACCATTGAAGAAAATGAGAAAGGTGAGGGAATTTCAGACATTTCCATTTAATTTAAGAGTAGATGCCACATGGTAAAATTTTATTGGGCATGTAAGTGCAACATCGTCCACGTAGGTGCCACATAGGAACATTATAATGTCAATTGAAAAATTTTGACGGACAGGGGTAACCTTTTCAATGGAATCCATATTCGATTGGTTTTTTGAGAAGAAAATGAGTTCAAGGGGTAAATTGAGTGCTGCTACTCATCTAAGATAAGGGAATAGGGGAATAGGTAGAGTGTTGCTACTCATCTAAGCTCAATATAACTTTTTTTGTTCACATACATATCAATGAGATTATTTGGACATGGCAGATGGTGCACATATGGCAGGCATGCATATGATGTAGGCCTCCTTCAGTAGGTAGGATTTTGGGCCAAGATACTTTACACCCCAAATTTTGAGATCAATTTTAGAATAGATTATTAGATTTAAATTTTATCATTTTTCTCTATTTAGTTTTAAAATTCAGTCAATTTACTCTATATGAGTATTTTAACTATTAAATCATCAATTTAAATAAAAATTCTTACACATTTTATTTTTCATTAAGTGGCTAATTATTTTGTGTTAACTATTCTTAAAATTAATGTATCTAAATAAACTATAAGAGCATAATTAATTAAGCTTAACGTAAATGTGAATGTAATGCCCATATAGTTTATTTAAATGCACTAATTTAAAAGAGTAACTAAATCAAAATAATTAGTTTTTACTAAAAAAATAAAATGAGTAAGCATTTTTAATTAATACCAAGACTACCCTTAAATTAATCTGTGATTTAATAGCTCAAATAGATAGATTGAGTAAATTGATGTGATCTCAGAACTATATGAAGTAAAATTATTTTGAAATTAACAGTAAATCTTGAAGCGTAAAATGATGTTTTCTTTAAAATTTTATAATTTTTGGGCCTCCACAATTATGCTCAGTCCTTCCATGGGTGGGGGAGAAAAGAAAAGAAACACCAATTTTCTTTTTCAACTTTCAACTTTCAACTTGTAATAAAAGAAAAATGGTGATGACAAGGCCCGTTCCTAAAACCCTTTGATAATCACGTCCGACCCTGCTCTAGTCTGACAACATTCTTGAAATTACTAAGATTACCCTTAACTCTTATTAGATAAGAGATGTGACAGGACTCGTCCCAATCCCTCTGGATTATCGTGAGACGTGCCTACCAAGGATAAGCTCGTCACCCGCTCGGGGTCCATCAGAGTACTCCAGGATCGGCGGTGGCATGTGATGCCTCGATCTCTGCTACAGCCCGCATCCGCTATCAACCTGAATGGTATTAAAATCATAAAAGCTGTGAGTGGACAAAACAAAAGTTTATAGAAATCATTTATATCGAAAAGACATTTATACCCTTCATGTAAAAGCATGTATGCATCATAAAACCAGTTCATTTCAAATACATTCTGAAAGCAAGACACTTTGCTTTTCAAATCAAAACACGGTGAAAACTGCTTCTCAATGGAAGCCATTAACTCAGTAGGGTCTCAGCCTAAAACCAATCTCAGTGAAATATCGTGTATATATATATATATATAACCCATCCTCGACATCCTAGATGTCTAATCAAAACCCGTCACAATTTCTCTACAATACGCGTACTACTCGGGTCTCATCTCCGAGTCTATCTCCACGATCTACGACGTGTGGGAGGACCATATGACAGGACTCGTCCCAATCCCCCTGGATTATTATGAGACGTGCCTACCAAGGATAAGCTCGTCACCCGCTCGGGGTCCATCAGAGTACTCCAGGATCGGCGGTGGCATGTGATGCCTCGATCTCTGCTACAGCCCGCATCCACTATCAACCTGAAGGGTATTAAAATCATAAAAGATGTGAGTGGACAAAACAAAAGTTTATAGAAATCATTTATATCGAAAAGACATTTATACCCTTCATGTAAAAGCATGTATGCATCATAAAACCAGTTCATTTCAAATACATTTCGAAAGCAAGACACTTTTCTTTTCAAATCAAAACACGGTGAAAACTGCTTCTCAATCGAAGCCATTAACTCAGTAGGGTCTCAGCCCAAAACCAATCTCAGTGAAATATCGTATATATATATAACCCATCCTCGACATCCCAGATGTCTAATCAAAACCCATCACGATTTCTCTACAGTACGCGTACTACTCGGGTCTCATCTCCGAGTCTATCTCCAAGATCTACGACGGGTCTCATCTCCGAGACTATATCATATCTCTCACTCCTGGGCATCTGCTCCTTCTCGGAGTCACTCATCCCACGCAGTGTATCGTGACACTCCAGGATCATCGACGTCTGGAGGAGACTACTCATATAAGAGGGTATATACATAAGTGTGAAAACATACTTTTCCTTCCAAACCATAGTTCAACCGTAACGACCCGTCCCGAATTCCAGGATTATATTAGTGACTAATCACGATTAGTGAGGTTAATCGGTGGTTAATTGGGTGAAATCGGACAAACGATGCAAAATGACCGTTTTGCCCCTAGGCGTGGGCAAAATGACCGTTTTGCCCCTAGGCGTGGGCAAAATGTTGACTTTTCTTTCTGGCGGTCAAATGAACTTTGACCGATGACCGTGATGTAGTTCGTGACGTCACGAGTTCATAGACAGGTGGCACGTTCAATTCTGTCGTTCGAGGAGGAAGTTATGACATTCGGAAGTTTAGGGGCATTTTGGTAATTTTGGTTAAAAAGGGGCAAATAGTTGACTTTTTGACCAGGAGGTCCAATGTCCAAGGGCCAAAGACCGTTACGTAGAACGGGATGATACAAATCCATAGACAGATGGCACGTCGAATTCGGACGTTCGTCGGCGAAGTTACGGTTCACGGAAGTTTCGATGCATTATTGCACGTTTTACGAGACGGATCACTTTTGGACTCTAGTGGGGCCTAGATATTTTATGGAGGCCCAATGGATGAGTGACACTTGTCACCCATCCACAGGCCATCCTTATATCTTCATGCATCGACCATTTTCCTCATTCAAACTCAAAAGCCGATCTCACCATTTTTCCTCTCCTCTGTGCAACCCAAACCATTTCCTTTCCCCTTTGATCATCTTGGTGAGGCCCTGAGACTAAGACAAGGATACTGGGATGATGCTGGCTGGCCTGGACGGCGCCGCCGTGGACGGTGGAACCATGAACCCGAGAAGGTACTCGGTTGCCCCGTTTTCATTTTTAAATTCGATTGTGACGTTAGGCTTAGTTTTTATTGATTGAAAAGGGTTTATTAGGTTGCTAGGGACTTAATATGGAGGTTTTAGTGGGGTTTAACGGCTGAGACGCCGTGGGGGCTGATTAGGAAAAATGAACCGTGAGAAGGAAAATCGATTCAATGGTTTTATAGGTTTTTGGATGTTGTAATTCCTATATTTAGATTCATAGGGATGCAAGGGAGATTATAGGATTGATTAGGAGTGGAATCAGACCAAAATGAGAAGGGGAAACCAATGAACCGGTCATGCCGGTTCAGACCGGTTCAGGTTGCAGTGGACTGGTTCGACGTGTTTGGGAAGATGATGAATAGTGCGGTGCGTGATCTCACGCGCAGCACCTTCATTGGGCGTGTGGGGGCACGTGTCCCACTATTTGGGGAAGTATTCAACATATGAAACACTCTATTCGATGTACCAAACATTTTGGGACTGGTTTCGTGTCAATCAGACATCGTTTGGATAGATTCCGGGGTGTACGAAGGTTTAGGATCGGTTTTAAAAATAGTTAGAAAATCGGGAAAATTATGGGACTTCAATGAGAGGTTAATAAGGCTATTAGTAACCCTCTAAATGAATTTGGACAAGTTTGGGAATCTAGGTGGCGACGATTGACCCGGGAGACGATTATGGCACGCGTATCGAGGCGCGGCTTCAGACGGTCTGTGAGTGGACCTTGATTTCTAAACTGTGATGCATGCATAAATGTTTTATATGGTTTATTATTATGATTATATGATTATGAATTGGATGGTTATGAATTATATGGTTTCACACTTTACGAGGCGATTTACGTGTTTGCATGTAAATCGAGGCTTTCTGGTTTTATACTGATTTTCCGTACTTATGGTTTTGGTATAATTTCATGAAATGGTTTTGGATTTGAAAAGGTAAACTTGGGTTTGAGACCCATTTGAATTACGAAATCGGGCACGAGGCCCAGTTGGTTTACGATTCGGACTAGAGGTCCAGTTTGTATTTGGATTCGGGCCTAGGGCCCAGTTATGTGTTATGATGGTGATTTCGGGTCAGGGACCCTAGAAATGGTTTTACGGGTCATGACGGTTTATGGGAACCTGCATGAACCCTTGAAAGGATTTTACGGGTCATGACGGTTTATAGGAACCGGCATGAACCTTTGAAAGGATTTATGATTCATGACGGCTAGTGAGGGCCGGGCATGAATTCTGGAAAGGCTTAAAGAATGATTTCAAAAGTTTTTCATATTCCATCCTTTATTTATGATTGTCTCCTTCAAGGAAAGTCGTTGGCCTGGGTGGACCCCGGAGTAGCCACGGAGCACTGACTGAGTGGAGTCGCCCCCCAAGTTGGGTTCCTTACTCTCAGGATGGGCATGGTTCGTTACCTCTAGGGCGGGTCATTGATCTATGGACATTGACCTGGGTGAACCCTGGAGAGACTTGGGTTTGAGACCCCGATTAGCACTTGCGTAGCTTTATTTTACCGTGACAGGTTCTTGGATATGAAATATAATGGATAAACATGATTTCAGTGGTTTGGGAAATTGTGTTTTATGATGATAAATGGATTTGGGCTGAGATCCCACATATGTTCACTATGTTATGATTTTCTGTAAATGGTTTTGGGCAGGAGCCCGTGTGACTTGTATTTACGGAACTTGGGGCTGAGACGCTAAATATGGTTGTTTAAACATATGTGATTGAATAAATGGTTTTACTATGCATGCATGCTTTTTAGCGAAGGGTATAAAGGTCTTTATGAAATATGTTTTTATAAACTATTTATTTTTGTCCACTCACAGTCTTTCTGTTTTTAATACCCTTCAGGTTGACACCGGATGTGGACTGTAGCAGAGACCAAGATATCACATACGTCCTCCGGATCCTGGCGTACTCTGATAGCCCGAGAGGGCAAAGGTTGGAAATTTCCCTTGTTTGACACTTCGTGTCAGACGGGATCAGGGTTGTTCCTCGTTAATCCCTGGGGGATTGAGGACGGGTCCTGACATCAACTGGGTCCCATGCCCGAATCATAATCCAAGATTCCTCGAGAATGATTCAAATCCAAATCTGATAGGCCTCGGCCCATATCCATATCTCAATAGGGTCTCAAACCCAAAATCTTATTTCATAAACCACAACTGGGACTCAAGCCCGATGCCACAAATCAACTAGGCTTTAAGCCCGATACCATCGATCAACTGGGCCTCAAGCCCGATACCATAAATCAACTGGGCCTCAAGCCCGATACCATCAATCAACTAGGCTCCAAGCCCGATATCATAGATCAACTGGGCCTCAAGCCCACTGGGCCTCAAGCCCACTGGGCCTCAAGCCCACTGGGCCTCAAGCCCAATACCATCAATCAAATCATTTGATATCATAAGCACTTATAAAACCTGGCCTAAGCCCAAGGTATCACACAAAACAGAAAATCTCGTAATACATGCAATAACACATTTTCCTCCGAAAAGGCCAAACAATCCATATTTAAATCGCATGCACTTATGGCATCTCAAATCATGTTCATAAATACATATAAAACATTTATGCATGCATCAATTCATAAAACAAAGTCCACTCACAAACCGTCCATGTTGCGCCTCGATATGCGCGCCATAAGTGATAGGTCCTCAAATAAGCATTATTTTATATTATTTTATACCCTTATACTTGACTTTTAATATTAAAATAATAAATAATTAGATAAAATATTTTATTTTGTGTTATTTCTGTTTAAATAAATAAATCTTGTAATTTGGAGCATTTTGGCGAAAGAATCGTCCCGATCGGATTTATAACGAAGAAATTATAGACGGAATTCGATTGAATTATATTTTTAATTTTGATTTTTGCAAAGCCCAAATTAATCCAGCCCATTTTGATTGTGCAGCCCAGCCCAGCAGGAAAAATAAAACCCCATTCTGCAGCCCAACAATTCGCTGGCCCGGCCCCCAGACGCCAGCCCAGCCCAGCACAGCACGCAATAGTCGATCCATTTCGGTCTGAGATTAGTTGTAGCCCAAAACTCTTTCGCACGCCCAGCCCGCTGCACCAGCCCAGCCCGTACCAAATGACCAACCCGCGCTGCAGCCCACGCGTGCGATCAAGTTCTGCACAGCCACTCGCCTGGTCCAATCTTACCTGCTCGGCCCATACAAGTCCATCAGGCGCGAAGCCCATCCGGAACTCCACGCTTCCACCCACTTCCTGACCCAACTGCACCCACCAAACCCGCCTGCACAGCACCTACTTCGCAGCCCACTTGCACGCCTGACCCGCGAGCCACCCACTTTCTGATCCAGCCTTCACACGCCCGTACACTACAGGCCCACCTACCCGGTGCAGTCCCTTCAGCCTGCAGCCCAGCAGCAATCCGGCCCGCCTGCAGCAAATACCCATTTTCTGCACCAGCAGCCCAACAGCCTCATTTTCTCCTATTTCTCATATTTTTCTTAGCCACAAATTAATTCCAAACCTTACCTAATTTCATCATTAAACATCATTGTTCATAATTAGTCATCATTTCATTTTCTTTTATTTATTTTATTGTAATTTTTAATTACTTTATTTTATTTGTTTTTAATAGCTTTTTCCTCCTATAAATAGGAGTTCATTTCACTTGTTTAGGGGGGACTTTGTATGGAGAAAGAACTCCAAAACACAAAATTGTATCCTTCCTTTAGAAATATCAAGCCTAGTATTTCCGTTGCAATTCTTGAGTTTAAGTTCGCATTCTCGTGTTTATTCATCCATCTTCATAAGGTTTCTTCTGCTATCAGAAAATCTTATGAATAACATGTCATTTTTATTCCATCCATTTTCGGAATCACAAGCTTTCTTGGATTCCGAAGGTGTAACTTGTTCTTTCCTTTGCTTAAACTCTCATTGTTGTTTCAGTTTTATTTTCTCTAGTTCAATATTTTTGTGGGTATTTTCTTTCTAACTTTTGTAGACAAGGATATTATTATAATGTGTTCTACTTTTCAAACTTCATTTACTTCATACATTTGAGTGCTTAAGCTTCAATTTTATACTAAGTGTTTATGACCGCGTTTCGGTGCACTTAGTATAAAATTGAAGAGATTTAAATGTATAATACACATTCAAATCATAAACATTGGGTTAATCAATTTATAAGTGTTTATGACCGCGTTTCGGTGCATTTATAATGTTTATAAAATGTATGCATGAGTGAGATGGTGAAAGTAGAATTTTGTGATGTATTCAAACTTTGCAAATGTTAGAGTGTTGGTAGATTTTGTGTTTAAAGAAAGTCCACTTGTATATATGTTAAAATAGGAATAGAATTAGTTCATTTATGTCTTTACTCATTTTGCATAATCAAAATCCCTAAAACCCCATCTTTATTCTTTTATTCGTTTAATTCATTTAATTTATTGATTCTCTTATTTATTAATTCGTTTATTCCTTTATTCGTTAATTCTTTAATTCTTTATTACTTGATTATTCAATTAATTAATTATGTGATTATTTAATTCTTTAATTCTTTAATTCTACAATTCATTAATTATTCATTTTTTTTTAACTAACATATTATTAATATTCCCTAATTTCCCCGGTTAAGAACGATCCCTACTTACCAATACTATAACTACACAAAAGGGTTTAAATTTGCATAATACTCAAATTACATGTTTAATTTAATGCGTAGTTTGGGCTTTATCAATAAGCAACTTTGGGCTAATCCAACTTCTTTGGGTCATCTGGACTTGTCCAAATCACACTGAAAGGTTACTACTAACCTACACAAGTCCATATCAAGAACCCCCAACATTCTCGGAAAAGTCAACATGTCCAGGACATGCTACCCGAGGCTAAAAACCTCGATTTGACCAACATAACAATCTCTGATCGACTCGAAACCACCACCATTGGATTCGCATCCTCGAAACCTTAAAAATGGTCCTGGTCCCACCTCAAAATAAATGCCTACGCGCCCCCACACGCGGGTCAAAGTGGCTGGTCAACGTTGACCAAAAAATCAACGATGACGTCATCATGAACAGTAAAAGTCAATGCTGACGTCAGCATGACATCATCTCTGACATCTAACACTGACACGTGGCATACGCTCACTGGTCCACGTGTCTGCCACGTGTCAGGTTAATTGGACACTAACAACTTATGTGTGGCAGCCTCCCATTGGCCACGTGGCCTGACATCTAACAGATGATGACATCATCATGCCACATCATCATCGTCTTCACTGAGCCGGTCAACTCGATTGCACTGTAGCGGGTCTCGCAGACCGGCGGATCTGACCCGGATTTTTCTTCCAACTCCGATCGCCGTTTTCGATGTCGTTGGTACCAATACGATCGTCCAAACATTCCTAGTCGATCTATGGCTTCAAAAACTAGAAAAACGGTGTCAAATTTACCTGGGAAATCGATGAATAGTCTGGCCTACTTCCGGTTTGCCTCCTCATCGTTCTCAGTCGCCAGAGTTCCTCCTTTTGGTCTCTGTGAGATCGTACGCCACCCAGGAACCCCATTTGATCATTAAAATTGGCCCAACAATCCCCTAAACCCAACTTCAAAAATTGACCCCCTTAACGATTTCGGGTTTCTACTTGGTAGTGGCTCCTCCGCCGTGCACCACTATCCCTCCGTCGTCTCACAGTCATCCTTCCATCACCGTCCTTCTCTCTCAGTCCCTCAGTCACCATAGTAGGGGATGGGATGGGGTGGTGTTTTGGGTTGCACGGGTTTGGGGGGGTTTTAGGTTTGAATGGAACAGAAGAGGATGAAGGGGGATGGGTGCATGTATGTGGGGTGATAGGTAATGGATGAGTGACAAGTGTCACTCATCCATTAGTCCTGTTAAAATATCTAGGGCCCACTCAAGACAAAAGTCCACCTATCTCGTAAAACGTACAATAGTGCATCGAAACTTCTGTGACCCGTATATTTCCCGTCGAATGTCTGATTTCGACGTGCCGTCTGTTTATGGACTCGTGTCGACTCAATCTACGTAATGGTCCTCGGTCCTCGTGCATAGGATCTCCTCGGTCAAAAGTCAACTTTTTATCCTCGTCTAGGGGTAAAATCGTAATTTCTCCCTGAATGTCCGATGATCCTCATCTAATCCCCGATTAGCCTTGATAATCCTCTATTAATTCTTCATTAATCCCGAAAATTTGGGACGGGTTGTTACAGATATTTCCTTATATGTCAACCAAATTGGGTTCACACTTACGGCGTTATCGCCCACTTCTAGCCCACTAACCCCGTCAAGTAGTATAAATTGCCATTTTGACTTCTTCTGACCATTAGCTCATTAAATAATTATGATAAATCATTATCGAACATAATTTTTAAGTCGGCTTAATGAAATCATAACATATATATAAATATGCATAACATCTAAGCAAAAAGAATGCCTATTCATACACACTCCTTACATAATCAAATCGTAGCTTCCTTTATAAATCTTCTATTCACCAAATGTATTGCTTTTATGATCATTGATAGCTAGATTAGCCTTAGGTTTACATTTCCACATTTCTTTTATTAAACTCTAACTTAAACATAGACATATTATACCAAAATTCAGAAATATACACAGTGGTGTCCACTTAACCCAAAACCTATACCATTAGACTCAGAATTCAAAAACAAATATTTTCTATGTTGGCCGGACGATGAAAAGTTGGTGGCCACGCCTATCACAAGCCTCCTTCAACCTCCAGTGGGTCAAACCCGTTTTCCTAGTTTCTGGTTGCCCGACCCGTGAACATGACCTGGCCAAAAAGTTCGTATTTCCCCACATTTTTATCCTTCCTTCCCTCTCTTTCTCCTTGGCTTTCCTCTCCTTTCTCTCCCATTTCTCCTTCTTTTCTTCCTTTTTCTCTTTTTTGTTACTCTCCACCGAGTTTTCACTTCCACACACGATCTCATATATATATATATATATATATATATATGTACATAGTAGATTGGTGGAAAGAGAAAACAAGAGAGGGAAAATCGAAGGTTCTAGACTACCCTAAAGTTCTCTTTGTAAAATTACCAAAATATTTGTTATGACATAATTACTAAAATGCCCATAGGCAATTTTGACTTGTATCAACCCTATTCAATCTTCGATTATGTCATACCGTCTGTCTATAAACTCAAAAGCCTGAAACTTTCATAACGGTCTTTGCGAAACATCTGAAAAGTGTCTAGGTCAAAAAGTAACTCATAACTTATATAAGGGAAAAATCAGCATTTACATTTCTAATTTTCCAAATTTATTTTTTTTGGAATTTCCGGTGTGTTACAGGTGATACTCTTTCAATTGGAAACGGACATGTAAAATATTTTTCCCATTAATAGTGATGAAGTTGGGTGACTCGAATCTATGAACTTCCAGTTCGTAGGATCTCAACATCATCAATCTTGAGATAAATCTTAGATTTTGTGTAACAACCTGTCCTAGAAATCGGGATTTGATTAGTGCTTAATGACGGATTAGTGACGATAATTGGTGATTAGTTGGGTGTGTTCGGACGGACGGTGCGAAATGATGGTTTTACCCTTGGAATGGGCAAAAAGGTTGAATTTTATTTCGGGCAATCAAATGGACTTTGACCGATGACTGTGACCTAGTTCGGGATGTCACGAGTTCATAGACAGGTGGCACGTTCGATTCCGACATCCAAGGAGGAAGTTATGACGTTTGGAAGTGTGAGGATATTTTGGGACTTTTTGTACGACAAGTTATTTTCATGTATTTCGAGGAACGTTAGGTAGGTCTCGATTCCCTGAGTACAATGACAGGTGGTACGCTGTCCTCGGGTTTCGAATGATTTAGATTTCGGTCTAAGTGTGCGAAGGGTAAAATGGTAATTTCGTGTAAAAGGGCATTTTGGTCTTTTCCAATGCATGGGGAATTTTTCCAGTGGATTAGTGACATGTGGCTGCCTAAGGATGGTGACCCACCAGATTTGGGACACTTTTCCCTCACTGGAACGTCATGGAAGCCTCCCCCACCATCTCAATTATTTTTAAAAATAGGGAGGATATTTATGCACGGTGTTTGGAATGAAAAACACAGAAAACAGGGACAGAGTGATCGTGCTAACTAATCCCATTGAACCTCTCAACCCTGGATGAGCGCTGGTGAGTGGAAAAGGTAAAGTGAGGGCTGCAGTGGTGATGCTACGATGGCTACCGTGGACGGTGGTCGGGAACCTTGGAGCAAAGGCTATCATGAGGAAAACAGAGGATATCGCGAGGCTGGGACACTCAACTTACCTGCAGGCATCATCATCTGTCAATTGTGATAGGAAGAGGGTTAGGAGGTCGAGTGAGTAGTGGTGGAGGCCGCTACATAGGATGACGGTGAAGGTAGGATCATTAACTGTACCTTTTCTGTTTTCAAATTGAATTTGGCAACTTGTGTTTTGGTGTTTGACGATTGAAATTGATATTTGGATGAGGTCCCTGGAGGTCTTAGAAGGAGTTTGGGCCTGAAACCACTGCTAGAAGTGGCCAGAGTCAAGAAAACACGATGGAGGAATTCTGGCTTTCTGTTCTTCGCATCAGGAGGTATACTTCTGGCCTTAATTTAGTTGTTTGATTAGGAGGATAGAAAGGAAACAGTGAGAGGAATCTAATGGTAACAATAGGATTGAATTTGGACTAAAATTAGATGGAAACTGTAAATGCCGGTTCAACCGAACCGACTGAGCCGCTGAACCGGTCGGACCGGGTTAGCCCAAGGAAGATGTTGGCACTATAGCTGGGCGCGTGGCTCCCACGCCCAGCCCCTTTTGGCGGCGTGTGAGGGCTCGTGGGGCCCCTTTTGGGGAAGGTTCCAAAATGACTTTTAAAGTATTCGATGTAACGAATATTTTGGGATTCGCTTGGAGTCGATCGGACATCGGTTAAAAATAGTTAAAAATTCGGGAAAATTACGGGGCTTTGGACAGGTTCAGGAAAGCCGGTGATAATGGATTGGCCGAGAACGGCGTAAGTGCACGCTTATCGAGTAGGCGATGTGAATGATCTGTGAGTGGACTTTGCTTTCTAACTCTTGATTTATGCATATATGTTTTTATATGTTTTCTATACGAGATTTCTATGTTTATGATTATGAACTTGATGATTTACGGTTTTGCACGTATTTCGATATATTTATGAAAGTGCATGTTTTACGAGATAAGGTTTTCTGCTATGGTTTGATGATGGTTTTGATAGTTTGATTTTGGGATTTGAAATATGATTTGATTTTAATGAATGATAATGGATTTTGAAAAAGTGATTTTGGGCTTGAAGCCCCGTTCATAAAAGTGATTTTGATAAACGTGATTTCAGGTTTTGAAACTGGATTTCGGAAAGGATGCCTTGGGATTTGGTTTTGAAACTGGAAAGTGAATTTCCGAATTTGGGTTTAGAATGATTATTCTGGATGACGGCTTACGGAATGATGGTTTCGAATTTGGATTTGGAAATGGATTATGGATATGATTCTGGATTTGGATTCGGAATGATGATTTCAGATTCAGCTTGGGATTCGAAATGGTGATTTCGAATTCGGATTTGGACATGGATTTGGAAATGGTTTTAAAATGGTTTTGGATTGGATTTGCTGGATCTGGTTATTAGGTTTAAAGACCCGGATATGATATATGACGGGGGAGGGCCTCGATTGGGTTTAAAGACACGGATTGAGTTTAAAGACTCAGGAGTTTAAAGACTCGGATATTGAGATTTCCCCCGTAGTCCTATTGAGTTTAAAGACTCGGGAGTTTAAAGCCTCGGATTATATTGAGGCCTGGATTGAGTTTAAAGACTCGGATTACTATTGAGTTTAAAGACTTGGATAGATCCAGCAGGTTCGATTGGTTGAAATGGATTTCAAATGTGTTTTGGATTTCGATGATAACTTGATGATTTTTAATAATGGTGGTTTTCACTAATGGTTTTCCGATGATTTGGGTTTATGACCTGGATGAGATGGCTTTTGATGGTTTTGGGCTGAGGCCCGGGAATTTGAGAAAAGGAATTTCATTCAATTTTCTTAAACGGTTTTGGATAACTTGATTATGGCACGGTTTTATGACATGGGTTTGATATGCATGAATTGGTTTTTTTTAAATGGAGGGTATACATGTCTTTTTATAAATTGTTTTCTACTTATCCCTTATTTTTTCCACTCACAGTCTTTTTATATTTTCGATACCCTCCAGGTTGTCGCGATGTAGGCTATTGGTAGAGAGAGACGGAGACATCACACACGCAATCCACAGTAGATTCTGCACACTCTGAGAATTTTGAAAAGTTTCAGACGGTTCGTTTCGGAATCTCTTGTCCCGCTTATGTGTTACATGGAGGTTGGGCGTCAGTTTAGCCTTCGTGACACGCGTAAGTTAGATGGGAGCATGACTTAGCCCTTAATCCCAGGGGATTGGTGGTGGGTCGTGTCAAATTGGTATCAGAGCAGGATTTGTGCGCTCTGCGCGAGGTTTGGCTTCCAGAGCAGGTGGATGGTTGACGTGTGTATTGTGATGCTGTTGTAGATGTGATGTCTCAACGCGGAACAGCCCGTCATCAACCTGGACACGCGAGTGTTAATAAGTACTTGTACGATAGTTAGTGGTTTCGTTAGTGGCGAGAGTACGAGCGAATGGGAGATGCGTTGCCCGATACACGATTGAGTGTGATACTTACCGGCTTTGGACCCGAAAGGATAGCGTGTTTGACGCTGGAGATGCTTGACAGTCGGTTGTGTGCTAAGGTGCTTCACCCGGATGGTGAGATACGATTATTGGTCGACGGGTTGGCATGCGAAACCGATAACAGCCTGTTGAGCTGATGGTACATATGGACCGAGGAGGTCGGTTGACGGTGGCCTGTTGGGCTGGGTGGCGATTGGATGACGATAGTCTAGAGTCGTGACCCTTTGGTCAGTTTTGTTGACGATTATGTAGACTTTCTATGAAATGATGTTCTTAGTCGGGTGTGACGACCCTAGTGTTGAGGGTGTTGTGAGCTAGTGGATGTCGTGGGCTTTTGAGAGACCTCCGAGTAAGTGCTTAGTTTGGGAAACCTGAGTTGGGGTTTGTGGTTAGTTGGTGGTTGTGGCTTGGGCTGACTTACGGCCGGATTGGCGATGGTGCTACTTGGACGCAACCGAGGTATTGGCTTGGTGGATGACTCTGGATGAGTCTAGTGCTATTGTGGCATTTGTTTGAGCATTGGTTTGCTCAGAGTTATGGATTACGAGGGATGTCAGTTCCCCCGACCCGAGCGTAGATTGAGGGTTTTGGCTTGGTAGGAGCAGAGGTTTGGGACTGGTGTGCTGTGAGCACTAGATCGGAAATGATGTGCCACGAGCTGGGATGCTTGTAAATGGTCGGATGAGCACATTGAGTTGAGGTTGTGGCCATTTGTGAGGTGCTGGTGTCTGGTAGGAACCACTGCCGAGCTGGGATTGTGATGACCATTGGTAGGTCATGGTCGGGATGAACGGTCAGGATGTCGTTAGTCTGATCTGAGTAGCCCAGCAGAATCGCGGTGGACCTCTGCTTCATGTTGAATTGGGCTAGGTTGGTCTGGTTGGGTTGACCATCTGTGAGGATTGTTTCGTGGACTCACCCTGAAGTGTTGGAGATGTTGAGTAGGTTAGATTGTGTTGGCACATGCCGAGGTTGGCATGTGGTGATGCCGAGGCTGGTACTCGGTGATTCCTCGAGACCAGGGATTAACGATTTCGAGGATCGTGAAAGAGGAGTCTGAGGGTATTGACTGTTGGTTGAGGATTCCAAGAGTTGGTGACTCGTACCTTAGTGGTGCTCAAAGTTGAACCTTGGAAAGATTGAGACGTGATGATTGAAATCCTTTTGGAAGTGCATAACCGGTGAGAACCGACAGGCGAGTTGGTGGGTGATTTGGTTTGGTTACGGACACGTGGTTGTGATCTGTAGGAGGTGTGGAATTTTCTAAGTCCCGTACTGAGAGGAGTTGACATTTAGACGGTTAGTCCGGTGGTGGTATACTGGTTAAGGATGAAGTCCCAGTCCCATGGCTAGAATCTCGGAATCAGGAGATGTTGACATTGAGACGATGAGATGATGTGTTCGGTTTCGAGTTGGTGATTATGTTGTGTAGTGGATACTCTAGAGTCGCCTTGGGAGAGTCATTGATGGGACGTCAGGAATTGTGACCCCCTTTGATCATGGACACGTGTGGATGTGTTCAGGAGTAGAAAGAGTACTTGGTGATGCCATATTTGGCCTGTGTGGCGAGTGTCTTGGGGTTGTGCTAAGTTGGATTAGGGTAGGATGAGTTGTGATGTCATAGTTGTGAACCATTGTAAGTTCCGTTGGAGCATGACGGAAGGAAGCTGAGAAGGAGTGACTATAACTGATCAATATGAGGTTATTGAAGAGAACCCACAATCTAGACGTGTGGTATTCTAGATTGATTTAATTCGATGTGATGGTTTGATGATAAGAGTTGTATGGACGAGAAGTGGGATCCACTTAGGAGTGAGTGGATCGAGATTGGGTCATTTGTGGCTCAGGTTTGAGTTGTTGTGGATCAGGAGGTTCGTATGTGAGACATAGGTTGGATATCTTGATCATTTTGGAGTTGTGCAAGATGTGTATGGTTTGTTATTGCATATGTATGGGTATTGGACTTAAGTTGGACTTCCCCGGAAGACTTGTAGTTCAGCCTAGTGGTAGGATTGGACCTGCGGACTGCAAAAGTGAAGCGTTATTGGCTTGTAGTCAGGTGGTAATCCGTATGGTTACGAGGATGTTTGTGTGCCCTGAAGATTACATTGTGAGGGTGACGGGTACACTATGATGTTGTTGGTTGGACTTTGGGTGTCGTAGAGCGTGGCGGATGCCGATGTGGTTGATTAGTGGACGTACCGTAGGTGTACGAGCTGTGTTTGAGGTATTCTAAAATATATTTGTTTTATTCAAAGTTCGTAGGGTTTTTGTTGCGTGTGTTGGTGCATGTACAGGGAATGTATGTATACTGGTTATTCAAATATTGGAACCAGTCTGATGCACTTGGGTGTGCATCATGATGTTCTAGTAGAAGTGTTGGTGATTGGCTTGGTGCCAAGGTATGTTGTTAGTTGTCTTGGTGAATCGGAACAGTTCCGATTTAATTGACGGGACAACATGTGGACTGGATCAGGGTGATCCCGAGTAATTGGTTGGTTATTGTGGGATTCAGTGTTAATATGAGTTGGATGCTTAGAGCCGTGGGTGGCTGATGGGACCCCGACATTGAGATACTTGATCACGGTTAAACCGGTCTGTGATAGGATCCATGGTGCTTCCACAGGATGACAGTGTTGGTGGTTAGGAGAACCACCGGTGAGATGATTTGTTGCGTAATGGGTGTGAGCGACTACATTGTGACTCCAGCGGGGTCGGCGCGAACAGCTGACGGAAGTAATACGGATCGTTGAATAGGTATTGTTGCATGGGAGTACCGAGGTCGGTAGATGTCGTCTTGTGACTTGGTGTATTTGAGCTTTGTGCCTATTGACGGCAAACTCGCAAAAGGTACTGAAGTGTTGGTACGAGATACGCTTGACTCGGAAAAGAATCAAGGATGCTGAGAATGGTAACAGTGGTGTTGTGGCGTACCTTCTGATCGTAGATCCGTGAGTGTCGGCTGGTTCGACATTGGAAACGTCACGGGTACGAGTTGGCATGTATTGCCTCGGTGAGAATGAGATGATCGTCAGATGGATAGATGGTCGGTTGAGTTGGTTCGCTTGGCCGAATTGGGATGACAGTTTGGGAACTGTCTGTGATGGACACCGGGTAGGAGACCCAGGTGTGAGATCAGTTGGATTTCCCCTAGTAAGTTGCAGACATATGAGATTCAGAATTTCGGGGACGAAATTCTTAAAGGGGGGAGATTGTAACGACCCATCCCGAAAACTGGGATTCGATTAGTGCTTAATGATGGATTAGAGAAGATAATCGGTGATTAGTTGGGTGTGTTCGGACGGACGGTACAAAATGACAGTTTTACCCTTGGAATGGGCAAAAAGGTTGACTTTTAGTTCGGGTGGTCAAATGGAATTTAACCGATGACTGTGACGTAGTTCGGGATGTCACGAGTTCATAGACAGGTGGCACGTCCGATTCCGACATCCAAGGAGGAAGTTATGACATTCGGAAGTGTGAGGGTATTTTGGTAATTTAGTTAAAAAGGGGCAAATGGTTGACTTTTTGTACGACAAGTTATTTTCACGTATTTCAAGGACCGTTAGGTAGGTCTCGATTCCCTGAGTACAACGACATGCGGTACGCTGTCCTCGGGTTTCGAATGATTCAGATTTCGGTCCAAGTGTGCGAAGGGCAAAATGGTAATTTGGCGTAAAAGGGCATTTTGGTCTTTTCCAGTGCATGGGGATTTGTGCCAGTGGATTAGTGACATGTGGCTGCCTAAGGATGGTTACCCACCAGATTTGGGACACTTGTCCCTTACTGGAAGTCATGGAAGCCTCCCCCACCGTCTCAATTATTTTTAAAAATAGGGAGGATATTTATGCACGGTGTTTGAAATGAAAAACACAGAAAACAGGGACAGAGTGATCGTGCTAACTAATCCCATTGAACCCCTCAACCCTGGATGAGCACTTGTGAGTGGAGAAGGAAAAGTGAGGGCTGCGGTGGTGCTGCTACGATGGCTGCCGTGGACGGTGGTCGGGAACCTTGGAGCAGAGGCTATTGTGAGGAAAACAGAGGATATCGTGAGGCTGGGACACTCAACTCACATGCAGGCATCATCATCTGTCAATTGTGATAGGATGAGGGTTAGGAGGTTGAGTAGGTAGTGGTGGAGGCCACGACAGAGTACGACGGTGAAGGTAGGATCATTAACCGCGCCTTTTTTGTTTTCAAATTGAATTTGGTAACTTGTGTTTTGGTGTTTGACGATTGAAATGGATATTTAGATGAGGTCCCTGGAGGTCTTAGGAGGAGTTTTGGCCTGAAACTATGGCTAGAAGCGGCCAGAGTCAAGAAAACACGATGGAGGAATTCTGGCTTTCTGTTCTTCGCATCAGGAGGTATACTTCTGGCCTTAATTTAGTTGTTTGATTAGGAGGCTAGATAGGAAACAGTGAGAGGAATCTAATGGTAACAATAGGATCAAATTTGGACTGAAATTAGATGGAAACAGTGAACGCTGGTTCAACCGAACCGGCTTAGCCGCTGAACCAGTCGGACCATGTTTGCCCAAGGAAGACGATGGAAATGTAGTTGGGCGCGTGGGGCCTCTTTTGGGGAAGGCACCAACCCAACTTTTAAAGTATTTGATGTAAGGAACATTTTGGGATTGGTTTCGAGTCGATCAGACATCGGTTAAAAATAGTTAAAAATTCGGGAAAATTACGGGGCTTTAGTAGAAGCTTTTTGAAATAGTTAGTGACCTTATTAGGGGATTTGGACAGGTTCGAGAAAGCCGGTGATAATGGATTGGCCGGAAACGGCGTAAGTGCACGCATATCGAGACGACGATGTGAATGGTCTGTGAGTGGACTTTGCTTTCTAACTCTTGATGCATGCATAAATCTTTTTATATGTTTTCTATACGTGATTTCTATGTTTATGATTATGAACTTGATGATTTACGGTTTTGCACGTATTTCGAGATATTTATGAAAGTGCACGTTTTACGAGATAAGGTTTTCTGCTATGGTTTGATGATGGTTTTGATAATTTGATTTTGGGATATGAAATATGATTTGATTTTAATGAATGATAATGGATTTTGGAAAAGTGATTTCGGGCTTGAAGCCCTGTTCATAAAAGTGATTTCGGACTTGAAGCCCTGTTCATAAAAGTGATTTCGATAAACGTGATTTCGAGTTTCGAAACTGGATTTCGGAAAGGATGCTTTTGGATTTGGTTTTGAAACTAGAAAGTGAATTTCCGAATTTGGATTCGGAATGATTATTCCGTATTTAGATTCGGAATGATTATTCCGGCTGCCGGCTTACTGAATGATGGTTTCGGATTCGTATTTGGAAATGGATTATGGATATGATTCTGGATTGGGATTCAGAATGATGATTTCAGATTCGGCTTGGGATTCGAAATGGTGATTTCGAATTCGGATTTGGACATGGATTTGGAAATGGTTTTAAAATGGTTCTGGATTGGATTTGCTGGATCTGGTTATTGGGTTTAAAGACCCAGATATGATACATGACGTGGGAGGGCCCGGATTGGGTTTAAAGACCCGGATTGAGTTTAAAGACTCGGGAGTCTAAAGACTCGAATTATATTGAGGCCTAGATTGAGTTTAAAGACTCGGATTACTATTTAGTTTAAAGACTCGGATAGATCCAGCAGGTTCGATTGGTTGAAATGGATTTCAAATGTGTTTTGGATTTCGATGATAACTTGATGATTTTTAATAATGATGGTTTTCACTAATGGTTTTCCGATGATTTAGGCTATGACCCGGATGAGATGGCTTTTGATGGTTTTGGGCTGAGGCCCGGGAATTTGAGAAAAGAAAATGAATTCGGTTTTCTTAAACGGTTTTGGATAACTTGATTATGGCATGGTTTTATGACATGGGTTTGATATGCATGCATTGATTTTTTTTAAATGGAGGGTATAAATTTCTTTTTATAAATTGTTTTCTACTTATGTCCACTCACGATCATTTTATGTTTTCGATACCCTCTAGGTTGTCGCGGCGCGGGCTGTTGGTAGAGAGAGACGGAGACATCACACACGCAATCCACAGTAGATTTTGCGCGCTCTGGGAAGTTCGGAAAGTTTCGGACGGTTTGTTTGGGAATCCCTTGTCCGGCTTACATGTTACATGGAGGTTGGACATCGGTTTAGCCTTCGTGACACGCGTAAGTTAGACAGGAGCATGACTTAGCCCTTAATCCCGGGGGATTGGGGGTGGATCGTGTCATTTTGTCACCTATTAGATGATTCGATTGATTACTTTTCAACTTATGAAAATCAACAAATTAGGTTTGAATTATTTATCTTTTAACTTTAAAAAAATCAACAACAAAAACGAACAATTTATATTCTAATTTTAAAAAACCAATAAAAACTAATCTTATTTGAATCGTTTATCTTTCAATTTCAAAAAAAAAACTCAAAGACATTTTATTTGATAAAACACAACAACATTTGAAATGTTAATCCAAGTGCCAATAATTTGGAGTTTGTTCATCGTGAGAGAATGACATTGATTAGGAAAAAATTTAATTAATAATCATATAATATAATAGTGACAGGATGAGAGGGGGGAAGTTAAAGAGGGAATACCGTTTTATCCTCATCTATCTTTTTAGATACCAAAGTTTCTTAAAATCTTTCTTTCTTCTTCATAAATATAATTTAAAACCCAAAAAAAAAGCGCAATATCTTCGTACTTTTTTCCTTTTATTTATTCTTTCAATATATATATATATATATATATATATATTATGAATGGAGGTCCAATGGAGGTCCAAATTAGATAATGATGAATCTTATCCTTACCTTTATAACACGTGTTGCCTTTCTTTCTTTCCTTGGTTTCCAAGTTCATTAGACCTCTAATGATGGGACCCCTCTCAGAATCACTTTAATAATCGTGCAAGATCTTGCTACCCTTTAACAACCAAATTTAAGTTACAGATTTACCCTTAGACCTTGACAACATAACATGAGAACTTGTCACATAAGAGATGTATACTGACCATCCCGAAATCATCGTCTCGTTATATGGACCAAACATATTTCTTCCTCTTGAAGTCGCCGTTCATATCAACCCACTAACCCCCGACACATAGTGTGCTCGATACCTTGGCTCTTATCGAGCCCTAACCCAATCTCTCTATAACGACCCAGAATGAAAAATGACCATTTTGCCCATATAAGGTCAATGGTTGACCTTTTAATCTTGATATTTTTTGGATGATCCATAAAGACCATTATGAATGTCTCGATCTCCTGAGTATGTCGACATGCAGTAGGCTTAAAATGAAGTTAAGATGAGTTCGTTATGGGCTTATAAAGTGCAAGGGCATTTGGTAATTATTTCATGAAGGATATTTTAGTAATTTTGCATGAAGGAGCTAGAGTATTCTAGATTTGTGTCTATTCTTCCCTCCAATTTTCTTTAATCGACTTAACCCATTATAAATAAGCGGGGGTGTGTGTGTTCAAGGTGGGGCCTCGGTGGGTGGTGGCCAAAAGTGATGAAAATAAGAAAAGTCATGGAAGGCCACCAAGAAGAAAACCAAAGGGAAAGTGTGAGATCCAGGAGGAGGAAAAGAAGGAGAAAGAAAGAAAAAGGGAGAAGAGAAGGAGAAAACCACGATGATATGAGAAAGGAAAGGATACACGGTGAGGATGTTTAAGGGAACCCGTGAGCTCCATTTTGGGTTTCCTAGTTCTAGGCCATGAAGCATAAAAATGGGTATGATAACAACTCTCTGAAAGCCCTATGGTCATCCCCCAAGTGTCAGGGCCCACCCCTAATCCCCCAGGATTAGGGACTGAACCCTGCTCCTGTCTGACAACCCAAAAACGAAAGACCGAAACAACCTCACGAAAACCACAAATTACATTGTCAGACGCAGGAGAATTTACAACACCCCAGAGTCAGCAGTTATACAGAGCATAGTACCAAACTAAGAAAATACAAACCTATACGCAGAGTACACGCACAACAAAAATTTTAAACCCCTCCAGAAAGACTCTCGAGTACTCTATGCCTCTGACGCTGCATCAACGTCAACCCACATGCTAGCTCCACGACCTGGAGGGAAATTAAAAACCAGTAAGTGTGAGTGGGCCATAAAAAATAAAAGTTACAAAAACCATTTTATAACAAACCAGGGTTTGGCCCTCCGTTTTGAAAACATGCATGCACAACCCATTTATTTAAACACAGCTATAAACCACATAGTAATCAACATAAAAACATTCATAATTCACAAAATAGGCATCATGAAAATAGTACGATAAAACATAATCCAAGTCATCATTATCCGATCAAACCTGCTGGACCTATCCGAGTCTTTAAGCTCCATCCGAGTCTTTAAACCCAATCTGGGTCTGTCCCACGTCAATCACAATATCCGAGTCTTTAAACCCAATAACCAGATCCAGAAAATCCAATCCAAAACCATTTGAAAACCATTTCGAAATCCATATCCAAACCCGAATCCGAAATCACTGGTTTGAAGCCCTTCCGGCATCCAAAACCGTCGTTCCGAACCCAAATCCGGAATTCCACTTTCAACTTTTAAACCAAATTCCGCTTCCCGAAATCCGATTCTAAAACCGAAAACCTTGATCATAAAAATCATGTTCCAAAATCCCTTATAATCATTGAAAACCATTTATCATTTGAAATTCCAAAACCATGGCATCAAAATCAGAAATCAAGCATTTCTCGTAAAACGCGCCAAATACGTAATTTCTCAAAAAACGTGCAATTATATAAAACTGTTATAACATATTCAAAAAATCATGAAATCACATATAAAACCGTAAAACAAGTAATTAAAAGCAGTTATCCATGCTCAGTTATAGAGAAGGGGTCCACTCACAGTGCCCGGGTACATCACTCGCGTCCCGTACGCCCTGCATGTTCCTCGACCTCCTCGGGGATTCCCGATCCGGTCAACAGTCACCAAACTACGTCGCTAACACGTTAACGAAGGTTCTCCTAATTTTCCCCAAAATTCCCAGGATTCTAAACGTAACGAACCAAGACCCTAAACCTTCAATCCCACAGAACTAACTCGAATCGACATCTGATTAACCCGAAATCTATCCCAAAAGATTCGTTACAACATCTAGACCAAAAACCTAGTTGGAAGGTTCGCCATAATCCTCCCCACGCGCCCCCACGCGCCGTCCAAACTGGCTACGCGTGGGCCTCACACGCCTGCACACAGAAACACTGTTCATCGTCTTCCTCAGCCGTTCGACTGGTCTGAACCGGCGTTCCCGGTTTTCCACCTTCCTGCAACCGTTTTCCTCCCTTTTTACACCAGTAGCTTCGTCCTACCTTAAGCAACTCAATCCAACCTTAAAAACTCGACATCATGGCCTAAAACACACCTCCCTAACTCGAACCCAAAACCAACCAAAAACTCTGTTTCTCAATCCGGCCAGCCGTGCATCCCCTTTTCACGGTTGCACCACCAACAACTTCCTAGGGACCTAATGAACCTCTTAGAACCTATAGAACACGTCGACTCATCCCCAAAATTCACGACTTTCAGTTTGAACTAACATGGCAAAACAGAGCATACTGAGGGAACTAAGAAATTACATGTGCTCAGGATGCCGCTGTGAGCTCCGCCGTGCCCTAACCTGTCAAGCACGTCTCCTCCGTCCTCTGAGCACCACCACCATCCACGTTTGGTTGAAACACGACAACACCACCACCAAACTCCCTCTCTGTTTCTCTGGTCTGCTATTCACCTCCCACACACAATCACGCCCAACTCCTCACAAACATGATCACACACTCTTCTAACTCTCCTTCCAACACCACAGAACCTCACAACACTCACTCAGTTGGATCGATTCCTCCTCACTGTCTCCAGTCTCTATTTTCCTCTTCGAACAAACACGATGCACACACAGCCCATATTTAATTTTGCCCGTGCACCCTAGAAGCCACTACACACACTCCACGTGTCACAGTCCCATGGCCCAACTCAAAATATCCCAATCAGCCATGTACACTTGTCCCAATCTGCTTTGCACAAATCCCAAAGCACCAAAAGACCAAAATGCCCCTGTGAACTAAAATTACCATTTTGCCCCTCACCGTTCTAGACCCGTATCTCGCTCGTCCGACGTCCTATGAAGGCATGCCGCCTGTCGTTGAACTCGGGACGACGATACCTCTCTAACGGTCCTAGGTCTACGTACAAAAACCCTGTCGTATGAAAAGTCAAATTTTCCCCCTTCGTTTAACCAAATTACGGTAATGCCCTCAACCTTCCGAACATCATAACTTCCTCCTCAGATGTCGGAATCGTGTGTGCCACCTGTTTACGGACTCGTGACGCCCCGAATTACGTCACGGTCATCGGTCAATGCCCAATTGACCTCCCGAACTAAAAGTATACTTTTTGCCCAAACTAGGGGCAAAATCGTCATTCTACGCTAACGGGTCAAAAGTAACCAACTAAACATCGATTAGACTCACTAATCCGTTACTAATCACTTTACTAATCCCGACTCTCGGGACGGGTCGTTACACCAAGCTAAGGAACTAATGGTATGGACGTATGGAGTGTAGTGGAGCAGTCTTGAAAACAATGACAGAAAAATTGGGAATCGTAGACAGCGCTTCGAGGTAAGTTTCTTTAGTTCTGTGAGTAGAGAACTTCTCTAAAGTAGGATTCAAGTATGTTAGATGAAGAAAGGGAGAAAAAATGATGAAAAACAATGAGTTTAGAATCGAGTCGGGTCGCCCCAGATTGGGTCTGCATGTAGACTCACGGGTCGACCCGTCTGGAAGTAGGGGATGACTCATGCGCAGGTGCATGAGGCCCACACTCACAGGACCATAGTGGCATGTGGCGGCATGTGTGGCGGCCTTTCACCATCTAGTCAAGACGAAACGTGTTTGTTTTTTAATTTTGAATCTAAGGGTACAAATTTTGAGATAATTGGATATTGTTCGAGTATATTTCTAAAATTTTGATATTTTATGCATATATTTGAAATTGGAAATTATTATAGGAAAAATTAGGAAAGTAGACTATAATGATATTTGGTTATTAGTGGAATTTCATGATAAATTATAATGAACTTATGACGATGAATTATGGTGAGTTGAAATATATGAAAAAGGGTGAACAAGTAAATGATATGGCTAAAGGATTTGATTTATGTAATTATATTATTGAGTAGGAATACGATGTTAAGGACTTCACTATGGTTATACTTGGAAATTAATAAATTGTTGATGATTATGAGAAATAATGAATTTATAAAGAAATAGGAATAAGCATTAATTATGAGTATTATTTATGTGAATATTTTGTTGTATATTATGGTTTTAATTACTTATGAAAAAGGATTTGGTCATAACTAAATAATAATAAATTCCTCTCTTAATGGGGTTGGTGAGTTGGAAGTAGGTGGTACCCCGCAAGGGAGGGATTTTTTTTCGCTTAATGTCTTTAGGTGAAAATACGGTAAAAATCGAGAAATTCCTTGTCTGACAATAGTTGGCAGACTAGAGTAGGACCAACCCGGTTTTCAAGGAATTCAGGGACAGGTCCTATCTGACACGACCTTTCCCAATCCCCTTGGGATTATTGCGGAATGTGCCATGTTCCCGTATGACATGAAATATCACACAAGGGATAACTTGACAGGACCCGTCCCAAATCCCCAGTAATTAACGTGGGACGTGCCCGCTCCCGTCTGACACAAAGTGTCAGACCAAGGATAATTCTGTCTTTTGCCCAACCGGAACTATCAGTGAGCGATAGGATCCGATGGAGGAATGTGATGTCTCATCTCTACTACAGCCCGCATCCGCTATCAATCTGATGGCCATTCAAAACACGAAAGTTGTGAGTGGACAAAAATAAATAATTTTTATAAAACATTTCATTAAAAGACCTTTATGCTCTTCATTTAAAAAGTATGCATGCATTCGAAAACCATTTCTCAAATCGTTCATTAGAACACGGGGCCTTGGCCCAAAATCTAAATCAAGTGGGAACTCGTCCCAAATCCAATACACGTGGGTCTCAGCCCAAAATCATCTCTGTGAAATCTCATACACACATATATATATATATATACATATATAACCCATCCTAGACATCCTCTGATGTCAACTCGGGGCACATAGCCCCTAGGGAACTCATCCCATATATATGTCACGATTTCTCGATATATAAGTATGCATACTACTCGGGGTCTCACTCCGAGTCTACCCCCAAGAATTCTCCATCTGGGAAGCTCTGTCTTCAGATCTAGTCCGAGCATCTCTCTGGAATCTGGTCCGGGTCCACATCATAACTCCCACTCCTAAAATGGGCTCCCTATAGGGAACACGCATTCCGGGTAGTGGATCATGACTCTCCAGGTCGACGTCTGTTGGAGACCAAACAAATCATACAGGTAGGTATATACATACTCGTATAGAAAAACCACACTCGGGACTCACGCCCGATAACACACGTGAACTTGGCCTCTAGCCTAAACTTATGACTCAACAGGGCCTCTAGCCCAATTTCACAATTAACTAGGACTTAAGCCCGAACTCGTAAATCAACGGGGCATCGAGCTCGATACCTCAGGGTCAGTCACGATTTCGATCATAGTGATGCATGCAACCCCCAGCCTAGGACCGCTCTCAATCTTGGTATGTCGCTGTGAACGTATCACTACCGCGACCACCTCTAGATCAGGGTGCACACGTCACCGATCGCCCTCCAATACCGTCAGCACTCCGAAGTCGAGCCTCTAATGGCTGCTTGACAACGGGACGTGCATCCTGACCTCTCCGGAAGGAACACATCCCCAGTCCGGAGGCGAGCGTCATGTCGTCCGTCGCCGTGCACATAGCACCCGTCGCGACCACGACTCAGACCCGTAGGTCATCAATAGGTCCACATGCCCGAGAAAAAATCAAATCCAAATGGGTCTCATGCCTGAATCAAACCAAGACCAAATGGGTCATTTTACTTTTCAAAACTATTTCATCGAAAACCGAACCATAAACGAGCATAAGCACGTATAAGGTCGAAAACCTCGAAATATGTGCCAATACGTAAATACACACACAAATGCACTCAAGGAATCACAAAACATGTATTAAAATACTTATAAAACATATATGCATGCATCGATTCATAAAAGAAAGTCCACTCACAGACCGTCCAAGCTGCCGCCTCGATATGCGCGTCGTACGCCTTCCCGGACCAATCTCCGTCTCCGAGATTCCCAAACCTATCCAAATCACTTTAGATGGTTACTAAAGCCTCCTAATTTTTCGGGATTTTTAACTATTTTTAAACGCGATCCTAAACCTTCGGACAGCCCAAACTATATCGAAACGATGTCCGATCGACTCGAAACCAGTCCCAAAATGTTCGTTACATCGAATAGATGAAATTACATGTTGGAACCTTCCCCAAATTCTCCCCCACGCGCTTGCACACACCGCCTGAAGTGGCTGCGCGTGGGAGCCACGCACCAGCCACAATGCTGTCTTCAACCTCTAGCCGACCGGTCCGACCGGTCCGACCGGCCGGTCAAATTTTCTCTGCAACTTCGGCCCATCTAGACCGGCGTGACCGGTCCAGACCCCTAAACCGTTCAATTTTCGTCCTTTCTCTTCCAATCCAATCCTAAACTTCCTATTTTGATCCTAGAAACCTATTTGTGAAATCAAAATAACCAAAAACCTACAAAATCACCCCGGTTCGATTTTCTTCCTCATAGTTCAAATTCCCAGTTTCCTCCCTGGGTTCCTCGGTCGTGAACCACCACTCAAAACCGTCCTAAAACCTTCCTAACATCCTAATAACCCCATTCTAATCGACTAAAACCATCCCTAACGTCAAGAATAGAAAATTAAAGGAAAAAGGGCAAAATCGATTACCTTGCTCGAGTGGCTCCGCCGTCCACGGTGGTGCCGTCCTGGCCAGCCACCACCATCATCCTGCTCTCATCTCCTTCTCTGGGTCTCAAACATGATTGGATGGTGGGAGGGTTTGGATTGGGTTGAAGGTTTAATCGGGTTTGGTTGGGAAAACAGAACACTAAGTTATAAGGCAAGTATACACAAATAAGTAGCTAGTGAAAGTTAATTAAAACAAGATAGTTGTTACAAAAGTTAGGGTTAGTATTAGAAATATAAGTTAAGGAAATCACAATTAGCAAGAAAATGTGAGGTACAAACAAGTATGACTGCATAAATTTAAACCGGAATTACATATACACAAGAAGAGATAATAAGAGTATAAGAGTAGAGATTTGCATAAAGTATCACATAAATGGAAACCAAAATTAACAAAAAGTCACGTTAATGGAAAGAAAGTGCACAAGTTCCAAATGCAAACTAATAATGCAATAAGTAGAGTTTTAGAGTGTCATGAATAACTTTCCCCTTCCGCTTCTCATAGTACTTTCCCGGGTGTACGTCATGTGCGTACTGATAACCACCATTCCACCATTCAATATTAATCATGGCCAGTTGAGATAGATGTAACGCGAGAAGTAAGAATAATTTCGAGAGCACCCCGAGGCTAGCTTGGCATATACTCCATTGGTGTTCCCTTTCTTAATCCAAAACTTGTCGTCAGTCATAACTCTCCTAGACACCATGATCAATCCGAATGACGATTTAGTGAATTACCAAACCCAAGTGTTTACGAACTCCGCCCCAACCTCATGTCCATAGATTCGAGTCTATGGTGTGTGGTGATGAAATCCACACATCATGAAGGGTTAAGGAGAAAGTAAATAAGAGGGGCACTACTTATTCCCGAAATTAATATTTTGAAGAAAAAGGGGCTCTGAGATTCATGCAACTCTAAAACATTTAATAGAACACAATATTTACACTTTAGGAAAGTCAAAGATAAATAAAGTTTCTTACTTTCTTTTGTTCTTTGAGTTTTTTTTTAAAAAAAAATTTAATTCCGAATTTTTTTTAATTTAAATTTAAAGTTTATCAAGACATAACCAAACAAATAATTAAATAAGAAAAAATAAGTGTAAACATAAAGTTAATGGAATAAAGAAAAAAAATTAATGGAATAAAGTTAATGGAAAAAAAAAGTTAATGGAATAAATGTAAAGTGTGAACATAAAGTTAATGGAATAAAGTTAAACAAGTATAATGGAATAAAGTGTAAAAATAAAAGTTTAACACATTTATAATAGGTAAACATTATTCACAAGTATGAACATTTTATATATAAACAATTGAATGCATACTAACACATTAAGAATGATTTTTAATTTCCCCGGCGACGGCGCCAAAAATTGACAATGCCCAAATTACGCATCAAATTAAACACGTAATTCGAGTATTATGCAATTTAAATCTTTTTTGTGTAGATGTAGTATCGGTAAATAGGGATTGTTCTTTAACCGGAGAAATTAGGGAATATTAATAATATGTTAGTGGGAAAGAATAATGAATGAAAGAATAATGAATAAATTAATGAATTAAATAATTAAATAATTAAATAATTAAATAATCAAAGAATTAATAAATTAAAGAATAAAGGAATAAGAGAATAAAGAATTAATGAATTAATGAATTAATCAATAAAAGAATAAAAGAATAAAGAATTAAATGAGGAGTTTTGAGGGAATGTAATCATACATATACAAGTAAAAACATATATAAACTAATCCTACTTCTACTCTAACTTATGTACAAGTGGAGTTCCCTTAAACACAAACTTCACCAACACACTAACAATTGCATAAATTCGAATCAATCACAAAATCATACCTTCACAAACTCATATTTCTTCATACATTTTTCATATTATAAATGCACCGAACAACGGATTTTTACTTATAATACGATTACCTTAAGTTTGTGATTTAATGCGTCGAACAGCGGTTATACATTAAATCTCTTCAACTCTACTCTAAATGCCCCGAACAGCGGATCAACATTTAGTTTCGAAATGAAGGTTAAGCTTTAAAATGTAAGAAGTAAATTATTTTTAGAAAGTAAAACACATGGAGATTGTATTCAATTTTTACAAAAGATAGGAAGGAAAAACCAATACATATATTGCATTATAAATAGAACCAATAACAAATAAAAGAGTTTAAGAGGATGGAGAGCAAATGTTACACTTTTCAGAATGGATGAGAACAATGGATTGTTTTTCACAAGAAACACCGAACAACGGCTAGAACCTTATGAAGATGGAAAAGATTAAACAAGGAAATTCGGACTTGAACTCTCAAAATTTGTATTGGAAATATTTTCCCAAAGTTTCTCCTAAGAAAGGCTCAATTGTGTGCCTCTAGGAAGTGTTTCAACAAGTGAAATGAACCCCTATTTATAGGGGGAAAATCAAATTAAACTCTAAAAAATAAATAAAAATTACAATAAAAATATTCCAAAGTGAAATGATGAGATTGGGTGGTTTTTGGTGAAAAGATTTTTTTAAAAAAAAACAAAAGAAATGTTGAATAATGCTGCTGGTGTGGCTTTGGCAATGACCTGCTGGAAAAAGATAAAAGATTCGGCCG
Source organism: Prinsepia uniflora (assembly GCA_032719365.1). Lineage (NCBI taxonomy): Eukaryota > Viridiplantae > Streptophyta > Magnoliopsida > Rosales > Rosaceae > Prinsepia > Prinsepia uniflora. The sequence goes on from CM064862.1 coordinate 56,246,663, forward strand.
GCATGCGCTGGAAAGGGGAAATGTGGCCCGTAGACGTGCTCTGAGCTGCAAAAGGTGTCGTCGGTAGACACGCGGCGAACCAACAAGCTTTCTTCAGTAGGCGCGCGCCGCACGGGTGCATGGGCAAGGCTGAGAGCATTCATGCTTTGGGCTAGGCTTGCGTGGGGTTGGCGGGCTGGAATTTGGGCCGCGTGTGGCTACAGAAGACGGACTGGGCTCCTGGGCTGCTTGGCTGGGCTTCTCTAAATGGGTTTTTATTTTTATTTTTTAAAATTACTAATGAATTAATATAATTCCACAAAATTTTGTCCATAATTTCTTCGTTATAATTCCGATCGAGACGATTCTTTCGACAAAATGCTCCAAATTCCAAGCTTTATTTATTTCTACAAAATTATCACAAAATATATTATTTTCTTCATTTATTTATTATTTTAATATTAAAAGTCAAGTATAAAGGGTATAAAATAATATAAAATAATATTTATTTAACGACCTATCAACGTCGAGTTAGGCCATGTATCTTGTGTGATTTAAATTTGGATATTGGTTAGTCTCAAATGTTAAGCTGGACTCTGTATCCCGAGACTAATATTGTGGTGATAACTCAAACATCGAGCTGGACACTTTATTCTGAGTCGGTTTCCACTTGGATATCGAGTTGGGCTCTGTATCCCAAGTGGTCTACCTATCGGTACTATAGACAAAACCCCGGGGAATATTAACATTGTCTGGATGATATGTTGGTATTGTTCTTTGTGATGGCCTACGCGTAACGCCATTATGTATTATGATTTAAAATTGAGTTATGGGTTGGTTAAGGCTGGTGATGAGACAAGTAAGCCCAGGATTGATAGAAAATTGAGCCCTATGGTCGAATGAATAACTGAGGCATTAAAATGATTAGAAGATCTTGTATTAGATCCGACGCGTATAGCAGTGACTTGTGTGAATTGAAACTTGATTGACTGTTGTTCATGGTTCATTGTATGCTTACATGTTTAGAAAACTATCAAGGTCTTGGTTATGTTTTAGCTCGATATTAAGTACAGTAAAGATATTATACGAAATTTGTGTGGTTTATGGACATGGTTGTTTTGTGATACCTTGTGTGATGTGCAAGATATTTGAGATATTAATTGGTTGAGCTTGGTTACGATCTGGTGGAATACGAGTTATGTTTGGTATAATCTTGCTTATATGAATTAAAGAAGAGTATACGGGATCCCAAAATTGTTTATGGAGAAGCAATTCAGTGGAAAAAGGAAACCAAAGGGTTAATTAGTTTTGAATAACTTAGTTGTCCAATTTGAGTATGAAAATGAGATTGGATTTGTTCTAAAATTTCAAGGATGAATTTTTTTTAAAGGGGTAGGTTGTAATGACACGGAAATTCGAGAGAATGAAAAATGATCATTTTGATCCTGTAAGGTCAACGGTTGACCTTTTAATCTGCATAAATTTGGGACATTCGATAAAGACTGTTATGAAAGTCTCGATCTCCTGAGTACATCAATAGATGGTAGACCGAAAATGGAGTTTGGATGAGTTCATTATGGGCTTAAAAAGTGCAAGAACATTTTAGTAATTATGTCTTGAAGGATATTTTAGTAATTTTGCATGGTGGACCTAGGGTATTCTAGATTTGTCTCCATTCTTCCCTCCCATTTTCTTTCACCGACTTAACCCATTATAAATAAATAGGTGTGTGTGTGTGCAAGGTGGTGCCTCGGTAGGTGGTGGCCGAAAGTGATGAAAATAAAAAAAAAGCCATGGAAGACAACCAAGAAGGAAACCAGAGGGAAAGAGAGAGATCCAGGAGGAGGAAAGAAGGAGAAAGAAATAAATGGAGAGAACAGAAGGAGAAACCATGATGAGATGAGAATGAAAGGATACACAGTGAGGATGTTTAAGAGAACCCGTGAGCTTTAACTCGGGTTTCCTAGTTATAAGATAGGGAGAATAAAAATGGGCATGTTGACAGCTCTCTGAAGGTCCTATGGTCATCCCAAGCTAAGGAACAGATGGCATGGACGTATGGTGTGCGGTAGAGTAGTCCTAGAAACAACGACAGAAAAATTAGGAATTGTAGAGCAGTCCTACTTGTTTTATTTATGTTGAGATAAATTTCATCACGTTTACTCATTGTCTTACTTGTCAAGGTATTCTGTTATGATGTATTAACTTTTGAATTCCATATGATATAAAGCTTCTTAGTGTAAATTATTGATGTCATACTTATGTTGATACAATTTGAGACGTATGGTTAAGGGCTTAGTAGTGTTTGTTTTTAAGAAAAAAGAAAAGAAAAGAAATTTTTTTTTTTTTGGAGTATCAAGCCTTAGTTTGTTTTGGTATTTGATCGGGACTAGTAAAGTTTAAGTGTGGGAGAATTTGATAAGCACTTAATTAATCATCTTGTTATATCAATTTCTTTTCTGTTATACTTTGTTGAAACCCTACTTATATTCATTATATCTCATTTTATTCTTCTCATATATTAATTTCTATAATTAATAATTAAGTTTTATTATTAATAAATCAGTCGCTAATTTACAGGCCCAAATTTCCAATGAAGCCTATTCCATTTGCACGTGCGTGAGCAGCCCAGCGCGATATTGCACCGCATCACCCCACATGAGCCCATTCTGCGTCTCATGCATCAGCGACCCAACTTGCGCCTTCCCTTGCAGCTGGCCCATTTCCAGCCAAATCCACCAGCCCTATCTTTCCAATTAATTACTCCCAGCATTACTTCAACGTGCCTCATCAGCCCATGCCCATCTTCCCCAATTCCAGCAGCTTCATGTTTCCACGCAAGTAAAGGAGAAGACTTTTTCCTTTTCGAATAGGATTTGTTTCCTCCTTTTTAATTACGATTTTTATTACATTTTTCATTATGATTTATATTCCTTCTTATTTAGGATTGAGCTAGGGTTATCTCCTATGCCTATAAATAGTTAGCTTTGATTATTTTTCAAAGAGGTCGCTCATTATTTACACCAAAACTCTGCTTAAACCAATTTTCTCTTTTCAATAAATTCGAGATTTCTTGTGCAAAATTAAATTACACCATCCTCCACAATTCACCATCCTCCATTGACATATACGGCGTAATCCTGAGTGTCTCACTGAGAGTGTCGAACCACCTAACATTTATAAGGTGTATTCCCGATGATTCAAAGTGCAACTCAACCTCTTAACCCCGTAGTTTTCTCTTTGTACTTGAATATCGTGTTTATTGGATTGATCATTAATTTTATTATGGTTATATGTTTTGTATTGATTTCAATAATCTTTCATGCTATGTTTATGTTTAATGCTTGATTAGATATAAGGCATATTCCCGAGTCTAGATCATTGAAAGTGTATAAGGAGTATTCCCGAACACGTACTTAAGATAATATGCATGTATTTCATTAAACGTAGGTTTTGGGATTTCATTGATTATGGAAATTAGTATGATTTATGAATGAGTTAGGTCAAAGATGAGTTGATCATGTAAATATTAGATTAGGTTAGTTTAGATTAGTTTAATTACTTAGGAATTTTAAATCAATCTCTTTACCCCCACAATTAACTAATCAAACGATAATCATGCATAGGTACCCTCAATTCCGGGTTAAGAACAATCTCTATTTACCAATGCTACATCTACCAAAAAAAAAAGTTTTAAATTTCTTACGTTTCCTTAAGTGTTGAGTCTAACTTTGTGTTTACTTTAATGCTTAATTTTTGTGTATCATTGGAAACCAAAAACCCAAACTAGGGAGGTCACGGTTCGAACTTTCTTCTCACCACACCATGTCTCCCTTCGTGTTTCCCTTCTAGTTCTTCCTCCTTCATATCTCCCTGTTATTCATCCTCCTTTCCAGACGGGGCATTTCCCTGCTTCTCCCTCTAACTCTCTAGTTTCCTCACGGGTGAACGGTTTGGGGTGGTTTCTCCTCTTTTCGGCTTCCCCTCACCAAAAGCCCCAAAGCACAACTTCAGCCTTATTTAAAAACATGCAAAGTCGATGGAAAGGAAAAGAATAGAAAAATAGAGAGAATTGGAGAATCTTCTAGAGTACTCTAGGCCCTTGAAAAATGACCAAAATGCCCTTCGTGGTAAAATTATCATGTTGCCCTTCACTATTTTGACCCATAACCCTCTCATCCAACCTCCGATTCAAGTGTGCTACATGTTCATGAACTCAGGATCTCGAGACCTACGTAATGGTCTTTTCGAAATTCCCGAAGGATGTTCTGATTAAAAAGTCAACATTTGACTTTTTTCAAGGGAAAAATTGTCTTTTTACTCAAATTTTCCCAAATTTACGTTTTTCGACATTTGGGCCGTTACAACCTACCCTCCCTAAAAAAAATTCGTCCTTGAAATTTCAGAACTACACCAAATTCATGTACATACTCAATTGGACAATTGAGTTGCTTCAAACAATTAACTCACAATTTTCCTTTCGTTTCAGGATCCCGCATAGTTTTTAATTCACTTAAATAATCTCATACCAGGTCTTTTCTAAGTTACCAAAATCACTCGTATCCTATCAAATCATATTCGACATGACCAAAAACTATTCAAGTACCACCACATATCATACAACGACACTACGCGTAAGCCACCACGTCATTTCTTTTATGAATCAAATCCAATACCAATCCAAATCTGATTCTTACCAAACAATTCTCATATCCCACGAGGTATATCTACAAGACCTTGTTTCCATATGACTTTTCATCTCAATACAATACTTATCGAACTCATAATACCTTAACTCATTTTCAATTCCTTATTATATATCCAGAACTAAACCAATAACCTCATATTTCGACTCATTTTCAGCCCTAATCATTACATATGAATATTTCCGAGTCCTATTTCACAATCCTTTCCTATGCTCAAGTACACATCCAATAGTAATAACACGTATTCTCACTAGCACATGTCCAATTCAATAATAGAACATTCCCATCATTTGAACATCTCAATTAGTTACTTAATTTGAAAATTTATTCTTCCAATCAACTCATTCACACCATACATTCACATTCCGACCTAATCCAAACCATTTACAGCCCTACAATTATTCTAGGCTCGTCTACTCGTCTCATCACTAGGAAGTGCACGGGGCTCGCATCTCGGAGGCATGATATTTATCAATACCACTCAAAATACTAGCTCTGATACCAAGTTGACAGGACCTAATCTGGAAATACGTCGTACAAACTACGTATGGGTCCTAGTCCCGTCTGACAAGTAATGTGGAATACCAAAATTACCCTCAACTTGTCAGATAAGGGATATTCTTCTTATCAATCATGTCTTCGCCTCTCGGTCAGCCTCAAACTTCGTGCGTCGTCCCTGGAGGATTACAAAACCTGAAAACCGTGTAAGTGGATAAAAATAAAGTTTTTAAAAATATAATTCGAAACATAACATTTTATCCTCTGTTTTCCAAACTATGCATGCATATAAAAACCGTTTAAATCTCAAGTAAATCATAAATCAAATCATAACCTCAAAAAACATGCAAAATGACTAAAAAACAACAAACATCCGTAATCAAGATAATCAATTCAAAAATGACCACAATAGACAACACAAAGCCATCACAATCAACACATAACAAATTCACAACCAATCCACAAACAACCATCCTCGATACACAACATCAGTCATCACCACAAACAAGTGCACTGCCAGTAGGCAATCAAATCGGGAACTGGAGCCTTACTCGACGTCCAAGTGACTGACTCTAGAACTGGAGCCCTACTCGACTTCTGAATCATCGCTATACTAGTCTCACGATCGGGAGCCTTGGATCGATGCTTGAGACTGCTAACCAACAAGCACCATCACATGTAAATAGACCCAAGTACAACTAATAGTCCACACTATAGTTCACATCATCAACATCCAGTATCCAAATAACATCTCAATATCATAAATTAAACATGCAATCAAAATCTCGGGCCTAAGCCCAAAACCAAGCTTCGTAAAACGTGCATAAAAAGTGACAGGACCCAACCCGAAGTACCCTATATACAACGTGCCCGAGTCCTGCTCCCGTCTAACAGATAACCTAAAATACCGAAAGTATCCTCGAAATCATGTCAGACAATGGATACTTGCAACCTCGTGAGCTTATGCCTTCACTCTGAAATAACTTCGGTTCTTGTGCAATGGCCCTGTAGGGTATCAAAAAATAAAAATGTGTGAGTGGACAAAAATAAAATTTTATAAAACATAATATTCAAAAACATGCTAATTACCCTCCGTTTTATAAACTATGCATGCACCAAATTTACGGATAAAACATGAATCTCAAAATACGTGCAAGAACCAGAAAATTAGAAATTCCAAAAACTTCCCCAACATAAAGTCATATCAAATATCACACCAAAGCAAACATGCCAACACAACCATGTTAGTTACACGGAACCCAACAACATATCAAAATAACCAATCATATCGACTGACCAACCTCAAGGCCTGCAAACTGAATCATCATGTCAATGTGCATTATCGGTAGGCTAATATCACTCGGAAGTTACGGAGCCCAGCTCGATGTTCGAGTGTAGATCGACGTGGAATTACGAAGCCCAGCTTGACGTCCAAGTCACGGTCCTAGTCTTAGGAATTACGAAGCCCCAATCTCTACGTCTGAGATAAGTCTCGGGAATAACAGAACTCGGCTCGACGTCCAAGACTATCCAATCAATCGGCATCTAGAGGAAGGTTAACCATAATCATCCCACATCATCACAAACATCACAATCATCTCAAATACCAAGGAACCATACATTCATATCAATATCAATTCAAACCATAATCCAATATCCCAGGCCTAAACCCAAAACTACGGCTCAATCAAGACTTCATAAAATGAGCCATTAAAATATTCAATAAAATTATATAAAAATCCAAGTCCATCAATCATCATCAAAATCATATAAACATGTCATAATAAGTATGAAACCATTTCCCACAACTCGTTAAGGATCAGGAGTTTAATAAACCCAATTCCCTCGCAAAACATTTTAATAACATTTTTCTTAGATATTCATAAAAACTCTCAAAATTCATATAAATCGTACTTAATAATCATCAAGAAATTCTCATAGGAAATCATATAAAAACCATATAAAATGCATAGGGTTTAGGTAAAATAAAGTTCACTCACACGTAACTTGCATTCGACCGAACAGAACGGTACGTTTTTCCCATAAAATCTAAATATCTCAATTCTTGTCAAAAATAACCTAGAAGGATCACTAATCATCCCAATTGTCTCACATATTAATACCATAATTTTTCGACATTTTTAAATGTATTAAAACAGACCATAAAACTTTCGGATAGTCAAATTTGTCCTGAGACGATATCTGATCGCCTCGAAAATGGTACCATTAGATTCGTAACATCGAATACATTAAAAACTATGTTGGAATCACCTCGAAAATCCTCCACACGCATCCCCACGCGTCACCTGAAGTGGCTGCGCGTGGGAGCCACGCACCCAACAGTATTCATCATTGTCTACTTCTCGCCAAACCTGATTCTCTACAATAGGGTCGTTCGACCCGTGGGTTCGACCTGCTTCAAATTTGATGTTTTCTACATTATTTTTCATCACCTAATCGTCTGATTTATTCTAAGGGACTCCAGGAAGGGATATAGGAACTCTAAATCGATAAAACTTACCTCATTTGAATCACAAGTCATACTCAATCTCAAAACCACATTTGAATCAGAATCCAAAATGGAATCTATGGAAATCCTTGAAACCGCACAATAAAATATTCATAAAATCATCAAAAATCCGATAAAATGACAGGACCCATCCCAATCCCCCCGGGATTAGTGCGGGATGACCCTGCTCCCGTCTGACACGAAGTGTCAGACAAAGGATACTTTCGTCCTTTGCCCTCCCGGGCTATCAGAGTACGCCAGGATCCGGAGGAGGTATGTGATATCTCGATCTCTGCTACAGTCCACATCCGATGTCAACCTGAAAGGCAGTCAAAACATTAAAAACTGTGAGTGGACAAAACAAGAGTTTATAAAACATTTCATAAGGAAGACATTTGTACCCTTCACTAAAAAGCATGCATGCATTCGAAAACCATTTATCCAAAACAAACCATATGTGGGACTAAGCCCAATGCAGATATAAACCAAGGTCGAAATGACCACAATGAAAACAACCATACGGGCCACTGCCCAAATCCATAAGGGACTCGGCCCCAAACCATAAAGAAACCAAGTACACGAGCCACTGCTCAAATCCTGTGCACACCTGTGCACACCACATATCATATATCATATATATATATATATATAAGTCACACAACCAATCTTGTCACGGTATCCAAAGCTACGCGCGTGCTACCCGGGTCTCAATCCGAGTCATCTCAAAGTCAAGGTCAATGTCCGCAGACCACTGACCCTACCCGAGGTCATAGTAACCATAGCCTTCCTGAGAGTAAGGAACCCAACTGGGGGTGACTCCACTCAGTCGGTGCTCCGTGACTACTCCGGGGTCCACCCAGGCCAACGACCCTCCCCGGAGGAGATAATAGAAGTAAAGGAAGGTAGATGAACATATATATACATAACATAAACATTCATGACCGGTTCCCCTGAACCGTCATGATCCATAATATCCATAATCAGGTAACATGCCGGTTCCCATAAACCGTCATGTACCGTAATAACATAACCGATGTAACATGCCGGTTCCCATAAACCGTCATGTACCGTAATAACCAACAAGGGTTCATGTCGGTTCCCATAAACCGTCATGAACCACGATACCATAACAAGGGTTCATGTCGGTTCCCATAAACCGTCATGAACTTGAGAATCCATTTAAGGTTCCCTGACCTGAAATCAAAACCGTAAAGTGACTGGGTCTCGTGCCCGAACATAGGACATCAACTGGGCACCGTGCCCGAAATCCGAGGTCATATGCCCGAGACAAAACAAAATGGGTCTCATACCCGAGTTTATCCTTTTGAAATTCAAATCCAGTTCATTCAAATCAATACAGAAATACAGACCCGTACAAGCACCGTATAAGGCCGAAACCTTGAAATACGTGCTTATACGTAACCACATACAAATGCACCCATGGCATTACAAACAAGCATTTAAAACATATAATAAACATTTATGCATGCACCAATTTAGAAAACAAGGTCCACTCACAGACCGTCCGAGCTGCTGCCTCGATTTGCGTGCCATACGGCTCCCCGAGCCGATCACCGTCACCGGGACTCCCAAACCTGTCCAAATCGTAATAGAAGGTTACTAACTACTTAATTAACCTCCCACTAAAGCCCCGTAATTTTCCCGTATTTTTAACTATTTTTAAAACCGAACCTAAACCTTCCGATGCCCCGAAACATATCGAGACGGTGTCCGATTGACACGAAACCAGTCCCAAAATGTTTGTTACATCGAATAGATGATTTCGTATGTTTGAACCTTCCCCAGATTCCCTGCCACGCGCCCTCACGCGTCGCCTGAAGTGGCTGCGCGTGGGCTTCACTGACAGCCCCTGACAGTGACACGTGTCACGCTCCCATTGGCCCACTATCTGACATGTCAGTCTGACATTGTCAGATCTGACATGATGACGTCATCCCTGACATGATGACGTCATCAGGATGACGTCATCAGTCATCCCTGCCTCCTCGCGGGTCGACCCGAATGACTCCAACCAGGTCGCCGTGACCCGCGGCTTGACCCGGCCGGTTCTCCGCCGTCCGGCCACCAAAATCGTTCCCGTTTGTCCCATTCTCCTCGTCTCAATCTAACCTAGAGTTCTATGGGTTCAAAACTAGGAAAAACATCAAAACCCGTACCTTCCAAGCTCATCAATGGCGGCCGTGACTTCCTCCGCCGTTCCCGGTTGATCCAGGCCGTCCCCATCCCCAACACTAATCCTATTCGACTCCTAGGACTACCAGCAACCTAACCTAAGCCTTAGAATCGAATAAAAAGCAATGAAACAGAGTTTTGAATTTTTGAATATTTTTACCTCTCAGGTTCTCTCCGCCGTGGCCTTCACCGTGGGCCACCGTCCAGCCTCTCGGTCCTCAACCCTTCACACTCCTCCCACGGTCACTCTCAGCTCACACAAGTGATGAATGGTGAAGTGTGTTTGTGTGTTTTGATTTTTGAAGAAATGAAGAAAAATGGGGTTATGGGTTTCAGGTTGGAGGATGAACAAAGATGAAGGAGGATGGCTGATGAGAGAAAGAGAGATGGATGGTGGGGATTAAAAGATGAGATTGAAATGGATGGTTAAGATTGAATGGTGGGTGGGTTTGGTTTATAAAAGTAATTAAATAATATTAATTAATTATATAGATCCACATTTTGGGGGTCTAAGCCAATGGGATGAGTGACACTTGTCACTCATCCATGGGGCCCACCAAAATATCCACCCAATCAGATTTCGCCAAAACGTCCTCGTCTCGAAGTTCGTGCATAGTGAAATCGAACTTCCGTGACCCATAACTCTCCCGTTCGAAGTCCGATTTCAGTGTGCCGCCTGCCTATGGATTCGTATCGTCCTTATTTACGTAACGGTCTTCGGCCCTCGGCCATCTGACCTCCCGGTCAAAAAGTCAACATTTGACCCCCATTTAACCAAAATTACCAAAATGCCCCTAAACTTCCGAACGTCATAACTTCCTCCTCGAACGTCGGAATTGAACGTGCCACCTGTCTATGAACTCATGACGTCACGAACTACGTCACGGTCATCGGTCAAAGTCCATTTGACCGCCCGATTGAAAAGTCAACGTTTTGCCACCACTAGGGGCAAAACGGTCATTTCGCATCGTTCGTCCGATTACGCCCAACTAATCACGGATTAGCCTCACTAATCATGATTAGTCACTAATCTAATCCTGGAATTTGGGACGGGTCGTTACAACCTTCCCTCCTTAATTAATTTCGTCCTCGAAATTCCAACCGACCTAATCTAACCTTTCTTCCCTCCTTAATTAGTTTCGTTCTCGAAACTCCAACTATCTTGATTCCACATCCACCTCGTGGAAATAATTCGATCTCCTGACACGTGTACACTAGTACACCCACTAACCAGAATAATACTCGTCTGCAATCAGACGTACCACAAACACCCATGTCGTATCGACTACATTCGACCACGTCGAATGACCGTAGTCGTACGCTCCGAACTGACACCACCTGTCAGTATCAGAGTAGCCCAAGTATCCTATGATCAATCCACTTGTCAAATCTACCCTTTCGCTGACATAAACAACTCTACGGTTCCTTCCTCAATCTCTAACCTATCCTGACGTCTGCTCCCACTGGAAGTTACCAATCCCTCAACGATCCACGCTGACACCTCCGACAAACTGTCAGCACTTGATAGTCGTCAGTCGCAAACTGATATGACACACACTCGTGGTTACACTAACCACAAGCATTTCACTCGACCTGTGTGTAACTAGACCCATCAGAAATACCGTGACCCAACGCACAGTATCCAATGTCCAGTCCACGACCTCAACTAATCCGATGGTATCGCAACCAAGCCGACTACCAACCCATTCACCAATGTACCCCTGGTATAACCTATATACCGTCACCAGGCACGACAAGTCTGCCTAGTATCGTACCTCGAACAACGTACAAGATACGTACCTCAATACCAACTTGACTACAACCACAACAATAACAACAACACGACCACCTAGGTCGTAGCCAACACGTTCCTATTATGGAGTCCATTTGTCCAATCCCAGATTAGACAAATCGAAACTCCAACCCCTCATCTCTTTCCAAATCCGAATCTGAATCCGTAATTTCGTAAGAAATCCTGAATCCAAACTCAGAAATCATATCCATAGGCATGTCCAAATCCGAATCCGAAATCATCATTCCGCAAACTAGTATTAGGAATGACCATTCCGAACCCAAATCCATAAAAAGAAAATCCACAGTCAAGCTCTAGAATCAAATCCTGAATCATCACCCAGAATCCGATTCCAAACCCCAACTCCAGAAATCCTCTTTCAAGTTCCAAAATCAAATCCTAAATCGTCATCTAGAAATCTGATTCCGAAACCTGAAATATCGTTCACGTCTACCGAGACATACCAAAACCAAACCTATCGGTTACCCGCTCAACCGATTACCACAATACGATCGATTGACTTCATAGGGAAGTCAATCCCAACATCAACACAACACTAGGTCAGACAAAATCCGACCTCGTCAGACACCTACTCATCGGACAACTACTCAGGCGAGTAATAAGCCATATGGGATTTACCTCGAAAAGGAGTTCAGTCCCATCATGCTTCACTCAACATCCAAGTAAGAGTAATAAACTCTCCACCTATCTGGATATCCAAATCACGATCCAGATCCAACACTACGTCAACCGACCATAGACGTCACGATCCCTGATCGTCACGACGTCCAAAGTCCTCAACCATTTCCCACATCTAAATAGATTAGTCAACGACGAGACACGCCGAGACTGTGGGTTCTCACTGATTACCTCGTATCGATCCTTGTCATTCCACCCTGCACATGTGAGGCCAACGTGTAAAGGGCCATGGTGGCGCATGTGGCAACCTTTTGTCGTCCGATCAAGACAAAGCATGTTTGTTTTTAAATTTTGAATCTAAGGGTACATATTTTCAGATAATTGGATATTGTTTGAGTATATTTCTAAAATTTTGATATTTTATGCATTTCTTTGAAATTGGAAATTATTATAGAAAAAATTAGGAAAGTAAACTATAATGATATTTGGTTATTAGTGGAATTTCATGATAAATTATAATGAACTTATGACGATGAATTATGGTGAGTTGAAATATGTGAAAAAGGGTGAACAAGTAAAGGATATGGCTAAAGGATTTGTTGTATGTAATTATATTATTGAGTATGAGTATGATGTTAAGGACTTCACTATGGTTATACTTGGAAATTAATAAATTGTTAATGATTATGAGAAATATGAATTTATAAAGAGATAGGATTAACGATTAATTATGAGTATTGCTTATGTGAATATTTTGTTGTATACTATGGTGTTAATTCCTTATGAAAAAGAACTTGGTCATAATTGAATAATGATAAATTGCTCTCCTTAATGGGGTTAGCAAGCTAGAAGTGGGCGGTATCCCACAAGGGAAGGATTCTATTTGGTTAATGTATTTAGATGAAAATACAGTAAAAATAGATAAACCCCTTGTCTGACATGAGTTGCCAGACATGAGCAGTACTAGCCCGATTTTCGTGGAATTTAGGGACAAATCTTGTCACTCTAGACTCTCTCCGAGGCCTCATTTGATATCAGACTCTTACCAAGACCTACATCGATATCTGTATTCACTTTAGGATTCCATAATCAATCTCTCAAAACCTAGAAAGTTCTATATGTATGCTAATTAGGAACACCGTCACTCCATACGTATAAGACTACCTATAAACGATGTCCAATTGCATCACAAATTACACCAATAAGTCCATAACATAAAAAAGATAAAATTTCATCTTGACGGGGACTGAAATGGAGGCTCCACGTGCCCACATGTGTTGGTGGATGGTTGAGCATCGCTCCCCCATGTTCCACGCAACCCACGTGCCCAGGCGGTCACCTTTAACCTCAAGCAAGGTCAGTTCGCAGGTCTGAAATCGGGTCCTGACTTGGGTAACATACCCTCAACCTATCTTTGTCATTTCTTATCCAATTTCAACATTCCAATTATCAAATTTTACCTAATCAAACCTAGAAATGTAACAATGTAATTAGAACATGAAAATAGTATATGGATTGGCCAGAACCCGAGCTTGAAGTTGCGGGTCTCCAGGTTTACTTTACTCTGCCGTCCACCACGAGGTTCCCAGCCCTAGCAACCACTAGAGGGATCAAGAAGGATGTAATCAAATTGTTCATATCCCCCAGTTGAGCCAAAAGGCTCTGAGTTTGGTTTGAGAAAGAGAGTTGAGTTTTCGGTGCTCCTTCACCGAACCAGAGTTCCACCTCCTTCCATTTCAGTTTCATCCTTCCTAGAGGACGATATTTGCCCTGACAGGACCCTACTAGAATACGCTTTGATAACCATGCCTAATCCTTCTTTTATCTGACAAATAAGACAAAATTTCGAAACTACCCTCTACATCTGTCAGACCAGGGATAATGAAAATGACGTCCTGCCCATGCCTCTACCTTTAGATTAGCCTCAGTCTCTGTGTAATGGCCTAGAGGGTCAACAAAACCATTAAAATTGTGCATGAACAAAAATAAAACACATTTTCATGAAAATAAACATTTAGCCACCAAATATAAAACATGCATGCATAAATAAAACATAAACAACTAGATTTCAATCCAAATCAAATCATAAATCGTATGACCCACAAATAAGAAAATATACTAAAAGTCTGAGACCCATATTTCCCTGAAATCCCAGTTTATCAAATCATGTGAAAGCATTTGGACACAAATATCAATAATCAAACACAATTAATCCTAAAATACTGAGGCATTAGTCACGGTGATCAATCAACACTTCGCGTAGGCAAACTCGGGAGCTGCTTTCTCGCATCATCCGAGTCATGTTTGGGAACAGGGTCAATATCTTGGTGGCAACCTAGAAACATGCTCATAATCAGGCTGTCTGGGAATAGAGCCAACATCTAGTGGTAACCCAGGAGCATGATCACATCCGGACTGTGCTAGTATCCCCGGGAAAAGACAAACTTCGGGTGGTTTTCCCGTCCAACATCGACATTTGAGCGATACTAACCCATGGCATCCCTGGGAACTCGAGTCTCCGAACTAACATCCAAGAGATGTCATATCATGATGTCCGAAGAAACAATATCACACAATGATGGTTAACCATGTAAAACAGTAATAAAACCAAGAAAACTTGCATTTTCACAAATCCATTACAAAAACCAATTCAACATATTTTTGGACCAGGCCTAAGTGCAAAACACCATTTCCATAAAATCTGTATCCATAAATCAATCCAAAAATCCAAAAATTTCATCATTATATCATCTCAAATCATTGCAACTCAAATCATGCAATAAAGCATTTAAAATATTTAGCTATGCATGCATCACAGTTTATAAAAAAAAAATGTTCACTCGCAGACCGTCCAAGTAGATTAATTCTGAGATGTATGCTCGTTCGAAGTTCCGGCAGTTCTCTAGCTTATCAAAAACCATAACCAAGGGTCACTAATGTTCATAGCAAACACACATTAAAATCCCCTAATTTTTGGGATAAAATACGTATTAGAAATCTAAACAAAACACTTTTGACACGCAAAACTACTCCGAGAGGGTGTATGATCAACTCGAAACTTGTGCAAAAAAGAATGTAACATCGAGTACATGAAAACATGTGTTGATCAAACGTCGAAGCAACATGGCACATGATCCCATGCACTGCCCAAACTCCCTGTGACTAGGTTTCACGAACCTGAAGCCACAATCACAAGTGTACTCGCCTGCTACCTCTGATAATACCCAAACTATGCATTAAATTAAACACGCAATTCGAATATTATGCAATTGAAACCCTTTTTGTGTAGTTGTAGTATTGGTAAATAGGGATCGTTCTTAACCGGAGAAATTAGGGAACATTAATAATATGTTAGTTAAAAAGAATAATGAATTAAAAAATTAAAAAATTAAATAATTAAATAATAAAGAATTAAAGAATAAATGAATTTAAGAATAAAAGAATAAAAGAATTAAGAATTAAATGGGGGGTTTGCAAGATTGTAATCATATAATAAAGAAAACAAGTAAAAATAATTAGGAACTCAACTCTACTTCTACTTTAACTTTTGTGCAAGTGAATTTTTTTTAAACACATATTTTTACCAACACTCTAACATCATGCTCGTATTGAACCAATCACGAAATCCTACCTTAATCGTCTCAAATACATGCATACGTTTTTCAATATTACAAATGCACCGAACAGCGGTCATAAACACTTATAATACGATCCACCTTATGTTATTGATTTCAATGTGCGTCAAACATTTAAATCTCTTCAACCCTATTCTAAGTGCACCGAACAGCGGTCATAAACACTTAGCGTTAAATTGAAGGGTAAGCGCTAAGACATATGAAGTAAATGAAATTCAAAAAGTAAAACACATGGAAATTGTATTCACATTTACAAATATTAGAAAGAAAATACCAACACATATATTGAAATATAAGTAAATCGAAACAATAACAAGAATTTAAGTAAGGGAAATAAAGTTACACTTTCGGAACCCAAGAACAGCTTGTGATTCCGAAAGTGGATGGAAACAATGGAATGTTATTCATAAAGAACATCGAACAGCGGCTGGAACCTTATGAAGATGGAGGATAAAACATAAGAATTCGGACTTAAATTCTAGAATTATTTCGGAAATACTAGGCCTAGGTATTTCTTAAGGAAAACATAAAAATGTGTTTAAGAGATCTCAAAGAAAAATCAAAAGAACAAAGTAAAGAAGAAATGAAATTAAGAAATAATATAAAAATGACATAAATTAAGAATAAGAATTAAAAGGAAACTAATTAATAAGAAAATCTACAAGAAGTTAAAATGGTCCCCAAAAATAAAGAACAAAATAAAAAAAGAAGAACTAAAAGAAGAGAAGAACTAGGGAGAAAATATAAGAACCTAAACTAAAAAGAGAAACAAAATGGGACAAAATGGGGACCCTTGTTACATGAAATGAACCCCTATTTATAGGGAGAAAAAAGCTACCAAAGATAAAATAAAAATTACAAAAAAATAAATAAAAGTGAAATGATGAATAATGATGAATAATGATGATTTTAGGGATGGTTTGGAGCTGATTTGTGGCTAGAAAATCAGAAAAATCTGAAGCAAAAGGGAGCAGGTGGAAGTAGGAAAGTGGTTTAGCGGAGAGGAGCTGAAAATCACAGACTGAATTCGGTAGGTAGCGGCTGACAGAGTGGGTGGAGAGTTGGTGAGCTGCTACTTGGTTGCCGTACAAGGATTCAGTGCACACGAGCTGACTGGAGGGCATCAGTTCGACACACGCGCGCCGATCGTGAAAATGTTGCTTCGGCAAGCGCGCGCCGAAGGGAATTTCTGGGCTGGGGAGGCTGTGACGTGGCTTGGGCTTCAAGTGAGGGTCTGGGCTGGGCTGGAGAAAAAATTTGGGCTTGGGTTTGCAGAAAATGGGTTGAAGTTGGGCTTGTCATCCGGATTGGGCCGCAGCAAGGATCATGACGCGGGCCTAGGCCAGTTGATGTCTTGGGCTAATTTTTATGGGCTGCACAGAAAAATGGGCAAGATAAGATTTTGGGTTTGCAAAATAAATATTAATTAATTTATATAATTCAACCGAATTTCGTCCATAATTTATTCGTTATAATTCCAATCGGGACGATTCTTTCGCCAAAACGCTCCAAATTGCAAGCTTTATTTATTTAAACAAAAATATCACAAAAAATATTATTTTATCTAATTATTTATTATTTTAATATTAAAAGTCAAGTATAAAGGGTATAAAATAATATAAAATAATATAAAATAATGCTTAAATAACGACCTATCAAATACCCCGACACTTAAACTTTGCTAGTCCCTAGCAAATACTAAAATTAAACTACGAACTCAAAACAAGTAAACCCTTAACCATTTGTCTCAATATTTCATTATTATCATGGCATCAAAGATTTTCACTTAAAGAATTTAAGCATATGGAATTCAAGAGTTACTATATGGTAACAAAATGTTTCAACAAGTAAGATAATGGGTAAATATGGTGAAATGGCTCTCAACATGAATAAAACAAGTATGAATCAACTCATAAGGATATGCACTCATAAATTCACTCAATTTTGTAAGGGTTTGTGTTTGCACTCAAAATATGTGAGAAAAATGCTCACATAATAGAAATGAAGTACTTTTGCAAAATTTCAAACAAACACCTCATGATAAAAACAAAACATACTTGCACAAATGAACCAAAACCATAAGCTTACTCAAGTGATTGACTCAACTAATCAAAATTTACCATCTTAAGGATCATAAGGTCTTTACGAAGGTTGTAATGGGACTAAGTTTAGGGGCAAGGAATGTATAGGATAAGTGGCGCTCAAATTCGTTCCAAGATTCAAAAGATTCCCAAAACATAATATAACTTCCCGACCTTAGTGCAATGATATCCTTAATTCATCCTTTCGAACATAGGCCAAATTTCATCATGTTGGGCCTCGAATTCATTTTTTGTGTTGGATTTACAAATATTAAGGACTTAACTCAAACATTACATAATCAAACTTTATTACCTTGATAGAAACTCAATACATTTTTTTTTCCTTTCCTTTTTTTTCATTTGTTTTTTCATATTTTTTTTCTTTTTCATATATCAAGTAATAACATGTGTCAATAATACAACAAAGTTTGAGTAAGTAAATCCATATACATAAAAGTCTTCGAAACATCATCAATTTCTCTTCACACAATCTTTATGTCTTCAACCGAGTCATTGAAACAAGGGTGAAAGATGTCTATACTAAGCTCAAGTGTTTAAATAATCACGGTGATGAAAGAAAGGCTTAATGTGGGCTCAAATGGGTTAAAACTAAGAGGGTCGCAACTTGTGCGCACAAAATAGGGAATATGGATGTTTGAATTTGTGGTGTTAACCCTAATGCCTTAATCATATCCAAAATCAGAGAGTTTATTAACTTAAAAGCTTTGAAAATCACATGGAATAAGTTCTAGTACTCTAGAGTTCATTAAAATCTATTGCAAGCAGTTATGAGGCATATGTATATCAATTTAAATAAAGAACTTATGAATCACTCATCAAAGATGTATATAAGGTTCTAAAGCTCACATAAGGTTCAAATGATTCATACTTATTTTAACATGCTCGTTTATGTACCCATTTACATGCATTATCTACAAGTTATAACACTTAATCACAAAGTATTAACAAACAAATTCAAGTTGTAGTGATCATCTTTATAACCATAACATATTCATTTACGTTCATTTATATCATTGACAAGTTAAAGGCCAACTTAATACTCGTAAAAAATGCTTAGTTAAAACAAAAGACTCAAGAAAGCAATAAAAAGTATATATATATTTTTAATAATTTTTTTTATTAAAAATAATTTTATTGCACAATTAAAATTGTAAACCACTCCCCCACACTTAAATTCTACATTGTCCTCAATGTAGGAAAATAAGAAGTAATTGAACATAGAATTGAAGTAAGGAAAATGATTTACGCAAATAAAACAAGAAAAACATCAAGGAAACAAAATAAAGGGAGTGAAGGGTTGAAAGATAGCAAATCTGCGTTGATGACTCCTTCACATCCCGGGAATACATTGGGTTGCCTCCCAACAAGCGCTTGAAGTTTAACGTCCATCCAGCCTAGACAGAGATGCAAATTTAAGTTAAAAATGAAAGTTAAATGAAAGATGTAGTGCAAGTTAGAATGAAAGATGTAGTGCAAGTTAGAATGAAAGATGCAAGTTAGTTAAACTAAATATGCAAATTAAATTTTTCATGACAAATAATGTAAGTTAAGATATAAACAATATTTACATGTCGGGGGAAGTCAAAGATATATATAGTTCACATTGCTTCAAAGTTTAGATAGAGACTTCTACGTTCGTGCGACCCAAGTAAATATCTTGGATTAATTCAACTGTTTGGGCAAGTTCAAAGGTGACTAGGTTAGAAAGGATAAACACAAGAGGCAGGGCTAATTTCGAGACATCCCGAGGCTTAAACTCCATTGATGTCCCTTTCTTAGACCCAAAACCCGTTATGAGTACCGTCTCATGTCCTAGACATCACCCTCGAAAATTTCTTACTCTAGAGGAATTAAGATAACTCAAGTGTTAACAATCACCGTAGGTGAGAGTTAACAAAACAGTCTTCACCGATTAAAGATCAAAATCTAAACTCTGAAGCACAAGTGATCTACATATAGCCGAGACTAATGCATGAATGCAAGAACTATTTACAAGTATATTTTTATGCACAATTTACAAATATAACATGATAATTTACATATAAACAATTTATACAAGTATGAACAATTTATGAATAAAAAGACAAAGATGTACAAATATATCCACAAATAATATACAACTTAAATAAATACATCCACAAATAAAATAAAATGAACAAGTAATATACAACTTAGGAACTAGTATAAACAAATAAGTATGAATTAATACTAACATGAAGCTAAAACTAAAGAAAGTTGGAAAGTAAATAAATATATATTTTTTGAAATTTTTTTATTAATTTTTTTTTCCAGAATTAATAAATAAATAAATGAAGAAACGATTTTTTTTTTACGAATTTTATGTTTTTTTTAATTACAAAAACAAATAAAAGTAAAAATAAGGAAAAGTGAACATGTACAATATGCATTTATGAATAAGTAAAAAAAAAGAATGAGCATTATGTACAAGTATGAACAAGAATAATATGTTAAGCATAAGAATTATAGACAAACATAAATGAAAGTCAATTATGAACAAGTATGTATAAGTATCAACAAGTAAAATAAAAATTGAAATTTATATAAACAATTATAATATGAACAAGTGTATAAAAAAAATTATGAACATTTATGAACAAATATAATAAGAACAAGTAAAGTATGAACATTATAAACAAATGATATAAGAACAATTGTAAGAATCAAACTATGAACAAGCATAAAAATAAAAGTTATGAAAAAGTATAAAAATAAATAAAAATAATAAAAAAGTACAATATGAACATGTATAAAGATAAACATTAAGAACAAGTATAATATGTACAAATATAAAACTAAAAATAAACAAATATAAACAAAAATAATAAGAACAACAATAAGATGAAAAAATTAAATACGGACAAGTACAAGAATTATAAACAAGTATATTAAAGTTATAAACAATTAAAATATGAACCAAAATAAAATAAAATAAATATAAACAAGTATAATATGCACAATTTATATACACCAACATATTAAAAATGATTTTCAATTCCCCCGGCAACGGCGCCAAAAATTAATAATACCCAAACTACACATTAAATTAAACACGTTATTTGAGTATTATGCAATTTAAACCATTTTTGTTTAGTTGTAGTGTGACGCCCCGGAAATTTGAAAAAAGAAAATTTGGAAATTTTGGGAAAATGACGATTTTGCCCCTGGAATTGGGCGAACGGTTGACTTTTTATTTGAGCGGTCAAACGAACTTTGACCGATGCCTGTGACGTAGTTCGGGATGTCACGAGTTCATAGGCAGGTGGCACGCCCGATTCCGACATTCGAGGAAAAAGTTATGACGTGCGGAAGTATGAGGGTAATTTGGTAAGTTGGACAAACAGGGCCGAACGTTGACTTTTTGATTGGGACTGTGTTTGGACTTTCCGTAAGTACCGTTGGGTAGATCCTGAGACGCTGAATCCGTAGATAGGCGGCATGCGTCAATCGGAGTCCGAACGAAAAAGTTATGGGTCTAGAACCATGAGGGGCATTTTGGTAATTTTTCCAAGTAGGGGTAAAATGGTAATTTTCTGCAGCTGGGATAATTGTGATGCTTAAGTTAGCTGAGTCAATTAATTTGGGCGTGCATTGGCCAGGTGATGACACTTGTCATCATGTGTGAAGGGTAAGTGGACTTGAACGCCTAATACGAACACAAAAACCCGCCCAATTTCATTGTTTAATTCAAACAAATTGAGCGTGCAAGCAGTGTGAAACGGGTGCAAAGTAGTGAGAAAAGAGGTGATTTTTTGAGTGAAACTGAGGGGATAATTGAAGAAAAACCGAGCTGTAAACCTGAGAACAAAACCCGAAAATCCACTTAAGAACACCAATGTCGATTTTGATTTTGTAAACTGTTTCAAGGGAAATTGATTAGATATTCAGCTTCCTGGGAGCTGGACGACTCGAACCAAATCAATTGGGACGTCAATTGATTGTGAATTGAGGGAGAACAAAACCTGCGACCTCTGGAACAGGTGGAGCTTGAGTTCGATCACTTAGAGGTACAAATTCTTGAAATTGATTTCATTTTCGTGCTTAGAATGTGTATAAGATACTTCCTGTGAAATCAATTGAACGATATAGGTCAACGTTGGATAGAACCCAAGTGAGGACCCGTCAGGTTTCGATGTTGAGTCGTGGGCTTGAGGGTATGGTTGCATGAAATTAAGGTCTCAGATCCAAGATAGATGTAGAATAGATCAAAATGAGTGAAAGAAACGATAAAATTGAGTTCGAATTGGAGGAGAACAAATCGGGATGCATCGCGGGTCCACGACCCGTTTACCAGAGAAACGGGCGAGAGAGAGAACTGTAGCAGTCATTGTTCACGGCGCGTGACTGTCACGCGCATCCGCTTGCGGCGGCGCATGAGGGCGCGTGGCCGGGAATTTGGTCTTGGGTCCAACATAAGTTTTAATGCTTTCGATTATACGGACATTTTAAAAGTGGTTTCGAGTCAATCGGACACCGTCTCGATAATGTTTCGAGGGTCCGATGGTTTATGTTATATTTTAAAAATAATATTTAAATCCCGGAAAATTATGGGGAATTGATATGATGTAATTTGACTTGTTAGTAACCTTACATAATGATTTTGGATAGGCTTCGAGATTCCTGGCAAGTGTCGAAAATTACGGAAACGCGTGCAACTCGGGAAGCAAGTGGGTTGGACGGTGTGTGAGTGGACGTTTGTTTTATAAACCATGATGCATGCATAGTTAAATGTTTTTCCATGATTGATTGCATGAATTGATTTGCAATGATGTCCTGATGATGTGGCATGATTATGTGTGATTTAATGAATATTTTAATTGGTCTTGCGAGCACGTTTTTTGAGGAAATGTGCAAATGGTATTTTGGGCTAGGCCCGGAGTCAAAAAGGTTTCAAAAGGATGTTTTGACGTATTTGGTGAGTCAATGATGGTTTCTGGAATATTTTATGGTTTCAATGTGATTTCACGGATTTACGTATAATTGGTATTTGAGCTTAAAACTCTGTCGGGAATGCTTATGACTTGATTTGAGGTCATGGATATGATTGATATGTGTTGTGATGTGGATTATGCTTGTGATTGTGATTGTGGATACTGGATACGGGATCATGCTGGATGATGCGAGTGCAGTGCCTAGACGTGACTCGGACATTGCGAGAGTGCAGTTCCCGGGTATGAGACGTCTAGAGGATGCGTGTACAGTTCCCAGACATGATGGATATGACTCGGATGTTGCGTGCGTGCAGTTCCTGAGGGACTCGGATGTTGCGTGAGTGCAGTTCCCGATGTTGGCCTACTCGTAGTGCAGATGTGACAGTGTGATGGTTTGTGCACTTGTGAATAGTGCGGATTGATTGATTGATTGCTTGAGTAAATGATTGTGAACTTGTACATAGTATTGCTTGATTTTGATTGTGATTACGTACTGGTATTGAGTATGAGTTCTGGTCTGTATGGCCAGGTGATTATGTGCTCGTATGTTTTGGCCTGAGAGCCGGGATTTGATTTGTTATGTGATTTGGCTAAAAAGCCGGTGATTGTGATTCATAAGTTTTCCCTATGCATTCATGGTTTGATAAACTGGAGGGTAAATGATGTGTTTCAAACGTATTTCAAATGATATTATTTTTGTCCACTCACACCTTTTTTGTTTTGATGACCCTCCAGGCCGTGGCACAACGTTCGGGGCTGATCTCGAGGCGGAGGCATAAGAGAAACTTGGCGCAGTTATCCCTTGTTTGATAGGTACTGAAGGATAGTTTCGGTACTTCAGTTGACTTGTCAGACGGGAGCAGGACCGGGCACGGTTCTTGAGTTCCAATTGGGACGGGTCCTGTCATGTAGTATTAGTAAATCGGGATAATTCTTAACCGGGGAAATTAGAGAACATTAATAATATGTTAATTAAAAAGAATAATGAATGATCAAAGAATAATGAATTAAAAAATTAAAAAATTAAAAAATTTAATAATTAAATAATAAAGAATTTAAGAATAAATGAATTTAAGAATAAAAAATAAAAAATTAAAGAATTAAATGGGGGGTTTGAAAGATTGTAATCATATAATGAAGAAAACAAGTAAAAATAGTTAAGAACTCAATTCTACTTCTACTTTAACTTTTGTGCAAGTGAATTTTCTTCAAACATATATTTTTACCAACACTCTAACATCATGCTCATATTGAACCAATCACGAAATCCTACCTTAATCATCTCAAATACATGCATACGTTTTTTAGTATTACAAATACACCGAACAGCGGTTATAAACACTTATAATACGATTCACCTTATGTTATTGATTTCAATGTGCGTCAAACATTTAAATCTCTTCAACCCTATTCTAAGTGCACCGAACAGCGGTCATAAACACTTAGCGTTAAATTGAAGGTTAAGCGCTAAAACATATGAAGTAAATGAAATTCAAAAAGTAAAACATATGGAGATTGTATTCACATTTACAAATGTTAGAAAGAAAATACCAACACATATATTGAAATATAAGTAAATCGAAACAATAACAAGAATTTAAGTAAGGGAAATAAAGTTACACTTTCGAAACCCAAGAACAGTTTGTGATTCCAAAAGTGGATGGAAACAATGAAATGTTATTCATAAGGAACACCGAACAACGGCTGGAACCTTATGAAGATGGAGGATAAAACATAAGAATTCGGACTTCAATTCTAGAATTATTTCAGAAATACTTGACCTAGGTATTTCTTAAGGAAAGCATAAAAATGTGTTTAAGAGATCTCAAAGAAAAATGAAAAGAACAAAGTAAAGAAGAAATGAAATTAAGAAATAATATAAAAATGACATAAATTAAGAATAAGAATTAAAAGGAAACTAATTAATAAGAAAATCTACAAGAAGTTAAAATGGTCCCCAAAAATAAAGAAGATGAATTAAAGGAAAAGAAGAACTAGAGAGAAAATATAAGAACCTAAACTAAAAAGAGAAACAAAATGGGAAAATGGGACCCTTGGTATATGAAATAAACCCATATTTATAGGGAGAAAAAAGCTAACAAAGATCAAATAAAAATTACAAAAAATAAATAAAAGTGAAATGATGAATAATGATGATTTTAGGGATGGTTTGGAGCTAATTTGTGGCTGGAAAATCAGAAAATCTGAAGCAAAAAGGAGCAGGTGGAAGCAGGAAAGTGGTTCAGCAGAGAGCAGCAGAAAATCGCAGACTGAATTCGGTAGGTAGCGGCTGACAGAGTGGGTGGAGAGTTGGTGAGTTGCTGATGGGCTGTCGTACAAGGATTCAGTGCACGCGAACTGACTGGAGGGCATCAGTTTGACACACGCGCGCCGATCGTGAGAAGGTTGCTTCGGCAAGCATGCGCCGAAGGGAATTTCTGGGCTGGGGAGGCTGTGACGCGGCTTGGGCTTCAGGCGAGGGTCTGGGTCGGGCTGGAGAAAAAAAACTTGGGCTTGGGTTTGCAGAAAATAGGTTGCAGTTAGGCTTGTCATCCGAATTGGGCCGCAGCAAGGATCATGACGCGGGCCTAGGCCAGTTGATGTCTTGGGCTAATTTTTATGGGCTGCACAGAAAAATGGGTTGGATAAGATTTTGGGTTTGCAAAATAAATATTAATTAATTTATATAATTCAACCGAATTTCGTCCATAATTTATTCGTTATAATTCCAATCGGGGCGATTATTTCGCCAAAACGCTCCAAATTACAAGTTTTATTTATTTAAACAAAAATGTCACAAAATATATTATTTTATCTAACTATTTATTATTTTAATATTAAATATCAAGTATAAAGGGTATAAAATAATATAAAATAATACTTAAATAACGACCTATCAACCTCCAATCGGGTTTTACCCTATTTTCTGCAACTCTAACCGGACCTAGTGATCCCAACCTGGTCCAAACTCACCCATTTTCACAACAAAACTTACATTTAAAACCTCCGATCTGCTATACTCAAACCCATGAGCAGTTATATAATCTCAAAACATAAAATTATTGCATTGAATTCAAGGACATAGTCCTTTGATTTTTGGCCAATTCTCAAACCTACATTCCAGAGCCTTCTCGTGTCTAAACCTTTGAGATTTCTAGTTAAATTCAATCGCTGGGACCCAAAAAAAGAGGTTAGTAAGCTTAGTTTCAAGCTTGAAGCCTTAAAATGGTTTAATGTCTCACATGTCAAAATTTAGTTCACGGGTTTTTGGGTATAGGTTTTTCTCATTTTTTTTTCTGGTTCTCTGCTCTTCTTTATTACTTTCTCTCTTTATTTCCTCTGTTCTTTTCTTTCTGGTTTCCTATCTTTTCGCTCAGGATTTCTCGTTTGAAATGTGATTATACGATTTGGTTTTGGTTGCAACCCCCACATACACACATACACATATGAGAAGGTGGTGCCACCAATTCTTCCCCAAAATTATGCCACTTGTCCCCAATTCATTAGCACAATAGCTCCAAGTGCTAAATTACCAAATTTCCCATACATATAAAATTACCAAAATATGGTATTTTAGACCCATACCAATCCCATCTGAACTCCAATTCCGATGTGTCGTTTGTTGCAGACTTAAAACTCTGAGACTTGCCTAACGATCCTCACGAAAGGTCTAAAACGTTCTTCGAGCAAAAATTCAACTATTATCAATTCCCTTTTCAAATTCCTAGAATTATCTTTTTCTGAATTGCGGGTCGTTACCATATACACCCCTTAAATAATTTTGTCCTTGAAATTCAAATGTATCCCTCCAACAACTTAGGAGACAATGCTTGCATCGGTGCCTTCAGTTCCCACCTAAACCATCATTTGATATATGGAATAGTAACCAATATCTCAACTTCTCTTCCCGAGACCTAGCCCCATATCTCGACTCCTTTCAGGTCCTAATCTAATATCCTAACTCCTTCTGAGTCCTAATCTGATATCTTGACTCCTTCTGAATCCTAGGTTGATATTATGTAATCCATTCCACCACTAGCATGCCAAGTCACCATCTAGAAACATTGCTACGTGTATCACATCCTATAGAGGATCTTTCATCACCTCGAATCATAAAATACTTGCTCTAACCGAGAAACTCACTCATATGTCTCATTCGGGTTTAACTCGCCTGTAAATGTTGTGACCCTAACCTCTAGCTATCCAGACCCACTCAAGTCCTCCAATACTAGAGCACAATATCCAATGTCCAACCCAAATAATCTCGGGTATATCCTTTCCCTAGGCCTATCCTGGATAATGTGTACTTGTCGTGTATCTGTTTCATCACCAATCCATGCATGGGGTTCACATCTTGGAGGCATGACGTTAGCAAATACAAATTAGTACCACAACATTTTGATGCCAAATTGATAGGACCATTCCCGAATACACTTTGATAATTGTTCCTGGTCCTGCAATCGTCTGACAAATAAACCGAAATTCTGAAATTACCATAAACACTTATCATACCAGGGATAATGGTAATGACCTCCTGCTCATGCCCCCACCTTTAGATCAGCCCCAGCCTCTGTGCAACAGCCTATAGAGTCAACAAAACTATTAAAAGTGTAAGTGGACAAAAATAATCATTTGAAAACAAATTTTCGAGAAAATAAACCTTTACCCTCCAGATATAAAACATGCATGCATAAATAAAACATAAAAAACCGGATTTCAATCCAAAACAAGTCATAAACTATGGGATCCACAAATCAGAAAATGTATCAAAAGCTCGTGGCCCACATTTCCCTACAATCCCATTTTTGAAAAAATCATATGAAAAAATTTGGACACAAATATCAATAACTGAACACAACCAATCCTTCAATACTCAAGCATCAGTCACGATGATTAATCAGAACTCCACGTAAGTAAACTCGAGAACTGCACCCTGACATCTTCTGTGTCATTTCCAAGATCAAAGTCAACATCTAGGTGGTAACCCAAG
Source organism: Prinsepia uniflora (assembly GCA_032719365.1). Taxonomy (NCBI): domain Eukaryota; kingdom Viridiplantae; phylum Streptophyta; class Magnoliopsida; order Rosales; family Rosaceae; genus Prinsepia; species Prinsepia uniflora. The sequence goes on from CM064862.1 coordinate 56,274,655, forward strand.
AACATGCTCACATCCGAACTGTCCGAGAACGGAGTCAACATCTGGTTGGTAACCTAGGAACATGTACACATCAGATTGTGCTAGAATCCCCCAGAACAGACAACCTCTGGGTGATATTCCATGCCACTATACACGTCCGGGCGATACTAACCCACGACATCCCTGCCAACTCGAGTCTCTGAACTGATGTTAAGACAATGTGATATCATGACTTCTCCGGGATCCCAACCTGATGTCCAGAGGGAATAATATCATGTGAGGATGGTTAACTATGAAAAACAGTAATAAAACCAAGAAAACATGCATTTTCACAAATCCATGAATCAAACCAAGTCTAAAATTTTCTGAAACAGGCCTGAGCCCAAGACGCTGTTTCCACAAATTCCATAAAATCTGTGTCTATAAATCAATCAATAAATCCATAAAATCATCAGATTATCATCTCAAATCATTTTTCTAATCATTGAAACTCTAATCATCCAATAAAGCATTTAAAACATTTAACTATACATGCATCACAGTTTATAAAATAAATGTCCACATACAAACTATCCAAGCAGCTCAATTCCGAGCTTTATGCTCCTCTAAGGGCTCAAGAGTTCTATTGTACGTCAAAAACCAAGACTGAGGGTCATTAATTTTCGTAGCAATCTCACATTAAAATCCCCTAATTTTTGGGATATAATACATATTAAAAACCTAAACAATGCACTTCCAACACGTAAAATTTCCCCAAGACGTGTCTGATCGACTCGAAATCTGTGCCAAAAATCTGTAACATTGATTACATGAAAACATATGTTCACCGGATGCCAAGGTAATATGGCATTTACCCCCATGCACAGCCCAAATTCCATATGACTAACTTTACACCTGAAGCCACAGCCGTAGGTGTACTCGTCTGTTACCTTCAGCTGGGTTTGACCCGATTTCTTGTAACTCTGACCCGACCTGGCAATCCCAACCTAATCCAAATTCACCCATTTTCAAACTAAAATATACATTTAAAACCTCTAATTTACTCTACTCAAACCGAAGTTTTATAATGTCCAAACATAAAATTATTACCTTTAATTCAAGGATTCAATCCTCTAATTTTCGAGTAATCCTCAAACCTACATTTCAGATAGTGGTGTTAATCGGTTTTTTGGTTCAATTTTTTTGTCCAAACTGAAACCGAACCGAGTAGGGAATCGGTTCCGATTTGATCTGATTCTCACCCTCAAAATTGATTAAACAAAAAACTGATTAAATCGGTTCGGTTTGGTTTTAAACTAATTTTGAACCGGTTTAATCCATTTTCAGCTACAATTGAGATCGAGGGGGATCGACTGATCGAGATCGAGGGGATCGACTGATCGAGATCGAGGGGATCAACTAATTGAGATCGAGGGGATCGACTGATCGAGGGAGAGGGTGAGAGAGATTGAAGGATGTCAAAGTAGAAACCATCGAGAGAGAGGGAGAGATCGAGGGACTTCGGGGATGGATTCGACAGATAGGCCGACGTAGATGGAGACGGGAGAGATCGAGCGATTGAGGTCGTGTGGGGAGGTGTTAGTCGAGGTGATGTGAGGATGTGAAACCATTAGCGGTGATTTCATTTGGTGACGGACCCAATGGTTCGTGAAGTGATCGATCAGAGGTGACCAGGTGGGAGCTTCAAGGATGGAGATTAGAGATGCCGAACACCAAGGGACATGGAGAGTTGGAGACTGAAGAGATCAAGGGACTGAGATGGAGAAACCGAGGGAGATGGAGACTGAAAAGATCGAGCCTTGAGCCTTGAAGGAGTGATGCCATGAGGAGTGATGCAGTGAGGCGTGAGAGGAGCTCGTGAGAATGAGAATAAGGGGAGGCCTTTCGGACCTCAGATTGACACTTTGAGTTTGACAAAGAGGAGTGATATGAGATGATAAGGGAGATTAGAATCATATAAGGTGATGACTATGAGGGAGAAGACCCGAGAGAGTCGCTAGGTAAGGTATGAGAGAACCCGAGATTTTTTAAGTGGGATGGGTTTTTTTCGGCGTGTACTAGTTATTATGTGGGCGTCAGTGTTCGGTCCGGTTTGATATTGTAAAACCAAAGATCGAAACTGAGTAGGTTATGGTTCAGTTCTTTTTTTTTTTTGTTTTAACTCAGTTTTCGTTCTGTTCGGTTTTTTATGGTTCATTTTCGATTCAATTTTTTAAGGTTCAATTTTGGTTCGATCTGATTTAAGGTCGATTTTTTGGAACCATATAATAGGGCTAATGTCAAACCCATCCAGCATCTAAACCTTTAGGGTTTCAAGTTAAATTCCATCATTGGGACCTAAAAAAGAGGTTAGTAAGCATAGTTTCAAGCTTGAAACTCTAAAATGATTTAATGGTTCACAGGTCAAAGTCGGGTTCTAGGGTTTTCAGGTCTGAAGGATTTACTCCTTTCTTTTTCTAGTTCTATTTTCTTCTTTGTTCCTCTTTCTCTTTTTGTTTCTTTTGTTCTCTTCTCTCTAGTTTCCTCTCTTTTCTCTCTGGCTTTCTAGTTTGAAATGTGATTGTGCGCTTTGGTTTTGGTTGCAACCTCCACTCACATGGACACATAAGGGAAGGTGGTGCCACCATTCCCTCCATGGATGGTGCCACATATCCCCAGTTCATTTGACTAGCACAACAGCTCCAAGGGCTAAATTACCAAATTGCCCCTATATCAAATGACCAAAATACCCTTAGGGATTTTAGACCCCTACCAATCATGTCTGAATTCCAATTCCGACGTGTCACCTGCCTACAAATTTAGAACTCTGAGACCTACGTGATGGTCCTCACAAAAAAGTTAAAAAAACTCTTGGAGCAAAAAGTCAAATTTTGATCTATAAGGGTAAATTTGTCATTTTTGAATTATCTTTTTTCTGAATTTCTGGGTCTTTATGACAGGACCCATCCCAATCCCCCCGGGATTAGTGCGGGATGACCCTGCTCCCGTCTGACACGAAGTGTCAGACAAGGGATATTTCGGACCTTTGCCCTCCCGGGCTATCAGAGTACTCCAGGATCCGGAGGAGGTATGTGATATCTCGGTCTCTGCTACAGTCCACATCCACTGTCAACCTGAAGGGCAGTCAAAACATTAAAAACTGTGAGTGGACACAACAAGAGTTTATAAAACATTTTATAAGACATTTGTACCCTTCACTAAAAAGCATGCATGCATTCGAAAACCATTTATCCAGATAGAAACCATATGTGGAAACTAAGCCCAAAACATAATATAAACCAAGGTCGAAAGGACCACTATGAAATCGACCATACGGGCCACTACCCAAATCCTGTGTAAACGCACATCATACATCATATCATATAACTCATATAGCATACATCATATATACATATAATTCACACAACCAATCCTGTCACGGTTTCCAAAGCTACGCGTGTGCTACTCAGGTCTCAATCCGAGTCTTCTCAAAGTCAAGATCAATGTCCGCAGACCACTGACCCTACCCGAGGTAATAGTAATCATAGCCTTCCTGAGAGTAAGGAACCCAACTGGGGGGTGACTCCACTCAATCGGTGCTCCGTGACTACTCTGGGGTCCACCCAGGCCAACGACCCTCCCCGGAGGAGATAATCGAAGTAAAGGAAGGTATATGAATACATATATATACATAACATAAACATTCATGCCCGGTTCCCTTGAACCGTCATGATCCATAATATCCATAACCAGGTAACATGCCGGTTCCCATAAACCGTCATGTACCGTGATAACATAACCGAGGTAACATGCCGGTTCCCATAAACCGTCATGTACCGTAATAACATAACCAGGTAACATGCTATGACAGGACCCATCCTAATCCCCTCGGGATTACCGTGGAATGTGCCCTGCTCCCGTCCAACAAGGGGTGTCAGACAAGGGATAACCAAAAGTCACTGCCCAAACGGGGCTTCCAGAGTGCGCAAGGATCGATGGAGGAGGCATGCAATGTCCCAGTCTCTACTGCAGTCCCATCCGGAATCAACCTGAAGGGCATTAAAACCAAAAGCTGTGAGTGGACAAAAATGAAATAAGTTCATTAAACACATTTATAAGACATTTATGCCCTCCAATAAAAACGTATGCAAGCCACGAAAACCAGTAACCAAAACGTTTGTCCAACCAAGCCATTAGGGCCTTAGCCCAAAAACCGTTAACTTAAAACCAAGTGTGGGAACTCAGCCCAAAACTGTGGAATACCACTACCAGACATATTAAAACCATGTGGGCCACCGCCCAAAGCCATAAACATAAATCCATAAATCCAAAACTATTTAGGGTCCCCGACCCGAAATATCATAACATAACCAATAATCCATTTTTACCACATAACACAAATCCAACCGAAAAGCCATTTCATAGATTCATTAATCCATATTTACCATTACCATCACCAGCATCCCTGATGCTTAGCGTCCCAGACGCTTGACGTCCCTGACTTCATATCTCACGGTATAATAAGCGACGCGTGCTGCCCGGGGTCTCTCCGGGTCCATATCTCTGACATCATAGATGTCTGACGTCCCTGACGTCAATCATAGCAATCCTGCTCCTGAGTCATCATACGGTCCGGCTGCTCCGTATAATGACCCCTCGCAGGCAATGCACCGTGACTTCCCCAGTGTCCCAGACACCTGGAGGAGACCATCATATATCCTCGTATCCAGATGGTATATGGAAACAGTTTTATTAAATCATTTCACAATATTACAATGGGCCCCGCCCGAAATCTCCATAAAAAAACATAATTCCATTTAGGGTCCATGACCCGAAATCACAATTATTAAACATAGGGTCCCTGACCCGAAATTACCATTATAATCCAACTGGGCCTCATGCCCGATTTTATGAACCACTGGGCCCACGGCCCGATTTGTAAACCACTGGGCTCACGGCCCGACTATATAAACCAACTGGGCCCCTGGCCCGATAATATCACTCAAATGGGTCTCAGCCCGATTTCATAACAACTGGGCCCCTGACCCGATTTCATAAGCAACTGGGCCCCGGCCCGATTTCATTAACTCAAATGGACTCCAAGTCCGAGGTTTCCAAAATAACTGGGCCTCAAGCCCGAATTCATCTTTCCAATTTCAAAACCATTTCATCATATTATACCCAAGTCCATAAACATGGAAAATCCGTGCAAAACCGGAAAACCTCGATTTACGTGCAAGCACGTAAATCGCCTCGAAATACGTGAAACCGTATAATTTACCAACATCATACAATCACAATCATAATCCATATAAAACAATTAAGCATGCATAGAATTTATAAAACCAAAGTCCACTCACAGACCGTTTAACGGTACGCCTCGATACGCGTGCCATAGGCCTTCCCGGGCCACACCACTATCACCAGGACTCCCAATCCTGTCCAAATCACATTAGAGGGTCACTAACCTTTTCATTAACATCCTATCAAAGTCCCATAATTTTCCCAAATTTTTAATTATTTTTAAACTTGATTTAAAACCTTCGGACGTCCCGAACAATATCGAAACGGTGTCCGATCGACACGAAACCAATCCCAAAATGTTCGTTACATTAAATAGGACAGAAGTCATGTTGACCTCACCTCGAGATTCGTGCCACGCGCCGTCACGCGCCGCCGTGAGTGGCTGCGCGTGAAACCCACGCGCCTACTACAGTGTATCGTTCTAACCCGTTTCTCTGGTAAACGGGTCCAATTAACCCGCGAGATGACCCGGTTCCAATCCTATCAATTCGACACTAATTTCATCAATTGAGCATTCAGTTAGCTTCATTTTAAGTTCAATTTTGAGTTCTGTATCGATGATTACACAAAAACTCACCTAAAACTCATCGACTCGATGATGAACATGAAGAACACCCGTCACTGTGCAACCATGGAATTCCGTCAATCTCAACCGGTTTCTTCCAATTGATGAACCCAGAAGCATCGTGGGATCCTGAGAAGTAGTTTCCCCACATCAATTTCGCCGTTTGATCACTCAATGATCACGACTCAACCTTCAAAGCTCCATCTCTGTCATCAAGTGTGTTCAGAGCCAATACGTAGCCAAATTCCTTCGTTCTTTCGACGAAACTGATCGTAGGGATCCCAGGAAGCTGAATGTGAGCTCCATTTTGATCCTCACGGCCCCTAGTTTAAAATCCGATCTTCCCCCCCCCCCAAAATCCAAATTTTCGAATTCTCAGCTCCCAGCCTTCAATCGTTCCCAGTGTTTCCTCAGTTTAATTCACTCTCACAATTCTCACTCAAAACCCGCAGTGGAAGAGAGCTCAATTCTCTCAATTCAGTTTCCCCCAATTTGTGCATGGTTTGAAGAACAAAGGGGATTAATGGATTTAACAATTAATTAACAAATATTAGACATAATGATGATGTTGTAATGATAGTGTTTAGAGGAAAACATGGATCAAGTTTTAAGGCTTAGATTAGGGGATGGGTGACACTTGTCACTCATCCAGGTGTGTACAGTCAACTGTCACTATTCATTATTTTATTATTATTTTAATCGGAGCCTCGGTTCGTTAATTCGTTTCCTTGACCATAACTTCGTCGTCGAATCTCCGATTTCGGCATGCCGCCTGTCATTGGATTCGTATCGACGAGACCTACGTAACGGTCCTTGGCCCTCGCCCATCGGACCTCCCGGTCAAAAAGTCAACATTTGACCCCTAATATGCCAAATTCCCAAAATGCCCCTCGACTTCCGAACATCATAACTTTCTCCTCGAATGTCGGAATCGAACGTGCCACTTGTCTATGAACTCGTGACGTCCCGAACTATGTCACGGTCATCGGTCAAAGTTCGTTTGACCGCCCAATCAAAAAGTCAACATTTTGCCCACGACTAGGGGTAAAACGGTCATTTTGCACATTTTGTCCGATTTCGCCCTACTAACCACCGATCAACCTCATTAATCAAGATTAGTGACTAATCTAATCCCGGAATTCGGGTCGGGTCGTTACATGCCGGTTCCCATAAACCGTCATGTACCGTAATAACATAACCAGGGTTCATGCCGGTCCCCATAAACCGTCATGAACCAGAATGACCTGACAAAGGTTTATGCCGGTTCCCATAAACCGTCATGAACCACAATGACCTTTCCAGAGTTTATGGCGGTTCCCGTAAACCGTCATGAACTTAGAAATCCATCTAGGGTCCCTGACCCGAAATCATAAACCGTAAAATAACTGGGTCTCGTGCCCGAACATATGACATCAGCTGGGCACCGTGCCCGATATCTAAGGTCATATGCCCGAGACAAAACCAAATGGGTCTCATACCCGAGTTTATCTTTTTGAAATCCAAAACCTTTTCATTAAAACCAATAAAGAAATACAGACTCGTATAAGCACCGTATAAGGCCGAAACCTCGAAATACGTGCGTATACGTAACCACATACAAATGCACCAATGGCATCATCAAACAAGTAATAAAACATATAATAAACATTTATGCATGCACCAATTTAGAAAACAAGGTCCACTCACAGACCGTCCGAGCTGCCGCCTCGATTTGCGTGCCACTCGGCTCCCCGAGCCGTTCACCATTACCAGGACTCCCAAACCTGTTCAAATTTTAATAGAAGGTTAATAACTACTTAATTAACCTCCCATCAATGCCCAGTAATTTTCCCGAACTTTTAACTATTTTTAAACCTACCCTAAACCTTCCGATGCCCCGAAACATATCGAGACGGTGTCCGATCGACACGAAACCAGTCCCAAAATGTTCGTTACATCGAATAGAAGATTTCCACTGTTGAACACTTTCCCAAATTATGGCCCACGGGCCCTCACGAGCTCTAAAAAGTCGAAAAAACTATTCATCGTCATCAACTTCAGAACTGAACCAGTTTTACTGTAGCAAAACACTGTTCATCTCCATTTTTCTCCGGTTTCTGGACTAATTCGGGGTTCGTTTGGTCCCATTTTAATCCCTAAATTCCTATTTCTTCATTTCCTATCTAACCCAATCCCTAAAACTAAGAAAAACCACCCGAAACCGAGCTTCCATCCGTCATTAATGGTGGCCGGATTTTCTCCGGCCGTTAACGGCCATTTCCGGCCATCCCAAGCCCCAAAACTAAACCCATTCTACTCCTAGGGTCCTTAGAAACCTAACCTAATTAAAGAAATCGATTAAAAATCATTAAAACTCAAATTTGGATTTTCAAAGTTTTCTTACCTCACGGGTTCTCTCCATCGTGTCCACCGCCGTAGTCCTCAACCGTGGCTCGCCGTTTCTGTCACTCTTCACCACTCACGGTCACACATGACACACATGATGAATGGTGGTGAGGAAGCAAGGTGGTGGTTTGTGTTTTGAAGAAAAATGGAGAAATATGGTGATAAGGGGGGTTCGGGTTTTGTGTTTGGAGAAGAAGAAAATGCAAAGAAATGAAGATGATGATGTTGATATGGTGAGATGAGAGGAGTGAGATAGATTAGATGAGTGGTGAGGATTGAAAGTTAAATGGAATGGATGGCTAGGATTGATTGTTAGAAAAGATTAATTATATAATAATAATTATATTAATATTTAATTAATGAGATCCAAAAATTAAGGGATTTAGCCAATAGGATGAGTGACACTTGTCACTCATCCATGGGACCCACTCAAAATATCTGCCCAATCAGATTTCGCCAAATCATCTCGTCTCGAAGTACATGCATAGTGAAATCGAACTTCCGTGACCTATAACTCTCCCGTTCGAAGTCCGATTTCAGCATGCCGCCTGCCTATGGATTCGTATCGTCCTTATCTAGTCCTCGGCCCTTGGCCATCGGACATCCCAGTCAAAAAGTCAACTATTTGGCCCTTTTTAACCAAAATTACCAAAATGCCCCTAAACTTCCGAACGTCATAACTTCCTACTCGAACGTCGGAATTGAACGTGCCACCTGTCTATGAACTCGTGACATCACGAACTACGTCACGGTCATCGGTCAAAGTCCATTTGACCACTCGATTGAAAAGTCAACATTTTGCCACCACTAGGGGCAAAACGGTCATTTTGCATCGTTCGTCCGATTTCGCTCAACTAATAACGGATTAGCTTCACTAATCATGATTAGTCACTAATCTAATCTAGGAATTTGGGACGGGTCGTTACACTTTACATGTCCATCTTGAGACATTCTCATTCCACATCTACCTACCAAGAAAAATTAACCAAAGAAAGAGAGGTCGTGTCTTTTTTTTCCTCCTTCACAGTTTAGCCATATATCAAATAAGGGAGCGAGGTGCTTAGTCATCCCTGCAAACAATTGATAAGTCTAGCTAAGTCACAGATGGTGAGTCATGTCCATGTAAAACGACTGAAATGTCATGTCCTCCAAATTTAACAAATTGCCCTTGAGCGTTCAGACTCATAACTTTTGCCTATGGGCTTCGTTTTTTGTGTGATGTCAGTCTACGAACTCGTGAGTTAAATTTTCGAGAAGTTTCTCAAATTTAGATTCACTTTTGCACCTTTAATAAGGACAATGGTAAATATGTCAATTTTTAATTTATTTTCCGATATGGCCATGATTTTTGTGGCGGATCATTAAAACTTTCCCCCTACAAAAATGTTGTCCTTGAAATTTATGCATGTAGGTCGAGATTCTATTCATGCAAGTCCCGACGTCTGGAAATATCATACCATCACATCTTTGGGATCAAATACATCCAGTAGTATTACTGGGCTCAGTCACATCCAAAATGATATCTCATGTGCTCTCTTGGAACAAGTCTCCACATAATTTCCTCATGTCCAAGTAACCTTGGGATCCTACAGGGTACCTACAACATCCAAGTAGCCTTAGGATCCTGCAGTGTAACTACAATGTCCAAATAGTTTCGGGATCCTACAACGTACCTGCAACGTTCGAGTAGTATCAGGATCCTACAGCGATCAATTTGCCGCATCAATCTAAGGTTCCTCATGGGACTTCTGTCAATTGGCACACGTGTAGCAACTCATCTGACTAAGGCTACCTTCCTCACCCAAGGATTTGGGGAACTATAAGGTTAGCCCTATTGGTCGGTCTACACGGTCACTAAATGACACGTTCTCGACCAAGGAACTCCAACTCAGTCAACGACTTAGGGGACTTATGTATGTGTCATTCTGAACGACAACCATAAGGAAGGCTAACATCATGGAACACATGAACGGTTGAGAAATACTTCAGCCCCGACTAGTGTGTGTCTGGTTCACCTATTGACCATATCACCATATTTATCCTAACCTTCATGGTCGACACAACCTAGTAGGCATCTCGATCCACATAGAAATAGCACTCCCCTACACATGAAAAACTGATCACTACCAGTCATTTTGGCATCCTATGTAATGACTAGGAAATTAGAAAGAATGAAAATGACCATTTTGCCCTTGTAGGGTCAACGGTTGATCTTTTAATCTGGATATTTTTGGGACGTTCTATAAGGACCGTTATGAAGGTTTCGACCTTCTGAGCACATCGATAAGTGGTATGCCAACAATGGAGTTCAAATAAGTTCGTTTTGGGCTTAAAAAGTGCAAGAGCATTTTGGTAATTTTGTCATGACGGGTGTTTTGGTAACTTTATAAGAGGAATGTAGGGAAGTCTAGAACCTTCTAGGTTCCCTCTCTTAAATTGTGTCTGGTCACCCTTCACTTATTGACGTAAGCATCAGAGTCCACTAGATCGGCACTCTATCGGTGTTAAGCCCTCTTCTTGTCGTCTAGCAGATCTCTGCGAATAGAAGAAGACCCCTATTGTCTATTAAGACCTCATTCCATTAGGTTCATTTTGGGATCAAACACACTACATATGTATACATGTAAATTGAGTTCAATAAAACAAACCAGTCTTACTCAACATCAAAGGTATGGATGAAATATATAAGTATGATATTATCATCACCAAATAGGCCACAAGAAAACAGCAAGAAAACATTCTATAAAAAGACAACAATATGAAAACAGCAAAAGTTTTGGGGCAACAAAAGACAACAAGAAGAAAACATCAACTTAAAACGGAAAAGAACACAGTGCAACAACATAAAAAAATAAAAATAAAAAATAAATAAAAAAACTAAACAAAGACATAATCACAATCAGAGCTCACATCCATCTATATACGAAGGCCTAATCAGTGAAAGGTGGCGCTGGAAGGTCAATGTATTCATTTCTCAGTAAACAAACAGAAGCCAAGAAACTCAACCAAAATTCATACACCTAAATGTTAAACGCTAAACGCTAAACTCACTTTACTTTCAATTCCATCAATTTTCTCAGTTCTCTTAGTTAAACGCTACCCGTTCAGACAAAAAAATCTAATGGGCTGGAGTCTAATAAAAATTCGTACATACTCATAAGTTTTCAAAAAACTAATTATCCAAATAGATGAGTTAACAAAATTTTCAGAAAAGACTAAGGTTTTTATAAATTTAGAAGCTAATTTAAAGTTGGAGAGTTTTCTATTATCATACTCAGAACTATCAGATTTACATACCTTCAAAGCACAAGGCTAACGATTTCCAGTCTAGGACTTTTGCTTTACTTCTCCTTCACGTTCTTACTAACCCTTTAACCCTAGAACTCTGATTCAGGGATTATAGAAAGAAGAAAAAATTGAGATGGGTTGCAAACAACCACTGAAATGCAAGCACGAAGTCGCTATAGTGAGAGGAAACAAAAAATTTCATCTAAAAAGTCTTAACTGTATAATTTTTTTATAGCATGTTCAATTAGGTCGTATCAAGTATTCAAACCCGTCATAAGCTTGCATTTTTACGACATTTATTGTAGTGCACTCGCGAAAAAACATGTGCTGCAAGTATTTGCAACAACAATTGCAACATGACTTATAATCGTGTAGCAAACACTTTCGTGCATTTTTTTTCTTCCGAAAATGCATCTTTATTGCTTAAACTCGAAGCAGAATACCAACATCCTTAGCGAGAAGGTTAAACAACCAAGTTGGCTCAAAATCGGCCCAAACATGGTACCCACTCTTACTGTTAACATGGTTAGCAATAGCATGTGCCACCTTGTTACACTCCCTAGGGACAAATTGGAAAGTAATCGATAGCAAAGACTCATAAAGTACATAAATATCATGAAGGATATTGGTAAGAGTACCATTATTACCCTTCTTGCATAGCAACTTGATCAACTGTAGTGAGTCGGATTCTATAATCATAGTAGTATGCCCAGCCATCACACATGCCTCTAAACCTGAACGAACGGCCATAGCTTCCGCCTGAAGAGCTGACGAGCATGCGAGCATACCAGCACCCCCGGTCCCTTCGAATGAGCCTATCCATCATAGAACCCAGTCGTAAGCCCCCAAATGCGTGCCTTTAGACCAAGCTCCATCACAATTGAGTTTGAGGACTCCGGGGCTGGGTCGCTGCCAACCTTGGACTTGCACACACTGGAAAGGCCCTATTGTTTTACCAATAACCACCTCACCAACCACAGTCCCCTCATTTCTTGTCTTAGAGAACTCGAACATCTGTCGAAAGAACATATCTAGAGCTGTGGCATGAGACTGTAAAGTATTCTTAAAGCATTGCTCATTACGTGCTTTCCAAATTCGCCAACAACCAAAGGGAATCATCTAGAAAATATTCTCTGCATCCTCATTACTACCATATTTGAATTCTAGAGCGTGCCAACAATCACGAAACGAAAGGTCCAGGAAAGTATCAGACACTAGCTGGAGCGGTCCACCATACCAGAAAGTTTGGGAAAACTGACAAGTGAAAAAGAGGCGGGACTCTGACTCCTCCTCATCCCCACACAACGGGCATCCCGTCTCCACATTTACCCGTCGAGGGGCCAGAATCCAACAGGTAGCAATATATCCACGGCAGTAAGTCCAAATAAAGTGTCTAATTTTGTGCGGCACATTCAGGCTCCAAATGTGTTTCCAAATTTGTTGTTGTCCACTGACCATACTAGTCTCCCCTCTACCTCTTCCAAACAACTCACCATTACGACACAGCTCCGTAGCCAATAAATACCCAGAGTGAACATTATATCGACCATTCTTGGAGAAGTGCCAAACATGACGGTCAGAACATCCATACTTACTCAACGAAATAGAGCAAATGACATTGGTGTCCTCCTCATTAAACAAACTCGCCACCAAGCTACACAACCATGTATGACTAATAGAGCAAATCAAATATTTAACCAAATCAGGAAGGTTTGGATGAAGGGAATTTACCTTAAAAGGCCGACCACTTGGAAGCCATGGGTCTGACCGACTCTGAATTAGGGATCCATCCCTTCCATGCCAACTTCAAGATGTGCAACCCCTTCAAGATGCCCTTCCAACCCCCTGAGGACCCCACCACTTCTTTAGCTTCCAAAGTCTCACTATGGTACTTTGCTCGTAACAACCTAGCCAGAAGCGAGGAAGGTTGATCCAATAACCTCCACCCTATTTTGGCAAGCATGGCTAAGTTGAAGATTTGACTATTTAAAACGATCTGTTAGTAACAGTTTGATTTTAAATTTATCATTTAGGAAATCTGTTAATTCCAAACCAGATCGTTGCGAGATATATTAAGTTTTATTAATTTTAAAATCTACTGTATAACGTTACATACATGAGTGTAACCCCCTTTTTTATTTATTTTTTCAATGCCCATTACCAAATTTACCCTCACTCAAATCTCCATTAATTTGTGCGTTGGTAAATTTGCATTTGCATGTTGGTTGGACCACTGATGAAAATGTCGCCGAAATCGACGATATATCGGTCGATATATCGTCTATTCTGGCCACCAGCACATAAGCGGGGGGAAGAAAAGTCTTCCGGAAAAATAGCCAATATCAGCGATAAACCCCGATATTGAACGAAATTGACGATTTTGGACGGCAAGGGCCAACCCATCGAACTTCCGTGTTGACCCTCGACGCCTCGCCCCATCCACCTCTCACCGCGAAGAAGAGGGCTCCGGCTGCGGATCCGAGGGTGAGTCCAAATTGGGATCCGAATTTGAAGAGTGAAATTGAGAGGTTGTGGATGACGGTAAGGGTGAGGGTGAAGAGGGTGGTGAGGGTGCGGTTGTGCGAGTTGGAAGGTTGGATAACGATGGGGGAGACGCAGCTGGGTTGTGAATCAATAAACTTTCGGAAAAATGAGAAGTAATGCAGACAAATGAATCAATGAATATCTTTCCTTCTAATATATATATATATATATATATATTACATTAGATTTTTTTGCATAATATGCTTCCGATGTTATATTATATTATTTGTATGTATATCTTTCCTTCTATTTTGCATAATATATATATATATTATTTTATTTTATTTTCTTGATTAGGAAGTCATTATACATGTATATATATTGACATGCCAATGAATCAATAAACTTTTAGACTTTTCCATCATAATTCAAATTTAAATCTGAATGATTCTTAATTCTAATTAAACTCCTAATAATCTTATATATTTAACCTGCATTGTAAAATCTAATAAATCTTTATAAATTGTATTGTCATCTCAAAAAATAAAATATATAAATTGTTTCGTATAAATCATTGCATTTGCTAAATAATATATGTTTCAATTCATAATATATGTTTTAATGTAAAATATAGCTTAACTTACATATTTGGTAATATATGTTTTTGTTTAGAATATATGTGTTTTTGCTTCTTAACTTTTTATCATTATCAAAGTCTAACTTAGAATATATGTTCTAATTAAAAAAATTTAAATAACGTGATTATTATTATTATTATTATTATTATTATTTATCATCATTATTATTATTATCATTATTATATGGTTTGGTAATATATGTCTTAATGTAAAATATGGCTTAACTCACATAAAATTATGTTTTTAATGAAGTTCAATGTGTAAAGTATTCTTAGTACAATATTATCAAAAAAAAATTTGTTTTGATTTAAGTTTATCTTTAAGGTTTTATACATGTTAGCCATCATCAGACTCATATTCTATCATATTATTCATCATATATTTATTATATCAAAGTAATTTTATAGTTTTTATTAGTCTTATATAACAATTATTAGGTACTTAAGTTTTTCTCGAAGTTTCATTCCAAATTTCCAACTTTTAGACCGAATTTCCGTAATTTTTGTTGACCGTAAACAATATCGATATCGATACCGATATTTGGGGCGAGATATCCGTAAATTTGACTAACGATATATCCGTCGATATCGATATTTTCATCATTGCGTTGGACATGATGTTAGAACATGGTTAACTAATACAATTATATAGTAGTATTATTGAAAACAGTATATGTACCCACCATCTAAATAAAATATGCATTTTATTCTAATCAATCTGATATATCATGTCATTTCAATAAGAAATGAGGCTTAAATAATGAATTTGAAATAAGAGTTTATCCTTTCTTTGATTGCAACATGTTTTCTGCATAATAATCCCTTGAATATCTTGTTGATTTATGTTGTAAGCGGTTTAATTTCTTTGAGTTAATTACTTAATATATATGTATTTATCTATATCTTGCTAGTCTGGTTATGTTTTGGATATATGTATCCCCTCAATATATGTATTACTTAATAGATATGTATGTATCTATGTTAGAAAAAATAATTAAATATATAAAATTAGGGGACCAATATAAATCATTTAAATTATATAAATGCCTCAGACCCACATTTCCCTGAAATCTTTATTTATAAGTATTTCGAAAATTTTGACATAATAGTCAAACTACAGAAACCCTACGGGCCCAACCAGTTAACCAACTCGTACTACACGTAGAAAATCACGGAAGTTATGGAGTCCAACTTGGAGTCCAACTCCGACAACGTCTGAGTCCCTATCCGAGAACGCTCGGAGTAAAATTCCAGAATATCGATTCAAACACATGAGGATTACTATACTGGGAAAAACAATTTACCGAAATACAGTTTAACTTGCTTTTGAAATACCAACAAAAGCCCAAAATCCATTGTAAGCCATGGGTGAGCCCAAAATCTAGTTTTTTCCAAAATCCATAACAACCTTTGTCCAGAAAATAACCTTTGTCAAGAAAATAACATCCCCATATATATATATATATATATATATATATTCTGAAACTAGGAAATGATCCAAAAAGTATTTAGACTCATATATGCAATCCAATGCAAACCATACCATGCAATAAAATCATATAAATATATAAATATGCATGAATCTTGATTTAATAAACAAACAGTCCACTTACAGTCCAATCAGTAACTCATTCTTGACCTGTGTGCTCCTCAAAAGTCCCTGAAGCATGTTGTCCTATCAAAACAACAACCGAGGGTGACGAAAAACAGATATAACCTTGTATATAAACACCCCCCCCCCCCTCTAAACCCCAGGATAGTATATGCATCCCAAACACGCGACTCATGACATTGAACGCCCAAAACTACCCCTAAACAAATGTTGATAGACCTGAAACCATCACCATTGGATTCAGCACATCGAAAGCTTTCGGACACGCGTTAACGTGTCTCGAGATTCCTGCATGTGTGCTGCTATGCGCAAGCGTACAGCCCACGCGAGCTGACAGGGCATACTGACTTCACCTTGCTGACGTCAGCCTCTACTGATGTGGTACCTGCTGCTGTCACCCATGTTGATGTGGCCCTGCTGATGTGGCAGTTGGCATTACCATGCTGTCGTCATCATGATACCAAGTTGGAACCACCTAGTGATGTCATCATGACTTCATGCTGACGTCATCACCTCGCTAGAGAAGACAGCTGCACATCTGTTTGTCGGCGCGTATGTTGCCTCTAGCCAGTCGGAAAACCTCCATTGTTGTCCTATTTTTCAAACCTTCATATATCCATCATTTCTAAATCAAATTGGACGAACCAAGTATGGAAATTCATCTACTCAATCCCAAAAATTAAAATCCAAGCTCAAATTCAAGAAAAAGTACTTGGAATTCACGATATAATCCTTGGACTTTGCTGGTTCCATTCCTCCCTAAATATGGGTCGATTCCACGTGATTCCACCTTCAATCTCGGGTTGTTTCTGGTCGTGAGGGTCCAAGGAACACGATCCCTTACTTCTTTTGAGCTAAAAATGCCTAAAAATCAAGGTTGAAATTATGGGCTTGTGTGGGTTTGTTTTAGGCTTGGACAGGAGCGGATGAGAGCAATTGGCAAAGATGTGATGATAATAGTGAAGTGTGCTCCCAGCCACACAACACAAACAAGCCAAAAATATCCCATTGGCTGGTGACAGAGCTTGCATCGCGGAGGCATAATGTCTGATAAGAGAAACACATTAGTAACGAAACTACCTTGATACCATTCTATCACGACCTGACTCTCCTAGCACGATATTGTCTGCTTTGAGCCCACACTCTCACGATTTTGTTTCTGGAAACTCATGCGCAACTTCCCAGTGGGTCACCCATCTTGAGATTTCTCTAACCCAGTATCGCTTAACTTTGGAGTTCCAACCAAACCCAAAACTAGTGAGCTCCTAAAATGCGTCGTGCAAGGAAGATACGTGCTCACACATATAAGGCACTTCACATTTCCCTCGCCGAGCGAAGTGGGATTTCTTACCGTTCTTCTCAAGACATGGGTCTTACAGTCCAACTCTGTAGGAACGTGTGGAGTCCACCTCCGATAACATCTGAATCTGTATCCGGTAAGCCTCGGAGTCCAAATCTGGAATAGAAATCCAATCACATGAGGATGAATATCTTGGGAAAAACTGTTTACAAAAATACAAATGAACTTACTTTTAAAATACCCAAAAAAGCCCAAAATTCGCCGTAAGTCGGGCTGAGCCCAAAATCTAGTTTTCCCAAAATCCGTAATAATTTGTGTCCAGAAAATAATATCCTGAATATATATTCTAAACCTAGGAAATGATCCAAAAAGCATTTAGAATCATATATTCAATCCATCGCAAACCATACCATGCAATAAAATCATTAAAAGTTATAAATATGCATGCAGCTCAATTTAATAAACAAACAATCCATTCACAGTCCAACTGATAGCTCACTCTTGAGTTGTGCACTCCTTAGAAGTCCCCGAAGCATCCTGACCTATCTAAGTAATAATTGGGGGTCATTAAGAATACATATAACCTTGTACATAAACCCCTTAAACTCCCGAATAGTACACACATCCTAAACACGTAACCCGTGACACTCCTAAACGAATTCTGATCGACTTGAAATCACCATCATTAGATTCAGCACATTGAAAGCTTTTGGACATGCACCACCATGTCTCGAGTATCCTGCCCACGCGCAGTCACGCACTGGTAGAAGGGCCGCAACCGTCCCACGCATCGCCCACTCACGCTGACATGGCATGCTAATGTCACCATGCTGACGTGGCATGATGACATCAACCCCTGCTAACATGGCACTTGCTAACGTCATTCCCTGCTCACATGGCCCTATTAACGTGGCCCTACTAGCATGGCAACTAACATCAGCCTTTACTAACGTCGCCGTGCTGACGTCATCACCTCCATTGTTGTCCCATTTTTCAAACCTTCATATCTCCCTCATTTCTCAAGCAAATCGAACGAAGCAAGTATGGAAATTCATCTACTCAAAGAACTCAAATCCAAGCTCAAAGTCAAGAAAAAATACCTGGAATTCACGATACAAGATTTGGAATTTGCGGGTTTTGTTCCTCCTTAAGTATGGGTTGATTCCACGTGATTCCACCTTCAAACTTGGGTTGTTTCTTATCATAAGGGTCCAAGGAACACAATCCCTTGCTTGTTTTGAGCTAAAAATGCCCTAAAAAGCAAGATTGATATTATGGGTTTGTGTGGGTTCATTTTTGTCTTACACGGGAGAGAATGAGAGGAAATGATGAAGATGTGATGATAATTGTGAAGTGTTCTCCCAACCACACAACACAAACCTGCCCAAAATATCCCATTTCCCATTTAACCAAAATACCCTTCCCCAAAATAGTAACTTAACAAAATAACCAAGGGAAAAATAGTTCAGCTACTACTAAAAAGTTCGGAAAATCTCATAAAAATCGTAAATAAAATCCTTGTCGTTACAACCATGGAGGGGGAAATAGTGGTGGTGAAGTGGTAATGTCGGTGGCAACGTCCATGGTAATTGTGATAGTGATGGTGTTGATCATATGAATATAGTACAAGGTGAGTAGTGTTGATATTGTACATTATTGTTTTTTTCTCATCGAAACTCTCACTCTCTTAGAAACATATAAATGAAAAGGATTTAGGGGAAATTTAACATTGAATTTTTTTACATCTAATGTAGGTATATTGAGTTCAAATTTATATAGATAATAACATAATTTTTTAAGTGATCGAGTTTTATAGATTTATTGATTTTCATAAACTTTTATATAGTTAATAACATAATTATATAGAGTTAAGTAATAGAATTTTGAAGAATCATACCTAGTTTTATATAGTGTGATTGAGTTTTGTAGAAAATAATATTGAGTTATATAATTTAATATATATTTTTGAAGAATTTTGTAATCAAATTATAATTTTTTTTTTGCTAAACAATCTTTAACTAAATGAAAATAAAATAATATTTCTATTACTACAACAATATTTACAAAAATATAAAACTTTTAACGATCAATAAGATTGTGAGGCTATATCCACTAGGCATCATTCATTCTTTTGATTTTTTGTTCATTTGTTTTTTTTTTACTTGAAACAGTAAATAAATTCATGTAAAATTTAATTACGTACAATTCATATGGACAATAATATATGATAATAGATATCGATATGAGACTTGAATTTTATTGTGTCCATTGAAAAATATAAAAATTCATCTACACTAAAATGTTTGTCAAACTGCATAAAACTCTTCCATTTAATGAAGTTTACAATATTAATTGGTATTTTGAATATACGTAAACTTTTATAGAGTTATGAAATGTCATTTTTTAATATAGTTCAATTTTTAATAACTTTATAAATCTTCATAAAAGTATAGATTAAATATTCTCAATTTTTACCAACTCTTTTAAAAGTTTTAATTGAATACATCCAAATTTTTAGAGACATTTAAAGTTTATGAAAATCTCAATTATATATACCCCAAATTCCAAATTTTTTACCTACATCCAAACAATAGAATTAATGCATGAAAATTTAAAGTTCTATTTTTTTTCTTCCTAAATTTGAGGTTTTTTTTACCTCAATCAAATGCGCCATAATAATTAAATGTGATAAGGGTTTGTGGATAAAAATCTTGAATCCTAAACTTCAAATTCTAGACATTGATTCAACAATTGGACTTAGACTACGAGAATTGATGCTAGTTTCCTAATATTTAGCTAATAACATTAGAATTTAGTGATATTTTTTTCATTAATAAATATGAGGTCTCAAATTATACATTAGCGTGAAATAAAATACTTAATAACTCACCAATTATAGGACTTCATTCAAATCTCTCTTTTTGATATTGTTTGTATTAAAAAAAAAAAGTCATAATATTGGTTTTCAATTTAAACTGAAAACTACAAATCTACCCAAATACCTATTGTTTAAATTTCTCTTGGCATATGTTATCATAACTCTTTGGTTGAGACAGATTACGACAATTAGAGTAAGAGGTTAACCATCAATCTTAATCTGGTACAATTTGACGAGTTTAAGAAAAATCTTGTTGATTAGCATATACTTTTTAGTATAGCTTATATCAAAGTGCCCCATTCGGTTTACTAAACATGACTTCCTTCTTAAAAATGGTACAACACACATGGTTGAATTAAGCCAAAATGTTTGATGAAATATTGTCCTATAGTAACAGGGACGGATTGACATAACTCTCGAGTCTATTGTCGTATAGGAACAAGGACTTATTGACATCACTCTTGAGCCTTGAGTCTTGAGTCTTGAGTTTGACTTGCCAACTACCTCTTTTGTATCTTAGGTTTCAATTCCAAAGTAGTCACTCAAATTCACCTAGATAACTCTCTTTTTTTATGCATGTTTGAGGTGGTAATATGTTTTTCACTCACGAAATAACTATGGATACCCTAGTGACCAGTTGTTAGTGATATATTTAGTATTTTGGTCACTATTTTGAAATTATTTATGACCTATATCCAACTCAACATAACATTTGTTATAGAATGATACGAATTCCGTCCTAGCATGTTCAAACGTCGGGCTAAGATGGTCAAATTGAATTGCATTTTTAGAAATCACTCATGTAAGCAATTACAATTTTATATTCGAGTGTATGATTTTGTTATGCTGAAATAAGTGTAAATTGTACTGTGCAGTCACACATTATCTGTAGAGTGTAGTGTATGAGGGCATGAATGTAGTGTAGAGTGTAGTGTAGAGTGTAGAAGAGTACAGTTGTTTTCAGAAAATTGGATGGCACAATTAAGTTTAACAGTGAGGGTGTGAGGTTGGGGTTGCCTAAAGGCGACCGACAGTGACAAACATTATCAGAAAAGTGTGAAGTCACCCACCCCCGCAGTCCAGAGTCCACAGTCCACGGTCCACATGAATACATCATACATGGATGAGTGTGGTCACTGCTCAGGGCAAGGAGGGAGAGAGAGAAAAAGAAAGACCCCAAAAGAAACAAACAAAGGCAATTAAAAACGCGAGAGAGGGACTCCTGGGGTTAGGGGAAGCAGGCATGTGGATGAGTGGGGGACTCAGCCAAACTCATCAATTTCAATTTCAATTTCAATTTCAGACTCCTTTGAAAATTGAAATTATTGAGCCTTCTGACATACCAAAAAAAGAAAAACATTAATAAAAAAATAATCGATACAAACAAACAAACAACCGACCCAGTTGCCCCTTCCTCTCATCTCTCTCTTCTACTGCTTACTTGAAAAATCTTGGTGGAGCTGCATTTTGGGTCAGTGTCTAAACAAGAAAAAGTCTTTGGTTTGGGGGAAACTCAGAGGTGAAGAAGAAGAAAGCTTTCTCAAGTTTTGCAAGCAGCAGCTGCTTAATTGGAAGAATCAGAGTGAGGATGCCAAGATCAGGGCCAAGGCCATATGAGTGTGTTAGAAGAGCTTGGCACAGTGAGAGGCACAAACCCATGAGAGGCTCTCTTATTAAAGAAATTTTCAGGTAGCTAAAAATTCCATCTTTGACTCTGAATTTGCATGTGTATTTTTGCTCTTTTGGGGTTTTTGTTGGTTTGCTACGAAATGTTTAAAAGTGCATTTTTTTTTTCTATACATGATCATTTTTTGGTTTGTTTAGGGTTGTGACCGAGATCCATAGCTCAGCAACTAGGAAGAACAAAGAATGGCAAGAAAAACTGCCTATTGTTGTGTTGAAAGCAGAGGAAATTATGTATTCCAAAGCCAATTCTGAGGTAGTTCCTTTCTCTTTTACCATTATTTATTTAAGTCAAAATTGCTTGCCCTTTAATCTACATACCAATGAGGTTGGGTTAAGAATTGATTTTTTCTTTTTATTTTTCTGCATATTCTGAGTAGCAGAACCATGTTCTGATTATATATGTTTGGGTTTTTAAATATTTGGTTCCTTAAAGTTTTGTGCTTTGCAATTGTGGTGTTTTATAGGCTGAATACATGGACCTTAAAACCCTTTGGGACCGAACTAATGATGCCATTAACACAATAATTCGGCGTGATGAGACTGCTGAAACAGGACAATTTCTTCAGCCTTGTATTGAAGGTAACTAAAAGCAATTTGACTTCATTTTCTTTTCGTTGAATCAATCTCTATATATCTGCATCTGGGTTTTGTTTATTATTGATGGAATGTTGGTTGAGACATAAGATACTCAATTTGTTAAGAAAAAAGACTACAACTTCTACATCAATTATGCAAGTAGTTCTCCCTTGAAATGACAAGAACTTTAAGTTGTGTATATTCTGTCGTTGCTAACCTCTCAATTTTATTAAACACTCAGCTGCTCTCAATTTGGGGTGCATAGCAAGAAAAGCTTCTAGGAGCCAGCGAAATACTAATCCGAGGTGTTATCTGATTCCCATCACTTCGGATGTCCCTAGTGTTTCCCATAATGTAGTAGAGAATGTTGCTCAGAGAAATTATACGCCAAACTCACAGTATAGACTTAACTCTTCAAATTTTGTGAAACCCAACACTATTAATTCAACCCCTCTTGGCTTTGACACTAGATGCCCTGCTGTCCAAAATAATGACTGCACTTCTTTGAAATTCGGCATTGCATCTGGTAATGTTCTTCCCTACCAATGCATTCCTAGAGAAAATCAGTCAACATCTAACTTTTCTTCATACCCTCTGTACTATGGAAATATTCCGCAGTTTGAAGGACTCAAACCTGGTTTGGTTATGTTTCCTAAACCAGTTTCTATCCCTTTGGAACCTGCCAAGATGGGTATTAATCCGAACATGTTCAGTAGTGGGGACAAACCAAGTAACATAACCCAAACAGAAACAAAAGACGGCCCTGAGAACTCATGTATGGTTGGCTGTGATTTGTCTCTGCGGTTAGGCCTTTTCTCTACTCAATGCCAGAACAGTGAAAACACCCAGGTTCAGGTGGTCAAAGATGTTGGTGCTGAGGATGGAACCAAGCGTAGTAGTCAATCATTGCAACTAGATAAGAAGTTCTCTTTCTTTGAAAAGGTTAATGAATATGTTCCAAGAGACTTGTATTCGAGTAGGCTGAGTTTTGAGGGTAAAGATACAAATGTGCATGCAACAATGAGAAAGCGAAAGGCAGTGCTTAATCATTCAACAGAAGATGCTAAGTTTTGTAGGCAGCCAGAGCTTCCTTTCAGCCACTTGACTGGCCGTATGAGAAATGGAGGTTTGTAGACTAACTCCTTGCTTTAGTAAATTAGTTGCATTGAGATCTTGACATTGGCTAGTGAACACGTACTGCTGAAAGCTCATTTTTGCAGGCATGGTTTTACTTCCTAGGTATATTACATGGTAACAAACTTAGCTGCTCTGTCAGCTTTTGTCAAACACGAATGTATATATAGTGCATTAGATTATGGAGTAGATGAGTGAATTGTCTTCTGATGTTCAATGTACAAATGGATTTATGTCTTCCACGATGCTTTCTAGAACATAGAACTTGATGTAGTTGTGATTTTAACTTTAGTAATTTGAGGTCTTTTGGCTTACTCTTTTTCGCTGGTTGATTACATTTTTTTTAAGTTTTATAGGATTGAGTATGGTTTTATTATGCTTATGATTGTGTATTTTAGATATACAAATGGATTATGGAAAAGAAGGACACTCCACTCAAACCTATACCATACTGTTTAAAGAAATAATCTTGATTCATGAGTCTTTGCAGATAAGGTTATGGTCTTATGGGCCCACCGTTTGATTGGTCTATTATAGAAGTGGGGGAGAATTTGAATTAGGGAAAAACTGGATGGGGGACAAGGAGTATGTCTCTTCAATACATCTATTATCTCAAGTCATTATGTTTTTGTGGCTCTTGTGTGGACCCCCTTCTTCTTGTTTAATTAAGGAGGAATAAAATGATTAATGAATATGACTGGATGAGGCTCTTTGTTTGCAACTTTGTACCAGTGGGGTCAAAGCAAATGCTCATCTTTCTTTGTTTCAGCATATTCTCCATAAAAAGAACCTTGATTTTTTGTTGTCGTTAGAGTGGCTTTCCATTTTGGTAGATGTTAGTTGAAGAATGCTGTCGGTTTTAACTCAAGAATTAATTGTTGAGTTTGCTCTACATTTCATGATATGCATGAGCGACACGAGTCTCGCTAGTATTTCCCATGGATATAATGGAAGTTTAAATTATGCCACAAACTGGAAGCTACAGAATTTGTTAAGAAATCAACCCCTTCTATGCAATTCAGCTACTTGATTTTTATGAACTCTCTTCACCTGAGAAGAGTAAGAGGAGGACGTAGCAGAGGAAGACAAAGTAGATGAGGAGGAGGTGTGGTGGAACTCGATCTGCAAACGCTCGTGGAGACGTAAAATAGAAACTGTTTTCTTTTTCACTTCTTCCTTAAGCTCCCCAAGTGGTATGGCAGCTAGAAATCTTTTGATGAACTCTTTGCAACACTCTTTCCCACTGCGCAACACTTCTGGGTTTTCTTCCTTACTGCTCTCAAACCGTGCTGCTTCCTGCGGACCGGCCTCTTCTTTCTCTGCGTTGCCATACATGACGCTCGATTTTTCGAACTTGAGTATGTACGCCTGGTTACATCCCTCAAAGAGCCTCTCCCCCAAAGAATCAATGATATAATAAGCATCAGCTTCAACCTTGAGCACAAAAAAATGGTCATTCCAACTCGCTATGTATATCCTTGGTGCGTAATTATATAGCATTGTGTTTCTATTGATCTCGTTCCATATTTCGTCGAATGACATGAGTCTCTTCAAGCTCTCAAACTTGTCGGGGCTGAAGAATCCGATGAAAGATTGCTCCGGAGAGACACGTAGAGGCCTAACGTCAGCTTCCAAAACAGTTTCAAGGTCAAAGTGTTTGTTTGGAAAGAAGGTTAGGTATGTGTCATTGGTGCAGAGTTTTTGCCACTCTAAGGAACCTTGTGTTATGAGGCTGTCAAATTCGGGTCTTGTAGGCATTGACTCTTGGTTTGAATGCAGCCAGTGGGCGATGACCGCCACTAGGGCAGTGCAGGCACTCTCTCCGGCCGCCTTTTCACTCCGTTGATCAAAGGAAGCAAAGAAGACATTGGTTTTCAGCTTCGCTTCCCCATCTCTGCTCACAACTTCCCTCAACTCCCACCTACTTGTGATGCCATTTCCATGCTTGGGATGTGATTGTGAAGAGGATTCAACAATTCCATCTGCATTGGCCCTACTAGTGTTCTCAATCAAGGGCTCCACTTTTCTCCTTGTTGGTCTCCCATTCAGCCACTTTCGTTTTCTCAAGAACCAATTTTTCTGCTCCGAGTCAAACCGGGTCTCTGAATTGGGGGACGATCCCAACTCGGCCTTTGAAGTCAATGACCCTACATTGACGCCACCGGTGCAGAGGACTTCGTTCCGCGGCGACCCGTCTGAGTCAGACATGGCCGACGACTCGTTCCAGTCATTAGAAGTCGTGACTCGATCTCCATGACCTTTTCTCACATTGTTTGTCCTTCTAAAGCTCCGAAAATAGCTGACTCCCCGAAGCAACCTGTCTTTGTCTAACTCGGCCGAGTCTTGAACGATTCCTGCCGAGTCAGGTACCTCAGCAAAACTTAGACAAACCTGCAGCAGGCATGAGGCACCATCAAACATCATGGAAACGCCATAAACTTACAAGGAAATAAAACTCGACCTTTATTATTTTATAATTAGTAGAAAGCTGTCCTTTCTTTTCTCTTTTTTCTTTTTTTTCTTTGGGAGCTGGAAGCCGGAAGTTGAAACCATGAAGTTTATTGATTACACCGCTTCATGTATTGTAATGAAATTATCAGATTTTTTTTTAAAAAATATGAGTTATATTATGCAAATATACGTGCTACGAAAGGAATTTGAAAAATTATTATGCTGGCTTTACCTTAAATGGGAACTAAAACAGCTGTGTTTCCAGTAAAAGAGGTTGATCACATTTCATTCGAATTAACTTAATTACCAAAAAAAGAAAAATAATAATGATGAACTTAATTACCAGAAGGGAAGCTTCTCTGGAGGTGGAGGCCATCCCCTTCATTTTCAATGTCACAGAGAGCTTCCTCTGAACCTGATACTCCATTTTCGAAGCAGTTTCTGCTAAATTCAAGGAAGCCTTCCCCATAACCATCATATTGCTCTTTGATTCTCCACTCTCTCCCTACAAATTAAATAATCCGCCAAAAATTTCATTTCGTTTTCACGCATTCAATAACAAACAGGCTTAATATAAAAACAAAAACAAAAAGCACAAAAATGCGTCCGAGGTTGTATGCTCAAATCGCTGATAAAGAAAAGAAAAAAAAGACTAATAGACCCAATAAGCCAACGGAAATTAGAACTTACCTGTAAAAGAGTAAAACTCAAATTCCAAGGGATGAAAGAACCGCTCTGTTTCAACCCAAAATTGCAGAGGCTCTGAAACTCATCGTTCCATTCAATCAATTCACAAGGATTGATCAAACATCTATGGCCTGTGTAATTTTTGGAGTGCTGCGATAATATTTTGCCGTAAAATGGGACCAAAGCTGCAGGGACTCCAGGCTTAGAGCCTTTCCATTTGACCTCAATCACACCAACTCTCTGTTTCTCATTGGAATTGAATCCTTGAAGCTTCAATTGGTTGACCTTCACATGAAACATCTTCGTGGACCCACAAGGCCATGGCGACCACTTCATCTTCTTCTTCTTGTGTGAAGAAATCAAAATGTTTTCATGCAGGTAGATTGAAGATGGCGGGGGATGGGGGTTTTTTCTTATTTAGGACAGAGTGACAGCTATGGTTTTTTTAAAGGTTTTTCTTTGTTTCATGGCCGAAGTCTCTCACAACTCAAGACAAACTCCCAGCGACTCCAAAACCCCGTATGTTTTATTCAGCCCGCGTCATTGGGCTGGTTCGGCCAAACCCTGCCCAAATTTGTTGAGTTTGAGCCGGATTGTGTCTATCTCATAATTTGATAAGTTTCGTGATGGACTGATCACAAATATGAAAGTTCGGATATTATATTGGGCCGAGTTTGAATTGGATTTTTATCGGGCTTTATTGGTCTGATTCAATAAACCCACTTGAACCAACCTCAATTGGATTTTTAAAAATAACTTATTCAACAAAATATGGAACTAAATATATATATATATATATCTATATATATATCTTCAAGGTGCTGCAATAACATCTATCACTGTTTGATAGATTTGATGAGACAAATTTGCTACAATATATTTCATCAAATATTATATAAATGTATGTCAAAAAAGTAATGCTTCATCCTAATATTAGCCAAATACCTTAATTAATAAACAGAAAATATCTGTTTATATTGTGTTTAATCATGTCAAATTTAATTAATTAGTTAGTTTTAATTTGGTAATGATGTAAATTGCGCTATGAATGTTTCCAAATGTGATTCCATGATGCTTCATCATTTGGCAACAATATATATATATATATATGTATATATATATATATATATATTAATATTATATATATCATCCTACTTAAACCTATATATAACATATATATTCATTTCTCATCTATGACCTCATGACTATAGAATCATTCAATCTATAATTATTTAATATATTGGGCTTATGGGTCAGGTTTATATGAGCAGGCCGGGCTAGGCTTACCGGATCTTATCGGGCTCGAGTCTATCGGGTTTGAACACCTTAAACCCAAGTCCAGCCCATCAACTTTCGGACCGGATCATACTTTTTGTTAACAGGTTTACCGGGTACCCACAAGCTCATGGACTTCTGAGTTAAATAGTGAGAGCTAGTTTTATTGCAGTTCCACGCTACTATCACGTGATTACATTGACAATGATGACCTGACGGCTGAGTCCTAAGCTTGTTAAATGGGTTGGAGTCAGGTGCGACTCGAGGTACAAATTGTGGGTCGTGTGGCCTTGTGGGAATGGATACAGGCGATTGAAACAAGACTATTTTTAATAGGTCTTATGATGTAAAAATTGATATATCTCAATTGTAAATTAAAATTATAAAAGATAGATTGGAATTGGCTTGTTAATTTTTCCTCTAAATTTCCCTTTTTATCAATTTCTCTCCGTGACTTTTATCTTAATTAATTGCTAATGATTAATTTTTTTTCTTTAATTTAATTATATATCATATTTTTAATAAAAATAGTCACATTTTAATTAAAAATAAAATATAAAACAGTTATAAACGATCAATTAATAACACATCTTATTCAGAATATTTAATTGTAATGTAAATGGATACTATGGCAAGAAAACGAACTGTTAATGATAAGTTGCCAAGCTTGATAACTTGAGCTTGTAATTAAATAGGACATTAAAATTATTAATGTGATGAGAAGATTTAAAAAAAAAATGCTTAGAAAAAAAAGGTAAAAAAATTCCACGTTAGCACAAAAAAGAAAAAAAAATGTTCATAAAAAATGGATGAAATAAAATTCTGTACAAAAATAAGTAAAAGAAAAATAAATGCAGAAAAATATGAGAGAAGGCTAAATTCTGTGGATAGGAAGCTGGGGATGAGCATCATCTAGGGCGTTGGTGTGGCGACGAGTAAACGCGGACAGCGAATTGCGCACGCACGTGGAATTTTGTAAAATCTAAGTTAGATTAGTGATTGGACGAATAAAACGCGTGTGCGCCAACGGGCCAATGGGATTGGCGTAAATTTGATGACCTTCCCTGAAAAGGTTGCCACACGCTTTATTTCTTGACTCGTGTTCTTGTGTTTTAAGGAACACAACGCTTATGTTGTTCTGCATACATATCTTCAATTCAAACTTGTTGAATGACCAACAATTAGCGCATTTCTAAAGGTTGAGATAACCACAGACGTCAAGAATTCATCTAAGCGGAGGTTTTTTTTTTTTTAAATAATAAAAATTTAATGTAATTCAACTCATTATAATATATAATAAATTAATTAAATTATAAAAAAATTCTTACCTTACTACTAATTTACTACAATCATATACAGTTGTCTTCGATGAATTCTTAGTTGGAAATTGTTGCATACCCAAAATAAATTATGATTGAAGTATTAAAATAAAATATACATTCGTATAATTTTGAAAATTAAAAAAAAAATCAACTATAATATGAACTATATATATTTATATCAAAATATCCGAAAATTCTACAGTACCTCATCGCATGAAGTGCGGTGCAAGATGCGGATCATTAGATCTTCTTAAATCAAAATCTAACGGTTAGAAAATAATAGGGCAATTTTTAATTTTTTATTATATTCTATTAAAAAACTACGAAGTACTTAGTGATGTGGAGTATTGTGATCATTTCACAAAATTTCACTATGATTTTTAGAAATCATATATGATAATGACATATATGTGTGTATGAGGAAACCTAAAATTGTATTTTTAAATTGAATGAATCCCAAAATATATAATTAACTATAATTATATAATAATTCTTACATATTATAAAATTTAAATTAATTAAAATATATTTATACATCTATTACATTAAAATATATATAATTTAATGGGGCCCACAACCCTCCGAGGCCCATGCTGGCTCCGCTAATAAGGATAGAGTATTTCCAATAGTAGAGGTAAGGATAAGAGATTAGAAGTAAAGTTTAGTATGTTTCTCTGGCATTTTCTATATATTTTGTTTAAAATTGTTTTTTGTATTTATACTAGAGAGAGACAAGACGTAAGAATTCAATTTTTTTGTAAATTAGTTTTTTAAAGATATTAATATAAAAATCTTATATAATATTTTTGAATTATCTTTTTTTAATGTATTACTATTACTATTTAATTCTTTATTTTTGTTTTCCCTTATTCTTTAAATATTTCTTAACTTATAAAAAAATCATGATGTTAATAAAGAAAATTTATTTTATCAAATTTAAATTACATATAAAATAATGCAAATCTAATAAGTTTAATTTATTGGAGTAAATACTCAATTAAAAAAAAATGCTTAAAAAGATACTTACACTAGGACTTGGCTGTTTAAAAAAAAAATACTTACAATTATAAAAGAGAGTGCTACGTGGCACATTCCAATTGGCTGCACAAAGAGAGCCTTTTGTGATGTTTGATGCTGCACATGGGCTTTACAAGTTGCAAGGTGGTGGGCTATGAGCCCAACCTTGTAAGATGAGGGGCAATTCTGGCCCCAAGGCTTACCCAAACCTAGTCCAAATTGTATGGGTCAGAAGCAAACAGTGGAAGGTTAGAGGCTAAAGTGAGCCTTGCCTTGTCCAAATAGCCTCCATTAGATATTCTCTTAAGAAATTGAGAAGAGCGCTTCTGTGGTGCTGACCGACACCGACAATTCATCTAGCCCTCGTCATTGGGCTGGGTCGGACTTATTAAATTATTTTTTAATTTACGGGCTGGGTCGGGCTGGCTTACTTACATATATAAAAGCCCTTGGCTTTTATCGGGCCGGGTTTTTATCGGACTTTTCGAGTCGGGCCTATTAAGCCCATTTGGGCCGGGTTTAAGTGGGTTTTTGCAATAAAATATTTATCAAATTTTAAAGTTACAAAAAAAATATATGAATATGAAAAAAAAAATACACAAGGGTGCAAAAATGCGGCCTCGTTAAAACTTTACCTTAAAAATCCTAACAAAACTGCCCAAGTGTACCCAACTAGAGGGAAGAATGGGAAGTGAAAGTAAGCTTAAAGAGAAGAAGAGGGTTGAGAGATAAGAGAGATTGTGTTGAGTGAGTGTGGGTTTGTAAGATATTGAGATATGAGTTTTGAATTTTGAGAGTTGGGAGAGAGATAATGCAGTTAGTGAGGAGAATCGGAACATGTAAAGAGTTAGAGTTGAGTGAAATTTATTTAAGTAGGTGGACATAGGGTTAGCCGGTGAGGGTTTGTATTGGGTATTGACCATTGGGTTTTCTAAAATAAATTAGGTGGACTTGAGATTGAGATTTGAGTTTGGGCTGAAATATTAATATTAAAAATGGGTTAGGTATTAATTCTTAAATAATAAGAATTTTATATATTCGGGCTTATGGGCCGGGTTTATACGGGCGGGTCGGGCTGAGCTTACTGGACTGTATCGGGCTCGGGCCTATCGGGTTTGAACACCATAAGTCCAAGCCCAGCCCGCTAACTCTCGGCCCGGGCCGGTCCAAGGCCCATAGCCGGTCGGGCCGGGCTTTTGTCCACTGGGCCTATCGGGCCTCCATAAGCCCATGAACTTTTGGGCCAAATGGTAAGAGCTAAATTCATCCACAACCAAAGTCAGTTGGGTACTTTGTAGGTTGAATGAAGATAGTGGGCTCGCAGTGGTTATCCCTCCTTTCTTGGCCCATTAAATAAATCTCAGGCCCAACACTCTGATTTGGCGTAACTACCTTAAGTTTTTTAAAAACAATAAAATAAAAAATTTGAGTTTGTCCGGACTCCTTAAAATATTTTTGGACTTTAGCCGATCCAAAGACATAATCCCCTCTCTAATATATTTTGATTGAAAAGTTATATACCGCGATGATGTATACTTATACCAGCATTGAAATTGCATGTGTTAGAATTTAGATTAGTATGAAGTTGAGACAAAGTATATATGATCATCCTTCGATGTATGTTTGGTTGAGACAAATAGATGGAGGTCCGGTGTCTTTAAGTGGAAAGCGCCAAGAAGAAAAGGTTGCTATGATTGATATCTAAATAAGTCCATCACCATGAGTTGCTTTCGGAAAAATTCACTTCAATATAAATGCCTGCATCGGCCACCAGGAGCTAGCAAATCTCATCTTAAATTGTCTTTACTCAACTTCATTCAAGTCTACCTAATTTCCAGGCAACAGGTTTGCATCTTTAATTATAGGTCTAGCTTGATGAAAAGGTTGAAAAGGATTCAAAGCCGATCGAATGCTCCTGCCTCTTGGTTTCTTTTTGGGCCAGGCTCTATTGCTTGCCCTAAGCCCATCTTCACACTAGTAGACGTGTAAAAGATTACGCAGTGAAATAGTGCTGAATATGATAGTGCTCAAAACTTATTATTAAGTACCCTAGCAAGTAGCAGGTAGCAAATAGCGACTGGCAAGCACCATTTCTTCATATTATTTACCAAATCCTAAATTCCTAACGCACATTTTATATATCTGCAACTTTACTACGTACTTGATGTATGGATGTTTTTCTTTTCTCTTTCCTTTTTCAAATTTGCAAGTGGGGTTGCATGTTTTTTTCAAACACTCCTCATTCCTCACACCTTAATAATCAATAGAGTAATAGACAGTGGTTGAAAACTTGGAAGGTATTTCCTTCCCAACTAATTGAAACCTTTGTTTGTGGCTTCCTGCCTGCCTTACACCACCACCTTGCTCTATATATGAATAGGTTATCTCATAGTTTGAGTTAGGCACCTAAGAGGTAATTATTAAGTATGATTTGTAAATGACTTGTGTGGCATTCGTTGTTGAATAGATCATGCTGATATTTTTCTTTTCATTCTCATAATTTTTGGCCCTCCATATAGAAAACATTAATGCATAAACTACAACAGGGCATTATAATTGTGAATTGTGGCCTCACATTTTAGGAATAAAACAAAAACTAGACCCGTACGTGGAAGAAAATCATGAAAAGGAAACCAGTCGATCTTTGGATTGTTTGCATCGAACACAATCCCTATCTTTTGGTTCTTTTTGTGATCTATATATGACTTTGAGAGTCTTCGATCTTGTCATCACTACGCACGATCACTGGAATCCTCCCACTCCCACTCCCACTCCCACTCCCACTCCCCCCACGAGGGGTAGAATGGCAGTATCCACCCTAATGATAAAGGAAAATCTTTAACTTTAAAGTTAAAAGAAGAACACTTGCATTCTATTATGATAACGAATATTACATTTTTAATTTATTTAATTGTCGTTATATATTATAATTAGAAATATTCATTTTTTAAATTATCATTTCTATATCATTTGCACAAAAATAAAAATAAAAATTAGAGATAGTTTAGTCATTCATATATAACAAATAAATTAACTACTTTGATATTAGTTAAAGATTCTCATGACGAACTGTCAATTTAATTGATACAAATAAATAACTAAATGATATATAACTTTGTTGATTTTGTGCTTAAATATCTTCAAATACGGATTTAAAAATTGAACGGTTTCGATTGCGATATATGCATAACGACAATTAAAAAAATTGATAGAGAATAATGCAAATATTATATATCCATTTGAAAAACCACCTTATTTCTTTTATCGTAGTTAATGTACTTTTCTGTTATATACAGTTATAACTAAAAAAATTTAATTCTTAATTCTCTTTCAAAAATCATCTCAACAAACAATCAATTAAGAATATTGAAAATTTTGCGATTATAATTTTATGTTGTATTTATAATATTAAATTTTAATGAATTGTACGTTCTCAGTGCAATCTATTAATTAATTAAGTTCAAGAAATTAATATTAATATAGCTTCCAGAAGAATTCGATAATCCCAAAAAATATATTATACACATGTTGAGATCCCCAAGTTGGAGAAAATAAACATAACTTAATTAAAGCCACATTTGCTGCACCAAGATTTGTAGTTGGTCGTTGTGTTTAAGTGCTAATGGTTGGTGTCACTCATTCATTCATTAACACTCATTATAATACAAGTAGGAGCCATTTGTCAATGTGTATTTTAAATTTGTATGGATGATCAACATCTGTAAAATACGTGCACAATACAGACAACTCTTAGTTGTACATGAGCATGATATGATCAGTCCATGTGATCATCCCATCAAATGTTGATTGTTGCCCCCTCTATTATGTTTGTTTTTTTAGATAAATATCTATTTTTCCTTACTTACCAAAAAAGGAAAAAATATTGATTTTTCTATTATGTGCATATTTTTGAAAAATAGTTAATTTCGTTCGCATTAGTTATAACACTAAGTAATTGCTATTTAAAATACCATTGTAAATTCTATT
The DNA here is from genome assembly GCA_032719365.1 of Prinsepia uniflora. Classification (NCBI taxonomy): domain Eukaryota; kingdom Viridiplantae; phylum Streptophyta; class Magnoliopsida; order Rosales; family Rosaceae; genus Prinsepia; species Prinsepia uniflora. The sequence continues at coordinate 56,309,201 of CM064862.1, forward strand.
GCCAACAATATTTTGGCCACCGGGCATAGGCGAGTGAGTCGAAGGACAATTCTGATACTATATCTAATAAGCCTCTTATCAGCGTTTTGAATTCTACCCATACTTTTCGAGTTCTAATTTAAAAAATTTTCAGTAGTTGTAGAATCTACATGAGAGTGAATCCAATAAATTCTGCATGGATATCAAAAATAAAAAATAAAAAACAAAAATTAGTTGTCGCAATGGTAAACCGATCTTGATAAGAAACAAAAAGAATGGAGAGGAGGGGGGGACAGTTTGATCGAGCATGCTGTTTAATGTTTTAGTATAGAAAAGAAAAAATTTATGTTTGTGTGATTCTTTATGGTTCTTCTAATCTTCTGGAATAGTGAGATATCAAAAGTTGGAATATCAATACCAGTACATCTTTTTAAGGATTTGATTACCAACAAACTTCTTGGAATAGGTTATTTGATCAAATTTTGGAGTCTACTATCTTTTAATTATTTTCAATTAAAATATCAGAATTCAGTGCACTCATGAGGGTGCATTTTTTAAGGACGTGGAGGGAGATGCTGGCCTGCTTGGGGACGAAGGCAACGAGCAAAGTCGGAAAGATAGAGATAGGGGAAGAAGGTTGGCCGGCGTCGAAAGGGAGATAGCTGCTGCCGGCAAAGTTTGGCTGGGTGGGTGCGTGGAAAAGGAGATGAACTCTCCTGGGTTAAATTGTATTTTATATTATTTAGTTACTTTCTCTTTGGGTTAGTTCAAAATACAGACCGGTAAATCGGTGAGAATTTTTTGAAGTCCATCAGTTTTCTAATACTAAGTAACTGTGTATGTTGACACTATATCTGACCAAACTCACTGGGCCGTATACTTAAAGCCCAGACTCCGTTCAAGACCCAAAACTACCGTACTTACACAACCCCAACACGGGGCCCAATGTGGGATGCCACGTGGAAGTCTATCCACCATCGATCTACGTAACACGTGTCAGTACGTAAATCGATGAGCATTTGTCCCACATCGAAACTTTGGGAATTGAACATCCTACCTACCCATACATAAGGGGTACACATTTCCCAATAAAGGGAACTAAGATCTACTATTCACTATTACTCTACCAAACTTACCATTTACTATTTCTTCTTACGAACGAAATAACTGACTTGACCGTCGGAGAGCCTTAGGCCGGCACCACACCGGTGCCCGTACTAACGGAAACCCGCGATTCACTTGAGTTGACAGGTCACGAGGAAGGACACGTGTCATTTGGTGATTGGACGACGAGTAATCGACAGTTGGAACATTTAACGCTTCAATAGTTTTGGCGCCGTCTGTGGGAAACTGACTAAGTTTTCCTACGCTCAACCAGACCGAGTTAAAACTCCACCTATTACGCCGAAAAGCAAACTTGTCGGCACTATACATGCAGGGCGAGCACGATCTCGGTGAGATCACACCCGGGCAAGGCCCCAGAACCATAAGAGACCCATCTCCTAACTTTTTACAGATAATCGAGAGACTCCAGAGCGACACGGCTGAAGTCAAAAGAAAGGGTACCCAAGCCGAATTGAGATGTCAGGCACTCGACGATCAATACACTGAGGTGGCCGAGCAGCTACGGGTCGCGCATGCAGAACTCGCTGCCCACCGAGCTCGCGTCGGTAAGGCTGAGGCCGACAATGACAGGACCTGTCCCAACTGGACTTCGATAACCGTGCCCGGTCCTGCTCCCGTTTGACAAGTGAACTGAAGTCCCGAAAGTACCCTTCAGCACCTATCAGACAAGGGATAACTGCACTGATTTCTGCTCATGCCTCCGCCTCTCAATTAGCCCCGAACGTCGTGCCACGTCCGTCCAAACCCCTCGCTTCCCGAGCTGCACGGGTTTCCATAATTTCCGACACTTGCCAGGAATCTTGAATCCTCCAAGTAGTCGAACTCAATCCCCAAAATTCAGCAATGGCGCGGGGGCTGTTCTTCGTCAATTTACCACTAATTTCCTTCCCAATCGATTTGGTTCGATTCGTTTAGCTCCTAGAAGACGAAATATCACGTCAATTTTAATCAAAACCGTCTAAGAAATCAAATCCGATATTAATTGTTTTGGACAATTTTTCGGGTTTTCTCAGTAGAGTTCTAGGTCTAGATGTCCCGTATTCCTCTCAGTTTTTCACTCAGTTTCTCTGTAACTTCCTCTTTTCGTCTCAGGTACTCTCTGTTTTTTTCCTCTTTCACCGATCAATTTGATCGAATTATACAAAGGAAATTGGGCGGGTTTGGTTGTTTGTATTAGGCATTCCAGCCACTAATCACTTCAATTCAAGTGGCATGTGTCACACTCTAAGCTAAAGTGGGCTGAATCAGCCAATTAAACCATTTAATATCAACTAATTGCACCATTAAGGACTTTGACTGCCCAAATTACCGTTTTACCTTTCAAGTCACAATTTACCATTTTGCCCCTGAACTTTCCAGACCCATAAATTTCTAGTCCCAACTCCGATTGACGCATGCCGTCTATCTACGGATTCAGCGTCCCAAGACCTATCCAACGGTCTCCCCGGAAAGTCCAAACCAGGTCCAGAACAAAAATTCAACTTTCGGCCCTTATAACTAGGGGCAAAATCGTCATTTTCCTCAAATTTTCCAAATTTTCATTTTTTTCGAATTTTCGGGTCGTTACAACCTTCCACCCTTAAAGAATTTCGTCCCCGAAATTCGGTCACGTTATTTATTAAATAAACACACAAAAGTATAACTGTACAAGCATATATAGTGATAAGACCCGTCCCAACTGGACGCCAAGAATAGTGCCCGGTCCTGCTCCCGTCTGACAAGTCAACTAAAGGTCCAGAACTACCTTTCAGTGCTCGCTAGACAAGGGATAACTGCGCTGATTTCTGCTGCTACCTCTGCCTCACGATCAGTCCCGAACGTTATACCACGACCTAGAGGGTCACAAAACATAAAAGGTGTGAGTGGACAAAAATGACTTCTGATAAAAACATTTGCCAAAATTTCATTCTTACCCTCCAGTTTTCACAAACTTGCATGCATAGCATAAAACATGAGTAATAGTATGAAATCATTCTCGTATGAACAGTGGAAATAAAATCAAAACATATTTTCCCATGGTCCGTAAAACTCATGTTCACCAAATCAGTTCATGTTATAAAACATCAAATCCCGGCTCTCAGGCCAAAACATAATCACCTGGCCACAAAGACCAAGAACCCGTACTCAATACCAGTACGTCATCACAAATAACATCAATCAGCACTAATCACAAGTGCACAATAAATATATCAATCCAATCAATCTGCACTACTCACAAGTGCATAAGCTATCACAATCACATCTGCACTACTCACAAGTGCACAACCAAACCATCAACTGCACTACTCACAAGTGCTGCACTACGCGTAGGCCAATATCCAGTCACACTCTCGGGAACAGACACCTCTGGGTTCAACCCCCTCGGGCTCAGTCACCTCTGGGCGAACACATCCCCAGGCTCAGACCCATCCGAGTGGTACATCCAGGCTCAGTCTCATCCGAGAAGCTGAATACCATAGGATCAACTCCTGATCCTACAATCACATCCCCCAAGCTCCGGTCGTCTGGGTAATCCCCCCAAGCTCCGACCTTCTGGGAATATCATAATCACTATGAAAACCATCTCGGGAATTACATCCCAAAACATTTCAATCAAATCTTGACTTCATACAAAGTCAAGATCATTTCCGACTGGGTCTCAAGCCCAAAATACCATTTACACGTACTTCTTTAAAATCACCTTTTAAATTAATAAAATAATCCAGAAATCATCATTGACTTACCAACTAAGTCAAAACATCATTTTAGAGATCATTTAGACTCTGGGCCTAGCCCAAAACATCATTTACACTTTCCTCGTAAAACGTGCCCGAAAAACTGATTAAAATAATCATAAAATCCCAATAAATCATTAATTTCACAATTTCACAAGTGACTCCAAATCCGAGTCAAAATCACTATTCACTTGGGTTCTCATGCCCAAAATAACATTATCACGCAAATCCATGCGTTGCAACCTCCGTTGCCATTTTCACGTAAATCCACGAAATTGACCATGGACTCATTCCCGAGTCACCACATCATTTTTCAATCCATGACTCAATAATCCGAGTCCAAACATTATTTTCAATCAATTTCGATCCCGGAATCATAAACCAAGTCCAAACATCATTTTTACCAAATTCCGTAATTTCTCGAAAATCGCCCAATAATAATAATATAATAATCATAAAACCGAGAAATTACCGGGTTGAAACATAAATCATGCCCAATCATATAAAATCATATAATCAGGCTTTTAAATCATATATGCATGCATCACGGTTAGAAAACAAAGTCCACTCACACACACCGTCCAAAACGGTTTGTTTCCGAGCTGCACGTTTTTCCGTAAAATCTGGAAATCACAACTCCTGTCCAAAATCATTATAAAGGGTTACTAACATCTCAAAATACATCATATAATTTTCCCCAATTTTTCCGGAATTTAAATACGTATTTAACTCGTAAAACAAAACTTCGGATACGCGGAACATTATCGAAACAATATCTGATTTCCTCGAAACCAACGTTAAAATGTTCGTTACACTGAGAGGGTCAAAAGTCATGTTGACCTCACCTTGAGACTAGGCCGGACACGCCCTCACGCGCCGCCGTGAGTGGCTGCGCGTGAAATCCACGCGCCTGCTACAGTACTGCCTTCCTCACCCGTTTGTCTCATAAACGGGTCCTTTAACCCGCGACACGACCCGGTTCAATGTCTGTCAATTCTACACCGTTTTCATCAATTCAAACGTCCATTAGCATCGAATTAGTTTGAATTAAGGATCTGTGAACTTAATTACAATCGACCTTACCTCAATCCTCACGATCAAAGATGAACACTCGAAAACATCCGGCCACTGTTCATCATTCGAACTCCTTCAATTTCAATCGATTTCCTTAAATTGATTCAACCAGAAGCTTCAATGAACTCAGGTAAACATTTTCCCCAACTCAATTGAATCAATTCATGGCTCAAACTCCACGACTCAAACTCGATTCTTCGAAGAACAGCCGTACACTGTGCAATGATGGAACTTCATCAATCTCCAACGTTTTCCTTCAATTGATCCTTCCAGAAGCATCGTGGGATCCTCAGAAACATAATCCCAAGTTCAATTTCATCAATCGAAGCCTCAAATTCCTCGACTCAAGGTCGAAAATTCGAAGATTTCATTCCTTCTGTTCTTGCTTAAATCGACACCAATTCCCTTCGTTCTTGTGCAGATCGACTCGTATTGATCCCAGAAAGCTAAATGAAGCTTCAATTCCACTCCTCACGGCCCAATTCTTCCATTTCGAATTTTCCCTCCAAAAATCGAAATTTTCGATTCTCACTCTCCAGCATCTCTTTGTCTCTCGTGTTTGCACAGCTGCAATTGTCTCACAAAACTCTCAATTTTCCCCTCAAAACCGGTTAAGGAAGGTAGCCAAATCTCTCAATTCAGATGCTCCAATTTTTGTTCACGGTTTTGAGAAACAGAGAGGATTAATGGAAAATAAAAGATTAATTTAGTTTAATTAATTAATAAAACATAATAATTATGTTTTCCCCAAAACATGGGATCTGGTTTCATGCCTGAATTTAGGGGATGAGTGACACTTGTCACTCATCCAAGTGTGTTCAGTCACCAGGTACTGTTCATATTAAAATATTATTTTAATCCCGGTTCGTTCGGTTAATCGCGTCTGTTCCCGTGACTATAACTTCGTCGTCGAATCTCCGATTTTGGCATGCCGCCTGTCGTTGGATTCGCATCGACGAGACCTACGTAACGGTCCTTGGCCCTTGTCCATCGGACCTCCCGATAAAAAAGTCAACATTTGGCCCCTAATATGACCAAATTACCAAAATACCCCTCAACTTCCGAACACCATAACTTTCACCTCGAATGTCGGAATCGAACGTGCCACCTGTCTATGAACTCGTGACGTCCCAAACTATGTCACAGTCATCGGTCAAAGTCCATTTGACCGCCCGAACTAAAAGTCTACATTTTACCCATGCTAGGTGCAAAACGGTCATTTTGCACTTTTCGTCCGATTTCACTCAACTAATCCCCGATTAGTCATTCTAATTCATAATTAATTAGTATTCAATCCCGATATTCGGGACGGGTCATTACATATAGGGCAACAACAACATAAAAATAGAGAACAATAATCACAATATCTACAGCCACACCAAAAATCTGGCAACACTCTATTACAGTTTCCAAGGTCTACGTTCGTGAACTCGAAGGCCGACCCCGACCTGATCGCCCAGTTCTGGCGCTACTGGTACCTGTCGACAGTGGTCCTTGGTGTCGACCCACAACTGTACGGTCTGTCGCCCCTTGATCCGTCTGGTAGGGACATTATCTCCTAATATGACCACGCTCTCCACAATGAAAGCAAGTGATTGGTGTGCGCTGTGATGGCGATGAAATCGAAACACTATCCGATTGTTCTGAGGTAAGGGGCCGTGACATACCGCCTCGCGTATCCTCTGGGTTATCTCCTTGACTCGTCCTTCCGGTACTCTGACGCTCTCGGTAGCGTCCCGAGCTTCTATCGCGCTCCCAAATGGGTAAAATCACCTCTACTCGAGTAGCAGCATATGATAATTCTCTCAGGGTAGAATACGAACCTACCGTCACAGCGCCCCGTATCGCATTCCTCAATCCCTGCTCAAACCTTGAACACTTATCTTCCTCAGTTGCCACATACAGAGAAGTAAAATTTGATAAGTTCAAGAATTTTTGCTCATACTCGGCCACTGATAGATTCCCCTGCTTCAAGTGAAGGAACTCAACTTCTTTAGCATCTCGGAAGGATTAAGGGTAAAACTGATTTAAGAACCGATCTCGGAAAGCCTCCCACGTCAAAGTATGAGCAGTTATGCCAGTCATCTGTAACCCACGCCACCATCGATAAGCATTACCACTCAACATAAAGGTGGCTACTAGGACCATATCCTCTGGTTGACATCTCATAATCTCGAAAATCCGCTCAAGGTGAATAAGCCATTCGTAGGCTTCTTCTGGGTCTGTCTGGCCCGTAAATCTAGTGGCTCCCAGACGTTGGGCTCTCTCAACATCTGGACCTTCGAGCTCATTATCAAGCTGTGCACAGGGCTCGCGTCTTGGAGGCATGACAGATCAATAACCCAATGCTCTGATATCAATTTGATAGGACCTGTCCCAACTGGACTTCGATAACCGTGTCCGGTCCTGCTCTCGTCTGACAAGTCAACTGAAGTCCCGAAAGTACCCTTCAGCACATATCAGACAAGGGATAACTGCACTGATTTCTACTTATGCCTCCGCCTCTCAATCAACCCCGAACGTCGTGTCACGGCCGTCCAAACCGCTCGCTTCCCGAGCTGCACGCGTTTCTATAATTTTCGACACTTGCTAGGAATCTCGAATCCTCCAAGTAGTCGAACTCAATCCCCAAAATTCAGCAATGGCGCAAGGGCTGTTCTTCGTCAATTTACCACTAATTTCCTTCCCAATCGATTTGGTTCAATTCGTTTAGCTCCCAGAAGACGAAATATCACGTCAATTTTAATCAAAACCGTCTAAGAAATCAAATCCAAAATTAATTGTTTTGGACAGTTTTTCGGGTTTTCTTAGTAGAGTTTTAGGTTCAGATGTCCCGTATTCCTCTCAGTTTTTCACTCAATTTCTCTGTAACTTCCTCTTTTCGTCTCAGGTACTCTCTGTTTTTTCCTCTTTCACCGATCAATTTGATCGAATTATACAAAGGAAATTGGGCGGGTTTGGTTGTTTGTATTAGGCATTCAAGCGACTAATCACTTCAATTCAAGTGGCATGTGTCACACTCTAAGCTAAAGTGGGCTGAATCAGCCAATTAAACCATTTAATATAAGCTAATTGCACCGTTAAGGACTTTGACTGCCTAAATTACCGTTTTACCCTTCAGGTCACAATGTACCATTTTGCCCCTGAACTTTCCAAACCTATAACTTTCTTGTCCGAACTCCGATTGACGCATTCCGCCTGTTTACGGAACAAAAAGTCAACTTTCGGCCCTTATAACTAGGGGCAAAACCTTCATTTTCCTCAAATTTTCCAAATTTTCATTTTTTTCGAATTTCCGGGTCGTTACAGACAAGGTGGTGGTCGAGTGCGCCGAGCGTACTGAAAGAAATCGCCGACTGGCGGGAAAAGAGGAAGAACACACGGCCGCCGAGCCACACAAGGGACAGCAAGCGGACGCCGAACCGAGTAAGAAACACACTCGGATATTGATCATCCCTGGCAGCCAGCCCGGCGACACCATGATTTACCGAGACGCCCTCGACGCCCTCAGCGAGGGAGGACGGAATCGGTTGATCAACGACCACCAGTCGCACCGACCCGACCCTCGACCGAAGGAAAAAATAAGACAACACCACCAAGGAAACATCACCGCTCGGTGGTCCCGTCCAAGCAACAGCCACGGAACTTATTCGACGGGAGATCCCATCCCCGTCATCGACTCATCTCACGAGACCGAGAGTACGGCCAAGTCGGCTCGCCAGCTGGTTTGCAGAACCGACCACTCGCACCGAGCATGGTGCATATCGAGGGCCTCCCGAGATGACACTGAGCGGTTAACCCATCTCGGCCTTGCGCACCGCCCTCACCCTGAACCAACCCGCCGACGGAGTATCGAACGGTCAGGGAAGGATGACTGACAGAATGATAAATCTCAGGAACCACCCTGCCCGAGGGGCATCGAGCGGTCAAGGCCGGTTGGTCACAGGGAAAGTGGATCCCAAAATCGGAGGGACACCGATCGGTCAAGGCAGGTCGGTCACAGAGGAATTGGTTCCCGGAGTCCGCACAGCGGAAAGGACGCTGACCGGTCATATAGGATCGGCCTCGACCAAGTACCCAGGGATACTCGGCGGGTCGAACAGAAAAACTAAGGGGCCACGCAGCAATCCAGAACCGACTCGCTCGTCCAGCACCTCATGGACCGAGTCTGGACACTCGAAGTCGGGACAGCTCATGTAACAAGACCAGCCTGGTCAAAAACCAGCCCGGGCCCCTTCACAGAAAGAATCAACCAGTTCAGAATCGATCACGAGATAAAGCCCCTGAAAATCTCTCTTTACACCGGGAAGGACGACCCATGGAATCACCTGAATAATTTCTACTTAGCCATCGCCCTTAAAAACCTCACAGATGAGGAACAATGCCTCATCTTCAGTTCCACACTGACCGAGGGGGCGATCAATTGGTTCTACAAGTTGGAATCCGGATCCATCGACTCTTTTGAACAGCTCACGTCCACCTTCATGAACCAGTTCATGATCCAGACCGACCGTCTATCCTCGGTCGAAGACCTTTTTCAGCTAAAACAAGGGGAACACGAATCGCTGCAGCTGTATGCAGCTAGGTTCAGTCACGAAAACTCCAGGTGCACGGAGACAGACGACCGGGCAGCTTTTACGGCCTTCAAGGGTGGCCTCCGAGACTCCCCTTTCAGGTACGCAACTTACACCCAAGGCTGGACAACATATAATGAATTTATGAAACAGGTGGTGGTCCACGTCAAAGCTGAAACACTGAGCCAAAAGTCCAACACAGCCAATGTTTACCAACCTCCCCGGGTCGACTCGGTAAAAACATACATACCAAGCGTCCCGGATCAGCAAGGCTCAGGATTGTGCCCTAAAGAGCAGGGGCAACAGAGCTATGGGGGAAAACGGAAAGACTACCCCTATAGAAACAACCTGTACAACCCCGAAAAGAAGGGTAAAACCCGAATCACCAAAAAAGACAGTAGGGGGAGCGGTCAAACAACGGGGAAAAGCGAGTTCCCCGCTCCAAGTACGAGACCTACACTGTAACGACCCATCCCGGGAGTCGGGATTAGCAAAGTGATTAGTGATGGATTAGCTAAGTTAATCGGTGTTTCGTGGGTTACTTTTGGCATTTATGGCCGAATGACGATTTTGCCCTTGGAATGGGCAAAAAGTTGACTTTTAGTTCGGGTGGTCAATTGGGCATTGACCGATGACTGTGACGTAGTTCGGGACGTCACGAGTCCGTAGACAGGTGGCACGCCCGATTCCGACATTCGAGGAGAAAGTTATGATGTTCAGAAGGTTGAGGGCACTTACTCTAGGAAGTCCGGAAGCTTCGGTACGGTTGGTTCGAGAATCCCTTGTCCGACTTACGTGTCACATGGAGGTTGGACGTCAGTTTAGCCCTTAATCCTGGGGGATTAGGGGTGGATCCTGTCATACACCATCCTCAATACTCCCTATGAGAACATCGTCCTCAACGTGGAGCATATGATCTCGAAGTCTACTTGGGTGCCAGCAAAGGGCAAGCTTGGAAAAGACACAGGAATTTACTGCCAATACCAGAAGTACAATGGCCATAGCACTGACCAGTGTGTTGCATTCCGAGATCTGCTAGAGGCACTGGTTCGAGACGGAAAGATCAACCAATTTCTCCAGCACACATCGTCTCCACCTCGCAACCCACAGATCAACACAATCTCGGGACGACCATCCATTTCTTGCCCGTATACTTCCAACCGAGCGAAAAAGAACTTCCTAAGGGCCACCAAACAGAATCACCAGCATTTCAGCATCGAGGATGGCAGAGCTAAGAAAGCAAACCGGCTTGGGTGAGCACCCATCACGTTTTCAGAGGAGGAACAGCGGGGGATCGTCTATCCTCACGACTCTGTCAATGTCCTATTCATGCGAGCATTCAAACAGTTTGGTATCCCAGAATCTAGCCTGGACCCTTCTCCTACGCCGCTCTACGGTTTCACTGGGGTCTCCATTGTCCCGCACGGAACGGTCACCCTCCCACTTTCCCTTGGATCACATCCACGAAGGGCAACCGTGCTCGAACCTTTCCTAGTGGTGGATTGCCCCGCGGCTTACAACGTCATTCTCGGGAGGGGAATACTTAACCAAATGAAGGCAGTCGTTTCCACCCACCTACTTCTGGTAAAATTCCCAACCCTTATGGGGATTGGCCAAGTCCGAGGAGATCAAATGGCTACAAGAGCGTGCAATTCTGTCACCCTGAACCAGCCACCAAAGGAAACCATGGCAGTGACAGAATCCGCGTTTGAGGCTGACCCCGTCAACCCTCAAGAGGCATAGAGAATACAAGATGGCCCAATCGAGGACCCCCGGGACCATTCAGCGACACCACATCCGCAACCCATTGAGGAAGTTGAAGAGATCGTACTCTCCCATAACTTTATGGACCGAAAGGTAAAGATCGGAACAACCCTCTCTCTCACTCTACGCTTGCAGCTAATTGGTTTTTTAAGGGACAACTCCGAAGTCTGTGCATGGTCCTACGCCGACATGCCCGGAATCTCAACCGATGTTATCTGCCACCGGCTCAGTATCGATCCCGCCTACAAGCCTGTCGAACAAAAACGTCGCCTCTACGACGCAGAAAGGACCGAGGTTATGAAGGTAGAAATCGTCAAACTCAGCACCATTCATTTTATCCGGAAGGCCGTTTATGCCGCCTGGGTAGCCAACGTTGTCCTCGTTGAGAAACCCTCAGGGGCATGGCGAATGTGCATTGATTTTACCGACTTAAACAAGGCCTGCCCCAAGGATAGTTTTTCTCTACTAAAGATAGACCAACTGGTCGACGCCGCAGCAGGACAAGAGCTTCTGAGCTTCATGGATGCTTACTCGGGCTACAACCAAATTTTTATGCATCCGACAGATCAGATACACACAACCTTCCGGACAGACCAGGGCTTATACTACTACAATGTCATGCCTTTCGGACTCAAGAACGCAGGGGCCACTTACCAGCGCCTGGTAAACTTTATGTTCCCCGACCAGATAGGGAAAACAATGGAGGTCTACGTTGATGACATGCTCGTTAAGAGTAAATTGGTTGACCTGCACATCCCCAATCTCTCGCGAATGTTCGACGTCCTCAAACGCTATCGGATGAGGTTGAACCTGGCCAAATGCGTCTTCGGAGTCGGCTCTGGGAAGTTCCTAGGCTTTATGATTAGTCAGAGAGGTATCGAGGCCAACCCGAAAAAAATCAAGGCCCTGATCGATATGGAGCCCCCACGAACCCAGAAAGAAGTACAAAGCCTAACCAGCAGGGTCGAAGCCCTTACACGCTTCATCTCCAAAGCCACCGATAAGTACGTGCCTTTCTTCAAGGCCCTAAAAAGCAAATCTAAACACATCACCTAGACAGCGGAATGCACTAAAGCTTTCACTAAACTCAAGGAGTACATGGGCAGAGCACCATTGTTAGCAAGGCCAAACACCGGAGAAACCTTTTACATGTACCTATCTGTCTTCGCTTCTGCCACCAGCTCGGTACTTATTAAGCGTAAGGATGGTGCTAAGCACCCGATGTACTACGCCAGCAAGGCCTTACAGGACGCCGAGACAGGATACTCTGACCTAGAGAAGCTCGCCTTCGCCCTCATCATATCCTCCAGAAAGCTTAGACCATACTTCCAGGCTCATTCCATCATTGTCATGACCGACAGACCACTCCGGAAAGTACTCCAGAAGCCCGAAACATCAAGGTGATTACTCAAGTGGGCAATCGAACTCAGCGAATTCGACATCGCCTTCACTCCCCGCACCGCCGAGAAAGAGCAGGCCGTGGCGGACTTTGTTTCTGAATTCTCCTTAGTTCCAGCGGTGACCACACATGAGGTCGTACCATCCGCTCCTCCATCCATAACACATATTTTGGATGAAGAGAGCCCCCAGATTGACCCTGCTAGGCCGACATGGCTCCTCTACGTCGACGGGTCGGCCTGCCACAATAGGTCCGGAGCCGGACTTGTCCTCACCACACCGGACAAGGTCCGAATGGAATACGCCCTTCGTTTTCAATTCAAGGCCTCCAAAAATACCGCAGAGTATAAAGCCCTCCTTGCTGGACTCCGCCTCGCCAAGACCATGGAAGCAAAGCAGATCACAATATATAGTGATTCACAGCTTATCGTCAACCAGATCAACAACGAATATGAGGCCAAAGACTCTTCCATGGCGGCATACAGAGCATTGGCAAAGTCTTTTCTATGTGGTTTCCACAGTTATGCTATCACCCGGATTCCACACTCCGAAAATAGTCACGCCGATGCTCTTGCCTGGCTTGCCTCCTCCCTCGATGAGAAACAGAGCCGCAAAGTCCTGGTCGAAATTCTTAAACAACCTAGCACACAATGCTCGACGGTTTGTGCAATAGACACTGACTGCACGTGGATGACCCCGCTGTTGGGATTATTCACAAACGGAACTCTCCATTCCGACAAGATCGAGGCACAAAAGATCCAGCGGCAGGCAGCACGGTATATACTCATCAATGGCCAACTCTACAAGTGGGGCTTTACTCTGCCCCTCATAAAATGTGTCGTTCCGGAGACATGAAAAGCTATTCTGGAAGTGATACATGCCGGTATTTGTGAAAATCACTCTGGACCACGATCGTTGGCCCATAAAGCTTTCCGACAGGGTTTCAGAGCCGACCGAACGATGTGATAAATGTCAATGGTTCGTCCCCCTCCTCAATTTACCTCCAGAAAACCTCACACCCATGATCAGCCCCTGGCCCTTCTCATAGTGGGGACTTGACTTAATCGGGAAAATGCCAGCAGGGAAGGCCAAGACAGAGTATGCAGTGGTAGCAGTGGACTACTTCACAAAGTGGGTAGAGGTAAAGGCTTTGGCTTCCATCACCACGGCCCAGATTGAAACGTTCGTCTTCCAGAACATTATTTGTCGTTTCAGTCTCCCTCACACAATTGTCACGAACAACGGAAAGAAATTTGACAACGCACGCTTCTGTACCTTTTGTGACAGACACAATATCAGTCTCTACTTCGCTTCACCAGCTCACCCTCAATCCAATGGACAGGTAGAAGCCATCAAAAAAATCATCAAGCACACGCTGAAAACGCAGCTAGACGAGGCCAAGGGCAAGTGGTCTGAAATCCTCCCCAATGCACTCCGGTCTTATCGGACTTCCTACCTCACATCGACAAATGAAACCCTCTTCTCACTGACCTTCGGAACGGAAGCAGTCATCCCTGCTAAACTGAACGAAATTTCTTACCGAGTATCGACCTATGAACCTGAACACAAGGAGTAGGCTAACCTAAGAAACATTGCCTCAGAACACAAGGAGCAGGTTAACCTCAGAAACACAAGGAGTAGGCTAACCTCAGAAACATTGCCTGCAAGCAGCGACTCTGCAATTACCATAACTCCAGAGTCAAACACCGGGGTTTTCAGGAAGGAGACTGGGTCCTTCGGAAGGTCAGCCTTGCCACCAAGGACAACTCAGCCGGAACTCTCGGCCCAAATTGGGAAGGCCCCTACCGAGTTACAAGAATCTGCCGACCCGTCACCTATGAATTGGAAGACTCAAGTGGGCGAAAACTGGGCCACCCATGGAATGCCGACCACCTGAAGAAATACTTCATTTAAACATTGTATTTTTTCTTCATCTTATAACTTGCTGTAATTTGCCGATTATGGCGCCCGTTATTTATGAACTCTTCCATTTACCCAGCATTTGTAACGTAAAGCTAACATGGACTCAAACATACGAGTCGGTGTACAGCCCTACTCGGCTTGCACTAAAATTTGGACTCAAACATACGAGTCGCGGTTCGGTCTTACTCGGCTTACACCCAAACACTTGCTATTTTGACTCAAACTTTCGAGTCGGTGTACAGCCCTACTCGGCTTGCACCAATATTTAGACTAAACAAACGAGTCGTGGTTCGGTCTTACTCGGCCTACACCCCAACACTTGGTATTTTTTACTCACACATACGAGTCAGTGTATAGCTTTACTCGGCTTACACCAACACTTTGACTCAAACAAACAAGTCGGGGTTCGGTCTTACTCGACCTATACCCCAACACTTGCTATTTTGACTCAAACTTCTGAGTCGGTGTATAGCCTTACTCGGCTTGCACCAACACCTAGACTAAACAAACGAGTCAGGGTTCAATCTTACTCGGCCTACACCCCAACACTTGGAATTTTTAACTCACACATACGAGTCGGTGTATAGCCTTACTCGGCTTACACCAACACTTTGACTCAAACAAACGAGTTGGGGTTCGGTCTTACTCTGCCTACACCCCAACACTTGCTATTTTGATTCAAACTTCCAAGTCAGTGTACAGCCTTACTCGGCTTGCACCAACACCTAGACTAAACAAACGAGTCGGGGTTCGGTCTTACTCTACCTACACCCCAACACTTGACATTTTTGACTCACACATACGAATCGGTGTATAGCTTTACTCGGCTTGCACCAACACCTTGACTCAAACATTGGAGTCGGTGTACACCCACACTCAGACAAACAGGCAAATCGAAGGGATACTCAGTCTACAATTTTGTTCCGGGAAAGTCAGATTTCATTCAATGTGCAGACCTATTATGCTCAGTCTGCAGGCGACAGGACCCGTCCCAATCCCACTGGGACCACCCGGGGACGTGCCCCGCTCCCGTCTGACAATGACTCTAAACATACCAAAATCACCCTTAAATAAAAACCGAAGACTTAAATAGATAGATAACGTACAACCACAGTGTTTAAAGTGATACTGTCAGACAAGGGAAAGTAAAATACAACATGTGAGCACAATAATCAGAGTACATTTATTCGGTGCTCAACCTACCCACAAGTGGGTGTACAGGTGCACAGCTAGGCAAACTAAACCTCTGCCTCCTCCTCCGGGTCCTCCTTCTCTATTTCCGTGTCAGGGTCTGGAGGGGTCAGTAAAACAAGGGTGAGTGGGCCAAAAATAACAGTTTAGAAATCAATTTAATAATAAAATAATCATAAGGTTTTACCCCTCCGTTTTCCAAATCTTGCATGCGGTGAAAACACAATATCATAACCATAAAACCACAATAATAATCGAAAGGAGAAACTAACATATCAGTGCACTGTAAAACCCAACCCAAATGATGTCACGGTTCTAAGGCTACGCGTTGCCACTCAGGGTCTCACACCCGAGACTCTCTAGGTACATCAGCTCCCGGTATCCCGGTCACTGCCCGAGGTATATGAACATGCCTTCCTGAGAGTAAGCAGCCCAACGGGGGTCAACTCCACTCAGTCAGGGCCCCGTGACTACTCCAGGGTCCACCCAGGCCATAGACCCTCCCTGGAGGAGACAATATACACAGGTAGGAAAGTACAGTACAATAATAGTATGGTTTACCCTATGTCCCCCGGACATCCCAAACAAAATCCACATATAATCCAGACGGGTCTCATGCCCAAAACATTGTAATAGCATATATAAACAGTTCATAAGACTCATCGAAATCATAAGTGGAAATAGTAAAACAGTTTATGCATGCAAGCCTTTTATAAATCAAACAGCCCACTCACACTCGGTCCTTGCTGCTCAACGATCTCTAAAAACCTGTATTTTTATACCTGAGGGTTACTTAAGGACCCTATAACATCAATACCAAGACCCTAGAACAGATCCGCCTCAAAATCGCATCCCGGGCACTATTCCCGGTGCTTCAAACCCCATTTTGACTAAAATAACGATCTCCGATCGACACGAAACCACCTCCATTGGATCCGTATCGTCGAAACCTTGAAAATGGTACCGGCCCCACCAAAATCACTGTTCACACGCGCCCCCACGCGCCTGGTCAACGCGTGGGTCAACGCTGCTACAGTACTGCTGACGTCAGCAGTGACGTCATCACTGACACTTGTCAGGTGACACGTGTAGGGGTGGGCACGGTTCGGTATGGTACAAAATTGATCGATACCAGAACCATACCATTAAATTTTAATCGGTACGGTACGATTCGGTATTCAATATTTTAAAAGTGAAATCAGATCGTACCGTACCAATTAAGTTCGGTACGGTTTCGGTATGGTTTCGATTTTGAGCCAAAATTTTGTTTGTGATTATAAAGCAAGGAAAAGACTAAAGAAAAAGGAAACCTACATTTATGAAGGACTTAGTTTTCAAATATGTATTGAAGAAGTTGTACTAAGTTGAAGATATCAACTCTTAGAAGCTAAATTAAGACATGTATGGTCATATCAACTCTTGAAAAAGGTCTAATAAACCAATAAGAAATAAATTTAATTATTTAAAAAAAATTCTAATTCGGTACGGTATCGGTACGGGACGGTTTTTTAAAATATCGATACCGAAACCGTACCGAATTATATCGGTACGGTTTCGGTACCGTACCAATCATACAACGGTTTTACTATTCGGTTTTTTTTTTTCGGTATGGTTTGATCTGAAACGGTACGGTTTCGGTATTTTGGTTCCATGTGCCCAGCTCTAGACACGTGGCATGTTCTGATTGGTCCCTGGTCTGACAACATCTGACAGGATGACGTCATCATGACGTCAGAAGTGACGTCAGCATGATGACGTCATCATGCTACAGTACCGGGTCAGACCCGTTTGACTGGAATCGGGTCGCCGTCGACCCACGGCTTGACCCGATTCCACCGTACGATTCCGGCCACCATTTTCGACGGGATTCATCCCTATAGGGTCGTCTAGGTCCGTTCTATGGCTCTACAATCTCAAAACAGGAAGAAAACTAGGAGAAACTCACCAGTCCGTCGTTGAAACTCATGGTCAAAGTCCGATTATCTTCTCCGGTGATCCACGCCGTCTCAGTCGTCCAACCTGGTCCCAAACAGCTCGTCTCTCACCCTAGGACAATTCTATCATCAAAAAATCGATTTCCTAGCATCAACATAGGTTGGTTCGAAACAGGGGAGTAAAAACGGGTTCTCGGGTTTTGGGTCTCACCGCCGCCGTGTCGCCGCCGCAGGCTTCGCTGTCGTCCAGTTACGCTACTGGGGTCCTCACGGTGTAGCCTGGAGCTTCCCTTGCGTCGAGGTGCGGTGGATGTCGTGGTTTGCTTCTTGGACCCGATTCTTCTGTGTTTCGGGTCTGAGTTTGCACGGGGTTTTCAGACGGGGAAAACGGGCCGGTGGTCGCGGGTGATGCACGATGATGATGAGTAGATGATGGTGGTGTTGTTGGTGGTTGGCTGGTGCGATGAGGGTGGCTGGTTCGATCGCCTGGTTTGAGAGAAAATGGAAGGAGATGCACGGGTTAGGGGGGGCTGAATGTGTTTGTGTGTGTTTGAGAGAAAACAGAGAGAGATCGTGCATGAATAAGGAAAAATCAGAATAAATGGAGGGCTGGGATTAGTTTAGGCAGAAATCCAAGGGATGGGGTTAAATGGAGGGAAAATAAATGAATATAAAATAGGTAAATAGTGTAATGTTGCTTTATTGGAATAGTATGGGCTTGGATGGGTGACACTTGTCACCAATCCACTGGTTGGATTTAAATATTAGTTGGCACGGATTCCCATAATAAATTATTATTTTATTCCGTTGTTCTCGGTTCGTAAATTCCGCTAAAATGCTTCCTTGACCATAACTTCTTCATACGAACTCTGATTTCGGCGTGCCGCCTGTCTACGGATTCATGACGTCCCGACCTATGTCATAGTCATGGGTCAAAGTCCAAATTGTTTCCTGGGTCAAAAGTCAAAGTTTCCCCCCTTCAGGGAAAAAATAGTCTTTTTACATTAAAATATTATTATTCTCGGTTCGGGTCGTTACAGCAAGAGCATTACAAAATTACAACCTCTCGGTCCTCCCAACTACTATTGGATTTTTTTTTTACAAGGCACAGAGGCCTGTCCTACACTAGCTCCTCCATCTGCTGCTTCTCGGCCTGTGCAACCTCGACCTGTGGCTCTTGCTCTTTGGGAGAAATTACCGGCTCGGCTTCCAGTTGGGAACTCGGCTGGGCAACCTCCTCTTCCTCCTCCCCTGACTCGTCCTCAAACATGTCGGGGTGATATCCTGGCCGAGCCAGGGGGTCTTCACGGTCAAACCTGGGTTGTGCAGGAAGAGGTTGCGGAAGAACTCCTGCTCACAGTCGGCGGCGTACTCGTTCTTCAGCTTGTCGAGCTCCTCGGAAGATTTGAACTCGGCCATCGCAGCTTTCCTCGCCTCTTCCAGGTTGGCCTCCCTAGCTGACTTCACCCGACAAAGCTCCTTCCAGTGCCTTAGTCGGTCCTTCTCCTTAGCCTCCAGGTCGGCCTTCACCTGATCCCTGGAGGCTAGGACCTCCTGAGTCTTCTACCTCTCTGCTTCCAACTTACGAGTGAGGTCGGCTGTAAAACCCGTGTCCTGTAGGGAACGGTGAACGATCCCACATTCCTGCGAGGGGAATGGTCTGGGAAGGGAATGGTGGTGTGCCTTAAAGGTGTAGGAACACACCTATCTAGCACGAGGCCTTTTGGGAGCTCAGTGGCTTTGTAGGGGATTGGAACCCCAAAGTTAAGCGAGTTGAGGTTGGTGCAATTCCATGATGGGTGACCCCCTGGGAAGTTGCACCGTGAGCTCCCGAAAACAAAACCGTGAGGGCAAGAAGACCCAAAGCGGACAATATCGTGCTAGATGAGTTGGGTTCTGACCGAGGAGGGTCAGGTCCTGACAGAATGGTATCAAAGAGGTCCCCGACCAGGAAGTGTGCCAGCGAGGACGCTGGGTCCTTAGGGGGTTGGATTGTAAAACCCATGTCCTGTAGGGAACGGTGAACGATCCCACACTCCTGAGAGGGGAATGGTCTAGGAAGGGAATGGTGGTGTGCCTTAAAGGTGTAGACACACACCTATCTAGCATGAGGCCTTTTGGGAGCTCAGTGGCTTTGGGAGGGATTGGAACCCCAAAGTTAAGCGAGTTGAGGTTGGTGCAATTCCATGATGGGTGACCCCCTGGGAAGTTGTACTGTGAGCTCTCAAAAACAAAACCGTGAGGGCAAGGAGGCCCAAATCGGACAATATCGTGCTAGATGAGTTGGGTTCTGACAGAGGAGGGTCAGGTCCTGACATCGGCTGCTTCCTTCATAGCCCTCTCGGCCTCTTGAAGCTTAGGAGTGAGCTCCTCCTGCTTCTTCCCCAGCCGGTCCTTTTCCCGCCGAGCAGCCGACACCCTCCTCTGGGCATTCCAAAACTGGAGGTAGACTTCACCGAGGGCCTGTACATGACACAACTTAGTACATACTCAACTCGGTCTTTCTCCATCTTACATTGCTCTACAGTAGCATGGCTTTCTCCATCTTCTGGTCGGTCGACCGGCAATGAACCTCGGCTAGCTCATCCAAGGGAGTGGAGGCTCCCTGACAGACTCCGTTGAGCAACGACAACATCTACCTCGGGCAACAGAGGGTGGCCTCAGCACTGGACCCCTCGCCGATGGCCTCTCCCTTGGTGAACACACTAAGGTTCACATCCCCTATCCTCTGCATCATCTCCAGGATCCTCGCATCCAACCGAGGGGGAGACGGTGGAGGGTTGAACTCTGCGGCCGGTATGGTCCGCTCCCCCCAATCTCCTCCTGAGCTGACAGAATCGTCTCGGCCTCTTTTCTCTCCTTCGTCCGCCTGGGGTCAGGGGAAAGCACTCGGTCCCCCTCAACGACGCTCTGTTTTCTTTTCGGAGACCGAGTTGGAGGACTTGGTGGTCTCGGTTTTGAGGACTGGCCCTGCTTTGCTGCAGTAAGAAGAGCTCAATACCAGCACCACAATCCGTGCACACGCAGAGATCTTCTCCTCTCTTCTAGAACCAAAGTGTTCAGCCTTAGATAGGTTTTAAGACTCAAAACCTTATATGCACACAAACTGAGAAAGCAAAGATCAATCTGTTTTATATCTTCCTAAGACTCCTTAATCAATGCACCTATCATACAATGATTAGAAGTCCTAAGCAAACTAGGTTCGGTACCAATCAGGTTAATTCCTTAACCTTCTCGTACAAGGATCCTTAACTAGGAGAGTTTCATTAACTTTAGACTCTATTGGGATCCTAGTCATTAAATGTCTATGACACTTGCATCACATGCCATCAACTTATACTCAAACTTCTTACATTCTCCCACTTGAGTATAAGAGAGACCCTGCAAGTTCACAATTGACTCATCCCAACAGTAATCACAGAATCCAAAATTAACTCAACTGAATCCTATTCACAGCTGTCACGGTTGCCCCATACTCACAGAATCGTGAGAGCTTTGATGCAACTCTGCATCATTGCCTCACAACCACTATGAGCACATGACAACAACACAATGCTGCAATTCCTGGTCTAAAATAGGACCAGCAAGCACTGCATCAACACTGCTCCCACGCTTTGATCATTCCTTAATAGTAATCATGAAACTTACTGGGAATTCATTTAAACCAAAATAGAAAACCAAGGTAACAATGATTCAAACATTCAAAACCAAAATACTTGCAGTTTCTAATAGGGCAACCAAAACAAAAGCTCATGAGTACAATGCACAATCAGTACAATCTGATGCACTTAATGTAACCACTCACAATTACTGTCATTGCTTGTTCTCTGATAGGTCCTCAAATAAGCATTATTTTATATTATTTTATACCCTTTATTCTTAGCTTTTAATATTAAAATAATAAATAAATAGATAAAATAATTTATTTTGTGTTATTTTTGTTTAAATAAATAAAGTTTGTAATTTGGAGTATTTTGGCGAAAGAATCGTCTCGATCGGAATTTTAACGAATAAATTATGGACGAATTTCGGTGAAATATTGCTAAGTTAATTAATTAATTTTTGCAGCCCAAAACAAATCCTGAGCCCAACAGAAAAAAGAAAAAAGAAATAAAGCCCAGGCCCAGCTCACCGTTTAGCCCAACTCTCCAGCCCGCCAGGCCTGTGCTTCCTGCCCAATCCGCGCGGCCCAGTTCTTCTGCCCAGGCGAAGCCCAGCGCGGTGGCCCGCGTCCAAACGCCAACCTTCCCTTCGGCACGCGCGCGCCGAACGCCAAATCTTCCAGCTCAGTGCACGCCTGCCGGCCACCACCTCCCTTTCCAGCGCACGCCTGCCGACCCACTAAGGACCTTTCCAGCCAGCATCCACCGAATATTTGGCCCTTTTTCAGCTGTTTCTGACAGTCCATTTCCAGCAGCATTTCTTTTGTTTTTTTTACATTTTTTTCCCCACAAACACCACCCAATCTCATCATTTCACTTTTTAATATTTTTATTGTAACTTTTATTTGTTTTTATTTATTTTTTTTAGTGTAATTAGCTTTTTCCCCCTATAAATAGGGGTTCAATTCTTGTATTTTGGGAGTCCCCAATTAGTTTCATTCTTCCATTTCTTTCATTTTTCTTAGTTCTAGTTCTTAGTTAGTTCTTTTGTTTCTCTCTTTTGAGAGACATTTTTGGGGGCCATTTTAACTTCTTGTAGATTTTCTTATTAATTAGCTTCCTTTTAATTCTTATTCTTAATTTATGTTATTTTTATTTTTCTTAATTTCATTTCTTCTTTACTTTGTTTTTGTGATATTTCTTTGAGATCTCTTAAATACATTTTTATGCTTTCCTTAAGAAATACCTAGGCCAAGTAATTCTAAGGCAATTCAAGAGTTTTAAGACCGAATTCCTCGTATTTCTTCTTCCATCTTCACAAGTTTCCTGCCGCTGTTCGGTGATTCTTGTGAAAATCCATGCTTCTATACTTAAATTCTTGTTATTGTTATTGGTTTTACTTATAATTCAATATATGTGTTGGTATTTTCTTTCTAACATTTGTAAGTAAGAATGCAATCTCCATGTGTTTTACTTTTTGAGTTTCTTTTACTTCATATGTTTTAGTACTTAAACTTCAATTCGAAACTAAATGTTGATCCGCTGTTCGGGGCATTTAGAATAGAGTTGAAGAGATTTAATGTTTGATCGCTGTTCGGCGCATTAAATCACTTACTTAAGGTGGATCATATTGTAAGTAATAATCCGCTGTTCGGTGCATTTATAATATGAAAAATGTATGCATGTATTTGAGATGATTAAGGTATGATTTCGTGATTGGTTCAATATGAGCATGATGTTAGAGTGTTGGTAAAAATATGTGTTTGAAGAAAGTTCACTAGTACAAAAGTTAAAGTAGAAGTAAAATTAAGTATTTAATTATTTTTACTTGTTTTCTTTATTTTATATTTACAACTCTTTTCAAAACCCCCCTTTTCAATTTTTTATTCTCTATTCTTTTATTCTTTTATTCTTTTTTATTCTTTATTCTTTTATTGTTTTATTCTTCTATCCTTTTTATTCTTTATTCTTTTATTCTTTTATTCTTTTATTCTTCTTTTATACTTTTAGTTTATTATTCTTTGATTCTTTCATCTCTTTATTCTTTTATTCTTTAATACTTTTAGTTTATTATTCTTTGATTAATTAATTCTTTAATTCTTTAATTCTTTAATTCTTTAATTCATTAATTCATTAATTTGTTAATTCTTTAATTCATTAATTTATTCATTATTCATTTATTCATTACTCTTTCCCACTAACACATTATTAATGTTCCCTAATTTCCCCGGTTAAGAACGATCCCTATTTACCAATACTATATCTACACAAAAAAGGGTTTAAATTGCACAACACTCAAATTACGTGTTTAATTTAATGCGTAGTTTGGGCGTAGTCAATTTTTGGCGCCGTTGCCGGGGAAATTGAAAATCATTTTAATTTGTTAGTGTATGTATATAAATTGTGCATATTATACTTGTTTATAAATTTTACTTTTGTTAATATTATATTTGTTTATAACCTTTACTTATTTGTTTATATTTTATTTATCCATCTTATTTTTGTTCTTATTATTTTATAATTATCATACTTTACTTATTCATAATCTCTAATATATACTTGTTCATAAATGTTCATAATTTTTTTTTATATATTTGTTCATAATCAAATTGTTTATGTAAATTTAAAATTCTATCATACTTGTTGTAATTTAATTTAATTTGTACTTGTCATAAATGCATATTGTACATATTCACTTTTCTTTACTTTTAATTTTTTTTTCTTTACACTTTCTAACTTTTTCTTTAATCCATTAACTTTAGTTTTATTCCATAAACTTTTTCTTTATTCCTTTAACTTTAAATTTATTCCATTAACTTTTTATTCCACTAACTTTTTATTCCATTAACTTTTTATTCCATTAACTTTTATTCCATTAACTTTTTATTCCACTAACTTTTTATTCCACTAACTTTTTATTCCATTAACTTTTTATTGCATTAACTTTTTATTCCACTAACTTTTTATTCCATTAACTTTATTTCATTAACTTTTTATTCCATTAACTTTTTGAAATTTGAAATTAAAAAAAAAAAATCTTATCTTAGCTTTATGTTAGTGTTAATTCATACTTGTAAATAAATGTTGTATATATGTTACTTGTTACCTTTTATACTTGTTCATAACTTTTATATTTCATAGTATACATGCATACTTGTTCATAATAGATTTTCATTTATATTTGTTTATAATTCTCTTACTTGTTATATTATTCTTGTTCATACTTGTACATAATGTTCATTCTTTTGAATTGTTCATAAATGCTTATAGTAAATATTCACTTTTCCTTATTTTTATTTTTATTTTGTTTTTGGTAAATTTTTTTAAAAAAAGAGCATAAAATTCGTAAAAAAAAAATTCATTTATTTAATTTTTTTTTAATTTCGAAAAAAATAAAAAAATTAATTATAAAAAACAAAAATTTTCATACGTAAATAAATTATTTTCTTTTTCTTCATTTATTTAATTCTTAACTTGCATTTCATCTTTCATTCTAACTTGCATTTCATATTTCATTTAACTTGCATTTTTAACTTCACTTGCATATTTAGTTTAACTTGCATTGCACTCTTCCTCTAACTTACATCTTTAACTCACATTGCATCCTTAACTTTAATTTGCATATCTAACTTGCATTCTTAATTAACGCACATCTCTGACTAACTAACTTGCATCTCTGTCTAGGCTGGATGGACGTTAAACTTCAAGCGCTTGTTGGGAGGCAACCCAATGTGTTCCCGGGATGTGAAGGAGTCATCAATACAGATTTGCTATCATTTTACCCTTCACTCTCTTTTATTTTGTCTATTTAGTGTTTTCCTATTATTTTCGTAAATCATCTTCCTTACTTTGATTCTATGTTTAATTACTTCGTATTTTCCTACATTGAGGACAATGTAGAATTTAAGTGTGGGGGAATGGTTTACAATTTTAATTGTCAAAAAAAAAAAAAATGAAAAAAAAAATTTGTTTTCTTGAATCTTTTAACTTAGTGTTTTTATGAGTCTTAAGTTGCCATTTAACTTGTCAATGATATAAATGAACGGAAATGAATATGTTATGGCTATAAAGATAATCACTACAACTTGAATTTGTTTGTTAATATTTTGTGATTAAGTGTTATAACTTGAAGATAATGCATGTAAATTGGCATATAAACGAGCATGATAAGATAAGTATGAATCATATGAACCTTATGTGAGCTTTAGAACTTTATATACATCTTTGATGAATGATTCATAAATTCTTTGTTTAAATTGATATACATATGCCTCATAACTGCTTGCCATAGCTTTTAATGAACTCCAGAGTACTAGAACTTATTCTATGTGATTTTCAAAGCTTTTAAGTCAATAAACTCTCTGATTTTGGAAATGATTAAGGCATTAGGGTTAACACCACAAATTCAAACATCCATGTTCCCTATTTTGTGCGCACAAGTTGCGACCCCCTTAGTTTTAACCCTTTCGAGCCCACATTAAGCCTTTCTTTCATCACCATGATCATCTAAACACTTGAGCTTAGTATAGACATCCTTTACCCTTGTTCCAAGAACTCGGTTGAAGACATATTGATTGTGTAAAGAGAAAATAATGATATTGGAAAGACTTTTATGTGAATTATTTGGATTTACCGACTCAAGCTTTGTTGTATTGTTGACACATGTTATCACCTTGATATAAAAAAAAAATCAAAAAAAAAAAAGTTGAGTCTCGATCAAGGTAATAAGGTTTGGTTATGTAATGTTTGAGTTAAGTCTTTTACATTTGTAAATCTGACCCAAAGAATGATTGTGAGGCCCAACATGATGGAATTAGGCCTATGTTCGAAAGGATGGATTACTGACATCATTGCACTAAGGTTGGGAAGCTATGATACGTTTTGGGAGTCTATTGAGTTTTGGAACGAATTGAGCACCATTTGTCCTATATTTTCCTTGCCTCGAAGCTTAGCCCCATTACAACCTTCGTAAAGACCTTATGATCCTTAAGATGGTAAATTTTGATTAGTGGAGTCAATCACTTGAGTAAGCTTATGGTTTTGGTTCATTTGTGCAAGTATGTTTTGTTTTTATCTTGAGGTGTTTGTTTGAAATTTTGCAAAAGTACTTCATTTCGATTATGTGAGTATTTCTCACATACTTTGAGTGCAAACACAAACCCTCACAAATTGAGTGAACTTATGAGTGCATATCCTTGTGAGTTGATTCATACTTGTTTTATTCATGTTGAGATCCATTTCACCATATTTACTCATTATCTTACTTGTTGAAGCATTTTGTTACAAAATATTAACTCTTGAATTCCATATGCTTAAACGCTTTAAGTGAAAATCTTTTATGCCATGATAATAATGACATATTGAGACAAATGGTTAAAGGTTACATGTTTTGAATTCGTAGTTTGATTTTAGTATTTGCTAGGGACTAGCAAAGTTTAAGTGCGGGGGTATTTGATAGGTCCTCAAATAAGCATTATTTTATATTATTTTATACCCTTTATTCTTAGCTTTTAATATTAAAATAATAAATAAATAGATAAAATAATTTATTTTGTGTTATTTTTGTTTAAATAAATAAAGTTTGTAATTTGGAGTATTTTGGCGAAAGAATCGTCTCGATCGGAATTTTAACGAATAAATTATGGACGAATTTCGGTGAAATATTGCTAAGTTAATTAATTAATTTTTGCAGCCCAAAACAAATCCTGAGCCCAACAGAAAAAAGGAAAAAGAAATAAAGCCCAGGCCCAGCTCACCGTTTAGCCCAACTCTCCAGCCCGCCAGGCCTGTGCTTCCTGGCCCAATCCGCGCGGTCCAGTTCTTCTGCCCAGGCGAAGCCCAGCGCGGTGGCCCGCGTCCAAACGCCAACCTTCCCTTCGGCACGCGCGCGCCGAATGCCAAATCTTCCAGCTCAGTGCACGCCTGCCGGCCACCACCTCCCTTTCCAGCGCACGCCTGCCGACCCACTAAGGACCTTTCCAGCCAGCATCCACCGAATATTTGGCCCTTTTTCAGCTGTTTCTGACAGTCCATTTCCAGCAGCATTTCTTTTGTTTTTTTTACATTTTTTTTCCCCACAAACACCACCCAATCTCATCATTTCACTTTTTAATATTTTTATTGTAACTTTTATTTGTTTTTATTTATTTTTTTTAGTGTAATTAGCTTTTCCCCCTATAAATAGGGGTTCAATTCTTGTATTTTGGGAGTCCCCAATTAGTTTCATTCTTCCATTTCTTTCATTTTTCTTAGTTCTAGTTCTTAGTTAGTTCTTTTGTTTCTCTCTTTTGAGAGACATTTTTGGGGGCCATTTTAACTTCTTGTAGATTTTCTTATTAATTAGCTTCCTTTTAATTCTTATTCTTAATTTATGTTATTTTTATTTTTCTTAATTTCATTTCTTCTTTACTTTGTTTTTGTGATATTTCTTTGAGATCTCTTAAATACATTTTTATGCTTTCCTTAAGAAATACCTAGGCCAAGTAATTCTAAGGCAATTCAAGAGTTTTAAGACCGAATTCCTCGTATTTCTTCTTCCATCTTCACAAGTTTCCTGCCGCTGTTCGGTGATTCTTGTGAAAATCCATGCTTCTATACTTAAATTCTTGTTATTGTTATTGGTTTTACTTATAATTCAATATATGTGTTGGTATTTTCTTTCTAACATTTGTAAGTAAGAATGCAATCTCCATGTGTTTTACTTTTTGAGTTTCTTTTACTTCATATGTTTTAGTACTTAAACTTCAATTCGAAACTAAATGTTGATCCGCTGTTCGGGGCATTTAGAATAGAGTTGAAGAGATTTAATGTTTGATCGCTGTTCGGCGCATTAAATCACTTACTTAAGGTGGATCATATTGTAAGTAATAATCCGCTGTTCGGTGCATTTATAATATGAAAAATGTATGCATGTATTTGAGATGATTAAGGTATGATTTCGTGATTGGTTCAATATGAGCATGATGTTAGAGTGTTGGTAAAAATATGTGTTTGAAGAAAGTTCACTAGTACAAAAGTTAAAGTAGAAGTAAAATTAAGTATTTAATTATTTTTACTTGTTTTCTTTATTTTATATTTACAACTCTTTTCAAAACCCCCCTTTTCAATTTTTTATTCTCTATTCTTTTATTCTTTTATTCTTTTTTATTCTTTATTCTTTTATTGTTTTATTCTTCTATCCTTTTTATTCTTTATTCTTTTATTCTTTTATTCTTTTATTCTTCTTTTATACTTTTAGTTTATTATTCTTTGATTCTTTCATCTCTTTATTCTTTTATTCTTTAATACTTTTAGTTTATTATTCTTTGATTAATTAATTCTTTAATTCTTTAATTCTTTAATTCATTAATTCTTTAATTTGTTAATTCTTTAATTATTTAATTCATTAATTTATTCATTATTCATTTATTCATTACTCTTTCCCACTAACACATTATTAATGTTCCCTAATTTCCCCGGTTAAGAACGATCCCTATTTACCAATACTACATCTGCACAAAAAAGGGTTTAAATTGCACAACGCTCAAATTACGTGTTTAATTTAATGCGTAGTTTGGACGTAGTCATTCCCTTTATGAAATAATCAAGTTTGGTATTGAAAAAACACATATGAGTTCCACAGTTCAAAACAACTAAAATAAACAAATTGAAACACCTTACTCCCACTGATGAAGTAAATCAAAAGAGGCAGTAAGTCCCATGTTGGCAACATGAGCTTTGAATTCATTTACTGGTAGTGCCTTTGTCATATGATCAGCAAACATCAACTTGGTGCTCAGGTGAATCACCTCTATAATCCCTTCCTTGACCTTTTCTTGAACCAGTAAATACTTCACCTCCATTAACCTTGTGGCAGATGTCCTTCTATTATTCTTAGAGAAGAAAACAACAGACGTGTTGTCACAATAGATGGTAATGGGTCTGCTGATTGAGTCAATCACTACAAGCTGTTCCATGAAGTTCTTGAGCTACATTGTCTGTTTGGTAGCCTCATATACAGCTATGAACTCTGCTTGCGTAGTAGATGTGGCAATCGTGGTTTGTTTTGCAGTTTTCCAAGATACTGCCCCTCCTGTCATCATAAAAATGTAACCACCAGTAGATTTTCTGTCCAGAGAGCAACCAGCTAAATCAGAATCTGAATAGGCTACTAACTCAAGGTTATTGGTTCCACCATATACCATCATGAAGTCTTTGGTTCTCTAGAGATATCTAAGAACCCTTTTCCCAGCTGTCTAGTGAGCTACTCCTGGATTTGCTTGAAACCTACCCAACAAACTCACAGCAAAAGCCAAATCAGGTCTGGTGCACACCTGTGCATACATTATGTTGCCCACTAAAGATGCATATGGTTTGTCTTGCATCATTGACTTTTCCAAATCATTCTGAGAACATTGATCCTTGTGTAATTTGTCACCCTTATTCACAGGGACTTCTCCTTTGGAGCACCTTTCCATATTGAATCTTTTAAGGACCCTTTCAATGTAGTTTCTCTGAGAAAGTCCTAAGAGTCTCCTCTGTCTATTCCTCATTATTTCTATCCCTAGAAAAAAATGTGCTGGACCCAGATCTTTCATTTCAAAATGTGCAGATAATATCGATTTAGTATGTTCTAACAGTTGTAAGTCAGAACTGGCCAAGAGAATGTCATCAACATATAGGATTAGAAAAATAAACCTTGATCCAGTGACCTTGAGGTAGATACAATCATCCATCTTGTTCTCTGTAAACCCATAACTACTGACCACCTGATCAAACTTGAGATACCACTGTCGTGAAGCTTGTTTCAGACCATATATGGACTTCTTGAGTTGGCAGATAGTGGATTCCTTCCCCCTTTCAATAAATCCAGGAGGTTGTTGCATAAATATGTGTTCAGTGAGAGCACCATTGAGGAAGGCTGTCTTGACATCCATTTGATGTAGCTCCAGATCAAAATGGGCTGTTAAGGCCATAAGAATTCTCAAGGAATCTTTGGAAGAGACAGGTGAGAAGGTGTCCATGTAATCATACCTTCTCTCTGAGTGAAACCCTTAGCAACAAGTCTTGCTTTGTACCTCTCAATCTTGCCATTTGTGTCACGTTTTGTCTTGAATACCTATTTACAGCCGATTGGCTTGATGTCCTGTTGGTGATAAACCAAATCCCATACCCTATTCTTCTCCATGGACAAAAGTTCCTCATCCATTGCCTGTTTCCATAAGGTGGCCCGAGGGCTGGCCATGGCCTCTTTGTAAGTAGAAGAGTCTTGATCATCCCCAAAACCAAGTTCTGTCTCCTGTAAGTACACTAAATAATCTGGTGGGATTGCAGAGCGTTTAGACCTGGAGGTCCTTCTTGGTTCAGGTTGTGGATGAGGTGTGTTGTTATCATTCCCCAGTTCTGGAAGCTCAGGTGTTGAGAATGCTTGTTCCAGTGGTTGGAGTGAGGGTTCTGGTGGTTCTGAGATGTCCATATGACCAGAGAATGGGAGTTGAGGACCCGGGATTAAGGACATGCTTAGATTAGGCTGTGATGCCTCATTTAAAGCCTGATCTGGTGCTATTATTTCATCACTCAGAGTTGTCAATTCTTCCAAAAACTTGACATTGTGAGTCTCTTGAATCCTTGTGTTGAGATGAGGACAGTAGAACTTATAACCCTTAGACTTTTCTGGATACCCAATAAAGAAGCAGGACTCAGTCCTGCTATCCAACTTTCTTTCATTGGGGTTACAAAATCTAGCTTCTGCTTTACACCCCCAAATGTGCAGATGGTTTAGGCTCGGTTTCCACCCCTTCCATAGCTCAAAAGGTGTCTTAGGGACAGCCTTACTAGGGACACGATTGAGTACATAGTTGGTTGTCTTAAGCGCTTCTCCCCATAAGCAATCTGGTAAGTTTGCCCTACACTTCATACTTCGAACCATGTTTATCAGGGTCCTATTCTTCCTTTCTGCCACTTCATTTTGTTGTGGGTTATATGGAGTTGTGTGCTGGGCCACTATCCCATGTTCCTGTAAATATACAGCAAAAGGTCCCATCTGTTGACCCTTTTCAGTGAATCGGCCATAATACTCACCACCCCTATCAGATCTCACAATTTTTATGGTTTTGTCAAGTTGGTTTTCAACTTCAAGTATATAAACCTTAAAGCATTTTAAAACATCAGACTTTTCGGACATCAGATAAACATAGGTAAATCTTGAAAAGTCATCAATGAAGGTTACAAAATAAGAATTTCCACAAATTGTTTTAAAAGGGAATGGTCCACACACATCTGTGTGGATGATTTCAAGGAGGTGTGTGCTTCTGGACGCATGTTTCTTCCTAGGATTGGTTGTTTTACCCTTAATGCAGTTTATGCAAACAGACAAGTCTGTTGGAGTCAGTTTTGGCAGCAAACCATTTTTCATTAGTCTTAAGATTCTTTCTTTGGAAATGTGTCCCAAACGTTTATGCCATAACATAAAAGAGTTTTCATCAAGAAAAACACGTTTAGAGCCTGACAGACCAACAGAAAAACATTCATGCATCACTGCACAATTCAATTGCCACATGTCACCAATCAAAGAAGCAGTGCCAAGTAATTCATTCTTATTATTGAACTTGTAAAAAGAAATTGTATCAAGGTTACTAGCAAAACAGTAACCTTCTCGATTGGATGAAAACTTTAGCTTAACATTGCCAACTTACTCAACTGCCACCTTGGATCCATTCCCAACAAAAACTTTGTACACCAATCTACTGGGGTTTGTCAACTTTGTGAACCCCTGCAATGAATTAGTGATATGCACAGAACAACTAGTGTCAAACCACCAAGAGTTTTGAGGTGTAAAAACCAGATTTGATTCAAAACAAACAAAAACATGCAATTTGGAAAACAGTTTACCTTTCTTAGATTTCCAGGCCCTGTAATCTTCACAATCCTTCTTGGCATGTCCTGATTTCTTACAGAAATAACATTTGAAATCTTGTTTTTCTCTTTTGAAGGTGTGAGATTGATTAGCCTTTAGGGGTTGGTGATTTACTACAGCAGATCCACTATTATGATAAGGGGCTCTGAACTTCTTACCAGATGGTACAGGCTTCTTAGGTTTGGCTAGGTGCACCATGTTAACAAGAGATGCTTTCTCTTTTCTTTGTCGAAGTTCTTCCTGAACACACTGAGTGATCATCTCATTAATGTCCCATTTGTCTTTCTGCAGGTTGTAGGACACATTCAGCGTGCCATATTCTGGAGGCAGGGAGTTGAGGGCCAGGTGAACTAAGAACTGGTCATTGATGGGAATCTTCAAATCTGCCAACTTGGCCGACATTTCAACCATCTTCATTAGATGATCACGAATGCTCCCACTGCCATCAAACTTCATGCTAACCAATTCAGATAGATGAGAGTTAGCAACTGCCTTATCTGAGGTTTGGTATTTTGCAGCCACAACATCTAAGTATTCCCTTGCTGAGTCACCCTCCACCTTAATGGCTCCCCTCACATTATCCTGCATAGACTTCTTTATGCATAAGAGAGACAATTTGTTTGAGTGCTTCCATTCTTTGAAGTAATCCCTCTCTTCTTTGGTGCTGGTGTTGGTGAGTGCAGCAGGTTGAGGTTCCAATAGTGCCAGGTCCAAACCAGCATACCCTAGGTGAAATTCCAGGTCAGACCTCCATCTCTTGTACTTGTTCCCAGTCAACGTTTCAATTTCATTGAAATTGGTTGTCAAACATCCTGGTTTACAGTCATGTAGCATCCATACAACATTCAAACTTAATGAATCCTCGTATGTTAACAAGACAAACAATAAACATCTGTGGATGATTATCTAGGTCTCAGGTGACAAGTTTATGTGATTGTGAACAACCTAACACATTCACATGTGTGCGGATGTAATGTGCTACTCCCAATCATTTAAAAAATCAGTCACTACTCAAATCACTACTCTTGATTCTCTGTGGAGAAATCAGGGTTCAGTATGATTCATCTGGCTTTACATTCATCTGATCGGTTTAAAGGACAATTGATCATCACTGTGGTGAGGATCAACCTCATCTTTGTCGATGAACTACATCGATTACATGAATCGATTTGATTCACCATGTGAATCAATCATCATCCGATTTGATCATGGGATCAAATGGACATTCAAGAGGCATACATTCATTCTGTTGAAATATTTTCCCTCTTTGTGTTTTAGCATGCAGTAAGACTAGAGTGCTGATTCATGTTTCTCACAGGTCAAGAGATATAAACAAAGAGTAAATACGAATCGATTACAAACACATACCAATATATCAACCACTCAGATCAAACATGAATATTAAGAAATCACGGATGTTTTAAGATTTATCAATTCAAAAAAACAGTTAAAACAGTTTGCACAATTTAAGAAAAATTACCAGCTAATTGCAGTTTTGAAGGCTTTTAAGATTCTCAATGATCATCCATGATTTCACAAGAAGATATTTCTAATTGAATGAGGATTCTCTCATCGTCTTGTACCAACCTAATTATCGCGGAAAAGAAAGGATTTTTTCATGTCTGGATTTCAGCTTTTCGAGAAAAGGAAAAGTGAATGTCCGTTGGCGACCAACGGTCATCAAAATTTTAAAGCAAACGACACGTCGTTTTTAAAGCCAGAATCAAAATAGGTTTAATGCCGGAAAATCCTGAGGCATAACCCAGAATCGTTTTTCTTTGAATCAAAACACATGATTTGGACCTATGAGTACGTTTGGTGCTCTGATACCACATGTAAACAGTTTAAAACTACTTAACCAAACAACAACGAAGATCACAAGTGTATTGATTCAGCATTTGAGTGCAAGTACATATAAACATGAGTTGGGTTATGAATATAACCTGGTTTGGCCATTGCTGCAGTAAGAAGAGCTCAATACCAGCATCACAATCCGTGCACACACAGAGATCTTCTCCTCTCTTCTAGAACCGAAGTGCTCAGCCTTAGATAGGTTTTAAGACTCAAAACCTTATATGCACACACACTGAGAGAGCAGAGATCAATCCGTTTTATATCTTCCTAAGACTCCTTAATCAATGCACCTATAATACAATGATTAGAAGTCCTAAGCAAACTAGGTTTGGTACCAATCAGGTTAATTCCTTAACCTTCCCGTACAAGGATCCTTAAATAGGAGAGTTTCGTTAACTTTAGACTCTATTGGGATCCTAGTCATTAAATGTCCATGACACTTGCATCACAGGCCATCAACTTATACTCAAACTTCTTACATGGGAGGTTTGGGAATGGGTTGACAAATCCAAATTATTCATCATTTTTTTGTTATTTTTAAGATTTAGTTTTAAGATTTTTTTACAAAACGATTAAAATATTCATTCCCAGCTGCCACATAAATCTTCTAAATAGAGTGTGTAACGCTCTGTGAATAATTTGGTGCAACGACACTGGCAGAATACTAATTAGGTACAAAGTGGCATAATTTCTTGTTTCAAGTACAAATTGAGACTTTACATTCTATTCTGAGTGCATTTCAAGTAATAAACCTTAATTTAAACTTGTAAAAAATATTAATAAAGGCTTATGTTGATAACTAATTAGAATACTTCAAGCCGATATGATAACAATTTTGTTTTTTATTTCAGTATTTAATTTTTGTGGTTGAGATATGGAAGAAGTATACAAACGAAATAAGAGATGAAGAAGAGCAATCAGGATACACCGCGAACCAGAAAGTTCCCAAGGACACCGAAAACAAGGTATGCTAGCCGGCATTCGAACAATGACATTTAGATGATGAAAGCCAAAAGTTTAAAATAATAAGTTTTAGGAGGTTTTGTGAAACATATTTAGTGAAAGACTAACTGTAACGACCCGAACTTTCTTATATAATATTTTATTGCAAAATGACCATTTTGCCCATGAGAGGGGAAAAAGTTGACTTTTGACTCAGGAAATATTTAAGACATTGACCAATGACCGTGACGTAGATCGGGATGCCACGAGTCCGTAGGTAGGCAACACGTCAAAAACGGACGTTCGACGGAGAAGTTATGGTCACGGGAGCGATTTTGGTGAAATGACAGGACCCGCCCCGATCCCCCTGGGACCACATGGGGACGTGCCCTGCTCCCATCTGACACCCAAGTAAAACATACCAATTTTAACCTTAAAGAAAAATAATTGCATAAATATCCAAATTTAAGTCATACATAATATCTGAATACAAATAGCGTCAGACAAGGGATGTTTTCCAAAACAAATTATTGAGCACGACTCTAGAACACTCTACGTGCCAACCTACCCATCAGTGGGTTCAGATGCGCAATGTAACCTATGCCTCTGCCTCAGGGTACTCTTCTGCCTCAGTAGCACAGCCTGGAGGGGTCCATAAAACAATAAGGGTGAGTGGGCCGAAACTCAAGGTTTTATAAACGGTTCATCCATTTGAAAACATATAGTTTTACCCCTCCGTTTTCCAAACATGCATGCATCAGTACCAAAACCATAATATCATATCAAATAAGCATAATCAACATAATATAAACATAATAATAATCTCAGTCACTGCACTATACATCCCAACCCTGATATCCCAGATATCTGACGTCCCAGACGTCCAATAAGGTCACAGTCCCAAGGCTACGCGTGCCACTCAGGGTCTCAATCCCGAGTCCAATCCCTGAACCTAGTCCAGGTATGGCATCCCAGATGCCGGACGTCCCAGACGTCCAATAATAGCAATCCTGCTCCTGAGTCATCCTACGGTCCGGTCCTTCCGTAGAATGACCCCTCGCAGGCATTGCGCCGTGACTACTCCGGGGTACCCACATCCGGAGGAGACGGTATCACACGGTTAGATCTATACAGTGCAGTACAATAGATAATCACCAATATCCTCAACATAGATGTATATGACTCAAAATCATGCTTAAATTAACCAAACAGGCCTCATGCCAAGAATATTGTAAATCGTGCCATAATCACAAATCAAGATAATCATATGTTTTTGCTTGAATGACACATATATACATATAGAAGTGAAAACAGTTATGCATGCACGGGTTTAATGAAACCAAAGGCCCACTCACAGTACAATCCTGCTACAGTCCGAACGTATACCCTTGTCCTGGTACTATTGTACGAACCCTGTCATGTCCAAAGTATACGTAAGGGTCACTACAAGTCCCTAATACTCAACCATGAAACCCTAGACTGAAACCAGCCCGAGAAAGTCGCCCGAATGCGCTCCCCGAGGCAATAAACCTCATTTTGACCAATTTAACAATCTCCGATCGACCCGAAACCACCGCCATTGAATTCGGATCGTCGAAACCTAAAGAATGGTGGTGGTCCCACCGGAATCACTGTTCACACGCGCCCCCCACGCGCTGGTCAACGCGCTGGAACAGTACCTACTGACGTCATCGTTGACGTCACTGCTGACGTCTTGCTGACGTCATCTGACAGCTCACAGGTCTGACATGTCAGACTCTGACAGGTGCCATGTGTCAACACGTGATTGGTCCATGTCACGGCTCTGTCAGTGCCACGTGTCAGATCTGACATGTGCCACGAGTCAGTAAGGCACTGGTCGTCAGTGACACGTGGTACCCCTTGATTGGGCTACGTCACTAACATGTTAGTGCTAAATGTGCACTGACATGTGACACGTGTCGGATGATGATTGGTCCACGTCACCTGACAGATCTGACAAGGTGCCATGTCATCGTCTTCTACATCGCAACGGGTCGACCCGTTTCTCTGAAACCGGGTCCTGCAGACCTGCGATCTAACCCGGTCGTCAATCTGTCAATTCTTAACCATTTTAGTCCTGGTTTAAACCTAATTGATCGTCTAACTCCCAGTAAGGGTTCTATGGAATCAAAAACCAGAAAACACAATTATATTCTTACCTCTAAACAAAAACCCGAAGCTCAGATTTTTCGATTATCCTCCCCGTCGATCCAGGCCACCTTGAGCCTTGAAATCAATTCCACTGGGTCTGTTTCAGTCCCTAGGTCTCATTAGAAGCAAGAAGGAGCTCAAAACTCGACTACAATTCGATTTCCAAAATTTGAAAATAAAAGCTCACGGGTCACTCACCTGCCGTGAACCACCGTGACCGCCGCCGTCGTTCTGGCCTCCTCCCGTCGTCTCTTAGCCCTCACCAACTAGTCTCTCACACACGAACACAGAGGAGACGGGTGATGAGCTGGTGTGTTTGTTCGAATGAGTAGTGTGGGTCTGTTTCGGGTAGGAAATTATAGTAGAATGGGAGAGAGATGATGGACTAGATGAGAGGGATGGAGGGTTCAGATTAAACCCTAGGAATGAGATCAACGATGCAGATGAAATCTGGAGTTTAGATGGATGGCTGAGATTTAAAGAAGAAATTAAATCCTTATTTAAACCACTTAGTGGAGACATTAGTTGTTAACCAATTAATTAATGGAACTTGATCCAATCTAGCCAACGGATGAGTGACACCTGTCACTCATCCAAGTGTCCCTTAACCACATTCCCACTGTTCAGAAATAATTAATTAATGGACATGATTTTCGAGACATAAACTTCCCGATTTCACGTTTGAGACCATAACTTTTCCGTACGAAGTCCGATTTCGGTGTGCCGCCTGTCTATGGACTCGTGACGTCTCGACCTACGTCACGGTCACAGTCGCAAGTCCAAAATAGTCTCCGAGACAAAAATCAACTTTTTCCTCTCCCTAAGGGTAAAATGGTCATTTCACATTAAAATAATATTTTATAAAAGTTCGGGGCATTACAACCTACCCACCTTACAAA
This sequence comes from Prinsepia uniflora, assembly GCA_032719365.1. Taxonomy (NCBI): domain Eukaryota; kingdom Viridiplantae; phylum Streptophyta; class Magnoliopsida; order Rosales; family Rosaceae; genus Prinsepia; species Prinsepia uniflora. Next base: position 56,347,240 of record CM064862.1, read on the forward strand.
AATTTCGTCCTCGAAATTTACTCAAATAAATAAGGGTACTGTTCCCTCATTAAGTCCTCAGGTTCCCACGTTGCTTCTTCGACGTCATGGTTCCTCCACAGCACTTTCACCAATCGAAAGGTCTTGTTCCTCATAACCTTGTCCTTCTAGTCCAGAATCTGCACCGGTTTCTCTTCAAAGCTTAGGTCAGTTAGCAGTTCCAATGGTTGCTCCGGTAAGGTATGCGAATCGCCCCGTAGGTACTTCCGTAGCATAGACACAAGGAAATCATCATGCACTCTAGCAAGTTCCGGGGGTAATACTAACCGGTATTCCATAGATCCAATCCTCTCCGTGATCTCGTATGGTCCAATATAACGTGGACTCAGCTTCCCACGTCGGCCAAAACGGATAATCCCTCTCCACGGAGATAACTTTAGGAATACAAAATCTCCAGTCTCAAATTCCAAAACTCAAATCCGTCGATCTGCATAGCTCTTTTGGCGATCCTGTGCTGCATTCAATCTTTCCTTGATAATTCGAACCGTTTCCAGAGTCATGTCCATCAAATCCGGCCCTACTGCCGCTCGCTCTCCTACCTCCATCCAACATATAGGTGTTCTGCACTGCCGACCATACAGTTCCTCGTAGGTTGTCATCCCGATACTCGCCTAATAGCTGTTGTTATATGCGAACTCCATCAAAGGCAAATGGGTATCCCACGAATCCTGAAATTGTAGCACACAAGACCTCATTATGTCCTCCAAGGTCTGAATAGTCCTCTCTGACTGTCCATCAGTCTGTGGGTGAAAAGCCGTACTGAAGTGTAAATTTGTACCCAAAGTATTATGTAAACTCCGCCAGAACCTGGAAGTGAAACGCGGATCGCGATCAGACACTATCACTCCGGCGTCCCATTAAGTCGAATGATTTCCTTCAGGAACAGCTGAGCCAGTTGGTTGGGCTTATATGTCTCCTGTATCGGCAAGAAATGAGCTGACTTGGTTAATCGATCTACAATCACCCACACTCCATCGAATCCGCTTTGAGTCCTTGGAAATTTAAATACAAAATCCATGGTAATGTGGTCCCACTTCCACTCGGGAATCGGAAGTGGTTGCATAGCCCCATATGGTCTATGCCGTTCTGCCTTGACCTGCTGACAAGTCAAACATCTGCTCACAAACTCTACAATGTCCTTTTTCATTCCTGCCCACCAATAATAGCTCCGGAGGGTATGGTACATCTTTGTACCTCCCAAGTGCATGGCATAAGCCGAACTATGGGCTTCCTCAAGAATCTCCGTCCGCAATTCTGCCACTGCAGGTACACACAATCGGCCCAATTTCACTAGGGCTCCATCACCTCGGACGGTAAAATCCTGCCTCTCATTCGCTTCAACCTCAATCCTGTAGATGCAAAGTGTCGGATCCTGAAGTTTTGCTTCGATGATCCGATCAACAAGCACAGGTCGTACGTGGAAACTGGCTAGCAACACTCCCTGCTCATTCGTCCCCAGAACAACTCCAGCCCATTTGCTGCTGATCCTGCTGATTTCCTGCTGAGCGCATCTGCCACCACATTTGCTTTGCTCGGATGATACTCAATTGTACAATCGTAGTCTTTGATCAGTTCCAGCCATCGTCGGTGCCTCATGTTCAGCTCCCTCTGAGTGAACAAATGCTTTAGACTCTGATGATCAGTGAATATCCTACAAGTCACCTCGTACAGGTAATGTCTCCAAATTTTTAAAGCATGGACCACCGCTGCCAATTCTAGATCATGGGTAGGATGATTCAGTTCATGCGTATTTAACTGTCTTGATGCATAAGCGATAACTCTGCCATTCTGCATCAGCACGCAATCCAAACCCTGCAACGATGCATCACTGTAGACTTCGAACTCTCCACTGTTATCAGGTAAGGCAAGAATAGGAGCGGTAGTCAACCGATGTTTTAATTCCTGAAAACTCTGCTCGCACCGTTCATCCCAGATAAATTTTACTCCTTTCCGAGTTAGACGAGTCAACGATGCGGCGATACTAGAGAAACCATCAACAAATCTCCGATAGTATCCTGCCAAACCAACGAAACTCCGTACCTCAGTCACGATCGTCGGTCTAGCCCAATTTGTCACAGCTTCGGTTTTCTGGGGGTCCACACTAATTCCGTATGCTGATATAACATGTCCCAGAAAACCAATGATGTTAAGCCAAAACTGACACTTACTCAGCTTAGCGTACAACTGTTTCTGCCTTAGCTTCCCTAACACCAACCGTAGGTGCTCCTCATGTGCTTCGGCGCTCCTCGAGTACACCAGGATATCATCAATGAACACTATCACGAACTTATCCAAATAAGATCGGAGACCCTGTTCATCAGATCCATGAATGCTGCTGGAGCTTTCGTCAAGCCAAAAGGCATCACTAGGAACTCGTAATGTCCGTATCTGGTCCGAAATGAAGTTTTCGGAACATCCTTCTCAGAAATCCTCAACTGGTGATAACCAGACCGTAAATCAATTTTTGAGAAGTATAGGGCTCCCCGTAGTTGATCGAATAGATCATCAATCCTGGGTAAAGGGTACTGGTTCCTCAATGTCACCTTGTTGAGTTGTCGATAATCTACACACAATCGGAGGCTCCCCTCCTTCTTTTTCATGAACAACACCGGTGTTCCCCACGGTGAAGTACTCGGTCGGATGAATCCCAAATCCACTAACTCCTGCAATTGAGTCTGGAGTTCCCGCAACGCAGCCGGCGCCATCCGATATGGTGCCTGGGATATAGGTCGTGTTCCAGGGAGTAGTTCAATTGTGAACTCGATCTCCCGATGTGGTGGTAATCCAGGTAAATCTTCCAGGAACACCTCCGGAAACTCTCGCACCACAGGTATCTCATCGGCACATGGAGTATTAATCTGCGTTGTCACGACATTCGCCAGATAACCCTGGCATCCCTTCCATAGAACTTTGGTAGCGGTAAGCGAAAAAATTACTTCGGGGAGCGAACCGTCACGCTCTCCCAGAAAGGTAATCTCCGATAAACCCGGACTCCGCAGAATCACCTACCTGCTACCACAGTCAATAAGCGACCCATGCTCCGACAACCATTCCTTCCCCAAAATAATGTCAAAGTCATGAATATCCATAATGATTAGATCAGCTGGTAATTCCACACCCTCTATTCGCACTAGGCACCTCCGAATCACCTGATTCACTATGTACACGACTCCCATCGGTGTACCAACGCCCATCTCACTATCCAAAGTTGATATCTCACAATCTAGCATACCCGCAAAACTCCTCGAAATAAAGGAATGAGTAGCCCCAGCATCCATTAATACACGTACTACAATATTTGAGATATGAAGGGTACCTGTGATTACACTGGGGGCTGTCCTAGCATGCTGCTGAGTAACCGCAAACACACGAGCCCTGGGCCCTGGGGTCCGTCCGCGCCCACGCGCGCCACACTCAGCACCACAGTCACCTCCCTGTCCTCGACCTCCGACATTGTTGGAAGCCGAACTCTGAACTGCACTAGCGCCTCCTGCACGGTTGCCCCCAGACAACATCGGGCAATCTCGGGCATAGTGGCCTGCACCTCCACAAGTGAAACAGCTGACTGTCCTCGGTCTGTCAGAAGATCCACCCGAGGCACCACTCCAGGATGAATGATGTCCAGAGCCGGACCTCGCTCCTGACCTCTGAGAACCCCCATATCGACCCTACCAGCCACAACCCCACGAAGAAGAAGGTGATCCTCTGTAGTTTCCTCCCTTCGAGCCCTGATGGCCCATGGGTCCAAGGTATGGGCGATCCCGATGTCGCCCCTCGCTCGAAGGCTGTCGTGCCTGGTGTGCCGCCAGACTGGCCTCGACACGAACCACTGCGTTGACCATGTCTCTCAGAATAGCATGACTGGCAGCTGTCACATTGGCTCAGATATCCCCTCGGAGTCCAAGATCAAAACGTTGGCACTTATCTTCCTCTGTGCTCACAAAAGCTTCCGTAAACTGAGAAAGTTTCACAAAGGTCTGCTCATAGTCCGTCACTGACATGTCACCCTGCTCAAGCCACAGAAATTCTGTCTCACGGGTAGTATGAAAAGATCGCGGGTAGTACTGAACCAAGAATCTTGCATGGAAAACCTCCCAAGTGGTGGTGTGGATGGACCATCTTGACATCTCCAGGCAATTCCACCACTGGTAGGCCCCGCCTTCCAGTAGGAAGGTCGCCAATGTCACCCACTCGTTCGGTGGGCAGTGCATCACCATAAAGATTCTTTCCCATCGAGCAATCCACTCGTAGGCATCCTCGGGGTTTGATCCCCCACCAAAATGTGTGACTCCCAGACGTTGAGCCCGTTCAATACTTGTACACTCCATTTCTCTCGCGGTTTCCTCGTCAGTCCGTGCTTGAGGAATTCTCCTAGGAGGCATAACCAACTGTTTAAGAGGCATAGATTAGATGGCAACACTTTAAATGCCAACAGTACCAAGTACTGACAACTAACCTAACATGTTGACCATAACCTAGTGCTCTGATACCAAGTTGACAGGACCCGCCCAGATCCCCCTGGGACCACATGGGGACGTGCCCTGCTCCCGTCTGACACCCAAGTAAAACATACCAATTTTACCCTTAAAGAAAAATAATTGCAGAAATATCCAAATTTAAGTCATACATAATATCCGAATACAAATAGCGTCAGACAAGGGATGTTTTCCAAAACAAATTATTGAGCACGACTCTAGAACACTCTATGTGCCAACCTACCCATCAGTGGGTTCAGGTGCGCAATGTAACCTATGCCTCTACCTCAGGGTACTCTTCTGCCTCAGTAGCACAGCCTGGAGGGGTCCATAAAACATTAAGGGTGAGTGGGCCGAAACTCAAGGATTTATAAACAGTTCATCTTGAAAACATATAGTTTTACCCCTCCGTTTTCCAAACATGCATGCATCAGTACCAAAACCGTAATATCATATCAAATAAGCATAATCAACATAATATAAACATAATAATAATCTCAGTCACTGCACTATGCATCCCAACCCTGATATCCCAGATATCTGACGTCCCAGACGTCCAATAAGGTCACAGTCCCAAGGCTACGCGTGCCACTCAGGGTCTCAATCCCGAGTCCAATCCCCGAACCCAGTCCAGGTATGGCATCCCAGACGTCCAATAATAGCAATCTTGCTCCTGAGTCATCCTACAGTTCGGTCCTTCCGTAGAATAACCCCTCGCAGGCATTGCGCCGTGTCCACTTCGGGGTACCCACATCCGGAGGAGACGGTATCACACGGTTAGATCTATACAGTGCAGTACAATAGATAATCACCAATATCCTCAACATATATGTATATGACTCAAAACCATGCTTAAATTAACCAGACGGGCCTCATGCCCAGAATACCGTAAATCGTGCCATAATCACAAATCAAGATAATCATATGATTTTCCTTGAGTGACACATATATACATATAGAAGTGAAAACAGTTATGCATGCACGGGTTTAATGAAATCAAAGGCCCACTCACAGTACAATCCTGCTGCAGTCCGAATGTATAAACTTGTCCTGGTAATATTGTACGATCCCTTTCATGTCCAAAGTATACGTAAGGGGAACGCGCTCCCCGAAGTAATAAACCTCATTTTGACCAATTTAACAATCTCCGATCGACCCGAAACCACCGCCATTGGATCCGGATTGTCGAAACCTAAACAATGGTGGTGATCCCACTGGAATCACTGTTCACACGGGCCCCTCACGCGCAGTCAACGCGCTGGTCAACACAGGAACAGTATATGCTGACGTCATTGTTGACGTCACTGCTGATGTCATCTAACAGCTGTCAGGTCTGACATGTCAGACTCTGACAGGTGCCATGTGTCAACACGTGATTGGTCCATGTCACGGCTCTGTCAGTGCCACGTGTCAGATCTGACATGTGCCACGTGTCAGTAAGGCACTGGTCGTCAGTGACACGTGGCAGTCCCTGATTGGGCCACGTCACTAACATGTCAGTGCGAACTGTGCACTGACATGTGACACGTGTCGGATGATGATTGGTCTAGGTCACCTGACAGATCTGACAGGGTGCCATGTCATCGTCTTCTACATCGCAACGGGTCGACCCGTTTCTCTGAAACCAGGTCCTACAGACCCGCGATCTGACCCGGCCGTCAATCCGTTAATTCTTAACCATTTTAGTCCTGGTTTAAACCTAATTGATCGTCTAACTCCCAGTAAGGGTTCTGTGGAATCAAAAACAAGAAAACACAATTATATTCTTACCTCTAAACAAAAACCCGAAGCTCAGATTTTTCGATTATCCTCCCCGTCGATCCAGGCCACCTTGAGCCTTGAAATCAATTCCACTGGGTCTGTTTCAGTCCCTAGGTCTCATTAGAAGAAAGAAGGAGCTCAAAACTCGATTACAAGTCGACTTCCAAAATTTGAAAATAAAAAGCTCACGGGTCACTCACCTGCCGTGAACCACCGTGACCGCCGCCATCGTTCTGGCCGCCTCCCATCGTCTCTCAGCCCTCACCAACTAGTCTATCACACACGAACACAGATGAGATGGGTCATGAGCTGGTGTGTTTGTTCGAATGAGTAGTGTGGGTGTGTTTCAGGCAGGAAATTATAGTAGAATGAGAGGGAGATGATGGACCAGATGAGAGGGATGGAGGGTTCAGATTAAACCCTGGGAATGAGATCAACGATGCAGATGAAATCTGGGGTATAGATGGATGGCTGAGATTTAAAGAAAAAATTAAATCCTTATTTAAACTACATTCCCACTGCTTCAGAAATAATTAATTAATGGACACGATTTTCGAGACATAAACTTCCCGATTTCAAGTTTCAGACCACAATTTTTCCGTACGAAGTCCGATTTTGGCATGCCGCCTGTCTATGGACTCGTGACGTCCCGACCTACGTCACAGTCACAGTCGCAAGTCCAAAATAGATTACTGACTAATCATGATTAGCAAGGTTAATCGGTGATTAGTTGGGCGAACTCGGACGAACGGTGCAAAATGACCAATTTGCCCCTAGTCGTGGGCAAAACGTTGACTTTTTATTCGGACGGTCAAATGGACTTTGACCAAAGACCGTGACGTAGTTTGGGACGTCACGAGTTCATAAACAGGTGGCACGTTCGATTCCACCATTCGTGGTGAAAGTTATGACGTTCTGAAGTCCAAGGGCATTTTCGTAACTTGGACGAAATAAGGGAAAATGTTGACTTTTTGATCGGGAGGTCCGATGGCCGAGGGCCAAGGATCGTTAGGAAGGTGTCGATGCCCTGAGTCCGTAGACAGGCGGCACGCATCAATCGGGGTTCGAATGATCGAGTTACAGGACTGGATGCGTGAGGGGCATTTTGGTAATTTTCTGCACAAGGGCAGAATGGTAATTTCACAGGGGCTATTTGAACGGTTACTGTAGCACCTGTTAATGGGGGAACATGAACAGTGCACGGGTGGATTGTTTATGGGGCAAATTGATGGGCTAAATTGTTGTTTAAGGGTTATTGGATTGTTTAATCATGTATGTGTGATACAAGGCTAAGTGGGACGGTGAGAATGTCCCTTAAACCGTGGTTGGTGCACCTGAAAATGGATGAAAACAGAGGACTGTTTCCCACGCTTGATCAGTCATCCCCAGGGCAAAATTGAGTGGGTTTTGAACGGGAAGAGGCTTTGGTTGCTGAGAGAAACACTCTGAGATTGAGAGAGGGAGGAAATGAGAGGAAATGAGAGGAAATGGTGAGGGAGTGTTCTGAAAACCCGAACTAGTTCTTTGTGAATTCAAAATTGAATTTCAGTTTAGGGCCAACCCATGGCTAATTGAGGATTGTGTGAGCTTCCTGGAACCTTCACGAGTCGATCCAGACCAAATGTGGCCATTTTCGAGGCTCTTGGAGCCGTGCACAGACGGATGGCCGGAAAATCCAAGCTTGGAGTCGTGATGATTGAGGTTAGTTCTTATGAAATTACTGGTGTAATCATCCTTAGAATGAGTATACGAAGCTTCCCAACTAATTAATTGAGAGAAACTGTGACTGTGTAATGAATGAGGACTTTGGACCCGATTAGGACCCGTATAAGATTGAGCTGGTTTTAGGCCATGTCGATGTGAATGAGTAAAACAGAACTTAAATTAGGTCCATTACGATGCTATTTGAGAGTTTAATTGAAGGAATTAAGTGGATATTCGCAGGGATTGAATCGGGTCAAGTGACGGGTTGCAGACCCGTGTTGCAGGGAAACGGGCAAGCACGATGATGAACAGTGTCGTCACTGTAGCAGGCACGTGGTTGTCACGCGCAACCACTCACGACGGCGCGTGGGCACGAATCCCTAGGTACGGTCAACACGAATTTTATCCTATACGTTATAACGAACATTTTAGCGTTGGTTTCGTGTCAATCGGATCCCGTTCGGATACTGTTCGGGATGTCCGAAGGTTTTAAGTCGGGTTTAAAAATACTTAAAAATTCAAGAAAATTATGGGGCTTGAGTAGGATGTTAATGAGGAGGTTAGTAACCCTCTAATGTGATATGAACTGGTTCGGGAGTCCCGATGTTAGTAACAAGGCCCGGGAAGGCCGATGGCACGCGTATCGAGGCGCACGGTTAAACGGTATGTGAGTGGACATTGTTTTTGATAAATTCTTTGCATGCATAACTGTTTCATGATTGTTATAATTGTTTTTATTTTCTTTGATTTGGATATCGGTGAATTTATGTGATTTCACGCATTTCGAGGTGATTTACGGGTTTGCGAGTAAATCGAGATTTTCCGGATTTGCACTGATTTCCATAATTGTGGTTGGGATATGATTTTATGAAACAGATATGGATTTGATAAAGTAAATTCGGGCCAGGGGCCCAGTTGATTTAAGAAATTGGGCCAGGGGCCTAGTTGACTTATGAAATTGGGCCAGGGGCCCAGTTAATTTATATATGTGATTTCGGGTCAGGGACCCTAAAATGGAAATGAATAAATGATTTCGGATTTAACAATCAACTATTTGGACTTATGACGGTTTTATGGAAATTTGGGGCAGGGCCCTGTGATATTTCGGAAATTAATAAAAAAATGTGTTCCATAAAACCATCTCGATACGAGGATATATATTGGCTCAGGAGTAGGATTACTATGATTAGACGTCTGGGACGTCAGACATCTGGGATGTCAGAGATATGGACCCGGTGAGACCCCGGGTAGCACGCGTCGCTTAATACCGTGAGATATGACGTCTGGGACGTCAAGCGTCTGGGACGCTAGGCATCTGGGATGCCGGAGATGGAAAAATAATAAATGTGTATTACTGGATTTATGAAATAATTCTTGGATTGACTTTTGGGATTTGAAACTATGCTTATGGTTTTCGGGCTAAGGCCATAATGGTTATTTCTAAATAAATATGTGATTATTGGTTTTTGATGCATGCATATGTTTTTACTGAGGGGCATAAATTTCTTTATAAATGTTTTAAACAGACTTGTTTATTTTCATCCACTCATAGCTTTTGGTTTTTAATGACCTTTAGGTTGAGCGCGGATGCGACTGCAGCAGGGGACCGGGACATTGCATGCCTCCTCCATCGATCCTTGCGCACTCTAGATGCCCGTAGGGGCAGTGGCATTGGGTAATCCCTTGTCTAATACTTCGTGTCAGACGGGAGCACGTCACAACCCGTGGTAATCCCGGGGGGGGGGGGGGGGGATTGGGATGGGTCGTGTCAAAATTGTTACAGAAAGGATGTTAGGGTTACTTAGCTTATATGGTGGAAGCTCATGGCGATTCTTTGAGAGTCGAGGATATCCCAGTGGTACGGGAATTTCCTGATGTATTTCCGGAGGATTTGCCTGGATTACCACCACCCCGGGAGATCGATTTCACGATCGAACTACTCCCTGGGACGCGACCGATATTGCAGGCATCGTATCGTATGGCATCGGCAGAATTACGAGAGTTAAAAATCCAACTGCAGGAGTTGGTGGATCTCGGATTCATTCGACCCAGTACTTCACCATGAGGAGCACCCGTGCTATTTGTTAAGAAGAAAGAGGGTAGTTTACAGCTGTGTGTGGATTATCGGTAACTTAATAAGGCAACAGTAAGGAACCAGTACCCCTTACCCAGAATTGACGATCTATTCGACCAACTACGGGGAGCACGGTACTTCTCCAAGATTGACCTACGATCGGGTTATCATCAGCTGAGGATTGCTGAGGATGATGTTCTTAGTGATGCCTTTTGGTTTGACGAATGCACCAGCTGCATTCATGGATTTAATGAACAGGGTCTTCCGATCGTATCTGGACAAGTTTGTGATTGTATTCATCGACGATATTCTAGTATATTCCAAGAGTTCCAGAGCGCATGAGAAGCATCTACGGATGGTGTTGGGGAAGCTGAGGCAGGAGTAGTTGTACGCCAAAATGAGTAAGTGTCAGTTTGGTTCAACAACATTGGGTTTCTGGGACATATCATATCACCTGACGAGATTAGTGTGGATCTCCGGAAGACTGAAGTAGTGATTAACTGGGCGAGACCGACGACAGTGACCAAGGTAAGAAGTTTCGTCGGATTGGCAAGCTATTGCCGAAGATTTGTGGAGGGTTTCTCCAGAATTGCCGCACCTTTGACTTGGTTAATCCGGAAGGGAGTGAAATTTGTTTGAGATAAGCGGTGCGAGCAGAGCTTTCAGGAGCTGAAACATCGGTTGACCGCTGCATCCTTCCTTGTACTACCTGATAACAGCGAAGAGTTTGAGGTCTACAGTGATGCATCGTTGTAAGGACTGGATTGCGTGTTGATGCAGAATGGCAGAGTTATCGCGTATGCATCGAGGCAGCTTAAACCATATGAACTGAACTACCCTACGTACGATTTGGAATTAGCAGCAGTGGTTCATACCTTGATGATCTGGAGACACTACTTGTTCGGAGTGGCATGTTAGATATTTATTGATCATTAAAGTCTGAAGCACTTATTTACCTAGAAAGAGTTGAATATGAGGCAACGGCGATGGCTAGAGCTGATCAAGGACTACGACTGTATGATCGAGTATCATCCAGGAAAGGCGAATGTCATGGCAGATGCTGACACGACCCATCCCAATCCCCCTGGGATTACCATGGAATGTGCCATGCTCCCGTCTGACAAGAGGTGTCAGACAAGGGATAACCTATTGCCAGAGCCCAAACGGGCTTCCAGAGTGCGTAAGGATCGATGGAGGAGGTGTGCGATGCCCAAGTCTCTACTGCAGCCGCATCCAGAGTCAACCTGAAGGGCATTAAAAACAAAAGCTGTGAGTGGACGAAAATAAACAAGTCTGTTAAAAACATTTATAAGACATTTATGCCCCTCAGTAAAATCATATGCATGCACCATCACTTAAAATCATATATCATACAATACGAATCATAAGGCATTTAATAAAACCATAACCATAATTTTAGCTGCTGCACTATACACTCCAATCCCGACATCAACTGACGTTTTGACGTTCTTGACGTCAATAAGGTCACAATAATAATAAGGCTACGCGTGCCACTCGGGTCTCAAATTCCGAGTTAAATCCCCGAATCCCGTTCGGGTACAGCATCACCTGATGCAGCATCGCCTGATGCTTAGCGTCATTGACGCTGGACGTACTAGACGTCCGTGACCTCTCCGGGGTACCTCGCCGGAGGAGACAATATAATATGGAAGGATCTATACAGTGCAGTACCAAATAAATTTTATTGATATCCACATGCAAGCATATATATATACATGGATAAATTCCAAACCAATCCTTTAAATTTCATCAGACGGGTCTCAAGCCCAAATACCGTGAAACGTGCCATAACCATAATTTCCATATCATCAATCCGTTATTTGTTTTTAGCATGTGAATATGTATATAAAATGTGAACCAGGAAACCCTTATTCAATTCCATTTTAGGGTTTCCGACCCGAAATCACATATATAAATCAACTGGACTTCTGGCCCGATTTCATAAGTTAACTGGGCTCCTGGCCCGATTTTACTTTATCAAATTCGTAACCGTTTCATGAAATCATATCCAACCACGTTTTTGGAAATCAGTGCAAATCCAGAAAAATCTCGATTTACGTGCAAACACGTAAATCACCTCGAAATGAGTGAAATCATTTAAATTTACTGATATCCAAAGTAAATCATTTAATCATAATTATAACAATCATGAAACAGTTATGCATGCATCGAATTTATAAAACCAATGTCCACTCACAGACCGTTTAACTGAGCGCCTCGATACGCGTGCCATAGGCCTTCCCGGGCCACACCACTAACACCGGGACTCCCAATCCTGTCCAAATCACATTAGAGGATTAATAACCCCTTCATTAACATCCTATCAAAGTCCCGTAATTTTCCCGAATTTTTTAAGTATTTTTAAATTGGATTTAAAACCTTCGTACATCCCGAACAATAACGAAACGGGATCCGATCGACACGAAACCAACGCTAAAATGTTCGTTACATTGTATAGGACAAAAGTCATGTTGACCTCACCTCGAAATTCGTGCCCACGCGCCGTCACGCGCCGCCGTGAGTGGCTGCGCGTGAAAGCCACGCGCCTGCTACAGTGATTGCTACAGTCACCATCTTCACCCGTTTGTCTGGTAAACGGGTCTGATTACCCGCGATCTGACCCGGCCAGATAACCATCAATTCGACCTTGATTCCATCCGTTCTTGACCCTAAAACAATCAATATCCAATCAATTTCAGTTCTGTGTCAATATCCAACCTCGACATGGATTAAATCAACCAATCCAAGCTCGAACAGCAAAACGGGTCGTCCTTAGTAATTCACCCAACTCAAGTCCATTTCCAAATTAACTTCACAGGAAGTATACTAGGACTCAAACGAACTCAAAACCACAACCAATTGAAGAAGAGCTCACCTGGAAGTCGTCGTCCACAGCACTGTATTTCCTCTAAAAACAGTGACCACCGTCCCAGCTTAGCCGTGGCTGGTTCCCTTCGAAATTGATACGGCTGAGCTCCAGACACTCCCAGAAAGCTAAATCCGTCCATGGTTTGGTCCAACAAGGCTCAGAAATCAAATTCTGAAATTTCCCTCCAAGAACCCGAAATGGTTTCACACGGTTTTTCTCTCCAATTCGACAGCCATACAACTCAGAATGGTCCTCACAACTCACTCATCATTCAATTAATCCAATACAGCCGTTAAAAGTGCCCCAGAGCACCACGCAGTCCCACTGTGCAAAGCTTCCCTGCACAGACCCGAAACCATTAAAAATCAGTGTCCATGTGAGTGCAATCAGTTGCCAGCTCCTCACATGTGCAACCACAATCCAAAGCTGCCCCAATAACAGTCCATTAATTGATAAACAAACCATGGGATCGATCGCACAAAGTATCCCACTTCACGGCTGATCAATCCAACAGTGCCCCGTGTGAAATTACAATTCTGCCCTTGTGCAGAAAATTACCAAAATGCCCCTCACGCATCCTGACCCGTAACTCGGTCATACGGACTCCGATTGATGCGTGCCGCCTGTCTACGAACTCAGGGCATCGAGACCTTCCTAACGGTCCTCAGTCCTCGGCCATCGGACCTCCCGATCAAAAAGTCAACATTCCCCCTTCTTTCGTCCAAATTACGAAAATGCCCTTACACTTCCGTACATCATAACTTTCACCACGAACGTCGGAATCGAATGTGCCACCTGTCTATGAACTCGTGACGTCCCGAACTACGTCACGGTCATCGGTCAAAGTCCATTTGACCATCCGAATTAAAAGTCATCGTTTTGCCCACGCCTAGGGGCAAAACGGTCATTTTGCCTACGCCTTGGGGCAAAACGGTCATTTTGCATAATTCGTCCGAAATCGCCCAACTAATCCCAGATTAGTAAATCACAATTAAATATTATTAAATCCCGATATTCGGGACTGGTCGTTACAGATGCGCTCAGCAGGAAGTCAGCAGGATCGGTTGCTCATCTGAGGTTGATATATCTCCCTTTACTTGTGGAACTTTGAAATACTGGAGTTATGCTTGGGATGGATGATCAGGGAGCGTGCTTAGCCAGCTTTCATGTACAACCTGTGCTAGTTGATTGGATCATTGAGGCACAATTCCAGGATCCGACACTATGTATTTACAAGATTGAGGTTGAAGCAAGCGAGAGGCAGGAATTTTCCATCCGAGGTGATGGAGCTCTGGTAAAATTGGGTCGTTTATGTGTACCTGCTATAGCAGAGTTACGGGCAGAGATTGTTGAGGAAGCCCATAGTTTGGCTTATGCGATGCATCCGGGAGGGACAAAGATGTACCATACCCTTCAGAACCATTATTGGTGGGCAGGTATGAAGAAGGATATAGCGGAGTTCGTCAGCAGATGTTTAACCTGTTAGCAGGTTAAGGTTGAGCGACAGAGATTGTATGGAGCCATACAACCACTTCCGATCCCTAGGTGGAAATGGGATCACATTATGATGGATTTTGTCTTCAATTTGCCGAAGACACAGAGTGGATTTGATGGAGTTTGGGTGATCGTGGATCAATTGACCAAGTCAGCTCATTTCTTACCGATACGTGAGACGTACAAGCCAAACCAACTAGCTCAGCTGTTTGTAAACGAGATCATTCGACTTCATGGTACACCGAAGTCGATAGATTCTGACCAAGATCCTTGATTTACTTCCAGATTCTAGCGGAGTTTGCAGACTACCTTGGGAACGAACTTACACTTCAGTACGGATTTCCACCCACGCAATGATGGACAGTCCGAGAAGATGATCCAGACACTGGAGGACATGGTGAAGGCATGTCTACTACAGTTCCAGGATTCGTGGTGTACTCATTTTCCTTTGATGGAGTTCGCGTACAATAACAGTATCAAGCGAGTATCGGGATGGCACCTTACGAGGCACTGTATGATCGGCAGTGCAGGACACCTATCTGTTGGATGAAGGTAGGAGATCGAGTGGCAGTAGGGCCGGATTTGATGGACATGCCCCAGGAAACAGTCCAAATCATCAAGGAAAGATTGAGGCTAGCGCATGATCGCCAAAATAGCTATGCAGACCGATGAATTCGAGACTTGGAGTTTGAAGTTGAAGATTTTGTGTTCTTATAGTTATCTCCGTGGAAGGGAATTATCCGTTTTGGTCGATGTGGGAAGTTGAGTCCCCATTACATTGGACCATACGAGATCACGAAGAGGGTTGGTTCCGTGGCATATCGGTTGGCGTTACCTCCAGAACTTGCCAGAGTACATGACGTGTTTCATGTGTCCATGCTACGGAAGTATCTACGGGACGACTCACATGCTTTTCCGGAACAACCACTGGAACTAGGACTGACTTGAGCTTTAAAGAGAAACCAGTGCAGATTCTGGATTGGAAGGACAAGGTTCTGAGAAACAAGATATTTCTGTTGGTGAAAGTGCTGTGGAGAAATCATGATGTCGAGGAAGCAACGTGGGAACTTGAGGACTTGATGAAAGATCAATACCCGTTTTTATTTGAATAAATTTCGAGGACGAAATTTTTGTAAGATGGGTAGGTTGTAACGACCCGAACTTTCATAAATAATATTTTATCGTAAAATAACCATTTTACCCCTAAGGAGGGAAAAGTTGACTTTTGACCCGAAAAATATTTAGGACATTGACCAATGACCATGGTGTAGATAGGGATGTCATGAGTTCGTAAGCAGGCGGCACGTCGAAAACGGACGTTCAACGGAGAAGTTATGGTCACGGGAGGGATTTTGGTAAAATTTACGAACCGAGAACGAAATTAAAATAATATTAAAATATTAAAATCTGATTTAACAATTGATTAAATTTGGACCCTTGGATGAGTGACAAGTGTCACTCATCCCACCATTACTTTTCCCTAATTCAAGGATCTTGTCCCATTGGTCAATTTAATTATATTTTATTTCCCTCATCAAACCCTAGCCGTCCATCTTCCCCCTCAAGATTTCATCTGCACCCTTCATTCCATCTTCTGTTTCCCTTTTAATTTAGATCACTCATCTCCCTCTCAGTCTCACATTTCTCGCACCCGTGAAGAACACCCAGCCCCTCATTTCGAGCAAACACCACCGACAACCTTCCTCATTTGCTTGCTTCATCTCCAGCCACCAGATCGATCTCACTATCCTCACCAGACATCTTCTTCAGCATCATCATCATCACCATCATCATCGTCTTTGTACTGCAGTCCAAGCACTACCCTAGACACGTGAAAGACAAACCACCCCAAAAACCCAAACTATTCATCCCCCACAACCATACTTCGATCTAACACCGGGATAGGACCGTTGGGAGGCTTGGACGACCGACTGGAGACACACGACGGGGACACGGTGGAGGTAAGCCAGAAAACCCAAAACCTCCTCTGGTTTTTCCCAGTTTCAAAAACCCAGTTTTGACGTGTAGAGGGCCTTCCTGTTTGTTGAGTAATGTTCTAGAGACTATGATGAGTCTGTGGTGGCTGATTTCGAGGCTGGACGGAGCCTGACGTGACGGAGAAGACGATTGGAAAGACAGGGCCATGAACCTTCGATCTAGAGGTAGAGATCCTGGCCTTTCTTCCAGTTTTTGAGTTCACAGACTTGTAGTGTAGGCTTAGATGAGTCCATAGGATCAAACTACATTGAAAATGGTGGCCGAAAATGGAAATTCTAGTCGGCTCATGGTCCTGGGTGACTGTGACCCGGTTACTGGTTTTCGGTAGGAATCGGCCGAATGACAGGGATGATGATGTCATCATGTCAGACATGTCAGACCAGTGACCAACCAGGGAGTGACACGTGTTAGGGATGACGTCATGTTGACGTCATCAGGTAATGTAGCATGGTTGACCAGTGCGTTGACCGGGCCTCTAGGGCCCCGTGTGAACAGTATTTTGGTTGGACCAGTACCATTTTTAAGGTTTCGACGATACAAATCCAATGGCGGTGGTTTCGTGTCGATCGGAGATCGTTAGGTTGGTCAAAATAGGATTTATTGCCTCGGGAGGCGTATTCGGACTACTTTTCTGTGCTGGTTCTGTTCTAGGGTTTTAGAGTTGAACTTGTGGGGTCCATTAGTGACTTTTGGATGTAATTATATAGATTTAGGCGGTCGGTTGAGCAGTAAGGACCGTGTGTGAGTGGGCTATTTGATTTCTAAAGGATTGCATGCATATCTGTTTTTACTATTCTGCTATATGATTTAGATGAGACTATTATGGGTATTATATTATGATGCTTATTACATATTATGGTGTTTTGGGCATGAGACCCGTCTGGATTATATACGGAATGTTTTCAGGGATTATTAGGGGATGCAGGGTAACTATACTACTATTATGCTGTAATATCCGACCTTATTGTTATTGTTATTGTCTCCTTCAAGGAGGGTCGTTAGCCTAGGTGGACCCTGGAGTAGTCACAGGGCACTAATTAAGAGTAGTCAGCTCCCGTGGGGTTACTTTTCAGAACCCACCCCCAATCCCCCGGGATTAAGGGCTAAGTCCTGCTCCCGTCTAACTTACGCATGACACGAAGGTTAAACCGACGTCTAACCTCCTTGTGACACGTAAGTCGGACAAGGGATTTTCGATCCGACCGTCCAAAAAGCATCCGAACTTCCTAGAGTGCGCCGAAACTACTGTGGATCGTGGGTGTGATGTCTCTGTCACTCTCGACCAACAGCCCGCACCGCAACAACTTGGAGGGTATCGAAAACATGAAAAGACTATGAGTGGACAAAAATAAAGTATAAGTTTAAAAACAGTTAATAAAACAATTACATTTATACCCTCCATTTAAAAACCAATGCATGCATATTAATACATATTATGAAACCATTCATATCAAAACCATCAATGAAAACCATTTGAAAACCCGAATCAAATCCACTATTCAAATCCAGGTCTCAGCCTCAAATCACAAATCAATCTCAAATACGGGAACTCAATCCCAAAACTCATCAAATCCACCGCATCTGAGCCACTGCCCAAAACATTCTGAAAATTAGTGAAAACCCAGTGAAAAACATCAAGTATGCGAGATTTCTCGATCTCAAGTGCGCCCGAGTCTTTAAACTCAAAACCATGCGCAATATCAAGCCTTCTCGGGATATCAACGAGTCGTTAAACTCAAAACACAATTACAGGCCTCGGGGGGTATAACAATCACCGAGTCTTTAAACTCAAAACATATACCGAGTCTTTAAACTCAAAACATATCAATCCAGGGCCCTCCCCCCGTCAATCAATCCGAATCTTTAAACTCAAAACCAAATCCAGCGGTTTTTCTTTTCTTTTCCGGGTCTTTAAACCCAAAATCATTTTTCCAATCAACAGTGAAAACCATAGAAAATCCTTATCCGAATTCGCAACAATGATTCCGTAAGTTGGCATCCGGAACCACTGTCCCGAACCCAAATCCAAATTTCCTTTTCCATGTCTCAAAACCAAATCCGAAATCTCATTTCTGAAATCCAGTTTCAAAACTGAAAGCTCGTTTATCAAAATCTCAGAAAGAGGGCTCCAAACTCGAAATCATATTTCTGAAATCCATTTCAAATCACTGAAATCAAATCATATTTCAAATCCCGAAATCAAATCATTAAAACCATGATCAATTCATAAGATCATTCGAAACCTCGTAAAACATATAATTTCGTAAATATCTCGAAAACCACGCAAAATCGTAAACCATCAAGAGCATAATCAAATCATAGAATCACGTATAGAAAACATATAAAAACATATATGCATGCATCATAAGTTAGAAAGCAAAGTCCACTCACAGACCATTTCGCTGCTGCCTCGATACGCGCGCACCTATGTCGTTCCCGGCCAATCCACTATCATCGGCTTTCCCGAACCTGTCCAAATCCAATAAGAAGGTTACTAACTACTTCATTTAGCTACTACTAAAGCCCCGTAATTTTTCCGAATCTTTAACTAATTTTAACTGAGGCCGAAAACCTTCGGACATCCCGAAACATATCGAGACGATGTCCGATCGACTCAAAACAAGTGCAAAAATGTTCGTTACATCGATTACATCATTTCACATGTTGAACACTTCCACGGAATATGCCCCACGCACCCTCACGCGCTGACACTGTTCATCCCTATTCTCTCGCCGAACCGGGTCCAGACCGGTTCGGTTCAGGCCGGTCTAATTGAACCAGCGGTCACGGTTCACGGCTATTCCAGCCTTTTTCCGCCCCGATTTCAATCCATATATGATCATATCCTTCCCTTTTAGCTTTTCCAAATGATCCATAGCCTCAGAATAGGAAAACCAAGTGAAAATCACATACCTTCAATCCATTGTTGGACCGGCCGATCACCACCTCGACGGTTCCCCTACCTCCGACCATCCTTCAGCTACTAGAACAGGTTCTTTAGGTCCCTAACAACCTCTGAAGGATCATTTGATCAACAAACTCACTTGACCTCCACCAAAACCCGACTTGCCATTTTTGATTATTATTCTTACCATGTCGAGTTCTCTGGCCCTCGTCCAAGACAAGCCTCAAAACCAGGCTTGTTCTTCTCCTCTGAACTTCCTAAAAACAGGATTCACGACTCACCTTAACTCTACCTCCACTGTGCACGGCGGCCCTCCACGGCATCAGCACCACCCTTCCCACCTTCTAACCCCTCCTTCTTGTTCACCACTTAGGGACAACCGGTCACCGTGGAGAGTGAGGGAATCAAGTGCCTCACTAGTCCTCTGTTTTTCTTCCTTCACCGTGCATACACATACATTTAATTTAAAAACGGTTTGAAGGCGGTGAGTTAGTTCTAGCACCATCCAAGACCAGCAAGGTGTCCCCAATCCTGTGGGCATAATTCCCCAAAACAACCACATGTCCAATTCTAATAGGGCACAACAAAAAGACCAAATTGCCCTTTAACCTTGAAAATTACCATTTTGCCCTTAGTGGTTTCAGACCAAAATCTGAATCTACCGACGTCCGATGATAACGTGCCACCTGTCGTTGTACTCAGGGAATCGAGACCTTCCTGATGGTCCTTGAAATGCATGGAAGTGACTTGTAGTCCAAGAAGTCAACCATTTGCCCCTATTCCATCAAAATTACCGAAGTACCCTCGAACTTCTGAACATCATAACTTTTCCCTCGAATGTCGGAATCGGATGTGACGCCTGTCTATGAACTCGTGACATCCCGAACTACGTCATGGTCATCGGTAAAAGTCCATTTGACCGCCCAAACGAAAAGTCAACATTTTGGCCCACTCTAGGGGCAAAATCATCATTTTGCACCGTCCGTCCGAACACATCCAACTAATCCCTGATTAACGTCACTAATGCGTCATTAACAACTAATCTAATCCCGATTTTTGGGATGGGTCATTACATTACTCCCTCTCAGGAAGGCATTATGATTATACCTCGGGTAGTGATTTGGGATATCGGTCACTGGTGGACCTAGAGGATTAGTCGAGATTTGAGACCCTGAGTGGCACGTGTAGCCTTAGGACCGTGACATTATTAGGCATCGAGGATGCCGAAGTTTGGTTTTACAGTGCACAATTATGATGGTTTTCCCTATTCGGTTATTATATGATTCTATGATTTATGTTACGGTATGATTACTTATATTTTATCCAATGCATGCAAGATTTAAAAACGGAGGGGTAAAACCTTATGATTATTATATTATTAAATTGGTTTTGGAAACTTGTTTATTTTCGGCCCACTCACTCTTTATTGTTTTAATTGACCCCTCCAAGCCGTGCTACTGAGGTAGAAGAGGAGTATCCAGAGTACGAGGCTTAGATTATTTCGTTGTGCACCTGTACACCCAGTTGGGTAGGTTGAGCACTGTTTTTGTAACCTGACATTTGTGCTCGTATTTTGTATTCGTACTATCTCTGGTCTGATGGCATTAAACTCTGAATTCGTATGTTTTAACTTTATTTATTTAATTCGAAAGACTTTAGTTTGGTTAAGGGTATTTTTGGTATGTTTAGAGTCGTTGTCAGACGGGAGCGGGACACATCCCCGAGTGGTCCCAGTGGGATTGGGATGGGTCCTATCACTAACTAGCATTGCATTTTAATGCTACAACAGAAGTACAAAGTATAGTACATTTCTTGATGATAATAAGGTTTAAGAAACTACGTGAGTTACCAATTAGTCACATCAAAACTAGCGATGTAAATGTCATAGCAGCAACCGGGGACTTCTCAAAATGCGTAAAGTACTATCGAGTCCTGAGGGGTACGAAAATAGAAGGGTAAATGGACCTAACAATTACTTCAATGTAAAACCACAATTTCTAAAACATGTTTTAGCCCCTCAGTTTGAAAACATGTTTACAAGTTATCACATACCAAAACATGCATGTTTTATGAGACATAATAGTAAAATAATATGAAATCTTCAAATCTCATCCCGGAGCACAAATTCACAAGTATAGTCCGTATAACTACAAATTTTACTCTTGAGTCGTTTTAGTCATGCGCATATGATAGGCTGGGAAACTATAAATTGCTCACATACCTCGACCACATGAAAGCTAGGTTCTAAACACCATCACCTCATGTCCCCTATATCTCAGGGACAAGCTTGCACTATTCAACTAGTATTTTGAGTGAGCGAGGGTGATTAATCACATGGAGGCTAGTATGTTGCCAACAGACAGGGTACTTAAGATACCGGCGACTCTTAGGTGGGTATACAACTATCATCTTGAATCAAAAATCCTATCTCAAATTAACTATCTCGAGGACATCTAAACGGTTTTCTTAATCAATGTCAACCATGTCATGCAAACATATATCATAAAATAGTCACTCAAGGTATACTCGGGTAAGTATCATAAGATAATCAACTAAAGCATGCTAGGGAAATATAATTTAATTTCAACCTATTAGGTGCACCCGGTAAATATAGCATAATAATCAAACAAACGTGTTAGGGAAATTATTATCAAATAGTCAATCAATGTATGCTAAACCAACATCTCAAACATTGTAAAATATCGTAAAATGTACGAGTAAACGATATTAGTTTAAATGAGTTTTGAGAAGGAGGTCCACTCACAAACTAGTTAGGGAGTTGAATCACCAGATATATCAAGCCACGCAAGCTCTAAGCTTTTCACAATCCCAAAAAAAAATATGTTAAAAGGTTACTTAATCATTTCCAAGTAAACACTACAAGTCACCTATCTTAGATTTCCCAAAACGGGACTAAAATAATTCTAAACATACTAAAAATGTATTTAAACAATCTGAACGTCCAACATTAGGCTCACGAGCCGCTGTGGACCGGAAAACTGCCCTTACTCACTGATACGCACCGTTGAGGGGCAAAAAACCGTCCCACGCACTGCCATGGGCCAGAAGTCAGCCTCATGGGTTGCCTTAGGCTAGAAGATGGCCTCAAGTGTAGGCCAAGGTCGAAAAGTGGCCTTACACGTAGCCACACTCCAACTATGTGCGTTCGTGCGCCCCATGCACACTCACATTCTCCATGTGCGTCTCATGCGTCAAAATATTTTTGGTGGGGTATTCTGTCACCATGACAGAATATTCTTGACGAGATATTCCATCACCCTAATTCTTTCAAGTGTGATAGAATCAGAATATTCTGTTAGATTTAACGGTGTTACGATTAGTTATGATGTCTTTAACATTTAACGGAATATGCTGACGCCGGTAGCATATTCCATTAACTGATTGATGGTGTTAGTCAAAATTAACGGCTCGTCCAGTCGCTGGAGTCTCGTTGGAGATAACAACTGGACTACCGCCATCGTTTCCGTAGACGACATCCAGCTTCTGAGAAATTTACCAATTTTGACTAGAATTCCACCATTAGACTTGAAAATCAACCTAGAGTCCAAAATTATAACTTTTGAAGCTCGATTTCATGGCCAAAATCTTTCAAATTTTCTGAACTTCCACAGTGAGCAACCAAGTCCAATATCGGCCAAATTCTCGTTTAATCTAACATGCTAGTAGGATCCGCCCTTTAAACTATTTTGATAATCATTCCTGTACTTCTCCTGTCTGACAAAAATCTCAAACTTACAAAGACTTGCTCTTAATCCTTGTTAGACAAGAGATTTTCCTGATTTTAACTATATTCACATCTTCATATGTTAACCAATAGAGTCCATCTCTTGCGGGGTCACCGCCTACATCCCAACTCACTGGCACGGTAAGTAGTGGAATTTGCCAGTTTGACTCTTTTCCAAGTTTAATCAAATTCTCTACTAAAGTAGTTAACATTCTTATAAACTGTTGTAGATCATCACATATTCATTATTAAACTATTTTATTGGAAATCATGTAAAAAATAGACTACTAATTCAGGGAAAAGGAAAGTCTATTCTTATATACCATACACTTAACCAAAGTCCCTTGTTGCATACTCATTCCATAAATTTCCAAAATTTTATATTCATCTTAGTTCACCTTTAAAGATCACTAAATTCCAGATTTACCTTGTGTTTATATTCCCAATTTTTCCAGGATTAAATTCAGGTTTTAAAATATAAACATAGTATATTGGGCGTTCAAAATTATACTCAAACGATGTCCAATTAATTTACCATTAAATTCAAAATCTCAAAACAGGGAACTTCCATGTTGACTACAACTTGAGGAGCCACCGTACACACCCTCATGTGCCAGCGAAAGGCCTCTGCTCAGGGACGGATCCTGAACCCATTTGTCAGATGGGCTAAATTTAATTCCAACCTAAGGGTATCCTAGTAAAATGGCTATCTCGAGTCCCCACTTTGGGGGACCCCTGAATTTTTTTAACATGAATGTTATGTTAATTTTTTATATAAAGAAATTTGATGGTACACTTGAACTTTATGCAGACGTAATGAGCCTTACTCCTCGAACCTATTGATGATGATTAAAAATTTATATCATCATACATATATGCAGAGTTTATCAACACAAATTATTATATGAATTTCTACAATAGTAAAAACTAAGAATAGGAAGGCTACGAGTTCATCTACTACCTAACTAATCAAGAAAACCAATCAATTCTATTTCGCAATTTCAATAATATATATAAACACTTTTACTTAATTAAATCAAATATTCAATATTAACAATTAGCAAAAAAAAACACTTATTTATGCTTAAAACAGCTAATTTATCCTTTTTTTTTTGAAAAAAAAACTTAGATTGAATTGAGCTAATTAAATTAGCTGTTTTGACAAAAAAATTAAATTAGATTGAATTAAATTTATAATTCTTAAGGACTTAACCTTTGGTGGGAGGGGTTATAGCCCTCCCATCCCAAGGAAAGGATTCGTCCTTGCCTCTGCTAGTGGCCGTCACGCATGAGCAAGTGCAGTCGCACATGTACTCGCCTTCAACCTTGGGCGGGTCGACATGTGGGTCTGTGCGTAGGACCCAACCTGGGCGACTCCAACCCTTTCCAAACTCGCCATTTTTGCTTCAATTTTTACATTTAAACGTTGAATTACTTCTAATATATCCCATAATAAGTTCTATGATGTCCAAAACACGGAAAACTTACCTCGCAAACCCTCACCCAATGCCATCATACATGGCTAGTTTTCCTGCTTGTTTTCCCAAGCTTCCTTAAGTCCATAATGTCTCTTTTATGTTCAAAATTGATCATAGAGACTTACACATCACATTAGGATCCTCAACATTAAGCTAAATAGTCCCAAAACCATTTTAACTACCGACAGGCCAAAAGTGGAATTTTCATAGGTCTCGGGTTTGGAGGTTTTCCATCTCTCTTCTTCCTTGTTCTTCCAATTCCTTTTTTTTTTCCCTCGTCATTTCTCCTTCATTTCCTCTTCTCTCCTTCTTCCTGGCTAGTTCTCTCTTTCGGGTGGCTTGTTTCGTGTGTTTCTTCCTTTCGGCACCATTCCCCGAACACCACACATAACACTAATTGCATATATATGTGGAACAACTAAGTCGGTGGAAGAGATAAGTGGAGGGAAAAATGCAGAAAATTCTAGAATATCCTAGGTCCTTCTTGCAAAATTACCAAATTATGTCCAAAATTACTAAAATGCCGCTAGTCACTTTTAACCCGTATAAAACTCATTTGATTCCTAATTTTGACATACTGTCTGTCTATGGACTTATGAGTCTGAGAACTTCATGACAGTCCTCGTAGAATGTCCAAAAAGTGTCTATGTCCAAAAATTCAACCTTTGACCTTCTAGGGGCAAAGCCATCATTTCTATTTAATCTTTTCCAATTTTTAATTTCCTCTAGTTTCCAAGCTGTTATACATGCAAAGAATTAAACTTAGCCCATATTACTTAGGGGAACCATTGGCACAAGTTTGAGGTTTTGATTTTACTTTGTTTGCCTGGAAAGTTCTTGAAGAGCATCGGGAGTTCCTTCGTCTTTCTCGCCAATTCGCTCGTCTTAGTGTAGAACCACAGTAGAGGTTGATAGAGCTGAG
The DNA here is from genome assembly GCA_032719365.1 of Prinsepia uniflora. Classification (NCBI taxonomy): domain Eukaryota; kingdom Viridiplantae; phylum Streptophyta; class Magnoliopsida; order Rosales; family Rosaceae; genus Prinsepia; species Prinsepia uniflora. The sequence goes on from CM064862.1 coordinate 56,372,725, forward strand.
CTCGCCTCGTTGTGGCGATCACGTAGTGATGGTGTGGAGGGTGGTTCATCGGAATTTTGAAGGTGGCAATAAGGGTGGTTCTCAATGTGGGTGTGTGTTCTCAGTGAGGAAGTCGTTCAAAGTTGTGTGGAGAGGAAGGGAGAAGTGTGATGGATGGTTGGTGAAATGGGCATAGTGGGCTTAAGCAACAAAGATGGGACATGGGCCCCCAAATAGGCTTGGGATTGCAATGATTTGGCCTCAATTCTTTTGAGCATAAGCCACACACACACATATACGTACGCACTAACAAAATCCAACCCAATTTGGTAGTCAAGGTCCAATAAAACTCGCAAGGGTAATTTAATCGAATCTAATTCCAGTTTTTAAATTTACAGAACGAGATGTAACAATCTACTCCTTAAGGAAATTTTGACCTCAAAATTTTCTCAACAAAGTCAAAGATACACTTCCTAAAGTCTCTCAAGCCTTTTTTGCGCCACTACTAACAAAAAAATCAAATTCTTAAACACAAGTCCAAACGGTTTGCCAGGTTCTCTTGATGGATGTTAACTCCAAATTTCAAATTTTTTTAGGCGACTTTCCAATTGAAACTCTACAACCTCATTGTATGTTGTCCTCAAGTGATACAACAAGTCAGAACCTTTCTGACTAGTTGTCTCAAGAACATGTAGGAATTCTCAGGATTTCAAAGAACTTTCCCAATCAACATTGAACCCTTCTGAAAAGTAAATTCTCAGTTACCAATTAATCTAATGGGTTAGCAGTTTGTCAAAACTTTGATGTTTCACTAACTGTCTTGTAACAAACCAAGTGTCAAGGTCTTGCCTTTACGTGCTTTACTAACTTAAATGTAATTGTCAATGTAACAATTTCTAATTACGCTAGTTGGTTTCAAAATATCGGTCTCAGGAAGGGGGTAACCTAAGCAAGTGGTTATTTCCATTACTAATACAATTTTGTTGTGAAGGAAGTTTGGTAGATGAGGATTACAGAGAGAATATGGAGAGGCAGAGAGATGAAATAATACGTCTGTTATATAATTACCCTTATATAAGGAGGGATAATTAATGAATAAAAAATGACAAAACTACCCCAAGTACCTATTACATAAATAGTCACAACTGTTTAACTATTTACAACACTCCCCTTGAATATTTCATGTAATGGTACTATTTGGCTACGCACTTATATGTTGCCTCGTTAAAACCTTGCCAGATAACAAAATCTTATGGGACAAAAATAACCCTGGTCGAAGGAAAAAGAGTGCAACGTGCGTGTAGGTGATCACATCGGAATCTTCTGAGGTAGCTGATGTCGTCTCTTCTGGAATACGGGTAGATAGTCCGCCTTTGAGATCAAATGCATTAGTGTTGCTCCACCAAAAACTTGCCCGGTAAACTCAGTGGGAAAAACTTGTGGTCGAAGGGAAAAGATGTGCAAATGCATATGAGTCCAAATCATAGCATCTTCAAGATGCATTGTTAGCGGGGAGATCATACCACAATGTGCCTCATTAAAACCTAGCTAGGTAACAAAACCCAATGGGACAAAATAAGATGATCATGTAAGTATAATTCGGGATACTCAGTATACTCCCGGATACTTTGTAATACTTCAAGATACTCCCCCTGATCTTAACTCCCCTGAAAAGTACAGATTAGGTAGATCAGACAGTCTACGTAAACCAATAGCTCGCACATGCTGCTGGAATGTGTCCTTTAGTAATGACTTGGTGAACAAGTCTGCATGATTATCTTGAGATCGTATTGACTTGATCTCAATCTTCCGATGTTCTTGCTGTTGTTGGTTAAAGAAGAACTTCAGTGCAATATGCTTGGTGTTATCTCCCTTAATGAAACTGGTCTTCATCTGCTCTATACAGGCAGCATTATCTTGGTAGATAACTGTCAGTTCATCATGGGTAGAATTCAGTCCACAGGTACTTCGAATATGCCCAGTAAGCTTTTAGCCATATGCATTCACGAACTACTTCGTGCAGGGCTAAAATCTCTACATGGTTCGAAGACGTAGCAACAAGGGTCTGTTTCGTAGACCTCCAAGATATTGATGTGTTCTCAATGGTAAAAATATAACCTAATTGGGAACGTGCCTTGTGTGGGTCTGATAGGTAACCTGCATCAGCATACCCAAAAAAACCTGCATCATTCCAAGGACCAATGGGGTTTGATTCATTCCCCGATGCATAGGGATGGAATAAGCCCATATCCATTGTACCTCTAACGTATCAGAAGATGTCTTTTATGCCATTCCAATGGCGGCGTGTTGGAGCAAAGCTAAATCTAGCTAGCAAGTTCACAGCGAATGAAATTTCCAGTCTAGTGCATTGGGCCAAGTACAATAGTGCGCCTATTGCACTTAGATATGGCACTTCTGGTGTCAATATCTCTTCGTTATCATCTGCTGTACGAAACGGGTCCTTCTTAAGATCTAGACTTCGGACGATCATGGGTTGTGCTTGAAGGTTTCGCTTTATCCTCATTAAAGCGTCTCAACATCTTCTGGATGTAATTCAATTAATGGACCAAAATTCTATTTGCACGGTGCTCGAGCTCCAGGCCGAGATAGAAGTGTGTTCTCCCATGATCCTTCATTTCAAATTTTAACTTCTAGTGCTTAGCAGTTTCTTGGATCTCTTTAGGAGTACCAATCAAATTCATGTCATCGACATAAATTGCCACTATAGTGAACCCGGGAACTTATTTTCTTAATAAACACGCATGGGCATAATTCATTATTCACATATCCCAATCTGATCAAATATTCACTTAGACGGTTATACCACATCCGTCCGGATTGTTTCAATCCATAAAGTGAACGCCTCAAACGAATGGAGAGCGTGTTCCGTGGTCTAGAACTATTTGAATCAGATAGCTTAAGTCCTTCAGGACCTTTCTATATATCTCTGTATCTAGATCCCCGTAGAGATAAGCTGTGACCACATCTAAAAGCTACATACAAAGTTTTTCGGAAACTACCAAACTGATAAGGTAGCGGAATGTTATAATGTCCATTACGGGAGAGTACCTCTCCTCGTAATCAATCCAAGGGCGTTGAGAAAATCCTTGCGCCACTAAACGAGCTTTGTATCTCATAATATTGTTTTTCTCATTACGCTTCCTTACAAATTCCCATTTAAAACCTACAGGTTTCACATGGGGAGGTGAGGGAGCTACATGTCTAAACACCTTTCTTTTTATCAAGGAATCAAGTTCAACCTTGATTGCTTCTTTCCATTTTGGCCAGTCTTCTCTATATTGGAATTCATCAATGGAGCGAGGTTCGATATCATCACTAGTTATTATTTCAGTAGCTACTGTGAATACAAATATATCATCAATGATAATATCATTCCAATTCCATATCTCATTTAAGCATGCATAGTTTACCGAGATCTCTTTATTCTCGGGAGTGGGTTGAGACGTTAAGGCATCCCCCAACGTCGTCTCTTCTAAGACAGACCCATAATCCGGAATTATCTCATGAGATGGATCAGATGATATAGTGATATCCAAGGGATTCTATTGTGCCAAATTTGTCCTCTTCCGGGGATGAGAATCCTTTGAACCTATTGGTCTACCTCGCTTCTGGGCAGGGACATATGACTGGTAAGCCGTCATGGCCATACTTCGTCCATCTGGGATGACCTGTCTATCTGGGACGACGCATCCTACAGGGACATCTATCCTTGCAGGCACATTTGCAGCAGGTATATGTGATCTCGTCTCTTTAGCTAGATAAGAGAAAGCATCTGGCATATTATTAGCTACACTCTGTAGATCTAGAATTCTCTGCACCTCATTCTCACTTTGTGCGATTCGGGGATCAAAATGAGACATAGTGGAGACATTCCACGTCAACTCACGTCGTTCTTCAGGAACGTTGACGTTCTTATCTCCCCCTAACGGCAGGAAGACTGTCTCATCGAAGTGACAATCCGTAAATCGATCGGTAAAGAGAACGCCTGTCAAGGGCTCTAAATAGCGTATAATGGAGGAGGATTCATAGCCGACATATATGCCCTTCCGGCATTGAGGTCCCATTTTTGTACGTTGTGGCGGCGCAATTGACAAGTAGACTGCACACCCAAAAATGCGTAAGTGCGAAACATCAGATTCGTACCCAGTTACCAGCTGTAACGTGGAATAAGGTTGGGTGGTAGTGGGCCTCAACCTGACCAACATAGCTGCATGCAAAATTGCATAGCCCCACGTAGAAATTGGGAGCTTGGTGCCCAAAACCAAGGTCCGTCCAATCATTTGTAATCGTTTAATGAATTCTTCTGTGAGACCATTCTGGGTGTGAACATGTGCAACTGGATGTTCAACATCAATCCCAAGGGACATGCAATAATCATCAAAAGATTTTGACGTAAACTCACCGGAATTATCAAGTCTGATGGATTTTATAGGATAATCTGAATGGTGGGCCCTTAATTTAATGATTTGGGCAAGGAGTTTAGCAAATGCAGCATTGCGTGTGGATAATAGAGTCACATGGGACCACCTCGTCGATGCATCAATCAAAACCATGAAATATTTAAATGGTACACATGGTGGTTGGATAGGTCCACAAATATCCCCTTGTTTTCTGTTCAAGAAAGGGACAGATTCTTTATCTATATTTGCATATGATGGTTTAGTGTTCAATTTTCCCATTAAGCAAACTTGGCATAGTGTTTCACTAAACACGAGGTTCTTATTTGTAAGGGGATGCTCGTGTGATGTATTGAGGATACGGAGCATCATACCTTGACCTGGGTGTCCCAATCGGTCATGCATAATAAGTAATTGCTAGTTAGGTAGCTTGCAGCTAGTCATGTGATTTGCCTCAATGGTTCTAATAGTGGTCATGTAGAGTCCACTCCTGAGACATTTCAATTTCTCCAATGTACGCTTCTGGCCATACAAATTGAAGGTTATGCAAAGATATTCCACATTCTTTTCTTTTGTGGTTTCAACATGATAATTATTAGCTCGAATATCCTTAAAACTCAATAACGTTCTACTGCAATGTGGGGAGTATAAGGCTTCAGCAATGGTAAATATGGTACCATTGGACAACATAAAGTGGGGCTCTACCATTGGACAACATAAAGTGGGCTCTTCCGGAGCCTTCAATCAAATTTGATTGGCCAGAAATAATTATCACAAGGGTTATGGTTAGGTATTAAGTTTGTAAAAAATATCCTATCACAGAGGATAGTGTGCGTAGTAGCACTGTTGGTTAGACCAACAAAATTCACCATTTGACATGCCTAACCATCAATATAACTAAAGTAATCAACAATCACATTTATGAAAAATGAATAAATAGATTAAAATAATATTCGAGCAAATAACAAAATAAGTCCAAAATAAGTATAAATCACCAAACAATATCCAGAAATAGTAATAAAAAAAATATCCTGAAAAAAAAAATAGCACAAACACCGATCATATTCATGTTTATGTAAATAACTCAATCCTCATCATGTCCAGTTGCAGTCTGGAAATCAACAATGGCAAGGGGTGGTATCAGCGGGGAACTGGTCTTGCAGCAAAATTAGCCTCATCGAGTACCACGTCTAGCATGGTACTAGGGCAATAACTTGGGCTGATGCACGATATGTGCGGGGACCAGTGATTACGACCCTCCACATTTATAACATAAGTCAGGTGGGTTTTGATTCGGGTGGAGACAGGCCAGACCAGGGTTTCTCTCGTTTCGAGCACGTGGACCAGAAGGAGCGTAATATCCACCACGTGGACCTAGACCTCACCGATTACGCACGGCCACGTGGGGCATGGTAATCTTGTGCTCGGTCATAGGGGTTGTCCACCACGTGGGCCCTAGACCACGATTACCACGGTCACGTGGGGCATGGTAACCATGGTTGGCATCGCGAGGTGCAACATCGTTTGCTTCAGGAAAAGGTCCTGCACTAGTACCCACATGTCAGGATTGATCATTCTTCATTAACAAAATGTTGTTCTTTTCAGCAAGCAACAAATTAGTGATCAACTTCGCGAAGCCTGGTAAACTTCCGCTCTCTGTATTGTTGCTGCAGGACAATACACGAGGCAGGAAATGTGGAGAAAGTCTTCTCAAGTAGATCAGTTTCAGTGAGCACCTCTCCACAATACTTGAGAAGAGACCGGATACGGCATTTCTTAGAATTATATTCGTCTACAGATTTAAATCCTAGAAACGAAGGTTATACTAGTCATGTCTTGCTTCAGAGGCAAGAATATGTCCTTCTAATGATCAAAGACGATCAGCCAGTGAAACCCACAAAGCTCTCGGGGTCCTCTTGACCGAGATATATTCACGTTGCAGAGCGCGATCCATATGCCTCCGAATGAGGATCATAGCATCTGCCTTCTGACACTCCAGAAGCCACATTATTTTCCTGGATGGTTGACCGGATTCTCTTTGAAGTGAGATGAAGTTTCACATCTTCAGTCCACCAGTAATAGTTTCTTCCGGAAACTTCGAGTGCCGTCAAAATCCAGCTTGTTGAGATGTGCCATTCTCTACAAAGAGGAATTAATAATATTAGTGCTTTGGAAAAAACACATCCATAAGCAACTAATGAGAACTGCAGGTTCTATAACATGGTATGATAATCCAGGATATCAATGAAGGAAACTTCAGGTTCCTTTTATGTACAAGTAGTCTATTACATTTATAAATAACATGTAAATAATGAAATAAACAAAATAAACAAGTAAACAATATACAATATACATAGATAGTATAAATAAATGTTATTTGGGTCATTGATTTAGGGGTATTGCAATGCTTCAGGCATGCATGAGTATATGTTTTAAGCGCGAGGAGTGAAAAAAGAAGATTCTATTTTTTTTTTTGTCGGAGCCAGCGAGTCGCTGGAGCTGAGCCGAGTCGCTGTGAGCCGCTTGGGCCAACCAAGCCGAGCCCGCGCAATGGCTTGGGCTGGCACAGAGGCCTTCTGGGGCCGAAAATGAGATGGGCGGTGGCGTATGGGCCAGAAGCCTTTTGGGCTAGGCGAAGGCAGATGCCTACATGGGCCTGCACTGAGGTGGCTTTCTGAGCCTGATATTTCTTTGCCTTTTTTTTCGGGCCTTCTGGGCTCAGGGTATTTTCGGGCTTTTCTTTTGTTTTCCGTCACTTGGAGGCCAGTTACCACAATTTGTGGCAAAAAATGGGGGTTGACTCCCCAATTAATTCATGTTTGCATCCGCAATTCACTCCAATTCAACTTTCCCAAGCCCCTTTTTTTCTTTTCTTTTTTTCATGCTGTTTTGCAGTTCCGCAACCCTCAATATATCATCATCCAATTAATTATCAAACTTCAATTAATTATCAATAATTAATATCAAATATTAACTTTTATAAAATTTAAACAAACATCAAACATGGAAATCATTATCAATAATTAATATCAAATATTATCAATTCAAACCGTTTGTTTAAAACAATTATAATGATGATTGGAGACATGATGAATCATCAACATCATCATGGGAGTTTCATGCGTAGGTTTGGGAGGTTTCAACAATTTGCAATTATCAAACATCAATTTTCAAACAATTCATTATATTTCAACTATTATCAAAGATACGACAAGTATCAATTTTGAATCATCAATTTTCAAGCATCAAATAATTCTAGAATCATGATTTCTAGGATTTGAAACAATGATAAAATAAATTAGATTTTTAGTATGGAAAAACTTACTTGATTGACGGGCAGTAATTCTCCTTTCAAGTAATCCTCAATTCTGAGACGATCGTGCTGATAACGTGTTGTGAAAGAAATTTGGTAGAGAAGGATTACAGAGAGAATATGAAGGGGTAGGGAGATGAAAATAATACGTCTGTTTATTATGAGATAGTTAGAGTTTACAAAGATAATTACCCCTTATATAAGGAGAGATAATTAATGAATACAAAATAACAAAACTACCCCTAGGACCTATTACATAAATAGACACAACTGTTTAAGTATCTACAACAAATTTAGTATTATCTCTAATTGTGTAGTGGTTATCCCAAATTCAAGTCTCATGAATTACAAAATCGATATCTAATATAAATGTAATCCCTCATCTAAGATCGTTTTATGAAACCAACACTCGTGGTGATGGATTAGATTAGATAAGAATACTCAGAGATACACATCTCATTCATTTATACAAGATCTACTAGTACGTAGGAGTCGTATTATTTGGTATTGATGTGAAAAAGAATTAATTCGGTATGAAAAAAATTGTATGATAAGAGATTGTATATATAGTCTCCAGCATTTATTCATATTATGTATTCGGATCTCAAAAAACAATGAACCCAAACCCGCTAGTTTCATGTCTGCTGGTTTGAGAATCTACGATCATCGCCTAGATATAAATTCAATGGCTAAGATTCAAGAGCTGGTCTTCAAAATAAATCTTCAACTTAGGTCGTCATTTGAATGCTACATATAGATTATAGAACTAGAGTTGGATCACGGGTTTAAATTGACATCAAGATTCAAGGCCATGATGACAGTGAAAATTGATTGTGAGTTGTTTACAGTTGAGAAATTATCAAATAATATTGCATTATAATGTTTATTTTTTATTTTTTATCAAATAGAGCATCATTTGATAATGAAAGGATACATGATGTTTTAGGGGCATAACTACAAGGGGGTGTTATTAAAACCCTACTTTGAGAATCCAGCTAATTCGGGAAAAATCAAACGAGGAAAAAGTGTACCCCACCCAATAGAAACATCATTACAACTGAAATTTTAAGCTTTTCATCCACTTCTAAGAGAGACTCTAGCCAAGACAGAGCCGGACCAATCCATGGAACCCAAACCTATGGTCGAAGGCCTTCTTGAGCTAGGCCATGAGCCACCTTATTCGCTGAACGAGGGCTATAAACCAACTGCGACCACTGCAAGACCAACTGCGACCATCAGGCCCGATATCTCCAATGCAGGTAGCGGACCCCCAATCCAATTTTGTCCTGCTTATTGAACAGTGTAACTGCTGCCATAGAATCTGTTTTTGCTTAAGCAACCATCATGCGATTGTAAAATCGTACCATCATATATAATACATCATTCTGAATGAATTTTACCATTTGTTTGTTATCGAGGGAATTATTTCATGGTCAGGTTACATTAGACCTATTAGGTGAAATTTGGTCACACATTTTTAATCGCATAGTACGTCTGGTAAAAAATTAAGAATTTATAAGTATATAAGAAACATCTGATCTTAACTCGACTTTTTAACTAACTCCATTACGTTTTTACAAGCAAAATAAAAAACATCGAAATGCAAGGACCGAAAACTTCGAAAACTGTATCCTACGAAAAGCTTGATGTTCCACTTGGGGTAAAAGAAATTGTTCCAATTGGACGTATAACGAAAAAATTGATTTAATTAGAACCGACCATTGAAAATTGCTTGAATATCTCTGATCCATCCCACTCTTGCCTGGCTGCCCCAGCGGGCAGGGTATGCGGTATGCCACTCGTTACGTCGTTCATACATATTGCACAAATTAAACAAACCTTGACCTTTCCCTCCCCTCAGTCCAACCAACCAATAAATTATCCCACTGTTTGCACTCAAGTTGTACTTGTACAAGACCCATCTACCAAACTCACACATCATAAAGAAGCCCACCCAACCCCAACACCACACCACCACCCCCCCACCCCCCCCCCCCCCCCCCCCCCCCCCCCCCCCAAAAAAAAAAGGTTGGATGTTTAGCAATTGGACAAATTTGAAGGTTGAACCACCCGTTCATATATTATTATGTATTGGCACTTTATGAAGTGAATAATTTTTAGAAGGTGAACAACACTCAACCAAAACAAAAATCCAACTACATAACTCTTTAAAATTCTAAAGCACAATCAGCAAATTAAACTCCATTTAATAACTCTTTTCCATCAGATTTGAACAAAAGTTTAGTTTAATAAAAGGGAAATAGCCATCTCGCTAGACAAAATGATTCAATTATCAGTTTTTTTCATTTCATGAATCGAAAGTTGACCCCTTCCCTTTGAACTGTGGCCTCTCTCTGGATTGAATACATATCAGTAGGCAATTATATATACAATTCAGATTCTTTGTTTCATTTATTTTCCCTTGGTGCCAATGGATAAACAGGAGGTGTCAAATGAAGAAGAAGGCGGCTCCTGTGGTGAAAATTGAACTGGGAAAATAGAAATTGAATTAAACAAATGTCATCAATCAATTAAATAATAAATTATTGGATCTGTCAATAACAAAAGACCTTCTCTTTTGACAGTTTCTCACAACCACATTTAAAAAAGAAACGAAAGCCTACCTCAGATCTCTCAAACTTGTGACCGAAGCAGAGTAACAGATTAAGGAAAAAGTCAGAGACCCATGCCGCAAATCCACTTCTTCTTTCTGCTTCACACCAACAAAGTGAAGAGGTGAGAGCTACCCCTCTTTCCCATTTTTCTCTCTTTCCCCCTTTCTTTCTCTTGTTTCTGGGGCTGATTCTTTTCACATGTAATCTTAGTCTCTCTGCAACATGCTTTCTTTTCAGGGCCATATGAGAATCAGATTACCCATTGCTTATAAAGAGGGTGCGTTTCCTCTCTTCTGGCCTAAAGTTTGTGACTTCTCATTCCATGGCTGAATAGGAAACTGCCCATCAATTGAAATCGTCAATTCTCTTGATTTCACAGCTTTTAAGTTCACACCTGAACTGGGTTGTTTTTTTTTTTTTTAAATCCCCGAAGCTAGAAGTTAAAATTGTGTGAATTGAAAATGAAATTTTTGGGTTTACTTTGCTGTATTCAATGCATTAAAGGACCAAGGGGGCAGTTGGTAGATAAGAAAAGTTAAATTTGGTTCAATGGAAAATCCATGTTTAGGCAGTTGAAAGTCTTTTTCCGCATTCACATATCTGTTTTCATCTTCATCTTCATCCTTCCTAGTCAAAGCTCGCTTCTTTTCACCGGCTAGTCTGCTTCTGTTCAGCTTCTGGTACCTCTCTCTCTCTCTCTCTCTCTCTCTCTCTCTCTCTCTCTCTCTCTCTCTCTCTCTCTCTCTCTCTCTCTCTCTCTCTCAGTTCAGCTTGACATGTAAAGTTATATGCTTCCTTTGGTGCTGCTCTTTTCTGGTTTGAAATTATGCCTACACTTGAAATTTGATAGTGTTGAGTTTCCTGAACCTAGGTCCTCTACCTGTAGGCTTTTTTTTTTTAGTGTAAGGATGTCGTTCCTCTTCTCTTGTTAGTTGTATTGCTCTTTTGGGATCTTCGAATTTCGATATCATACCTAAACACTTGTTCTTGTAGCAGTCATGGGGGATTGGTACTTAATTCATTTCATGGGGTTCATATGTCTGTCTGTTACCCTCTCTTCCCAAACCTGCCTGGCTAGTGTTCGAAAGTTTGGCAAGGTTAGCCCGCCTTTTCAAGGGGCTCAGATGGATTGGATTGATAATGATGGGTTGTTTCTCTTATCAAACCAATCTGAATTTGGTTTTGGCTTCACAACTACTCCCCAAGATGTCACATTGTTTCTGCTAGTTGTAGTCCACATGGATAGTTCGACAGTAGTGTGGACTGCAAATAGGGGTTCCCCAGTTTCCAATTCTGATAAGTTTGAGTTTGATGATAAGGATGGAGTGTTGTTGCAAAAAGATGGAAGTGTGGTTTGGTCCCTGGATACCGGTGGCAAAAGTGTTTCTGCAATAGAATTGCAGGACTCCGGGAATTTGGTTTTTCTTGGGGAAGATAATGGAGTAGTTTGGCAGAGTTTTAGCCATCCAACTGATACCCTTTTGTGGAATCAAGATTTTCAAGAAGGAATGAAACTTGTTAGCAATCCTAGCTCCACCAACAACTTGAGCTACATTCTTGAAATCAAGTCCGGCGATATGATTCTTTCCGCAGGTTTCCAAACACCACAGCCTTATTGGTCTATGGCAAAAGAAAGCCGGAAAACAGTCAACAAAGACGGTGGGGTAGCCACTTCAGCATCTATCAGTGAAAATTCATGGAAGTTCTATGATCGAACCAAAGCGTTGCTTTGGCAATTTATTTTCTCCCCGAACATTGGTGCAAATGCTACATGGATTGCAGTTCTAGGAAGTGATGGATTTATCTCTTTCAACAATCTTCAGAATGGAGGGTCAAATGGTCCTTCAGGAACAAAAATACCAAGTGATCAGTTGCAGCACCCCGGAACCTTGTGGTGCTTATTTTGAATGTTATAATAACAACAAGTGCCAGTGCCCTTCGGGTCTCAGCTCCCGTCCTAATTGCAATGCGGGAATTGTATCCTCATGTGATCCCTCAAGGGGTGCCACAGACCTTGTAAATGCTAGGGATGGACTCTACTACTTTGCGCTGGGATTCGTTCAACCCTCTTCAAAAACTGATTTGAATGGTTGCCAAACATCTTGCCTTGAAAACTGTTCGTGTGTGGCGTTGTTCTTTCAAAACAGTACAAGAAATTGCTATCTGTTTGACAGGATTGGTAGCTTCCAAGAGTCTGACAAGGGCTCTGGCTTTGTTTCTTACATTAAGGTCTTGAAGGAAGGCACTGGTTCTGGAGGGGGCACAAGCAACAAGAAACACTTCCCTTTGATTGTGATCATAGCCATCTCCACAGTACTTGTAATTTGTGCCCTACTTTTTGTGGGATACCGATGCTACAGGAGGAAGAGAAAAATGCCGGATTCTCCTATGGAGGGTTCAGAGGAGGACACTTTCTTTGAAAATTTAACTGGGATGCCCATCCGGTTCAGTTACAAATACCTTCAAACCGCAACGAATAACTACTCAGTGAAGCTTGGGCAAGGAGGTTTCGGGTCAGTTTACGAAGGGATTCTCCCAGATGGAACTCGAGTGGCTGTCAAGAAGTTGGAAGGCATTGGTCAGGGGAAGAAAGAGTTTCGAGCTGAAGTGAGCATCATTGGCAGTATCCATCATCTGCATTTGGTCCGGCTCAGGGGGTTCTGCGCAGAAGCAAGCCATAGACTCCTTGTTTATGATTACATGGCAAATGGTTCTCTAGATAAATGGATTTTCAAGAAAAACAATGGCGAAATTCCTGTTGGATTGGGAGACAAGATTCAACATAGCAGTGGGGACGGCGAAAGGTCTAGCTTATCTCCATGAAGATTGCGACTCAAAGATTGTTCATTGTGACATAAAGCCTGAAAATGTTCTCCTTGACACCAATTACCTTGCCAAAGTCTCAGACTTTGGCTTGGCTAAACTAATGACAAGAGAGCAAAGCCATGTTTTCACTACACTAAGAGGAACCCGGGGGTACCTCGCACCGGAGTGGATCACCAACTACGCGATTTCAGAGAAGAGTGACGTGTATAGCTATGGAATGCTGTTGCTAGAGATCATTGGTGGGAGAAAAAACTATGATCCGGCAGAAACTTCTGAAAAATCGCATTTTCCATCATATGCCTTCAAGATGTTGGAAGAAGGCAAACTGAATGACATCCTTGGTAGGAAGCTAGGGACAGATGAAGCTGATGAGAGGATACACACAGCCATTATGGTCGCTTTGTGGTGCATTCAGGAAGATATGTCTTCGAGGCCATCAATGACTAAGGTTGTCCAAATGCTTGAAGGGCTGTTTCCTGTACCTCAGCCTCCAACTTCCAACCCAATGGGGTCTCGCCTTTATTCGAATGTCTTCAAATCGAGCAGTGAGGAGGGGACTTCCTCCGGACCATCAGATTGCAACAGCGATGCTTACCTCTCCGCGGTGCGCCTTTCAGGTCCAAGATAACATTTACCCAAGATGTTAGAGGCACGATCTTTAAGCCATGACACTTGGTTCATCTCCTTCTCCTCATGTTTCTTGTATATTTCTTCCCTTACTCAAATTTTGTAACATTAGCCGTTATTACCTTTTCTCACCTATTTTTTTTACTTGGCAATCCTGCTTTTTCTGTGAAGAACGTGTGTTTAATGTTGTTGAATATAGCAATTAAGACCTTTTAACACATCTTGGCATCCCTTTTTTATCCTTCAAAATGCACAAAGTTTCACGACACACGCAGTTAAAGTAAGAGTTACATGCTTTAAGACCTAAAAACAAGAAACTCAAAGACAGATTGCAACTTTCATGGTTGGGTTTGAACAAATCTCATTCTTTCAATAAACCTGTTTTTTTTTTTTTTAACCATGCGATATTCTAAGCTACTCGATCTATGAAAAATAGGGTTTCAAACCCGCTGTAAAGAGGCCGACAATGTATCTTAATTCTTAAGTCCTAACCAAGCAACCAACCACAGCCAGTGGATTGCATTGATCATTCCCCTGGACACGACTATGGGATAGGACCCTTTCCAGTATAAATATATCTTCTTCAAAGGCGCACAAACCCCTTTCAACTTCTGAACACTCAGTTGGAGATGGCATTAACTACCTCCATCCTCTCTACTTTCCCATTAAAATTCAACTTTCCCGCGAAATCCCCCTCAATGGTCAGTATTCGCGCCCATCCTCTCCCAGCCATCAACGCCGCCACTTCAGGTAATAATAAACAAACTCTAATAATACATAAATTTGGATAGACTCTGTTTTGTTGCTCGGAAAAATGAAAGGAAAACCAATTATACTCTTTGATGCTCCGAATTGCTCAAAATCACAGGTAAAGATCACATCTTGGGCAGAAGAAGACTGGTATTTACACTCACATCCACTCTTCAATTGCTTCTTCCTTTCTCTGAATGCATAGAGGCCTTTGCGGCGGAGGCGGTAGAGTGAGTCGAACAAAAAAATTAAATTCCTTCAATTTTTTTTTTCATCTTGAAGATATTACTGTGTAAAATAATATCTGGGTTTTCTATGTGATGTTTGAAAGGTCGGATAGGAGTCAATATGAGCTTGTAAGGGAGGAGATTAGGAAGACGGTGACAAAAGGCAAGGCTGCTGGTGTGCTTCGTTTGGTGTTTCATGATGCAGGGACCTTTCAAATTGATGAGAATTCAGGTAATTGTAAATGCATCGGCTTTTGCTCTTCACTTATTTTCATTGGTGAATTGCTTTTTGAAATTGGATAGTATCTAAGATTCCTGCATTTCATGCAATACCCATTTGGATTTTGGGGTCGATTCGAGTTTATTGAGATATTTAGCATTGAAAAATCAATTACCATTGATTTCCCTTCGCAATAGTATCCTGAATTTTTTTTTTTTTTCGATTTCGTATTACAATTGCTATGCTATTACTGTATGCATTTTGATTCCTGTTGTTGTTGCAGGTGGTATGAACGGCTCAATTGTATATGAACTTGATAGACCGGAAAACAAAGGTCTTAAATCTCCTTTTAAGGCATGCCCTCTCTTTCTCTCTACCCCTGTTTCTCCCCTTTTCTCTTCTTAAACCATTTCTTGACTTTTATGCATAGATATAGATAAGTCTGTGTGTCTATTCATTTTTTTACTTTCTATTGAATTCCCAGGTTCGTAAATTTTTTCACATAAATATCAAGTAAATGAATTGTTTGATATGATCTTCTACCAGCTAACTCCTCGGTAGATTAAATTGTTGGTTAGATTCTAGAGAAAGCAAAGAGTGAGGTGGATGCAGTACTACCAGGTTTCTATCTTCTGAATTTCTGTTTGACTAGGTTTCAGTAGTAATGGGGGTTTTGAATCTTTGGTTATGTGTTGACATGGATATGTCCGAAATCAGTCTCGTGGGCAGACATGATTGCTGTGGCTGGAGCGGAAGCAGTTTCAATTTGTGGAGGTCCAACAATTAAAGTTTCGTTGGGCAGACTAGATTCCAAGTAAGCTGCTTTAAGGAAACCTCTTGTATCCCTGCAGCATTATTATGAAGCATCAATCTAGTGCTATCAAAAGCTGATAATTTATATATGTAGAAATGATATCATGAATAGCTAGCTACCTCTTCCTCTCACTTGCATCGTTTTTCTTTCTTCTAGGAAGCCTGATCCTGAAGGAAAGCTTCCTGAAGAATCTCTGGATGCTTCTGCTTTGAAGCGAAGCTTCCAAACAAAAGGCTTGTCGTGAGTTCATATATCTTCAGCTTCCTTTTTCAATTAGTATGTAAATTTATTCTTCATGGCATCCTTTTTTGCAGAACTCAAGAACTTGTTGCTCTGTCAGGAGCCCATACTCTTGGAAGTAAAGGTTTCGGGAATCCAACTGTCTTCGACAATACATACTTCAAAATTCTTCTTGAGAAACCATCTTCAGGTGAATAGCAGTAACATGGATATGGTGCATATTGACATAGGCTTAAAGGGAAACTCTTGCACTCACTCAAGCAAGCTCCCCTTGAGCAGTTGCTTCGCTTAAGAGTCAACTTCCAAATATCTCTTTAATCTTCAATTAGATGTTTTCTTTCATTTCTTAAACAAGTATGATTTCGTTAATTTACTTGATAACTATAGCTTTTTTTGGGATAAGTACATGATATCCATAATAAAGGGGATAAAGTGTTGTGACTTTTCATATGCATTTACTTATTTCCCTTGTGGAGATTTCCTTTTCTTCATTCTGTGATTACGGATTGTATTCTATTCGTGCAGGCAGTATGATTGGGCTTCCTTCAGATCGTGCGCTTTCTAAGGATGATGAATGCTTAAGGTCTTTCATTTCAAAAACTCTCAGTTTTGCTCTGTTATTTCGTAGCGCTAAGCATTTAGGCTGGCCACTCGAACCAGTTTTTTAAACAAATGATGTGGTATCTGTTTTTTATTCATATCCAACTTAAGATAAGCTTGGGTTTGTGCACAGATGGATCACAAAGTATGCCGACGACCAAAATGCGTTCTTTGAAGATTTCAAGACGGCTTATCTCAAACTAGTGAATTCAGGGGCCAGGTGGAGGGGCTTGTGAAATAATGGCAGGAGCAACCACATAATGTTCAATTATTCATCATGCAAAAAAAATGGAATACAGTAGATATCAAGAAATGAGGGACCGGCTTGCGGCAGGATGAGCTTCAGCTGGGTCGGCTTGCTATTATGAGCTCTTGTAGGCTCATACTTGATAAAAATCTAGGTCATTAGGTTTACCCTCTAATCATATTACAAGCTTTACAATCACTCTATTGACAATATTGGGTAACTATGGCCGTAGCGACTGCAAGAATTAGGTTTAGGGTTCCAAAAAGACACAGGCCCGCTTCTCGATTTCCTCGTTTAGTACACCACGCCATCCATTTTCCTGTTGAGTTCGCGACTCATACACCTTTAAGAGTGTCGCTCTTTGTACATTATTGTCGTAATTAATAAAAGGCTTTTTAGTCCAAATATACTCTGCAGTATCATTGTTGTTTCAAAAGGCACTATAAATCAATTTTTATGTCAAAATATACCTCGGACTCCTAATAGCGTTCTAATATGATTTTTTTTCGTTTGATGGGTTAAAAATAGGGGTAGATTGGACCTTTTATACAGCTTGAAATTAAAAAAAAACAAGCTGCTGATGTGGCTTTTTAATGCCCAAATCTCCAACTTGTGAAGACCGAGTTCTCGCTGCTCGATCCTCAAAAACAGAAAACAGAGAAGACGATCGAGAAGTGACGGTCTAAGTGAAGAACCCTCGCGACGGTCTGAAGTGAAGAACCCCCACGAACGATAGCAACCCTGCGTGCATTGACGCCAAGCGCGACAAGAAGGTTGCAGCCCCGCGACGAGAAGGTTGCAGCGTGCATTGGGTGGGGAAAGTCCCTGACTTGAATTAGATCACAGATCATATCGGGGAAATTTCACGAATTTTTTTTTCTTCTGGTCTTTTTTTGGAAGGGTTTTGTGGGTTTTCTTTGTGCCCGTTTGAGTTGACTTTTGGACTGGTAATATGATCAGAGGGTACTGAATTTGAAAGAAACCAAATTTTATGCGTAGTGCGTGGAGTGGAGTGTGGATCTACTGCTTAAAGTTTAAAGATTTTTTGGGTTGAAAGTTTGGGATTTGGGATTGGTGGCATGGTCCCATAGACAGTTGAGGTTCGTACTGCATGTGTAAGCATTGAGGGTCCTCTGCTCTGTTGTGGAGGATCGATCCCTGTTACTAAGAAAGACAAGAAAAGAAAAGAAAAAGGTTTATACAGGGTTCAAAAACTGTGTGATAAATAGTACTGGGTTGGTTGAATTGGATTTTTTTGTCAAACAATTAAGTAGGAAGGTGTTCAAGTTTGCAGCTTTGGTTTAGTTTTCCCCAACTTAGTTTCATTTATATATACATTTTCTAGTTTGGTGGGTGTTGATGCAAAAATTGTACCAACGACACGGTAAAGACACACACGCACAGCAAGACACAAGAAAGTACGTGGTTCACCCAAATCGAGCTACATCCACGATGTTGCCTCATTCTCATTAATAATATAATATTTTGTACATATACATGAGGCTATGAGCCTTTGAGAGATACTAGAGAGAAGGGAGAAAGAGGTCTCTTTTAATGGGAGATGGGCTCCCTATTTATAGAATTTGTCTAGAGTTTAGGTTAGGAGAATAGTAATGGGCTTTTGAGGCATGGGCCTTGTGTGATCTTTGAGGTTTTCTAGTACGCCTATTCCGTGGTCCAGTGTAATATTTTAACAGACCCGTTGCTTGGTCAGATGCCACGTCGACAGAGGGAAATGTTTGGGTCTGGTTCGGGTACTGCACATGGTTCGGGTAGTCAAGTTTCGAGACCTTGTTTACTTCCAACTCGATTTTTCTGGCCTCATGGTGGAAGTAGGGTGTTTCTCAGTGGTTCTTTCACGGGGTATGGCATCGAAATGGCACATTTTTCACTAACGGTTTTTGTCATTTGAATGATAATCGTTTACCTCTCAGAGTTCAATGTATCATCGAATATCTGATCTGTGTTTTTTTTTGTATGCATAGGTGGAGGGAACATATACATATGGCTCCGGTTGAAGGGTGCCCAAGTGTTTTTCAAGTTGTTTGGAACTTAAAGCCCGTCAATGCACACTGCAACCTTCTCGTCGCGAGGCTGTAACCTTCTCGTCGCGCTTGCCGTCAATGCACGTAGGGTTGTTGTCGTTCGTGGGGGTTCTTCACTTCAGACCGTCGCAGGGGTTCTTCACTTCAAATCGTCACTTCTCGATCGTCTTCTCCGTTATCTGTTTTTGAGGGTTGAGCGGCGAGAACTCGGTCTTCACAGGGTTGGAGATTTGGGCATTAAAAAGCCACATCGGCTGATGATGTGGAGGGCAGCTTATTTTTTTTTTAATTTCAATTGCTTAGCTGTATAAAAGTGTAACGCCCCGAAAAATCCAAAAAATGTAAAATATTAAAATAATGTGAAAATGACATTTTTACCCCTAGAGGGACATGGCTAAAAGTTGACTTTTTGTTTGGCATACTTTCTGTACATTTTTCTTGTGCCATTGTGTAGGTCTCGGAACGCTGAATCCGTAGACAGGTGGCACGTCGAAAACGGAGTTCGGATGAAGAAGTTATGGGGCTGTGAAATGTAGGGGCAAAATGGTAATTGTGCTTCAAGGGTAAAATGGTAATTTTGCTTAAGGGGTAAAATGGTAATTGTGGTCAAGGTTAATTAAATTAGGTAATTAGCAGCTGAATCATGATCAGAGGGACAATTGTCATTTGGAATTCATGCTTAGTGACAACAAAGCACCGTTTGCCGCTAAACACAACCATAAACAATTCCATTAACCGTCCATGTACGTCCATATGAGTTTGGTTGATCATGATCCTAAAATAACTGATATCATTGTGACAGAGAGAAAAACAGAGAGAATTAAACGAGGGAAACTGAGGAAAAACCAACACAAGGCAACTGCCTGTCCACTGAAAACACCCGAAAAAAAACCATTGAAGAACACAAATTCGATTTAGGGTTTCTAAGCCGTTGTGAGTGAAATAGATTAGCCATTTAGCTTTCTGGGAGCTAAACGACTCAAACCAAGTCGATTGGGAGGTCAATTGATGGTGGATTGACAACGAACGAACTCTGCGATTTTTTTGAAATTTGGAGCTTGCGTTCGATTACTTGGAGGTAATGAATTGTGAAATTGATTTCAATTTCGTATTTAGAATGAAGGTTAGATGCTTCTGGTATAATCAATTGAATGATATAGGTGGATTTTGGGGTAGAACCCGAGTTAGGATCCGTCGGGTTTCGAGGTCGAGTCGAGGGATTTAGGACCTTGTTTCATGAAATTGAGTTCACAGACTCTTAATCTATATTGACCTGATGCTAATGAGTGAAAGAACGGAAAGAATTGGGTTCAAATTGGTAGAAACCGAGTCGGGTCTGATAGCGGGTCTACAACCGTTTACCAGAGAAACGGCGCGAGAGAGAACTGTAGCAGCTACTGTTCACGGCGCGTGGCTGTCACGCGCAGCCGCTTGCGGCGGCGCATGAGGGCGTGTGACCGGGAATCTAAAGGAGGGTCCAACATACTTTTTGATGTTCTCGATGATATGGACCTATTGGCGTTAGTTTCGGGTCAATCGGATATAAATTGAGGATAGTTTTGCGTATCTGGAGCGTATAGGTTACGTTTAAATAATATTATTTTATTCCGACGATTCAGAAATTCGTACCTACGATTATATGATACTCTAGTAACCCTATATTACATGTTTGACAGGCCGAAATATTCTCGGGACATCGGACGAGAACGAACAGCTCGAATCCGAACAATCTGGACGGTATGTGAGTGGACTTTTGTTTTCTACCCTAAATGCATGCATATATGTTTTAACTGCTTTTAAATGCTTATGATATGATTTAAATTGATTTTCTATGATTAATGATGTAATATGATGATTCCGGATTTTGGGAATATTATATTATTTTATATTGCTTTTAGGCACGAATTTCGAGAAAATCATAAAATTGTGATTTTGGGCGATGGCCTGAGATTTGAGATGGCTTTTGACTCTGAAATTAAATTACCTGATTTAATTGAGCAAATTAAATTATAAATGATATGTTAGACATGAATTTATGGAATTTACTTGTGCTTTGGAAATGCTATATTTCGGGCAGAGACCCTGTTGAACTATTGATTTGATTTTGAGATTTAAATGGTTTTGAAATGAGATTCTTGGTTATTGGTATCATCCTTGGTGATTTGATGGTCTCCTCCAGACGTCGTAGATCCTGGAGTAGTCAGGATCCACTACCTGGAGATGAGTAGCTCCGAGGGGAGGCTCAGTCTCAGGAGTGTGAGTTTATGATGATATCCTCCAGACGTCGTTGATCTTGGAGATGATATCATCCTAGACGTCGTTGATCCTGGGGAGGTACTCGGACGTGAGACACTCGAGTTGCACGCGTTGCATTGATATCGTGACGGGTTATTGGATATTGAGATTGGATGTTGAGGATGTTGGTATCATGATTGATTTTGCATTGTATTAGCTGTTGTCTTTTACCTTTGATTTATATAACTCATGTTTTATATGATATGCATGCACGTTTGTGAAAACTGGAAGGTAAGACTATTTTGATAAACGTTTTTTCTAAATCTTTATTTTTGTCCACTCACACCTTTACTGTTTTTTTACCCTCCAGGCCTGTGCACATGTCTTGAGGCTTGTATCGAGGCAGAAGAATAAACAGACCGTTGCGTACTCAAGTATTTGACCCCGTAGGATTTTGATCTTTGTTTGTAAATATTTCTTATGCTCTGTAAATCGGGTTAACAACTGAGGTAGTCAGCGGTCCTAAAGACGTACCTATCCCTGGTCTGACTATGTGTGTTGTTTGTTGTGTTGTGTGTATATATATATATATATATATATTTGAACTACTTTTGGTATTTTAAAATCATGGTCAGACGGGAGCAGGATCTTTCACGATTATCGAGGAATAATCGGGACAGGTCCTGTCAAATTGGTATCAGAGCATAGGTTGCGGTCTGAGTTAGGCACATGGTGTGCATGGGTTGTTATACTGATCAGTTTCTGTTTATAGCTACTTCAATATGCCTCCGTGACGCGAGCCTCGTGCACAGCCTGGCGAAGAGATAGAGGGTTCAGATGTCGAAAGAGCTCAACGTCTAGGAGCCACTAGTTTTACTCGCCAGACCAACCCAGATGAAGCCTATGACTGGATTACCAGTTGGAGAGGATTTTTGAGATTATACGATGTCCACTAGGAGACATGGTTCCATTGGCTACGTTTATGCTGAGTAGTCAGGCGTATAGATGGTGGTGCGGCTTGCAGTTGACGGGATTGGATGCCAGCACCCTGAGTTGGGAGGACTTCAGGCATCATTTCCTAGACCAATTCTATCCTCGTTCCTTTCGTAATGCCAAGGAAGTGGAGTTCCTTCAGCTACAACAAGGAAATATGTCTGTGGCTAATTATGAACAGAAGTTCTTGAACCTAGCTAATTTCACTCCTCTGTATGTGGCTAATGAAGTAGATAAGTGCAAAAGATTTGAGCAGGGATTGAGGAATGAGATCCGTGGTGCTGTAACAGTGGGATTCTTTTCTACTCTGAGGGAGTTATCTGATGCTGCCACTAGAGTTGAGGCAACATTACCAGTACGACAACAGTTTTCGAGTTTCGGCCGGCGCCGAGAGCGACAATATTAGGGAGCCCCGAATCAAAGATGGCCAAAAAGGGGTGGTTTTACTTCTGGATCTTCAGGTGGTACTCGACCGAGTTATAGTAGTGAAGGAGGTACACAGAGATTTGATGTTCGACCTCAGGCAACAACTCAGTCCAGTGGAACATCTGTGGGATCTACTGCGAGACATAGTGAGAGATCTAGTCGGCCGAGTTCAGTGACTTGTTTTTCTTGTGGAGAGCCTGGACACATTATAAGGAACTGCCCATACCGATCAGGTAACAGTGGTACAGGTCGGGGAACAGCAGAGCAGAATTTGAATACAGCCTCGACTTCTGATGCGACTGGAGGAAGCGGAGTTGGTCGCGGACGTGGTGGATCACGGGGACGTGGTGGATCACGGGGAAGTGGTGGGTCAAGGGGACGTGGTCAGACTTCAGGACCACAGGCTCGAGTGTTTGCAGTAACCCAACAGGAGGCCCGAGAAACTCCGGGAGTGGTGACAGGTATGCTTCCTATTTTTGGTCATGATGCCCGTACCTTAATAGACCCGAGAGCTACTCATTCATTTGTTTCTCGCACTTATGCAACCTTAGCTGATAGAGAGATTTATGCGCTTGGTTGTGAGATGGGAGTCGGTACGCCGACCGGTGATGTTTATGTAGTCAACCAAGTGATACGAGATTATCCTGTATTGATAGGGGGTGTGCATCTAGTAGCTGACTTAATATTGTTAGATTTATGTAATTTTGATGTTATTCTTGGGATGGATTGGTTGACAACCCATCATGCCTCAATTGAATGTTTCGAGAAGAGGGTACTACTCCGGAGCCCAGGGTTACCAGAGGTGGTATTTCAGGGAGATCGGAGAACGTTACCCGCCAAAATCATATCCGCCCTCATGGCAGAGAAATTGTTGAGGAGATGTTGTCAGGGCTATTTAGCATAGGTGATTGATGTACGAGATTCCCCAGTTAAGGCCGAAGATATCCCCATAGTATGTGAGTTTCCGGATGTGTTTCCTGCGGATTTGCCAGGGTTACCACCACATAGGGAGGTGGAGTTCACTATTGATTTGATCCCTGGTACACGACCCATTTCATTGACTCCTTATCGTATGGCCCCAACGGAGTTAAAGGAACTGAAGGTACAACTGCAAGATCTAATTGACATGGGGTTCATTCGACCGAGCGTATCACCATGGGGAGACCCCGTGCTATTTGTAAGGAAGAAAGAAGGCAGTTTGAGATTGTGCATGGATTATAGACAGCTCAACAAGGTCACAATCAAGAATAAGTATCCTTTGCCCCGGATTGATGATTTTTTTGATCAATTAAGGGGGGGATAAGTATTTCTCGAAGATTGATCTCTGTTCTGGTTATCATCAGTTGAGGATTCGAGAAGAAGATATTCCAAAAACAGCATTCTGGACTCGGTATGGTCATTACGAGTTTCTAGTAATGCCGTTTGGGTTAACAAATGCACCGGCGACATTTATGGATCTAATGAACCGAGTATTCCGGAAGTATCAGGATCAGTTTGTCATTGTGTTTATTGATGATATTTTGGTGTATTCTAAGAGCAAAAAGCTGCATGAGAAACATTTGAGACTTGTACTTGAGACACTGAGGGAGAACAAGCTATATGCGAAGTTAAGTAAGTGCCAATTTTGGTTAACCAGTGTGGGATTTCTGGGGCATGTGATTTCTCCAGAAGGCATTTGTGTTGACCCCCAGAAGATTGAGGAAGTCGCAAAATGGGAACAACCGAAGACAGTAACCGAAGTGAGAAGCTTTTTGGGATTGGCCGGTTACTACAGACGTTTTGTCGAAGGATTCGCTACTATTGCCGCTCCACTGACCCACTTGACCAGAAAGGGAGTTAAGTTCATTTGGAATGAAGCTTGTGAGCGGAGTTTTCAAGAATAACTCAATTTCATGAAACAAGGTCCTAAATCCCTAGACTCGACCTTGAAACCCGACGGGTCCTAACTCGGGTTCTACCCCAAAATCGACCTATTTCATTCAATTGATTATACCAGAAGCATCTAACCTTCATTCTAAGTACGAAATTGAAATCAATTTCACAATTCATTACCTATCGAACGCAAGCTCCAAATTTCAAACAAATCGTAGAGTTCGTACGTCGTCAATCCACCATCAATTGACCTCCCAATCGACTTGGTTTGAGTCGTTTAGCTCCCAGAAAGCTAAATGGCTAATCTATTTCATTCACAACGGCTTAGAAACCCGAAATCGAATTTGTGTTCTTCAATGGTTTTTTTTCGGGTGTTTTCAGTGGACAGGCAGTTGCCTTGTGTTGGTTTTTCCTCAGTTTCCCTCGTTTAATTCTCTCTGTTTTTCTCTCTGTCACAATGATATCAGTTAGTTTAGGATCATGATCAATCAAACTCATATGGACGTACATGTACGGTTAATGGAATTGTTTATGGTTGTGTTTAGCGGCAAATGGTGCTTTGTTGTCACTAAGCATGAATTCCAAATGACAATTGTCCCTCTGATCATGATTCAGCTGCTAATTACCTAATTTAATTAACCCTAACCACAATTACCATTTTACCCCTTAAGCACAATTACCATTTTACCCTTGAAGCACAATTACCATTTTGCCCCTACATTTCACAGCCCCATAACTTCTTCATCCGAACTCCGTTTTCGACGTGCCACCTGTCTACGGATTCAGTGTTCCGAGACCTACACAATGGTACAAGAAAAATGTACAGAAAGTATGCCAAACAAAAAGTCAACTTTTAGCCATGTCCCTCTAGGGGTAAAAACATCATTTCCACATTATTTTAATATTTTACATTTTTTAGATTTTTCGGGGCGTTACAACCTTCCCCCCTTAGGAAATTTCGTCCCCGAAATTTCACGGAAACAAGTACGGATACTGTTCTCGCATCTGAGCTTCGGGTTCCCAGGTAGCCTCTTCTACATTCTGATTTCACCAAAGCACTTTCACGAGAGGAATGGTCTTTCGGCGGAGTACCTTATTCTTTCGATCCAAGATTTGCATAGGTTGTTCCTCAAAACATAGGTCTTCCCTGAGCTCGATGGGTTGCTCTTCTAATACATGGGACTCATCATACACATATTTCCGCAGTATTGACACATGGAAGACATTATGAACTCTGGAAAGCTCTGATGGTAATGCTAGTCGGTAAGCAACTCGGCCATTCCGCTCGATAATCTCATAAGGTCCGATGAAACGAGGGCTTAATTTCCCGCGTCCACCAAATCGTACTATGCCTTTCCAAGGTGATAACTTCAGGAAAACCCAATCTCCCACTGCAAATTCAAGATCTCTGATTCGCCTATCCACGTAGCTCTTTTGCCTATCCTGGGCTGTCTTGAGTCTATCCTGGATGAGCTTAACTTTCTCTGTTGTCAGATCAATCAACTCGGACTTAGACAATTTTCTTTCCCCCACTTCTGTCCAACACAAGGGAGTTCTGCATTGTCGTCCATATAAAGCTTCATAAGGTGCCATCTCAATGCTCGCCTGGTAGCTATTGTTGTAGGCGAATTCATCAATGATAAGTGTGATTCCCAAGTTCCCTGAAATTGCAGAACACATGCCCTCATCATATCTTCCAGGATCTGGATAGTTCGTTCCGACAGTCCGTCTGTCTGAGGGTGGAACACCGTACTGAAATGCAATCGCGTCCCAAACGCTTCCTGTAAACTTTGCCAAAATCTAGAGGTGAATCGTGGATCTCGATCTGAAACAATAGAGGCATGTGTACCATGTAACCGGATGATCTCATTAATGAATATGTTAGCATACTGGGTCACCTGAAAATCTTCCTTTACCGGTAAGAAATGCGCTGACTTGGTAAGTCTGTCTATAATTACCCAAACTCCGTCATGGCCTCTGGGCGTCCTCGGAAGTTTAAACACAAAATCCATAGTTATGTGGTCCTATTTCCATTCTGGGATAGGAAGCAGTTGCAGTGCTCCATAGGGTCTTTGTCTTTCGGCTTTTACTTGTTGGCATATCAAACACTTGCTCACATGCTCAGCAATTTCTCGTTTCATACCCGGCCACCAATAGTGTTCTCGCAACGTACGGTACATCTTGGTTCCTCCTAGGTGCATGGCATACGCTGAACTATGGGCTTCTTCTAGAATCTCTTTCTTTAACACGGTATCTGTAGGAACACACAATCTGCCCTCTTTTGTCAAGGCCCCATCCTCTCTCACCGCATAATCCTGTCGTTCCCCTGCTTCCACTTCAATTCGGAGAATACATAAGATAGGGTCTTGGAACTGAGCTTCCATTATCTGATCAAGTAGGATTGGTCGAACCTGGAAACTCGCTACCAAACCAACTTGGTTATCCAGTTTCAACATAGCACCAGTCCGACGAAGCTCAACCAATAAGGGTAAATGTATCATCTTTAGATGTGCTATAGAATGAGCTGATTTCCGACTCAATGCATATGCTACTATATTTGCTTTTCTTGGATGATATTTGATCGTGCAGTCATAATCATTAAGCAGTTCCAACCATCTTCTTTGCCGCACATTCAACTCTTTTTGTGTGAAAAAAGTACTTTAAACTTTTGTGATCCGTAAAAAGGCTACATGTGGCACCATACAAATAATGTCGCCAGATCTTGAGTGCATGCACCACTGCAGCCAGCTCTAGATCGTGGGTAGGGTAATTATGTTCATGCGGTTTTAACTGTCGAGAGGCATAAGCAATTACCTTTCCATGTTGCATTAACACACACCCCAAACCATGCAAGGATGCATCCGTATACACGTAAAATTCTCCACTCTCGTCCGAAGAACCAACACCGGAGCGGAAGTCAAATTGGTTTTGAATGGAGATTCTTGGTTATTGGTATCATCCTTGGTGATTTGATGGTCTCCTCCAGACGTCGTAGATCCTGGAGTAGTCAGGATCCACTACCTGGAGATGAGTAGCTCCGAGGGGAGGCTCAGTCTCAGGAGTGTGAGTTTATGATGATATCCTCCAGACGTCGTTGATCCTGGAGATGATATCACCTCAGACGTCGTTGATCCTGGGGAGGTACTCGGACGTGAGACACCCGAGTTGCACGTGTTGCATTGATATCGTGACGGGTTATTGGATATTGAGATTGGATGTTGAGGATGGTGGTATCATGATTGATTTTGCATTGTATTAGCTGTTGTCTTTTACCTTTGATTTATATAACTCATGTTTTATATGATATGCATGCACGTTTGTGAAAACTGGAGGGTAAGACTATTTTGATAAACGTTTTTCTAAATCTTTATTTTTGTCCACTCACACTTTTACTGTTTTTGTACCCTCCAGACCCGTGCACAGGTACTGAGGCTCGTATCGATGCAGAAGAATAAACAGACCGTTGCGTACTCAAGTATTTGACCGCGTAGGATTTTGATCTTTGTTTGTAAATATTTCTTATGCTCTGTAAACCGGTTGACAACTGAGGTAGTCAACGGTCCTAAAGACGTACCTATCCCTGGTCTGACTATGTGTGTTGTTTGTTGTGTTGTGTATATATATATATATACATATATATTTGAACTATTTTTGGTATTTTAAAATCATGGTCAGATGAGAGCAGGATCTTTCACGATTATCGAGAAATAATAGGGACGGGTCCTGTCAAAAAAGACCAATCTACCCCTGTTTTTAACCCATCAAATGGAAAAATACTATATTGGAACGCTATTGGGGATTCGGGGTGTATTTTGACACAAAAATCGATTTAGGATGCATTTTAAGACATCAATGATAGTCCAGGGTGTATTTTGGCTAAAAAGACTTAATAAAATCACGTCTTAATTAAAGTCGTAATTAATAAAATGGGTAAGACACATTTTGGAATCGAATCTAAGAGTCTTGAGTGCAAAAAGTTTTCCTTACAAATGGAACCAACAATGAAGGCAGAGGATTTGAACCCCAAACAGCAGCGTGTAAATAAGTATTTTTGTTGAACCAGAATTCGTCCTTTACACTCAAAAGTCTTCTAGATCCCTGCAAACAGCAAATAATAAGCTATATTGTTTAAGATCGAGGCCCGGGAGTTGTTCGAATAAGAACACTCAAATGCTTAAGTCAACGTTGAAAGAGAAATCTGAAAAGTTTAAGTAGCGTTGAATCGAATTACTTTGGAAATGAAATGAGCTCCGCTATTTACAAAGAAACCTTGAGAGTCTTTGAGCGCTCTGATTGGTCGGTTGAATTTGTAATTAAATAATATATTTAAATATTATTTAATAATCATAATAATTGATCATTATGATAATTAATGTTAATAATAATTATGATAATAATGATAATCAACATTAATAGTAATTATGATAATAATGATAATTAACATTAATAGTAATCATGATAATTAATATTAATAATAATTGTTTATTATTATGAATATTAATTATTCTCGGAGAATATCAATATTATCGAGGCGTTAACCCATTTTAATAATGTACTTGGCTGGAAATACATTATTTACTGTGCAGGAGTATGCAAGTCATTAATGCCATTACTAGGGGTAATTTGGGCATTTTGAGAATTATGGACCACGTAGCAGTTTCACAATTTCAGGAAATTTTGGGTTCCACAAATGCCCCCACATCGCTTAGGAATTCAGGGAATCCTAAAGGATGTACATTTTTTGAATTTACCATTTTCATGTTTGTCGATATTTTTTGTTTCTAGTATTGAATACTTTGTTTGATAATCAATATGTGATTTGCCAACCGTTTTTTGGATAAAGAAATAAAAAGTTTGTTCATACAGATTTTTGAATTCATGTATGAAGTTTATTCTGCAAAATTTTATTAACTTCCAAACTTGTAGGTTTGTCAAATGCCCCCATTGCCGCCATGCGCATCCACTGAGAACTTTTTTACTCCAATTTCCTTTAAGAGAAGTCTTAGACAAATAGAGCCTTGAATTTCTTCTAAGAGGAAGACTTAAGGTGCTTCTTGAAGGAAGACTTTGGTGCTTCGCATAGTGACGGCTTCGATGCTTTTCATGTTGAAGGTGTGGATGCTGTGCATGGTGAAGGCTTCGATGCTTGGATGCTTCGCATGGCGAAGGCTTGGGTGCTTCGCATGACGAATACTTTAATTCTTCGCATGTCAAAGATTTGGATGCTTTACATGGCAAAGGGTTGGATGCTTCGTATGACGAAGGCTTTGATGCTCCGCATAGCGAAGATTTTGATGCTTCGTATGGCAAAGACTTGGATGCTTCACATGTCGAAGGCTTGGATGCTTCGCATGACGAAGGCTTGGATGCTTCGCAAGACAAAGGCTTGGATGCTTCGCAAGACAAAGGCTTGGATGCTTCGCAAGACGAAGGCTTTGATGCTTCGCACGACGAAGGCTTTAATGCTTCGCATTGACAAGACCCATCCCAATCCCCCCGGGATTAACGTGGGATGTGTCATACTCCCGTCTGACACGAAGTGTTAGACAAGTGATAATATGTACCTCAGCCCATACGGGGCTCCCAGAGCTCGCCAGGATCGGTGGAGGAGTGTGATGTCTCAATCTCTGCTACAACCCACATCTGTGATCAACCTAAAGGGCATTTAAACCATCCAGAACTGTGCGTGGACAAAAATCAATAAATTCATAAAATACATTCAGAAAAAACTATTTATGCCCTTCACTAAAAAGTATGCATGCATCGAAAATCAGTAATCAAAACATTTAGTCAATGAGCCATTAGGGCCTTAACCCAAAAACCGTAACTCAAAAACAAGTGTGGGAACTCAGCTAAAAACTGTAGAATACCAAAATCCATAAATCCAAAACCAAGTGGGCCACTATCCAAATCCATAACCACAAATCCACAAATACCGAAATACCATTTCACGAATCCAATAATCCATATTTACCACATAACCATCCTCGACATCCCAGATGCCTAGCGTCCCAAACGTCATATCTCATGGTAATAAGCAACGCGTGCTACCCGGGGTCTCTTCAGGTCAATATCTCTGACATCCCAGATGTCTGACGTCCCAGACGTCTAATCCTAACAATCCTGCTCATGAGTCACTATACGGTAAGGTAGCTCCGTATAATGACCCCTCACATGCAATGCACCGTGACTTCCTCAGTGTCCCAAACACCTAGAGGAGACCATCACATATCCTCATATCAAGATGGTATATGGAAAACAGTTTTACAAAGCCATTTCAAAACATCTCAATGGGCCCTGCCCGAAATTCCCATAAAACATCACAATTCATATTAGGGTCCCCGATCCGAAATCACGTTTATGAAACATAGGGTCCCAGACCCGAAATCACATTTATAAAACCCAACTAGGCCTCATGCCCGATTTTGTAAACCATTTGGCCCCCGGCCCGATCACATAACTCAAAAGGGTCTCAACCCGATTTTGCAACCAACTGGGCCACTAGCCCGATCACATAATTCAAATGGGTCTCATACCCGAGTTCATCTTTCAAAAACCAAAACCATGCCATAGAAAGATTATTAAACTCACAATCACATAACAATAGCATAAACTCCTAAACCTCGAAATAAGTGTAAATACTAAATTACCTTGAAATGCGTGCCATCACGTAAACCACTAGTGCCACAATCATCATCATAGAAATCATGTATGTAAAAGATATAAAATAGTTATGCATGCATCACAGTTTAGAAAACGAAGTCCACTCACAGACCGTCCTACACTGCCGCCTCGATATGCGTGCCATAAGCCTTCCCGGGGCCACACCACTATCACCGGGACTTCTGAACCTGTCCAAATCACACTAGACATTAACCTCCCATTGAAGTCCCATAATTTTTTCGAATTTTTAACTATTTTTAAAATCGATCATAAACATTCGGACACCCCGAAACATATCGAGACGATGTCTGATCGACATGAAACCAGTCCCAAAATGTACATTACATCAAATAGATTAAAATTCATGTTGAACACTTGACCCAAAAGTGCTCCACGCTCCACCGCAAGCGGCTGCGCGTGAAATCCACGCGCCACGTACTATTCATCGTCAACCTCCAGCGAACCCTGTCTGAACTGGTTCACTAGTTCAGTCCGGTTCAACCGAACCGACGGACTGACACGGTCGGTTCTCTCAATTCCGGCCACCATTCTCGACGGGATTTACACCTACGTGTTCGTCTAAGCCTACCCTACCATTCTATAACCTCAAAATCGTGAAACAACGTCGAGATCGTACCACAGTGACCACCAGCTGCAAATGTGTTCTTTCATGGATTCCAGCCGTCTCCTTCCTCGAAACCATGCCCACTGCACTCGTTTTTTACCCTAGAACCAAACCTCAAACCTTAAATCGGTGCATACATGCCATAAAGGGAAGTTTCGAAAATGGGCAAAAATGGCTTTTCGGGTTTTCGGGTTTTCGAATTTTAGTCACCTCCACCGTCATCCCCGTCGTGCCCCAGTCACCGTCACATCTTCCTCGTCTCCCTGGCCCCACTCAGATGACCACAATAACTGATGATGGTAGAGTGGTCAGGTTGTGGTGTCCTGTGTGTGTGTGTGTGTTTGTTTTTAGAGAACAAAATGAGGGTGGTGCACGGGTGGGAAGAGAGATGTAATTGATGAAGATGATAATTGATGATGATAATGAACGGTGAGGATGAGAGGAAGAGATAGAGATGGAATACTAGGATGAGAGATGTGAGATGAGGGTTTAATTAATGACCAATATAGATAGATCCACAATTTAGGGGTTCCAAATCATGGGATGAGTGACACTTGTTATTCATCCAAGGGTCCATAATCATTGATCAGATTTCAATATTTTATTATTATTTCACTCGAATTCCTGAAACGTAAGTTTAACCAATTTCACTCTCGTGACCATAACTTTTCCGTCCGACGTCTGATTTCGGCGTGTCGCTTGTCTATGGATTCTTATCGACCCAATCTATGTAATGGTCCTCGGCCCTCGGCCATCGGGCCTCACAGGTCAAAAGTCAACATTTTACTTACGCCTAGGGGCAAAACGGTCATTTTACACTTTCCGGTCGATTTCGCTCAACTAATCACCATTTAACCTCACTAATCCTTGATTAGTCACTAACCTAATCTCGAAATTTAGGACGGGTTATTAGAGTCTTCCCCCCTTAAATAATTTCGTCCTCGAAATTCCAACTATATCGATTCCACATCCACCTCGTGGAAAAAAATTCGATATCACATCATGTGTACTCATGTACACCCACTAACCAGCACAATACTTGTCTGCACCCAGACGTTTCATCACGAACTCACCTCGTATCGACTACACTCGACCACCTCGAGTGAAATCGATCACACGATCCGAGCACTTGATAATTCTACCCTTACTCGGACACATTCAGCTTAATGGTTTCTCGCAATCACTAATACACTCTGACATCTGCTCCCACTGGGAGTCACAAAATCTTACTCATCAATCCACGCTGACACATTCAGCTAAACCGTCACCACTTGGCTAGTCGTAAATCAATCTGACATCTCTCCCACATTGAGAGTTACCAAATCTCACAATTTCTCCGCATTTCCTGAATTTTTCACAATTTTTCTGCCACACTGACTCACTCTAGAGTCGCACCAAGGTACCTCGTACCAAAATTTCCTCATAATCCATGCTGCCATTAGTGAGAGTCACAGAGCAGCCGATCCACGCAAACAACCCATGGTTACACCAACCACCAACTCACTCAACCTGAGTATACGTACACCAACATCTCACTCGACCTGCCTGTAACTGGACCCCATCGAATACCTGCTCAGCAGTAATACACTTCCCAAATCTAGGGTTCCATTAGCCATCCACAGCTTTGAGTACCTGCTCATACAATCAGTGAGTCCGTCAAAATCACTCTGCCCAGCACATAGTATTCAATGTCCAGTGCACGTCCTCAACCAATCTAATGATATAGGAACTAAGCCGACTACAAACATGCCGAACCACACACCACTGGTACATCCTATATACTGTCACCAGGCACCACTCGGCCTATCCAATATCGATTCTCGTACAATGTACAAGGTACGTACATCCATCAGCCAACCAGTCTGCTACATGGTTCGTAGTCAATCCCGATTTAATACTGGGGTTCATCTGTCCAACCCCGTACTAGACAAATCGATTATTCCAACTCATCATCCATTCAGATTTCTATGGTCACCCGACCAGCACCACAACGTCTACTCCCAACACATAATCCAACACGTACCAATCTGACTCATGCCTACCAAGGTGTACCCATTCATGCCAATTGAGCATCCAATCTCACCCACGTCTACCGAGACGCACTAACACCAAACCTATTGGTTACCTGCTCAACGATTTCCATACCACAATCGATTGACTTCGAAAGGAAGCCAATCCCATCGTTCACATATCCAAGACTGACCAATCCGACCCCATCGGATACCCACTCGTTCACAAAGTCAAATACCTAAGTCAAATCATAAACAACTCAACTCACTCAAGTACCGCCTCATATCGGATTAACTTCGAAAAGAAGTTCAGTCCCAACATTCTCATATCCAAATATTCACGACAGGGCAATAAACTCTCCACCTAACCTGATCAACAAGATCACGAGCTAGATCCATCACCACTTCACCAGACTGGTAACATCACGATCCTAGATCATCACAATGCCCAATGTCCACAACATCACAATCCTAATCCACCTAGGATCCAGACATGCTCACTTAGGTCACAATCCACCTGAAATCTGATCGTAGGGTCTTACACCCACTTTGAATCCTTCGTCAGTCACATCACTCCCCACTATTTTCACATCTAATCACTTGATCAAAAAAGAAACACGTCTAAACTGTGGGTTCTATCCAATTACCTCATATCGATCCTTGACATCCCACCTAGGGAAAATCAAGGATGATCCAAGACGATGACATCAACATCCGTCCTACGTGAGTGCAAACACGAACTCACTACACCCACCACACCAAGTAACCCAACATCGTCTGCCACCAAGCAGAAAATGAGAAATCTCATTCACCTAACCTTGAAACACCCAATTCCTCCTGATGACCCCAAAACACAACACGAGTCCACCAACCAATACACGCTCTACATACTGGTAACAACAATCATCGTCTGCCTCAGGCAAAAAATAAGAAGTCACCCCAATGACTTCAGAATACTCATCACCAATGCTGAAACGAGCACTCCTCTCGTCTCCTCAATCACAACTTCTCTCCAGTCTGAAGTTCCAACCACGTTGGAAATATATATACTTCCAACATGATGTCATGTCCAACTACTGGACTTCCCAAATCCTCAACTCACTTGGACAACCCCGTGCCCGTAACCAATCCATTACCCAGACTTCCTATCCGTTTATCACTGTTTATGCACATCCAAAAGGATGTAATTCATTACTATCTTGTTCTCACATCTTAACCTTTACAGACTCAAATCTCGGGTCTCCATGTTATTCGCAATCACAAACTCTCACATCAATACTACCAATGATTTTCTTCGGCTTCTTCCAATTCCAATAATTTCCTTGCACTTCCTCGGGATACTAGAAACACACAACCATACATGTTTCGGAGTTAACGACAACTCCTCGATCCACTAATTTCCATGACGTCCCCTGCGTCATCCAAAAACTCCTCGTGTCTCAATCGTACTCTTCATCCATTCATCACTTGTCATCTCATAACTATTTGGACTTATCCCAACACATCACAATCCTTGTTGGATCTCATCCAGTCCATCACTCAACCATTACTGAATCTCAAATACCGAACATATGCCCATCACAACGGAGTCACATCCCAACTCGTGGCTCATCGTCATCACAACTACTAGAACACAGTGTACGAATCAGACAACCCTAAGTCGTTACTCATACCTAACAACAACCACGTATCTCCGCTCAGGTGAAAGGAACTCTGCCCCTCTCGTACCCCACAACTATGAATACCACTATTCTGACAATCCACTGCAAGATAATGAACGTTCCCTGAACGTCTCCCGATCCTCAACTACCACAACTACACCAATTACCCTCGATAGCCAGCCATCTCCACACGACTGTCGACCAACAGTCATCGCTATCGAGATCTACATCCACGCATCACACTATTATTCGGTCCAACTCGGGATTCCATATTTTATCTCATAACTGTACCCGTGGATCGAATCCCATCATTTCATTTCGTGTCGGGCTAACCAATCTCCATAGTTTCGACTAGACTCACCAGAATCGTCCACATGGTCATCCATGACCTCAGCCACTCTTTACAACACAAGTCCCCATCTAACAGTCACAATTCCAGGTTCGACTCGACAAACCACCCCGACTTCAGAAAGTCGTCCAATCCACTACAATTGCGGACTCACAATTCCAATTCATCAATACCTACCAAGGTTCACCTTTCCAGTCCATCCATCATAAATTAGGGTTCCACAATCACCCCCGAGCGTTCCCCTGAACCCAACTGCTCTCTATAATAAAATCCACAATCTGACCGACCCCGGGGTCCTGACATCGTATGGACGTCAATCCAATCCAACCATCAACGCAACTGAGGTTCCACCACTAAGGTCATCAGCTAACCTCGATGTACTAACATCCCTTACACCAGCAATCACCACTAGGGTTCACATTTCCAGATCACTACTCAAATGGGGTTCCCCAAACTCAACTGCTCCCAGCAGTACCACAATCTAACATCACATGACCGAACCAACGGTCCCACAATACCAATCTTCACATACAACCCCACTCAGGTCGAATCACACTAACACAAGGCGTATCCGGCCAATCACACACTATCCACTATTCAATCCCAAAAACTACTAAACTAGCATCCTACTATCAAGTTGATGAAGGGCCGACCACGTAGAGACATCACATCCTCGACCTGCGCACACCACGAGAACTACTGAATAGCGACAACCTAGCTCTGATAACACTTGACACTACCCATCCCAATCCCCTCGGGATTAACGTGGAATGTGTCATGCTCTTGTCTGACACGAGGGATAATACGTACCTCAGCACATACGGGGCTCCCAGAGCGCGCCAGGATCGATGGAGGAGTGCGATGTCTCGATCTCTGCTACAGCCGCATTCATGATCAACCTAAAGGGCATTAAAACCATCCAGAACTATGAGTGGACGAAAATCAATAAATTCATAAAACACATTCATAAAAAGCTATTTATGCCTTCCACTAAAAAGTATGCATGCGTCGAAAATCAATAATCAAAACATTTACACAATGGGCCATTAGAGCCTTAGCCCAAAAACCGTAACTCAAAAAAAAAAGGGTGGGAGCTCAGCCCAAAACTGTAGAATACCAAAATCCGTAAATCCAAAACCAAGTGGTCCACTACCCAAATCCATAACCACAAATCCACAAATACCGAAATACCATTTCATGAATCCAATTATCCATATTTACCACATAACCATCGTCGGCATCCCAGATGCCTAGAGTCCCAGACACTTGACGTCTTAGATGTCATATCTCACGGTAATAAGAAACGCGTGCTACCCGAGGTCTCTCTGGGTCAATATCTCTGACGTTCCAGATGTCTGACATCCCAGACGTCTAATCATAGTAATCCTGCTCCTAAGTCACTATACGGTCCTGTAGCTCCGTATAATGACCCTCGCAGGCAATGCACCGTGACTTCCCCAGTGTCTCAGACACCTAAAGGAGACTATCACATATCCTCGTATCGAGATGGTATATGGAAAACAATTTTACAAAGCCATTTCAAAACATCTCAATAGGCCCTGCTCGAAATTCCCATAAAACATTACAATTCCAGTTAGGGTCCCTGTTTAAGGACGGTTCCCAAATCCCCCGGGATTAACGTGGGACTCGTTTGATCCCGTCTGACACCGCGTGTCAGAAAAGGGAAAATTTCATCTCTAGCCCTCGCCGGGGCTATCAAAGTGCGTCAGGATCGTAGGAGGAGGGGAGTGATGTCTCGTCTCTGCTATAGCCCACATCCGCGATCAACCTGATGGGCATTAAAACATTAAAAGTCTTGAGTGGGCAAAAACAATCATTTTATTTAAAAAAATTTTCACATAAAGAGACCTTTATGCCCTTCATAAAAACATATGCATGCATTCAAAAACCGTTTATCAAAACGTTCATAAAACCATTTGTAAACATTCTCAAAATCATTCAAGGGTTGATGCCCGGTTCCCATAAACCGCCATGACCCATAAAACCATTTGGGTCACTGACCCAAAATCACAATTCAAAACCATAAACCATAACTTGTGGGAACTCGGCCCAAATCCGTTCTCAGTGAAATACCAAAACATCAAGTACGGGGTCTCCGCCCCCAAATCATTTCTAAAACATCTAATACGGGGTCTCTGCCCCAAATCACTTCCTAAATCATAAAACACGGGACACGGGGTCTCCGCCCCAAATCACTTTCTGTAAGCCCTCATATGTACTCGTACGTATAACCCATCCGCGGCACTTCCGAGAAGATGTCAACTCGAGGCACACATCCCCGATATAGTCACGATATCGAATCTATAACCTAGTGTGCACACTACTCGGGGTCTCACTCCACTCCGAGTCTTCTCCCAGGAATCTCCATCTAGGAGGCTCAATCACTGGATCTCGTCCGAGCTCTCTCTCTGGATCTAGTCCACACATCTCTCCGGAATCTGGTCCGACACCACATCATAATAAGTAACCACCACTCCTGGAACGGGATCCCTATGGGGATACCCACTCTACTTTGTGGATCGTGACTCTCCAGGTCGACGCTGGAGGAGAACATATAAACATATGGAGGGTTCATTCATTTCAAGTACTTTCTTTCTTTTCTTAAAATCATATTTCAACTGGGTCTCAAAGCCGAACCGTAAACCAACTGGGCCCCGGCCCGATCGTATAACATAAATGGACCATCGGTCCGATTCCTCATCAATTGAAAGGGACTCCAAGTCCGAGATTTGCAAATCAAAGGGGTCTCGTGCCCGATTTCATATTTCTAAACCCCAAATCCATTTATTAAACCCTCGTTGAAAACATGGTACGCAAAGGTACGACATAAAGTCGAAAACCTCGAAATACGTGCAATTATGTCGATCCTAAGCTACCATAAACAAATGCACTCATGGCATCACAAAACATATATTAAAACAATTATAAAACATTTATGCATGCATCGAATTCGTAAAACAAGTCCACTCACAGACCGTCCGAAGCCGCACCTCGATACGCGTGCCATAATCATCTCCCGGGTCAATCGTCACCTCCGGGATTCCCGAACCTGTCCAAATTCATTTAGAGGGTTACTAATAGCCTCATTAACCTCTCATTGATGTCCCATAATTTTCCGAATTTTCTAACTATTTTTAAACGCGAACCAAAACCTTCGGACAGCCCGAACAATACTGAAACGATGTCCGATTGACACGAAACCAGTCCCAAAATGTTTGTTACATCGAATAGATGAAATTACATGTTGGAAGTTTCCCCAACGGATGAACCATTCGCCCTCACACGCCCAATGAAGGTCCTGCGCGTGGGCCTCACGCGCCGGACTGTTCATCTTCAACCTTGGCTGAACCGGCCGGTCCAGTCCAGCCTGTGCAGCTGGTTTAATTGGACCGGTGTGACCGGTCTAGGGCTCCCCACTCTTCATTTTTCGTCCAATCTTCTCCTTTTCAATCCCAATCTTCCTATTTTGATCCTAGGAACCTAAACTAATCAATTAAAACCCCTAAAACATCATAAATCCGACCGATTCGATTTTGGTTCTCACGGTTCAAAATCCCAAAACTCACCCACGTCTTCCTTGACGTCCAACCTCTCTCAAAACCTTCCTATTAACCTCCTAACAATCTATTTAGTTCATTAAAACCATCCAAATCGACCCATAACAACAGAAATTGAAAATGGATTGAAAATGGTTTTAACCGATACCTCGATCGGTTTTTCTCCCCCGCCGTGTACGGCGGTGCTGCCTAGGCCAGCCACCACGTCCAGCGAGTCCTCCTCATCTTTCTCTGGGCCTCTCAATGATCACCGATCAAGGGTTTGGGTTTTGGATGAAAATGGTGGATCGGGTTTTGGGTTGGAAGGGTGGAGGATGAACGATGAAAAATGGAAGGGGAGATGCATGAATGGGTGAGGTTGGCCAGTGGATGGGTGACACTTGTCACTCATCCATTGGTCCACTGAAAGTAACTGGGGCCGCAAAAGATAAAACTTAACTTTTTGGTCTCGTAAAACGTGTCGCCGTAAATAGTTCCCCGGAACTTCCGTAAACCGTAACTTCACAGTCGAACGTCCGAATTCGACGTGCTGCCTGTCTTCGGATTCGTATCGTCCCGATCTACGTAACGGTCTTTGGCCCTCGACCATCGGACTTCATGGGTCAAAAGTCAACTTTTAGCTCCTATTCACCCAAATTACCAAAATGCCATTGGATTTCCGAACTTCATAACTTCCTCCTCGAACGTCGGAATCAAGCGTGCCACCTGTCTATGAACTCGTGACATCACAAACTACGTCACAGTCATTGGCCAAATTCTATTTGACCGCCTGAACGAAAAATCAACGATTCGCCCATTCTAGGGGCAAAATCGTCATTTTGCCCGAACGTCCGCTAATCCTCGTCTAATCTCCAATTAGCCTTTCTAATCCGTCATTAATCCTTAATTAATCCCGTTAATTCGGGACGGGTTGTCAAAAACTTCCCCCCTTAAAGAATTTCGTCCTCAAAATTTAAATCGACCCAATTCCACAACCAAACTGTGGAATCCATCCAAGTTCCTCGAATCGGATCGCTACACCCACATGAGAATACTCGTGTAGCAGTACACGTCCAATATACGTACCGTACTCATCAGTACGTACCGCAACCAGAGCCTCCAAAGCTCCGATTCATCTCCGAGAACTACACGTCAGCTTGTACGTCTCACTCGAGATAGAACATCGACACTCGTCGATCTCGCCTGTCACTCACTTCGACAGGTAAGAAATACCAAACTGACATTCAAACGGTTTTTCAGTTTGCCACTTTGACACGTTTCATCTGACAGTCGTCAGGCTGAAAACGCATCCCCACTAAGGGCTATCACATCTAAGCTGGCGTCGTGCTCAGCATTGGGTCAGACAACATTCTTTGGATCCTGCCATCACAATTGCCCGAATCACATCTCGTAGGTCATCCTCAGACCTATGCCCAATAAACACTCGCACAAGTTAACTCTCTAAATTTCCTATTCCCCAAAACTGACTCTACTTAGAGTCCCATCACTCATACCTATCCGAACTCGTCGGATACCGATCAGTCCGTAACTATCATAGGTCACAACCATCGTGACCAGCCGACAATTCCCGGCTCCACTACGCTTCGCTGCTCTACTCTGATCTCGACTCTTTCTCGAGTCCCCATATCGTATCTCGTGTCACTTAGCGATCTCCACTTGTCATCTAGACTCACCTCGAGTCTCCAAACTCTCACTCATCGGATCTGATCCGATTGCCACTCATGTCCATCTGGACGCCATCCAAACTACAACATACTCAACTTCTCGGGTACTCTCAACTCGACATACCGATTGATCATGATCAATCCCATCATCTAACGTGCACAACACTCCGAAGCACCTATACCACAACAACATCGGGGTGTCACTCGACCTACTCAAGGACTGCACTCTAGCAACGTCCAACCACATACTACCGTCCGCACCAAGCGAACGTCAATCCATCACCTCGGACACTCACTCGTCACATCCCGTGACGCTAACCACCAACTACTCGTCAAGTCAATCAAATTGACCCATAGCCTAGGTGTTCGGTTCTTACACCCTCTTGAACTTCTAGCTGTCACAACACTCCTCGTCGTCCCACCTAGGAACTAAACCAAGATGATGAGATTTGATGTCATTGTCGGACGAACGTGATGTCATCATCTCAATTACAACTTCTCTTGATTCCAGTTCCAATCACGTAGGGATCATCCCTCTTTTCCAATTACTGAGCTCACTCGTTACACGAGCATTTCCTGTATCCTACAGGCAAACGATTTCCAAGTCCCCAACTTAGGAGTTATGGTTAACCGTAGTCAACCAAAACCAATCCACAATGGACTATCAAGTCCTCAGCTCAACCAGACACCATCCACGCGTCCGTGAATACCGTACACGCGGTTACACTCATTCCGAATGGAATTCAAGCGATTTAACCTTGAGTCGCATACTACCAAATCCGACAAACAGACCCATACGTCATAAGACGTCACTTACGCCATCCATTTGCACATGTATCTCACGTTTCACCTCAAAAGTTACAACTTATGAGTACACCCTCCCGACTCCATCTCGCAACACTGGGGGAACTAGTCTCCATTACTACTGATCTCCAACACAGGGGAAACTGGTTTCCATCACTGAGGAAACTGGTCTCCATCACTAGGAAATGGGTCTCCATCACTGAGGAAACTGATCTCCAACATTTGGGAAACTGGTCTCCATACCAAGTACTCTCGTACTTCGCACTGAGCCACTCGGGATCCTCACTGTCCCGCTTATAACCATCACCTTCACTAGAGCGTGGCAAGTGTGCTAACACCCAACATCAGCGTCTCATTCTGTGATCGGACTCAGCCGTCACCGAGTCGAATCCAGAATCTATCCTCGTCCTATGCGTCACTCATGCACCTCGTATCATCGTCACGAACGACGAA
This sequence comes from Prinsepia uniflora, assembly GCA_032719365.1. Taxonomy (NCBI): domain Eukaryota; kingdom Viridiplantae; phylum Streptophyta; class Magnoliopsida; order Rosales; family Rosaceae; genus Prinsepia; species Prinsepia uniflora. Next base: position 56,414,978 of record CM064862.1, read on the forward strand.
TCCCATCGTCACAATCGTCACGGCAACCTGAGTCCATCCAACTCGATAAGACTCGACTACGTCAATCGATAGCAGCGTCTGCCACAACCTCGTGCAGACCAATCTCAGACACATTCTGCTATCGAAATTCCAAATACAAGTGGTAGTCTCACCGTCAGTGCCAACCACTCCACACTTAACATCCACTGACCGGTCCACCTCTGGATCCGATCACAAGTACCACACTCCTGGTCACTTGTCCAATCAATCACCTACTAGGGTTCTCACAAACCCGACTGCGCACTGCAGCTCAACCATTCTGACTGATCCCTCGATCTCAACTCCGAAGAGTCGTCATACTCCAATACTGGTACCAAACCAGCCAATAACTACACTCTGAGGATCTCGTCCTCTCGTAACTCTACTGCTCTAAGCCGCTGGCCTCCACAAAAACTGGCTGTACTCCGGGTCCAAAACTGTACAAGCGCTATGTGCGCAATCGCATCCTACCGCGTCACACCACATCTACTCCGGGCATCCACTACCCATCGACATCCTCTGCCAGTTGGCATCCTTGCTAGTCGCCATCCTGTCGTGCCACATGACAACCACTCTGGGCATTTCCTGCCAGTTGACATCCCTCTAGGATTTGACACACTGAATCATGGCAACACATGCCAAAAGGAATCACATGTTCCTATTCCCAACCGTCGTAAGTGTAGTCGTACAGGGTCATCGTAAACTGGGCGACCCTGACCTCTGACCACCCTGGTATTAATCCGTACATCCTCTATCTGACACGACACTACCGTCGAGCGGTCACGACTCTCAAGTCGTCATACGGTCTCTGCTGATCTACTGGATCCTACTCACCAGTAACGTTACGGCTCTAAACCATTATTTTCCACACGAATACTGATCCTCCTTGGGATCCAACCTCGAAACACGTGGCATTTTATGCCAATCGAACCTCAAACGATCGTACCAAGTGACAAACCTTATCAAACTAAGGTTCAATTCTACCGAAACCTCGTACTAATGCCCTAACTCCCAGGTTAATGACGGGCGAGTTACGACTTCAGAGAGATCACATACTCGACCAGCGCGTACTCCACGCTCTGATACCAACTGGTATCAGCGTACCATGAGTATCAAATTAGCCTGCCTCGCTCTGATACCAACTTGTCAGGACCGTTCCCAAATCCCCCGAGATTAACGTGGGACCCGCCTGATCCCGTCTGACACCGCGTGTCAGACCAAGCAAAATTTCGTCTCTAGCCTTCGTCGGGGCTATCAGAGTGCGTCAGGATTGTAGGAGGAGGGGAGTGATGTCTCGTCTCTGCTACAGCCCGCATCCGCGATCAACCTGAAGGGCATTAAAACATTAAAAGTCGTGAGTGGAAAATACAATCATTTTATTAAAAACAATTTTGCATAAAGACCTTTTGCCCTTCATAAAAACATATGCATGCATTCAAAAACCGTTTCTCAAAATGTTCATAAAACTATTTGTAAACATTCTCAAAATCATTCAAGGGTTCATGCCCGGTTCCCATAAACCGCCATGACGCATAAAACCATTTGGGTCCCTGACCCAAAATCACAATTCAAAACCATAAACCATAACATGTGGGAACTCAGCCAAAATCCGTTCTCAGTGAAATACCAAAACATCAAGTACGGGGTCACTGCCCCAAATCACTTCCTAAACCATAAAACACGAGACACGGGGTCTCCGCCCCCAAATAACTTTCTGTAAAACCTCATATGTACTCGTACGTATAACCCATCCGCGGCACTTCCGAGAAGATGTCAACTCGAGGCACACAGCCCCTAGGGAACACATCCCCGATATAGTCACGATATCGAATCTATAACCTAGTGTGCACACTACTCGGGGTCTCACTCCGAGTCTTCTCCCAGGAATCTCCATCTGGGAGGCTCAATCACTGGATCTAGCTCGAGCTCTCTCTCTGGATCTAGTCCACACATCTCTCCGGAATCTGGTCTGGGACCACATCATAATAAGTAACCACCACTCCTAGAACGGGATCCCTATGGGGATACCCACTCTGCTCTGTGGATCGTGACTCTCCAGGTCGACGCTGGAGGAGACCATATAAACATATGGAGGGTTTATTCATTTCAAGTACTTTCTTTCTTTTCTTACAATCATATTTCAACTAGGTCTCAAACCCGAACTGTAAACCAATTGGGCCCCCAACCCGATCGTATAACACAAATGGACCCTCGGTCCGATTCCTCGTCAATTGAAAGGAACTCCAAGTCAGAGATTTGTAAATAAAAGGGGTCTCGTGCCCGATTTCATATTTCTAAACCCCAAATCCATTTATTAAACCCTCGTTGAAAACATGGTACGCAAAGGTACGACATAAAGCCAAAAACCTCGGAATACGTGCAATTATGTCGATCCTAAGCTACCACAAACAAATGCACTCATTGCATCACAAAACATATATTAAAACAATTATAAAATATTTATGCATGCATCGAATTCGTAAAACAAGTCCACTCACAGACCGTCCGAAGCCGCACCTCGATATGCGTGCTATATTGAAACGATGTCCGATTGACATGAAACCAGTCCCAAAATGTTCGTTACATCGAATAGATGAAATTACATGTTGGAAGTTTCCCTAAAGGATGAACCACGCGCCCTCACGCGCCCAATAAAGGTCCTGTGCATGGGCCTCATCCGCCGGACTGTTCATCTTCAACCTTGGCCGAACCGGCCGGTCCGGTCCAGCCTGTGCAGCCGGTCTAATTGGACCGGCGTGACCGGTCCAGGGCTCCCCACTCTTCATTTTTCATCCAATCTTCCCCTTTTCAATCTCAATCTTCCTATTTTGATCCTAGGAACCTAAACTAATCAATTAAAACCCCTAAAACATCATAAATCCGACCGGTTCGATTTTGGTTCTCACGGTTCAAAATCCCAAAACACACCCACGACTTCCTTGACGTCCAACCTCTCTCAAAACCTTCCTATTAACCTCCTAACAATCTATTTAATTCATTTAAACCATCCAAATCGACCCATAATAACAGAAATTGAAAATGGATTGAAAATGGTTTTAACCGATACCTCGATCGGTTTTTCTCCCCCGCCGTGTACGGCGGTGCTGCTTGGGCCAGCCACCACGTCCAGCCAGTCCTCCTCATCTTTCTCTGGGCCTCTCAATGATCACCGGTCAAGGGTTTGGGTTTTGGATGAAAATGGTGGATCGGGTTTTGGGTTGGAAGGGTGAAGGATGAACGATGAAAAATGGAAGGGATGCATGAATAGGTGAGGTTGGCTAGTGAATGAGTGACACTTGTCACTCATCCATTGCTCCACTGAAAGTAACTGGGGCCACAAAAGATAAAACTTCATTTTTTTGGTCTCGTAAAACGTGTCGCCGTAAATAGTTCCCCGGAACTTCCATGAATTGTAACTTCACCGTCGAACGTCCGAATTCGACGTACCGCCTGTCTACCGATTCGTATCGTCCCGATCTACGTAACGGTCTTTGGCCCTCGGCGATCGGACTTCCTGGGTCAAAAGTCAACTTTTAGCTCTTATTCACCCAAATTACCAAAATGCCCTTGGACTTCCAAACGTCATAACTTCCTCCTCGAACGTCGAAATCAAGCGTTCCACCTGTGTCAGGACCCGTCTCAAATATCACCTCGATACCCGAGATGAACCCTGCTCCCGTCTGACAATCACACCCAAAATACCAAAAGAGCCTCAAATCTACTATAAGCATAATTATCAGACGAAGGAGTGAATATAATACAACTGTAAGTCAGAGCATAGTCCCAAAATGGGCACAAATATCCTACTATGCTTGTCTCGCAACGGAAGAACGTCGTAAGCTCTATGCCTCGATTCCTGCCTCAACGTTCACCCCAGCGCTATCACCACGACCTGGAGGGAAAATTTAAAACCAAAAGTGTGAGTGGACTAAAGACAATAAAAGTTTCAAAAACAGTTTCTCATCAAATCAGAGTTACGAAAAACAATAATAATAGTTGTTCCCTCCGTTTTGAAAACATGCATGCCCAACTACGTAGCAGAAAAACCACAACATAAAACATCATAAGAAACAGAAACACTATAAAACGGGTATAAAACTCATATCATAAGCATCATGAAATCGCATCATAAATCGTGAATATCAAACCATCATTTTACGATCAAACCTGCTGGGTCTATCCGAGTCTTTAAACTCAACTAGGCCTCAAATGTAATTCTGAGTCTTTAAACTCCCGAGTCTTTAAACTCAATAGGCCTACGGGGGTAATATCGTAAATATCCGAGTCTTTAAACTCCCGAGTCTTTAAACTCAATCCGGGCCCGTCCCCCGTCAATCAGAATCCGGGTCTTTAAACCCAATATCCAGATCCAGCAAATCCAATCCAAATTCAATGTAAAACCAATTCTAGATCCACAGCCAAACTCGAATTCGAAATCCTCGGTTCGAAGCCCTTCCGGCGTTCAGAACCGACATTCCGAACCCAAATCCGGAAATCCATTTTTACACCAAACCCACGATTATCAAAAATCATGTTTCATAATCCGTATATCATCATCAGAAAACAATTATAGATTGAAATCCCTAAGTATGGCATCAAAATCCGAAATTCAAATTTTCTCGAAAAACGTGCAAAATCCTAGAAATGTCTCGAAAATCGTGCAAACATACCAACCACATATAATCATCAACAAGAAGCATAAAAACATATTTAATATCATAAAACATCAATAAAACAGTTAGGCATGCTCGTAAAGAAAGGAAGAGTCCACTCACAAATCTGAACGAGTCAATCGCGCTCCGTGCGCTCCTCGACCGTCTCAGGCGTCTCCCGTCCTGTCAATATGCACCAAATAGGGTCACAATTACATCAAGGATACTAACCCTAATTTCCCCAATTTTTTGGGAATTTATTCATATTTTAATCTTAGACCCTAAACCGTCCGGATTCCCAAACTATCTCATAACATCGTCCGATTAACCCGAAAAACACACCAATGGATTCCTTAGGACATTTAGAACCAAAACCATGTTGGAAGGTTGGCCGGAATCCTCCCCACGCGCCGCCCAAAGTGGCTGCGCGTGGGCCTCACGCGCCTGCTACAGTGTCTCTTCTTCCTCGAGCCACCCGGTTCAACACAGTTGCACCGGCGTGACCAGTTCTCTGTGATTCCTCCACCATTTCAGTCCAATCCAATCCCAGAAGCTTTGTCCAATCCTAAGCAATCTAACCTCGTCCTAACATCGAAGAATCACGGCCTAAAACCCCTCGACTTTGTCTTCGAAACAGACGGCCTGTGAGCCCTGTTTTGGCCGCCAGCCACCCAGGTCCTCCCCCGTCACGGCGACCATCCTAGTCGACTCCTAGGACCTTCCTGAACCTCACCCTAACCTCCAAATCTCTCGACTCTAACCCTAAAGCCGCGACTTTTGAAAACAAGAAAAACGGGAAAACAGGGGATTCGAATCTCACCTGCGATTCAGTCTCCGCCGTCTGCACCGCCGCGTGCCATGGTGCTCGTTGGGTTCCCTGCAGTCACCTGAGCCTCCTACTGCCTTGGTTTGAGCCACCACATGGCACAACCACCGCCACAGGGCCACTGCCTCTTTGTTTTCCCAAAACTTCCAGCCTCCACTGTCGTGCCTCCGTGCACGGTTGCAGCTCCAAAACATGTTCAATAGCTCAGCCTCGTCTCCCTGTCACTCTCACAAGTCACAACCCACTCACTCTTGCACTGAATCGATCAAGCACGCACAATTTCTTCCCCTCTGTTTTTCTGTGTTCAAGCCAAATACACGGTTTGAAATTGGACACTTTGTAACCGTGTGCATTTTAGTCTCTCCCAGAACCATCTAGCCACTTCCACGTGTCCACCTCTCCATGGTCTCAGTACAAAATATCCCAGCCCACTAATGCCACTTGTTCTGATCTGATTGGGCTGAGGAGAAAAAGACTAAAATACCCCTAGTGTTAAAATTACCTTTTTGCCCTCACACTTCCCAGACCCGTAACTATTTCGTCCGACGTCCGATGACAGCGTGCCGCCTGTCGTTGTACTCAGGACGTCGAGACCTATCTAACGGTCCTCGGTCTACGAGAAAATCACAAGTCCAAGAAATTGTCAACATTTTCCTCACTTAATCAAAATTACGGTAATGCCCTCAATCTTCCGAACGTCATAACTTTTTCTCCGATTGTCCGAATCGAACCTGCCACCTGTCTACGGACTCGTGACGTCCTAAATTACGTCACGGTCAAGGGTCAACACTCATCCAACCTGTAAATCGAAAAGTCAACTTTTGACGCACTATTCACAAGGGCAAAATCGTCCTTTATACAAATATTAACAACATTTACATTTATACCCTTCCCGAAGGTACGGGTTGTTACAACTTGTCTATGAACTCGTGACGTCACAAACTACGTCACAGTCATTGGTCAAATTCCATTTGACCGCCTGAACGAAAAGTAAACGATTTGCCCATTCTAAGGGCAAAATCGTCATTTCGCCCGAACGTCCGCTAATCCTCGTCCAATCTCCGATTAGCCTTGCTAATCTGTCATTAATCCTTAATTAATCTCGTTAATTTGGGATGGGTCGTTACACCCCGACCCAAAATCACGTTTATGAAACCTAGGGTCCCAGACCCGAAATCACATTTATAAAACTCAACTGGTCCTTATGCACGATTTTGTAAACCACTGGGCTCCCGGCCCGATCACATAACTCAAAAGGGTCTCAGCCTGATTTTGCAACCAACTGGACCCCGAGCCCGATCACATAATTCAAATGGGTCTCATGCTTGAGTTCATCTTTCCAAAACCAAAACCACGCCATAGAACCATTTTCAAACTCACAATCACAGAGCCATAGCATAAACTCGTAAACCTCGAAATATGTGTAAATACTGAATTACCTCGAAATATTTGCCATCACGTAAACCACTAGTGCCACAATCATCATCATAGAAATCACGTATGTAAAACATATAAAATAGTTATGCATGCATCACAGTTTAGAAAACGAAGTCCACTCACAGACCTTCCTACGCTACCACCTCGATACGTGTGCCATAAGCTTTCCTGAGCCACACCACTATCATCGAGACTTCCAAACCTGTCCAAATCAGACTAGAGGGTTACTAACCTCTTCATTAACCTCTCATTGAAGTCCCGTAATTCTTTCGAATTTTTAACTATTTTTAAACTGGATTCTAAACCTTTGGACACCCTGAAATATATCGAGACGATGTCCGATCGACACGAAACCAGTCCCAAAATGTTCGTTACATTGAATTGATTAAAAGTCATGTTAAACACTTGACTCAAAAGTGCTCCACGCACCCCCACGCGCAGCCACAAGCGGTTGCGCGTGAAACCCACAGGCCACTTACTATTCATCGTCAACCTCCAGCGAACCCAGTCTGAACCGGTTCACTGGTTCAGTCTGGTTCAACCGAACTGACAGAATGACCCGGTCGGTTATCACAATTTCGGCCATTATTCTCGACGGGATTTTCACCTACGTGTTCGTCTAAGCCTACCCTACCATTCTATAACCTCAAAATCTTGAAACAACGTCGAGATCGAACCTGATCGAAAAGGAACAGTGACCACCACCTGTAAATGCGTTCTGTCGTCGATTCCAGCTGTCTCCTTCCTCGAAACCATGTCCATTGCACTCGTTTTTTACCCTAGAACCAAACCTCAAACCTGAAATCAGTCCATACATGTCATAAAGGGAAGTTTCGAAAATGGGCAAAAATGGCTTATCATGTCAGGACCCACCCCGGTTTCACCCCGAAACCCGAGGTAAATCCCGCTCCCGTCTGACTCCTCGACACAAAACTCAAGTAAAACTCACTCAAATCCAGTCAAACGCAGGAGTAATTTCACAATATCCCAACCTTATCGTTTACAGAGCATAGCACTAATTACAAGCAAAATAAAAACCGATAAAGTACACGCACACAGAAGCCTTTAAACTCTTCTAGGATCCCTCACGTCACTTCTATGCCTCGGACACTGCCTCGACGTCAAGACCCCGCGCTAGCTCCACAACCTGGAGGGCAATTTAAAACAGAAAATGTGAGTGGACCAGAAGGTACAAAAGTTCAAAAACCATTTTATAAGAAAACCGAGTTAAACCCTCCGTTTTGAAACCACATGCATAACCAACAGTTATAGACACATTTATAAAATAATCATTCTTAAACATCATAAGAAACAGACACACTATAAAGTATCATAAGAAACTATAACATGAGTATCGGAAAACTGTATCATAAACCATGAACCTTAACTCATAAATGTCCCGATCAAACCTGCTGGATCTATCCGAGTCTTTAAACTCCCGAGTCTTTAAACTCAATCCAGGCCTTAATCATATCCGAGTCTTTAAACTCCCGAGTCTTTAAACTCAATCCGGGTCTTTAAACCCAATCCGGCCGGTCCCCCCGTCACATATATCCGGGTCTTTAAACCCAATATCCAGATCCAGCAAATCCAATCCCAAAACCATTTGAAAACCATTTACCAAATCCACATCCAAACCCGAATCCTAAATCACTGGTCCGAAGCCCTTCCGGCGTTCAGAACCGTCATTCCGAACCCAAATCCGGAATTCACTTTCCACTTGAAAACCAACTTCCATTTCCGAAATCCGTTTCTAAACCCGAAAACCTTTATTATCGAAATCATGTTCCAAAATCCCTTAAAATCATTGAAATTATTTATCTTTCCAAAACCATAGCATCATAATCAGAATCAAGCCTTTCTCGTAAAACGTGCTGAAACCATCTTTTCTCGAAAAACGTGCAACAGTGTAAAACCAACAAAACATATTCAATAATCATAGAATCATAATCAAAACCACAAAACAATTATAGAAAACAGTTATGCATGCTCGAGTTTAGAGAAAGGGTCCACTCACAGTACTGAGCCCTACTCGCGTCCCGAACGTCCAGCCCGTTCCTCGGCTTCCTCGGGAAATCCCGATCCTGTCAAACACCGTCAAATTACGTTACTAGTACGTCTACGAAGGTTCACCTAAATTCCCTCAAAATTCCCCGAATCCTAAACGTAAGAACCCGGGACCCTAAACTTTCACCCTCGCGGAACTCAACCCAAACGACTTCCGATTGACCCGAAATCAACTCCATTGAACTCACAACAACTCCTAGACCAAAAACGATGTTGACCGTTTCTCCCAGAACCGCCGCACGCGCCTCCACGCGCCAGCTACAGTGCACCTTCAACCTCACGTCGACCCGGTTCAACACAGTAGGCTACAGCTTGAACCGGCGTCAACGGTTCTCCGCCGTGCCTGCACTAAAACACCTCCTTCCTTCTCCTATAGCTTCGTCCAACCTTACTCTAAGCATCCCCATCCTCCAATCACCTCGACACAACCTCCTACCCGTCGTCTCAAGCTCGAAATCAAACCTCCCCAAAACTCTGTTTCACGATCCGACCACCCAGCTCACCACCCTTCACGGTGGCTTCACCAAACTCTTCCCTGAACCTCACTGAACCTAAACCAACTCGCCTAGACCTTCGACTCAACCCCAATCGTCACGACTTACCGTTCGAAGTTCACTGCCGAAACAGGGTAAAAGAGACCCATCTTCGACTGAGCTCCGCCGTGTACGGCCCCGTCACGGCGACCACCCTAATCGACACCTAGGACCTCCCTGATCACTACCCTAACCTCCAATCCTCTCGACTCTCAGCCCAGAGTCACGACTTTCCAAATGAAATTCCACGGCAAAACAGGGTAAAGAAACCTTACCTTTCGATTGCAGCTCCGCTGTGCGCACTGCCGCCTACCACGGTGGTCGTTGGACTCCTTGCAGTCTCCTCAGCCTCCCCTGGCCTTGGTTTACCTCGCCTCACGGCGTAGCCACCACCTCAACCTCACAGCTCCCTGTTTCTCCACAAAATTCCTCCACACCTCCACCGTGCCGCCGTGCACAATTGCACTGCCAAAACACGACCAGCAGCTCCTCCTTGCTTCACTGTCACTCTCACAACTCACCAGTCACTCACCCTTGCACCCAGATCGGTCGATTTCCCCTCAAGCTCTCACTCTGTTTCTCTGTGTATCGAAGCACCAGAATGCATAGCACGGGTGCACCCCAATTATTTGGGCCGTGAATGCACAGGATTCCACCAGAATCCTCTACACACATGCCATGTGTCACCATCCACTCCACACACTCCCACCTGGCCTAATCCCAGCCGTCCATTCCTTTCCTCTGTGCACAAATCCCAAGGTGCCACAATGACCAAAATACCCTCCTGTTAACTCATTTTTACGGTTTTACCGAAACTTCCTAGACCCGTAACTCTCGCCTCATAAGTCCGATGAACACGTGCCGCCTGTCATCGAACTCAGGACGACAAGAACTATCTAACCATCCTAGGTCAACCTACCAAAACCCGATTATCCAAAAAGTCAACTTTTCCCCCTATGTTATCAAAATTACGATAATACCCTCGACCTTCCGAACATCACAACTTCCTCCTCGGATGTCGGAATCAAACATACCACATGTCTATGGGTTCATGACGTCCTAAACTACGTCCTGGTCACTGGTAAATCCCCAATTGACCACCCGAAATAAAAGTCAACATTTCTGCCCGACCCAGGGGCAAAATCGTCATTCTAAGTTCCCGGACCCCTCGGGACCACCTACCCACTGCTTAACCTCAATAATCACACCTTAATCACTCTACTAATCCCAATTCTCGGGACGGGTTGTTACATATCAGGTTTTTGGGTTTTAGTCACCTCCGCCGTCGTCCCCGCCATGCCTAGCTCACTGTCACGTCGTCCTCGTCTCCCTAGCCCCACTTAGATGACCACAGTAACTGATGAAGGTATGGTGGTCAGGTTGTGGTGTCCTGTGTGTGTGTTTGTTTTTAGAGAACAAAATGAGGGTGGTGCGCAGGTGGGAAGATAGATGTAATTGATGAAGATGATAATTGATGATGATAATGAACGGTGAGGATGAGAGGAAGAGATAGAGATGGACGGCTAGGATGAGAGAAGAGAGATGAGAGTTTAATTAATTAATTAATTAATTAATGACCAATAGACATAGATCCACAATTTAGGGGTTCCAAATCATGGGATGAGTGACACTTGTCACTCATCCAAGGGTCCATAATCATTGATCAGATTTCAATCTTTTATTATTATTTCACTCGAACTCCTGGAACGCAAGTTTAACCAATTTCACTACAGTGACCATAACTTTTTCGTCCGACGTCCGATTTCAGCGTGCCGCCTGTCTATGGATTTGTATTGACCCGATCTACGTAATAGTCTTCGGCCCTCGGCCATCAGACCTCCCGGATCAAAAGTCAATATTTTACCCACACATAGGTGCAAAATGGTCATTTTACATTATTCGATCGATTTCGCTCAACTAATCATCGTTTAACCTCACTGATCCTTGATTAGTCACTAATATAATTCTGGAATTCGGGACAGTTCGTTACACGCATGGCGAAGGCTTTGATTCCAAAAAGAATGCTTTTAGGTGCTTCTCGTAGGAAGGCTTTGAATTTGATGTCATACTTAGGGATTTTAGGTGCACATTTTTCGAGACATTTTAGGGTTTTTGCACGTTTTTCGAGAAAAAGCTGGATTTCGGATTTTGATGTCATACTTAGAGATTTCAATATATAATTGTTTTCTAATGATGATAAATGGATTATGAAACATGATTTTTGATAATCGCGGGTTTTGGTTTAAAAAAAGTGGATTTTCGGATTTGGGTTCGTAATGACGGTTCTGAACGCCGGAAGGGCTTCGAACCGGGGATTTCGAATTCGAGTTTGGCTATGGATTTAGAAATGGTTTTACATTGAATTTAGATTGGATTTGCTGGATCTGGATATGGGTTTAAAGACCCGGATATTCTGATGGATGGGGGACGGGCCCGGATTGAGTTTAAAGACTCGGGAGTTTAAAGACTCGGAGATTTATGATATTACCCCCATAGGCCTATTGAGTTTAAAGACTCGGGAGTTTAAAGACTCGGATTACATTTGAGGCCTGGTTGAATTTAAAGACTCGGATAGACCCAGCAGGTTTGATCAGACACGGATAATTGTGGATTTGTTTTTATGATGTGATCTTGTTATGCTGTTTTACGTTGTGGTTTTCTAATACTTAGTTGGGCATGCATGTTTTCAAAACAGAGGGAACAAATATTATTATTATTTTTCCTTAACTCTGATTTGGTGATAAACTGTTTTTGAAACTTTTATTTATCTTAGTCCACTCACACTCTTGGTTTTAAATTTTCCCTCCAGGTCGTGGTGATAGCGTCGGGGTGAACGTTGAGGCAGGAATCGAGGCATAGAGCTTACGACGTTCTTCCGTTGCGAGACTAGCATAGTAGGATTTTGTGCCCATTTTGTAGAACTATGCTCTGACTGACAGTTGTATTATATTTACTCCTTCGTCTGATAGTTATGCTTATGGTGGTCTTAAGATTATTTTGGGTACTTAAGTGTGATTGTCAGACGGGAGCGGGGTTTGTCCCGGGTATCGAGGTGATATTTGGGACGGGTCCTGACAATTGGTATCAGTGCATAGGTTTGTCGGTTTGTGTCGGTACGAGGTCGTATCTAGGTTGTTTTACTAACTCTATGCCTCTTTCAGCGTACGTTCGACCATGCCTCCGAGACGTGAACCCCCTCCACGACCTGAAGATGAAGCGGCCAGAGGGACTGAGAGCGCTTCGATTGAGCGAGCCCAGCGGCTCGGGGCTACTACGTTCAGTGGTGGGGCAGACCCAGAGGAAGCTCACCGATGGATCACCCGGCTCGATCGTATTTTTGGGGTGATGCATTGTCCTCCAGAGGACCGGGTCTTGTTGGCTACGTTTCTGCTAGATGGAGCAGCGTATGAATGGTGGTATACGCTGGAGTTGTCCAGCTGGGATGCACATATTGTGACGTGGGAGACTTTCCGGGAGCGGTTTTTAGACCAGTACTATCCCCGCTCTTTTCGGGATGCCAAAGAGGCGGAATTTCTTCAGTTGAAGCTTGGGAACATGACAGTGGCTGAGTATGAGCAGAGATTTCAGATGCTATCCCGATTCGCTCCTGTATTTGTGGCAACCGAGGCGGAGAAGTGTCGTCGGTTTGAGTTGGGTCTTCGAGGATAGATTAGAGCCATTGTGACAGCCGGCTCATTTGCTACATTCCGAGAGTTGTCTGATGCTGCTGTTAGAGTGGAGGCCAGTTTGCCTGCAAGGCCACAGTACTCGGGCAGTGTACGACGCCAAGAGCATTCTTTTCCTGGAGCATCGAGTCAGAGGACCCCGAAGCGGGGCAATTATGGTGGTTCGTCATCAGCTGGTGGAGCCCGGTTTGGCAGACCAGGCAGCTTTCAGGGCTCAGGATTTCGGGGAGCTAGAACACAGCCGACTCCTCAGGCGAGTGCTACTTCTGTTGCTTCTACTGGGAGGCAGACCGGTGGACCCGGTAGGGATGCTTGCTACTACTGTGGAGAGCGAGGACACTTTCGGAGGGAGTGCCCATTGTTAGCTCAGGAGGGTGCAGTAGGCCAAGGTACAGCAGAACCTGGGCGGAGTACTGCATCAGTGTCAGGGGCAGCGGGCCCTAGGGGTGGCGGTGATGCCACGAGCAGTTCTAGGGGGCGCGGTAGGTCATCAGGACCTCCAGCGAGAGTTTTTGCTATGACCCAGTAGGAGGCCAGATCAGCACCGGGAGTGGTGACAGGTACACTCACCATACTTGGTCACACTGTTTTTGCTTTGATAGATCTCGGGGCTACTCATTCGTTTATAGCCCGGAGTTGTAGTCTGGTTACGGAGAGGGAGGTGTCTACCTTGGAGTGTGCCTTAGGGGTGAGTACACCTACTGGGGAGGTGTTGGTAGTGACTCAGGTGTTGAGAGAGAGCCCGGTGATCCTAGGTGAGGTTGAATTAATGGCGGACTTGTTACTTTTGGAGTTACGGGATTTCGATGTTATCCTGGGTATGGACTAGTTGACGAGACATCATGCTTCTATCGAGTGTTTCGATAGGAGAGTGACTTTTCGGAGTCCAGGATTACCAGAGACTACGTTTCAAGGTGATCAACGTGCACTTCCTACCGGAGTTATTTCGGCACTTGAGGCTAACAAGTTGTTGCGTAAGGGGTGCCAGGGTTATATAGCTCATGTAGTGGATACACGTGCTACGCCAGTGAGGGCGGAGGATATACCAGTGGTGCGGGATTTTCCTGATGTTTTTCTCGAGGAGTTGCCAGGATTACCACCTCAGCGAGATATCGAGTTCACGATTGATCTGTTACCAGGTACATAGCCTATTTCACAGACTCCTTATAACATGGCACCTGCAGAATTGAGGGAACTTAAGGCCCAGTTGCAAGAGTTGGTCGATATAGGATTCATTCGACCGAGTATGTCACCGTGGGGAGCGCTGGTACTATTTGTGAAGAAAAAGGACGGAGGTTTGAGATTGTGTGTTGACTACAGACAGTTGAATAAGGTAACCATTCGGAATAAGTATCCCTTACCCCGGATTGATTATTTGTTTGACCAGTTGAAGGGAGCACAGTACTTTTCGAAGATTGATCTTTGCTCTGGCTACCATCAGTTACGGGTCAAAGAGGAGGATTTACCTAAGACAGCCTTTCGGACCAGGTACGGTCATTACGAGTTTGTTGTGATGCCGTTTGGATTGACTAATGCCCCAGCAGCTTTTATGGACCTCATGTATTTGGATCGTTTCGTGATTGTCTTCATTGATGACATTTTGGTGTATTCGAAGAGTGCAAAGGCGCACGAGAAGCATCTGAGAATAGTGCTTAAGACCCTAAGAGAGCATCAGTTGTATGCGAAGTTGAGCAAGTGTCAGTTTTGGTTGACCAGTTTTGGATTTCTAGGACATGTGATTTCAGCCGAGGGCATTAGGGTGGATCCTCAGAAGGTTGAGGCGGTAGCAAATTGGGAACAGCCCAAGACGGTGACAGAAATCAGGAGTTTTCTGGGTTTAGCAGGTTATTATCGGCGTTTTATTGAGGGTTTTTCTATTCTTGCTGCTCCGTTGACAAGGCTGACTCGGAAAGGAGTTCGGTTTGATTAGGATGAGAAATGTGAACAGAGTTTCCAAGAGCTTAAAAGGCGGTTGACATCTGCTCCTGTGTTGGCCCTTCCAGACAATAGTGGGGAGTTCGAGGTGTATAGTGACGCTTCTTTACAAGGTTTGGGCTGTGTATTGATGCAGCACGGGAAAGCGATTGCTTATGCTTCCCAGCAGTTGAAACCCCATGAGATGAACTATCCTACACATGACTTGGAACTGGCGGCGGTGGTTCATGCACTGAATATTTGGCGACATTATTTGTACGGTGAGAGGTGCAGGATCTTCACGGACCACAAGAGCTTGAAGTATTTGTTCACTCAGAAAGAATTGAATCTGAGACAGCGCCGATGGTTGGAGTTGCTTAAGGACTACGACTGTACTATCGAGTATCATCCAGGAAAGGCTAATGTGGTAGCCGATGCTTTGAGCAGGAAGTCAACTAGTTCTTTGTCGCATCTGAGGACGGTCCGGTTACCTTTGTTGGTTGAGCTCCATAGACTTGGAGTAGAGTTGACTGTGGATGATCAGGGAGCACTCCGAGCGAGTTTCCACGTGCAACCTATTTTTATTGATCAGGTTATTGATGCTCACTTTGAGGACCCTATGTTGGGGATCATACGTATTGAGGTCGAGGCTGGAGAGAGACGGGATTTTGAGATTCGCGAGGATGGAGCCTTGGTTAAAGATGGACGGTTGTGCGTACCCGAGGACGAAGCCTTGAAGAAGGTGATACTGGATGAGGCTCACTGTTCAGCCTATGCGATGCATCCTGGTGGGACCAAGATGTATCGTACACTTCGAGAGCATTACTGGTGGTCAGGGATGAAACGTGAGATCGTAGAATATGTCAGTAGATGCTTGATTTGTCATCAGGTGAAAGCTGAGCGGCAAAGACCCTATGGAGCAATGCAACCTTTGCCGATCCCCGAGTGGAAATGGGATCACCTGACGAAGGATTTTGTATTCAAGCTTCCCAGAACACAGAAGGGACACGATGGTGTGTGGGTGATCGTGGATAGACTTACGAAGTCTGCTCATTTCTTACCAGTAAGGGAGAATTTCAGGTTGACGCAGTTTGCCCAGTTATTTATTGATGAGATTATTCGGCTGCATAGGACTCCAGAGTCGATAGTATCCGACAGAGATCTGAGATTTACTTCCCGGTTTTGGCAGAGCTTACAGTAAGCTTTTGGGACAAAGTTGCATTTCAGTACTCCTTTTCATCCTCAGACCGATGGACAGTCTGAGCGGACTATCCAGATTCTTGAGGACATGATGAGAGCGTGTGTCTTACAGTTTCAGGGTACTTGGGAATCACATCTACCTTTGATGGAGTTCACCTACAATAACAGTTATCAGGAGAGTATTGGGATGGCTCCTTATGAGGCTTTGTACGGGCGACAGTGTCGGACTCCGTTGTGTTGGACCGAGGTTGGGGAGAGGAGATTGACTACTTCCGAGCTGGTAGATCTTACACAGGAAAAAGTAGCACTAATCAGAGATCGATTGAAGGCAGCTCAGGACCGACAGAAGAGCTACGCCGACCGTAGGATCAGGGATTTGGAGTTTGCCGTAGGAGACTGGGTTTTCTTGAAGCTATCTCCTTGGAAGGGAATTGTACGGTTTGGCAGACGAGGGAAGTTGAGTCCTCGTTACATTGGACCTTATGAGATCTTAGAGCGGATTGGTCCTGTTGCTTATCGGTTGGCTTTACCAGCAGACCTGGAAAAAGTACATAATGTCTTCCATGTATCTATGCTTCGGAAGTATATACGGGATGATTCGCATGTTCTAGAAGCACAACCTGTTGAACTGAGGGAAGACTTGAGCTTTGAAGAGCAGCCTGTAGCGATTTTGGATCGGAAGGACAAAGTCTTACGGAGGAAGACGGTTCCCTTAGTTAAAGTTTTGTGGAGAAAATCATCAAGTGTAGGAAGCTACTTGGGAACCCGAGGCCTTAATGCGCGAACAGTACCCTTATTTGTTTCACTGAATTTCAGGGACGAAATTCTTTTTATGGGGGTAGATTGTAACAACCTGTACCTTCGGGAAGGGTATAAATGTAATTTTTGTTAATATTTGTATAAAGGACGATTGTGCCCTTGTGAATAGTGCGTCAAATGTTGACTTTTTGATTTACAGGTTGGATGAGTGTTGACCCTTGACCGTGACGTAGTTTAGGACGTCACGAGTCCGTAGACAGGTGGCAGGTTCGATTTGGACAATCGGAGAAAAAGTTATGACGTTCGGAAGATTGAGGGCGTTACCGTAATTTTGACTATTTGAGGAAAATATTGACTTTTTAGTGGACTTGTGATTTTCACGTAGACCGAGGACAGTTAGATAGGTCTCGACGTCCTGAGTACAACGATAGGTGGCACGCTGTCATCGGACGTCGGATGGAATAGTTACGGGTCTGAGAAGCTCGAGGGTAAAAGGTAATTTGTACACCTAGGACAATTTGGTCTTTTTCCCCTTAAGACCAATCAGATAAGGCCAATCGGATTAGTGGGATTGGATATTTATGTTGCTATCCATAGGATGATGGACAGGTGGGAGAGGCCTAGAGCTTTCTAGGGAGATTTGTGTGTGCACGGCCACATTTTGTTCAACGCTTAACCGTGTAATTGGTTTTGAACACAGGAAAAATAGAGAGGATAAATTGGAGAGACTACGATCGATTCAAGGTGTGAGTGAGTGGGTTGTGGATTGTGAGAGTGAATAGAGAGACGAGGGTGAGTTGTTGATCGTGTTTTGAGTTGGAACCGTGCACGGAGGGCACGACGGTGGACGGCTGGAGGTTTAGGGAAAACATAGAGGCGGTGACCCTATGGCGGTGGTTGTGCCGTGTGGTGGCTCAAACCAAGGCAATAGGAGGCTCAGGTGCTTGCAGGGGACTCAATGAGCACCGTGGTACACGGCGGTGCAGACGGCGGTGGACGGTTCGAAGGTAAGCTCTAATCCCCTGTTTTCCCGTGATTTTGTTTTCAAAAGTCGTGGCTTTAGGGTTAGAGTTGAGAGATTTGGAGGTTAGGTTGAGGTTCAGGGAGGTCCTAGGAGTCGTCTAGGATGGTCGCCGTGACAGGGTGGACCTGGGTGGCCGGCGGCCAAAACAGGGGCCACGGGCTATGTTTTTCGAGGGAGAAATCGTGAAGTTTTAGGCTGTGATTTTCAATTGTAAGGACGAGGTTAGATTGCTAAGGATAGGACCGAAGCTTCTGGGATTGGATTGGACTGAAATGGTGGAAACAATTGCAGAGAACCGGTCACGGCCGGGTTCAACACAGTTGAACCGGGTGACTCGAGGTTGAAGATGCACTGTAGCAGGCGCGTGACGCCACGCGCAGCCAATTTGGTGGCGCGTGGAGGCGCGTGGGGAGGATTCCGGCCAACTTTCCAACATGGTTTTGGTTCTAAATGTCCTAAGGAATCCATTGGTGTGATTTTCAGGTTAATCGGACGATGTTATGAGATAGTTCGGGAATCCTGAAGGTTTAGGGTCTAAGATTAAAATATGAATAAATTCCCGAAAAATTGGGGAAATTAGGGTTAGTATACTTGATGTATTTGTGACCCTATTTGGTGCCATATTGACAGGACGGGAGACGCCTGAGACGGTCGAGGAGCGGACGGAGCGCGATTGACTCATTCAGATTTGTGAGTGGACTCGTTCAAGACGGGAGACGCCTGTAAGTGCACCCTCAGTCCTTATGACGCCGTAGGTGCCACTTACCAGGGCGTCCAAGCAAGAACTCGTCTCATAAACTTAATTTTTCATTCAGGCAACACCTCAGGAAACATAGCACAACATCCGTACATCTTAAAGCCATCACCAGGCATCTCATATGTGAATCACATATACCACGCCTCTTAGTGAACTTTACTTACCTCACACCAACAATCCATGGATTTGAGGTTCGATATCACTCGAGAGGGTAACATCCTCGAGTCCCTCTGAAAGCCACATATCATTCTCAAATCAACATACTCGATAGAGGTGTCCCTGAGTCATCAACTCAGCCATCCCAAGGATTACATCCCAATCATCCAAGTCCAGGAACACCCTAGGTCAAACACTAGGCGAATAACGCTTGTCATCCGGGGTAACCTCACACTGACAGGTCCACCCCCCCATAAGTCCCTTCCAAGGTCACCATATTGGTGTCAAGGTCACTTTTATCTCATTCGTAGCATTAATCGACTTACTGACTTCCAAACCTAACCCATCACAATTAGACAATAGATAGTCTCAAGACATGGGAAAGTGGTTAGACTGGGACCTACCAAATGTATACATCATAATCAGAATATTTAGGTCATTCCTCTAGGGGCTACTCAAGCCTCCTGCTAAGTAACTACAATCCTCTGACACGTCTGGTCCCAACTGACCATGCCCCGACGGTCCATCACGGGCTTATCAACTGTTCCCCTCGCCTGTCACATCAACCATAATCACAGGAGCCAATCCCTACTCACTGCACCCAACTGGTGCTATATGATCAAATCAATGGAGATAATTACGACTTCAAAATGTGACCAGACGACTCACAATCACGAACAATTAAACCGTACCAATTGATCACTCAGTGGACCCACTAGCGTTCCACTGACCATCCCTTAAATCCGATTCTCTGTGTACTATGGGTTTCTGCCCGACCTCCCACGTTTAAGTGAAAGCGGCAGGACCCAGCCAAGTCCATAAAGCTAGTAACCAGGGTTAAACAATAACAAACCACAAAGTTACGACCCACCGGAGATATTCTGGGCATCCCCAGGTGCCAAACATTTCTCAGTTACGGGTAGGCTATACCATAATTCTTTTTCAATCTTTACGGCTCATCCCGAGCCCTGATACATTCCATGACTCAACCCGAGTCCAACGAAATATCCTAACTCATTTGAGCCCCATTTCCATATCTTGACTCCTCTTGAGTCCAATTTCAGAACAATCAGTTGTGCTATCATTTACAAAATCAGTCACCAAGCAATTCAACTGGTGCATCACAGGTTATTCGACCTCCAAAGCCTACGGGATATCCCATCACTCTAAACTCATACATTTACTGATAATAATCTCATCCTGGGTCCAACTTGCCCAATTTTACTATCTTTCTAGCCTTTGGGCTCATTTTCTGGGGACCCACACAAATCCGTGATTAACAATTCGTAGTTCACAGTGTACACTGATTAACCTATGACCCCCCAATCCAGGTTCAATCTCATTCCGAGATCAATCACGAGGTCTCATTTACCCTCGTATACCAGTCTCATAACCAGGTCGCGCACGAGGCTTACGTTTCGGAGGCATGATATGGTAACAGAATCCGCAACCTAGTGCTCTGATACCAATTTGACAGGACCCGTCCCAACTGGACCTCGATAACCGTGCCTGGTCCTGCTCCCGTCTGACAAGTCAACTGAAGTACCACAATTGCCCTCAGCACTTGCCAAACAAGGGATAATTGTACCTGTGCGCATTCATGCCTCCACCTCCCGATCAGCCTCGATCGTCGTGCCACGACCTGGAGGGTACAAAAACAGTAAAGGTGTGAGTGGACAAAAATAAAGGTTTAGAAATACATTTATTAAAATCGTCTTACCCTCCAGTTTTCACAAACATGCATGCATATCATATAAAACATAGGTTATATAAATCAAAGTAAAAGAAAACAGTTAATATAATTCAAAATCAATCATGATACCATCATTCTCAACATCCAATCTCAATATCCAATAACCCGTCACGATATCAATGCAACGCGTGCAAACTCGGGTGTCTCAAGTCCGAGTACCTCCCCAGGATCAACGACGTCTGGGGTGATATCATCTCCAGGATCAACGACGTCTGGAGGATATCAATATAAACTCACACTCCTGAGATTGAGCCTCCCCTCGGAGCTACTCATCTCCAGGCAGTGGATCGTGACTACTCCAGGATCTACGACGTCTGGAGGAGACCATCAAATCACCGAGGATGATACCACAAATCCATAATCTCATTTTAAAAGTATTTAAATCTCAAAATCAAATCAATAGTTCAATAGGGTCTCTGCCCGAAATATAGCATTTCCATAGCACAAGTAAATTTCATAATTTCACGTCTAACAGATCATTTATAATTCAATTTCTTCAATTAAATCATGTAATTAATTTCAAAATAAAAAATCATCTCAAATTTCATATCATTACCCAAAATCACCATTTTATAATTTTCTCGAAATTCGTGCCCAAAAACAATATAATAATAATATAATATTCCCAAAATCAGAAAATTATCATATCACATCATTAATCATGGAAAATCAATTTAAATCATATTATAAGCATTTAAAAGCAGTTAAAATATATATGCATGCATTTAGGGTAGAAAACAAAAGCCCACTCACACACCGTCCAAAGCGCTCGTTTTCCGAGCTGCACGCATTTCCGTAATTTTCGCTATTTTCCAAAAATCCCGAATCCTGTCCAAAATCATTACTCAGGGTCACTAAGGACTCAATTTACATCATATTAATTTCTCATAATTTTCCGGGAATTTAATATTAATTTAATACGTAACGTAAACCTTCGGACCCTCGAAACATTATCGAGACGGCATCCGATCGACTCGTAACCAAAACCAAAAATGTTCGTTACATTAAATAGGACAAGTTTCATGTTGACCTTACCTCGAAATTCCCACGCACGCGCCCCCACGCGCCGCCGTGAGTGGCTGCGCGTGGGTGCCACGCGCTGCTACAGTACCATCACTGTTGTCTTCTCGACCCGATTTCCTGGTAAACGGGTCCTGTGACCCGCGAGGTGACCCGGTCCAATCCTGCATATTTCTAGTCCATTTCTTAAATTGATTACACTAATAGGATCGTACTAATGTTTATTGAAGATATGTAA
Organism: Prinsepia uniflora; assembly: GCA_032719365.1. Classification (NCBI taxonomy): domain Eukaryota; kingdom Viridiplantae; phylum Streptophyta; class Magnoliopsida; order Rosales; family Rosaceae; genus Prinsepia; species Prinsepia uniflora. Next base: position 56,437,018 of record CM064862.1, read on the forward strand.
TGTTAATTTCGTCATTGATTACCTCAATATACTCGATTAATCCTCACAGGTTCGAAGCCTGTTCATCGTCAAGTTCTTCAAACCAGCAGCCAAACTCTTCAATTAATGAGTCGTATAGCATCGTAGGTTCATGATAAAGATGATTTCGAAGTCAATTGCACACGAATTAGCCCCCAATTACTCAACCCAAGCTCGAAAATCCCCGAAGTCCGCCATGTCCGTTCGAGGTCCAAACGACGCCAATTGTCGTTGAATTTGAGTTGGTTCCATTCAGAATGACCTCAGAGAACTCACTTCAATCTCAGTTTATAACATCTCGAGCTAGAAAGATTAATTCTAATTTTTGGAGCAATTTGAAGGGTTTCGGGTTCTTAATCAAAATGACACCAATTACCGTCGGTTTTGATTGGTTTCAGCTCGCCTTGAGCTCAGGAGATGAAATTCAAGGTCAATTGAAGCCAATAACATCTGGTTTGAGAAACCCGAAATCAAAGGGAATGAAAATGTATGAGGTCGGGTTCCATGGTGTGCAGTTTTTCCTCCCTCCTTTGTATCCCTTTAATCCCCCACTGGAACTCTCTCAATTCGTCTTAATTGTCATCAGACGAAGGAGAATTGCAACCGGTTGTAGGAGTATAGGTAGTCTCTGTTTTTGTTTCTTCAGTTGCACACACCTACACGACTATCCTCACCGCCTAATTGATTAATGTAAGCCACTAATCATCCTCTTAAGCCATTAATCATCTTCTTAGAGTGACAAGTGTCATTTACTAATTAAGCCACATCCAACTAGGCTGAATCAGCCATTTAACCCATTTAATATCAACTAATTTCACCGCTTAGGACTTTGGTGGCCCAAATTACCATTTTACCCTTGTTCTCACCAATTACCAAAATACCCCTCGTCGTTCTAGACCCATAACTTTCTCGTTCGGACTCCGATTGGCGCATGCCGCCTGTCTACGGATTCAGCGTCCCGAGACCTACCCAACGGTATTCTCGGAAAGTCCAAATAATGTCCGGATCAAAAAGTCAACTTTCGGCCCCTGTGGCCAATTTACCGAATTACCCTCAAACTTCCGCACGTCATAACTTTGTCCTCGAATGTCGAATCGGGCGTGCCACCTGTCTATGAACTCGTGACGTCCTGACCTACGTCACGGTCATCGGTCAAAGTCTGTTTGACCGCTCGAATAAAAAGTCAACCGTTTGCCCAATTCCAGGGGCAAAATCGTCATTTCCCCCAAAATTTCCAAATTTTCCCCTTTTTAAATATTCGGGTCGTTACAACCTTCCCCCCCTTAAGGAATTTCGCCCTCGAAATTTCAATAAGGAGTACCATGCTAGTCATATCCAAAATCAAGTGTACGTGTATGTGAACCAGAAACATCATCAATCACATACCTTTCTGGTTCAATCAAATCGAATGTATGGTCAAGTCAGACTTATGGAACCTCACAACAATCTAGTATCCATTATTGGATCATCATCGGGACATAACTCCTGCCCCATGGGCAGTCCTATCGAAGCCTACTCGACATACGGAGCCTTGCTCAACGTCCGAGTCATAAGTACCAGTATCGTTATCCCAATCACATGCCATCCGCTCATGACGATGGTTTACATCACCACACATATATGCCACTAGGCCATCAAACCAATAACCTCATACGGTTCATTCAATCTGTTATGTTTATCCTCAAGGGCCTCACTAATGCCCACGTCGTGTCAATAACTGACTCTCAATACTATCATTCATACGATATCAGAAAGCATGTCCATTCTTTAACCTCGACTCTATCCAACATTGGATACCAATCATGATCCTGCAGTTAGACTCCCATAGTCTGAGTAATTGAATCTCATAGACTACTCCAACCCTATGGAGTTCCATCCATACTAGGATTCCCTTATCCTTATGTTATCGAACAAGTAAATTTCCAATCGGCTATCTTATTAGCCTCTCCGTGCATAATACATGACCCGACAACACGGTTATAATCTCAATGTATCCTGACCATCGCCTCAGGTCACTTTAAGACGTTCTGTTTATTAATCACTGTTAATCCTGATGGTCAAGAAAATATTTTTACATTCCATCTCAGAGGTAGGACTCCTGCATACTCGATCCATGGGTCATAATAGTCAATCCCAACTCGTGCCAGAAAAGTAAAACTCCTGAGGGGTCCGCTAGCATTGGCAACCCTAGCCCCATGCTACTGAAACACACCTCACCAAATCCCAAATCTTATAGTGCCATATCTCTCTGTGCATCGAAAGGGTTACATCGAACATGTCACAATTTCTCCATTTACCATCATTCTAGTTCAGTTTCCCTTTCCAATAACTTCGACCTCCTTCCGGGTCAATCTCCATAACTGGCAATACCGTTTCGAAAACCCATCTACTCTGTGATCTTTATTCAATTTCAAACAACTCATCACCAACTCAGTTGTACATATGAGTACACCAATCAATCTATGGTCGGAATACTTGACTCATCATCTCATAAATATCACCGGTCCATTATCCGAGGGCACCACCATTGGCTAACCTTAGCCATGTCAAATCCGGATAGTATCTTTTTCTCTTTCTCTCAGGACTGCTAATCATCACCATGTTAGTCATTCCATAGGCACACAAAATCGCTATGTCCAATCGGACCACAAATCAATAACTCATGACAAGGGATACTTATCCCATACCGTTACCATAGGAAATTGTTCCAAAACAACATATAACCACTGGGTTTCCCACTACGACACTCGGCGGAAAGAACCCGTATCCACCAAGTCCTGTAAGTGCACCCTCAGTCCTTATGACGCCGTAGGTGCCACTTACCAGGGCGTCCAAGCAAGAACTCGTCTCATAAACTTAATTTCTCATTCAGGCAACACCTCAGGAAACATAGCACAACATCCGTACATCTTAAGCCATCACTAGGCATCTCATCTGTGAATCACATATACCACGCCTCTTAGTGAACTTTACTTACCTCACACCAACAATCCATGGATTTTGAGGTTCGATATCACTCGAGAGGGTAACCTCCTCGAGTCCCTCTGAAAGCCACATATCATTCCCAAATCAACATACTCGATAGAGGTGTCCTGAGTCATCAACTCAGCCATCCCAAGGATTACATCCCAATCATCCAAGTCCAGGAACACCCTAGGTCAAACACTAGGCGAATAACGCTTGTCATCCGGGGTAACCTCACACTGACAGGTCCATCCCCCCATAAGTCCTTCCAAGGTCACCATATTGGTGTCAAGGTTCACTTTTATCTCATTCGTAGCTTTAATCGGCTTACTGACTTCCATAACCTAACCCATCACAATTAGACAATAGATAGTCTCAAGACATGGGAAAGTGGTTAGACTGGGACCTACCAAATGTATACATCATAATCAGGAATATTTAGGTCATTCCTCTAGGGGCTACTCAAGCCTCCTGCTAAGTAACTACAATCCTCTGACACGTGGTCCCAACTGACCATGCCCCGACGGTCCATCACGGGCTTATCAACTGTTCCCCCCGCCTGTCACATCAACCATAATCACAGGAGCCAATCCCTGCTCCACTGCACCCCAACTGGTGCCATATGATCAAATCAATGGAGATAATTACGACTTCAAAATGTGACCAGACGACTCACAATCACGAACAATTAACCTTACCAATTGATCACTCAGTGGACCCACTAGCGTTCCACTAACCATCCCTTAAATCCGATTCTCTGTGTACTATGAGTTTCTGCCCGACCTCCCACGTTTTAAGTGAAAGCGGCAGGACCCAGCCAAGTCCATAAAGCTAGTAACCAGGGTTAAACAATAACAACCCACAAAGTTATGACCCACCGGCGATATTCTGGGCATCCCAGGTGCCAAACATTTCTCAGTTACGGGTAGGCTATACCATAATTCTTTTTCAATCTTTACGGCTCATCCCGAGCCCTGATACATTCCATGACTCAACCCGAGTCCAACGAAATATCCTAACTCATTTGAGCCCCATTTCCATATCTTGACTCCTCTTGAGTCCAATTTCAGAACAATCAGTTGTGCTATCATTTACAAAATCAGTCACCAAGCAATTCAACTGGTGCATCACAGGTTATTCGACCTCTAAAGCCTATGGGATATCCCATCACTCTAAACTCATACATTTACTGATAATAATCTCATCCTGGGTCCAACTTGCCCAATTGTACTATCTTTCTAGCCTTTGGGCTCATTTTCTGGGGACCCACACAAATCCGTGATTAACAATTCGTAGTTCACAGTGTACACTGATTAACCTATGACCCCCAATCCAGGGTCAATCTCATTCCGAGATCAATCTCGAGGTCTCATTTACCCTCGTATACCGGTCTCATAACTAGGTCGCGCACGAGGCTTACGTTTCGGAGGCATGATATGGTAACAGAATCCGCAACCTAGTGCTCTGATACCAATTTGATAGGACCCGTCCCAATTGGACCTCGATAACCGTGCCTGGTCCTGCTCCCGTCTGACAAGTCAACTGAAGTACCACAATTTCCCTCAGCACTTGCCAAACAAGGGATAATTGTACCTGTGCGCATTCATGCCTCCACCTCCCGATCAGCCTCGATCGTCGTGCCACGACCTGGAGGGTACAAAAACAGTAAAGGTGTGAGTGGACAAAAATAAAGGTTTAGAAATACATTTATTAAAATCGTCTTACCCTCCAGTTTTCACAAACATGCATGCATATCATATAAAACATAGGTTATATAAATCAAAGTAAAAGAAAACAGTTAATATAATTCAAAATCAATCATGATACCATCATTCTCAACATCCAATCTCAATATCCAATAACCCGTCACGATATCAATGCAACGCGTGCAAACTCGGGTGTCTCAAGTCCGAGTACCTCCCCAGGATCAACGACGTCTGGGGTGATATCATCTCCAGGATCAACGACGTCTGGAGGATATCAATATAAACTCACACTCCTGAGATTGAGCCTCCCCTCGGAGCTACTCATCTCCAGGCAGTGGATCGTGACTACTCCAGGATCTACGACGTCTGGAGGAGACCATCAAATCACCGAGGATGATACCACAAATCCATAATCTCATTTTAAAAGTATTTAAATCTCAAAATCAAATCAATAGTTCAATAGGGTCTCTGCCCGAAATATAGCATTTCCATAGCACAAGTAAATTTCATAATTTCACGTCTAACAGATCATTTATAATTCATTTTCTTCAATTAAATCATGTAATTTAATTTCAAAATCAAAAATCATCTCAAATTTCATATCATTACGCAAATCACCATTTTATAATTTTCTCGAAATTCGTGCCCAAAAACAATATAATAATAATATAATATTCCCAAAATCCGAAAATTATCATATCACATCATTAATCATGGAAAATCAATTTAAATCATATTATAAGCATTTAAAAGCAGTTAAAATATATATGCATGCATTTAGGGTAGAAAACAAAAGCCCACTCACACACCGTCCAAAGCGCTCGTTTTCCGAGCTGCACGCGTTTCCGTAATTTTCGCTATTTTCCAAAAATCCCGAATCCTGTCCAAAATCATTACTCAGGGTCACTAAGGACTCAATTTACATCATATTAATTTCTCATAATTTTCCGGGAATTTAATATTAATTTAATACGTAACGTAAACCTTCGGACCCTCGAAACATTATCGAGACGGCGTTCGATCGACTCGTAACCAAAACCAAAAATGTTCGTTACATTAAATAGGACAAGTTTCATGTTGACCTTACCTCGAAATTCCCACACACACGCCCCCACGCGGCGCCGTGAGTGGCTGCGCGTGGGTGCCACGCGCTGCTACAGTACCATCACTGTTGTCTTCTCGACCCGATTTCCTGGTAGACGGGTCCTGCGACCCGCGAGGTGACCCTGTCCAATCCTGCATATTTCTAGTCCATTTCTTAAATTGATTACACTAATAGGATCGTACTAATGTTTATTGAAGATATGTAATGTTAATTTCGTCATTTATTACCTCAATATACTCGATCAATCCTCACAGGTTCGAAGCCTGTTCATCGTCAAGTTCTTCAAACCAGCAGCCAAACTCTTCAATTAATGAGTCGTATAGCATCGTAGGTTCATGATAAAGATGATTTCGAAGTCAATTGCACACGAATTAGCCCCCAATTACTCAACCCAAGCTCGAAAATCTCCGAAGTCCGCCATGTCCGTTCGAGGTCCAAACGACGCCAATTGTCGTTGAATTTGAGTTGGTTCCATTCAGAATGACCTCAGAGAACTCACTTCAATCTCAGTTTATAACATCTCGAGCTAGAAAGATTAATTCTAATTTTTGGAGCAATTTGAAGGGTTTCGGGTTCTTAATCAAAATGACACCAATTACCGTCGGTTTTGATTGGTTTCAGCTCGCCTTGAGCTCAGGAGATGAAATTCAAGGTCAATTGAAGCCAATAACATCTGGTTTGAGAAACCCGAAATCAAAGGGAATGAAAATGTATGAGGTCGGGTTCCATGGTGTGCAGTTTTTCCTCCCTCCTTTGTATCCCTTTAATCCCCCACTGGAACTCTCTCAATTCGTCTTAATTGTCATCAGACGAAGGAGAATTGCAACCGGTTGTAGGAGTATAGGTAGTCTCTGTTTTTGTTTCTTCAGCTGCACACACCTGCACGACAATCCTCACCGCCTAATTGATTAATGTAAGCCACTAATCATCCTCTTAAGCCATTAATCATCTTCTTAGAGTGACAAGTGTCATTTACTAATTAAGCCACATCCAACTAGGCTGAATCAGCCATTTAACCCATTTAATATCAACTAATTTCACCGCTTAGGACTTTGGTGGCCCATATTACCATTTTACCCTTGTTCTCACCAATTACCAAAATACCCCTCGTCGTTCTAGACCCATAACTTTCTCGTTCGGACTCCGATTGGCGCATGCCGCCTGTCTACGGATTCAGCGTCCCGAGACCTACCCAACGGTATTCTCAAAAAGTCCAAATAATGTCCGGATCAAAAAGTCAACTTTCGGCCCCTGTGGCCAATTTACCGAATTACCCTCAAACTTCTGCACGCCATAACTTTGTCCTAGAATGTCGGAATCGGGCGTCCCACCTGTCTATGAACTCGTGACGTCCCGACCTACGTCACGGTCATCGGTCAAAGTCCGTTTGACCGCTCGAATAAAAAGTCAACCGTTTTCCCAATTCCAGGGGCAAAATCGTCATTTTCCCCAAAATTTCCAAATTTTCCCCTTTTTAAATATTCGGGTCGTTACACTCCAGGTCGTGGTGATAGTGTCGGGGTGAACGTTGAGGCAGGAATCGAGGCATAGAGCTTACGACGTTCTTCCGTTGCGAGACTAGCATAGTAGGATTTTGTGCCCATTTTGTAGAACTATGCTCTGACTGACAGTTGTATTATATTTACTCCTTCGTCTGATAGTTATGCTTATGGTGGTATTAAGATTATTTTGGGTACTTAAGTGTGATTGTCAGACGGGAGCGGGGTTCGTCCCGGGTATCGAGGTGATATTTGGGACGGGTCCTGACATGAAACACTTTGCATATACGTGTGTCATTGTGTCTATGTGGGACCATGACTCCTCATTAGTAACCTATATGCTTTACCAAATTGGTAGTTCTTTTGAACTGATTGGAGTTCGGCAACGCGAATCTCTGAAGGAATGACCCATCCTCATTATCTCTCTCAAAGTGTGTGGCTAATTGGATTTGGTGACGTAGATCATCTTCTAGATCGCCATCATGTTGGACACGAAGGTGCCAATCCAAAATCCTTTGGACATCATCAGCTTGCAGTTGGCCTTGCTGAGGTGGGGAGTCATTACGCGCTGACCGTCGGGAACCTCCTCGGGTCCTAGCTTTTGATTTATGAGATAGTGGGGGTGAGTAAGCCTCGTCTCTCACCTTACTGCGATGAGAAGATCGCCTTAGGGTATTCTGAGAAGCTCTGTGCTGTCTCCTGCTCATGTGTAAGTGTTCCACTCGATATGATGCCCTCACTCGCTTTCCCAGTCGCTCATGCACTGATGGCCTTGGTTGTTGTGGGCTTTTGCTCTGCGAGTGTGACTTTCTTCTCCAGAGTCACTTAGCGAGGTGTCGCGAGACATCGTTCGGAATCAGATCACTTCTTTTCTCGAGCACCTTGGGAAGTCCTTTCTTCCTTCCACATGAAGTGGATCATCTCTCAGGCTCTTGAGTTGTTCTCTCCGCCAAGAGTCGTTGCAAAGGCTTTGACTGCACTTAAACTTGGCTGCTCAACCTTTTGACTTGCTGAGCCAAGTTGTCTTGAGAAGTTTGGTGGTGATTCCTCCCTGAGACATCATGGTGTATATCTAAGAAATTCCGCAGATCTAGGTTTGCATATGGCTTACTTTGCTTTGATGCTCCTCCCATCCGTTGCCCGCATGCTTGCTGTAAGGCCAAAGTTCCTTCTCCTAGCGCAGACACTTGAGTTGTTAGAGAAGGGAAAACTTTGAAACTGAAATTTGCAATCAGACCCTGAGTCTCCATGGGAGCATCAATGGACACACGTTGAGGGCGAATTAGGCGTTCCTCTAGCATCTCTATGTGAGCTTTAGTCCCCCTCGAGCTGTTGAGACTGAGACACCATCTTCAGCTAATCGGACGGATCGACGAACCCTAGCCATGTTGAATCGAAGAATCTTGAGCGAAAAGTGTTTGTTGCACGATGAACAACGTTCAAGATCTTTGAACAATGTCGAAGAACGACGAACGCAGTAAGATGAACGATGAACAAAGTCTGAAGAACGATGAACAATGTTGAAGAACGATGAACGATCGCAAGAGGTCTTCTTGAATGTTTCTCAATCGGCTCTCAATGAAAGCACCAGTTGTTGAAGCAAAATTCTTCTTTTACACTCAAAAGTCTCCTAAATCTTTACAAACAGCAAACAGTAAGTTATCGTTCGTTCAAGATCGAGGCATGGGGGGTTGTTCGACCAAGAATGCTCCAATGCTTAAGTTAGCTTTGAAAAAGAAATATCACGAGTTTAAGTGACGTTGAATCGAATTACCTCCGAAATGAAATGAATTCTGTTATTTATAGAGAAGCCTTGAGAGTCTCTGAGTGATTGGTTGGTTAAATTTGTAATTAAATATGATTTAATAATCATAATAATTTATCATTATAATAATTAATGTTAATAATAATTATGATAATAATGATAATCAACATTAATAGTAATAATGATAATTAACATTAATAGTAATTATGATAATAATGATAATTAATATTAATAACAAATATTTATTATTATGAATATCAATTATTTCTCGGAGAATATCAACATTATCGAGACGTTAAAGAGCATGTCATGTTAGGATTAGGAAGTTATTTTCGTGTCGAAGACCACATAAGGACAGTCCAGAGGGTCCTATGTACTCATTTTTGGACTGTTCTTCTGTATACTGTAGGTTTCTCAATGGTGGAGTATCTTTCTCTAAAAGGAAAATAATGGGACCCCCCTTGGGCCTTGGACCTTGGTCTTTTATTAAAAATATTTTTTTTATTTATGGTTTTTTTTTAAATTTAAATTTGCATCACATGTCTCTACTAGAATATTATTTTTAAGCATATATGTACATTGGAATCTCAATTCTTAATTATAAGATGTTATATATGCACATCCCGCAAACTTGTACTCTTAGAGTTTCAAAAAGTATAGTAAATTAGTTGTATAATCATTCAGTTTTAAGTGTTCAATTAAAATATAAAATTAATAACGTTATTATTTGATATTAAGTGGGTCTAATTCAATAACGTTGATTTGTAGATAATTAATTTTAAATTCGAATCCCGATAATATATATTTAGTTTCCTCATACTTGAAAATTCTCTCGGTTTGGAGAGTTATGCGGAGGAGGGAGCGTGCATTGGCATTTGGCACCTCCCATGCACCCTGTAGCTTCCCATGTCTCTTCTAATAATTTTGTGGTGTGACAGTATGTAAAAAAACTGCTCTGTTATATTTATTTGAATTAGAATTTTGAAGGTTGAAATAAATTATACAAATATATAAACTTAACATTATTTTTTATGAGTATCATATTCAAAATTTAATATATCTCTAAAAATAAATATTTCGTTAGTGTTATTTTTTTTTTACTAATAGTGTTATTTTTAATTGAGACTTAAAAAGAAGTAAACGGAGCGCTCTAACGTAGTGTTGAGGAATGATGGAGTATTAGATTGTGAATATTAAATACATAAATAATTTTAGATATTTATTTTTTGAAATACATAAAATCGTTTTGGTGATAAGGAAAAGAGGTTCATATATAATTAATTGAGCAATATTTACATGTATTAATTTAGTTAAAGTGGATGGGTTCATTCCCCCTAGGATTGATTATCAAATGTTCCATGCTCTAAATGTAATAATTAGAACTGTTAATTTTTAAAAATATCATATTAAGATAATTAACCAAGAATTTTAATTGTTATCAGCTGAAACCGTCAGTTTTTTTTTCTTCATATATATGAATTACTAACACTATCGAAATTCATTGATTTTTCTTTTTATAAGGGTGATCTTTATATAAATTTTTTAAAAATATCAACTGTATCGATTGTTATTGTAGGAAGTATATAAAATTATATATATGCATGGTTTATGTGGATGAAGGTATAGGGATAAGATAATTATAATTAAATCTCATTAAATTTTCTTTTTTTTGGTAGTTATCCTGATTTCCTCAGAGTGAGAGTGAGTGAAAATCCCCAACTATGTTCGGTACATAATATATCGCCATGTTGTCCAAGATTGTCCAACAAAAAAAACCCCATTTGCAACAAATCGTATCTTTCCAAATTCCAATAAGCAAGTTGGCTTAAAAGCTAATTAATAGAGGCTAATTAAGCAAAGCAGATTGTTTAGTTTGAATTACAGGTGTCTAATCAATTCCATATGTTCCTTAAACTATGACTAAAGTATTTTAAAAGCACAGCAACTTCCATGAAGAGAAAAGGTTACAATCAGTCGACTCATCACATGAGAGCAATGCTTTCCTAAAACAATTGTGGTTTCAATTGGTCTACGTAGGTCCTAGTTTGTTTCCTTAATTATCATTTTCCCTTTAATTTGTCCCTTCATAATCTCAATTCATTATATATATATATATTAATATTATTTGTTTGAAATTGAGTTTGATATATTATAAGAATTCTTATTTCTTTTTCTTCTTCATATATCCATTATTTATTCAAACCGTCATATTATATAAATATCACATGAACATTGTCCATCAAGTTTCTTGGAGTACTCCTTATTTCTACTAGCTACACTCACACCCATGTGAAATTGACAAACAGCAATAAGTCCCTTATTCAGTTATTCATCCGGCTATATAAAAAAAAACATATATTTAGATATATGATTGGAAAAATTGTTGTAATTATTTTTAAATTTTACATTAATTTTAATTATCGTCTCTAAATTTTATTATTAGTAATAGACGTCTCTAAACTGTATCTAAATATGTAAAGACAGTCTTTTCGTTAAATTTCCCAACGACTTCTGTTAGAATAAGCCAAAATTTTCCTATCAGAAATTGAACAGAATGATTGTATGTCTCTACATGTACATGTGTATATATATATAGCTACTAATGATAAAATTCAGAAATGATAGCTAAAGTTAATTAAAATTGGGCAATTAAATCATAGATCCTTACTAACATATAAGTTTATTAAAAAACTTGCATGTAGAAAAATTAAAACTCGTAAGTCCTTTGACTAGTCAAAGAGTCAAAGGACTATACAATTTAAAATAGACCATAGTTTTTATATAAATTACAACTAATGTCATCCAATTGTAAACTAGTTTAGCAACAATAAAAAAAAACACTTACCAAAATCTATTATGATTTCAACTACTTTTTTTTTATAAGATTATATTGAGGATTATGAAAACATTACTCATATTTATATATTTTTTTCACTTGCTCATTTTAAAAGTAATATGAGTATCTAATCTAACTTAAAGTAAGATAATTAAAAGAAATAATTCCTCAAGGATACTTTTTAAAGATATTAAATAATTTAGTTAATTTTGTATAGTTTAGGATTTAATTCTTGAATTTTATGCAAAAATTCAAGAATTAAACTCTATATCATACGATTTTCCACCACCATCTCACCAATCCCACCCCACCTACCCCCCACCACCACCAAAAAAAAAATTATATACCCTACCGTTAAACCTCGGACAATACGGATTTTATTTTTTATTTTATAGAAAAGTTCAATTGTAACTATATACAATATATATAGGATACATATATAATATTTATATATACATAATATAATAAAGGGCCCAAGAGGCCAAAGAAATCAAACACTAAAGGGCATATGGGGCAAAGAGGACAAAAAAAAGACAATGCTATTTTAATTATTTAAATGAATTCTCAATAATTCACTCATCCTCCTTATTGAGATATAAAATGATAGATGTGAAATTTATTACTTATGTTTATGAATTTTTAAATAAAAAAAATTTGAGATAAAATCTTATTTTGTTTAATATATAAACATTAAAAATTTTAAATAAAAATAAAAGTTATTAAGAATGTAAAAATGATTTACTCATTAAAATTTAAGGACACTTCCACTACAATTTTCCCGGCCCTTAGATGATTAAACACATTCATCAGATTTAATTAGTGCTTTGTAGAGTTGAATTAGCAAACGAGAGGTCGCGGCGGCCATGTCCATCAGTTCATGCATGCGCATGCCTTTATATTAATTTAAGTCTCCGGGGAATAAATAATTTGCTACAGTAAAGAGGTTATATATAGCCGGGTGACCCGATCCAAGGAGATGATGGTGTTGGTCGGTTGCATGCAGCTCTACTTACTGTACACCCGACAGCTCAGCTCAATTGGTCGGTTTGTCACGGCCCCATCAGTCATCACCTCTCTTCCTCTTACTGTAATATCACCGCCGCATCCTTTTCATTCGATTCTTATCATTCAATTAAGGAAAAATTACATAAAAAATTCTAAATTATAAAGATCACTCATACCTAAATTCAAATTACTATCCAAATTATTTGACCACTCACAAATAACTATCTCCCTCAGTTTTTCCATCCATTTATCCGTTAAATTGCCATATGGAAAAAATTTTGCCTAGTCATCGACTGAGGTGGAATAAATCACCTTATTGATTTGCAATAAATATCAACAAAGCAGAACTGGTTTTGCCTACAAATCGATCGACTCTAAGGAGCCACCACAATCTCAGTTTTTCGACGCCTACGACTATACGGTGAATCTGATGAATGGAGTTGTGGGCCTTCTAGCAAGCGGAAATTGGCACGTGAGCTAATCGACGATCGAACGGTGCTTTCAGCAATGCTTTAAGGCCTCAACTGGCGGCTTTAAGGCCTCAACTGGCGGCTTTTACGCCTAGACTCGACGAGTCGTCGGACACTTCCCATAAAAGCGCATGCACGATGCAGAACCTCTACTTGCCATCTGAATCGTCCAGCTACTATGTCGTGGAGTGTATTGAGAGGTTCACAGTGGGGCTCTCTTTTATGCCTAATCTCGCGACGGTGGAAGAAAGAGGAATGATCATGAGCCATGTGAGTGCTACAATCGAGAAGTGGCGAAGAGATACAATGTCGTTTTCGTTGGAAGAGTTTATGGTGACGACGATGAGGAGCGTGGAGCACGACGGCTGTTGAAGTAAAATTTGTCCTTTAAACTCAAAAGATTCAAGGATGTCTGCAAACAAACAAACAATAAGCCATCGTTCGTTTAATGATCGAGACCGAGGGGTGTTCGACCAAGAACGCTCCAATGCTTAAGTTAGTTTCGAAAGAGAAATCTCAAGAGCTTAAGTAGCGTTGAACAGAATTACCTAGAAAGTGAAATGAGCTCTACTATTTATAGGAAATCTTTGGGAGCCTCGGAGCGTTCTGATTGGTAGGTTGACTTTGTAATTAATAAATAATATATTTATAATAAAATATATTATTTAATAATTGTAATAATGGCTCATTGACAGGATCCATCCCAATCCCCCCGGGATTAGTGCGGGATGACCCTGCTCCCGTCTGACACGAAGTGTCAGACAAGGGATATTTCTGACCTTTGCCCTCCCAGGCCATCAGAGTACGCCAGGATCCGGAGGAGGTATGTAATATCTCGGTCTCTGCTACAGTCCACATTCGATGTCAACCTGAAGGGCAGTCAAAACATTAAAAGTTGTGAGTGGACAAAACAAGAGTTTATAAAAACATTTAATAAGAAGACATTTGTACCCTTCGCTAAAAAGCATGCATGCATTCGAAAACCATTTATCCAGAAAAACCATAATGAAATCAAGTACACGGGCCACTGCCCAAATCCATACGGGACTCAGCCCAAATGATAAGAAACTAACCATACGGGCTGTAACGCCCCGAAAAATCCAAAAATTGTAAAATATTAAAATAATGCACAAATGACGTTTTTACCCCTTATGGCTAAAAGTTGACTTTTTGTTTGGTATACTGTTTGTATATTTTGCTTGTGCCAGTGTGTAGGTCTCGGAACGCTGAATCCGTAGACAGGTGGCACGTCGAAAACGGAGTTCGGATGAAGAAGTTACAGGGTTGTGAAGTGTAGGGGTAAAATGGTAATTGTGCTTAAGAAGGATAAAATGGTAAATGTGTGTGGCTTATACTTGGACGGTGGAGGGATTAGTACACTCCACTTGATTGCTGATTCATGCCAATCATATGACTCAGGCAAAGTTGGGAGTGACACATGTCACTCACAAATTAGGATTAGTGGCATATCATGTTAATTAATGGAATCCAATTACTGTAGCATATTACTACAGTCGACTAAATACACAAACACAGAGAACATCTTCTTCTCCTTTGATCGATCCAACAACACAAAAATTAAGAGTGAGTATAGGGGGAGGAATTCAGTGAACATTTGAGTAAAATCGAGAGGAAATTGGACCGGGACTAATACTGAGTTTACCCGAAAATGCATTCAAAATCTCCATTTTTGAATTTGGAATTTCAGACGGTTTCGTTCTAATTGGACGTGAGATTAAGCTTCCTGGGAACTCAACGACTCGAACCCAATCAATTGGAACGAGAATCGAAGGTGAAACTGTGACGATCAGACGCTGCAATTGTTTGGAAAAATCGAGCTGAGTCGAGTTACTTAGAGGTAAAATTTCATGGAATTGATCTTGATTTCATGTTCATTAGGGTCTTATGATGCTTCTGATGTGAATAATTGAAGAAAACAGTTCGATTTGAGGTCAAACCCGAATAAAGATCCGATAAGTGTTCGTCGTGAGTCGGGCTGTTTGAGGGTTTGATTGGTTCAATTGAAGGCACAGACCTATTAGTTAGATTGAATATGTATTAATGAGTGAAAGAACGAGATGAATTGAGTTGGAATTAAGGGGAAACGAGTCGGGTCTGATCGCGGGTCTACAACCCGAATACCAGAGAAACGGGCGAGAGAGAGAACTGTAGCAGCTACTGTTCACGGCGCGTGGCTGTCACGCGCAGCCGCTTGCGGCGGCGCGTGAGGGCGCGTGACCGGGAATCTGAGGAAGGGTCTAACATACTTTTTAATGTTCTCGATGATACGGACCTATTGGCGTTAGTTTCGGGTCAATCGGAGATAAATTGAGGATAGTTTTACGTATCCAAAGCGTATAGGTTCCGTTTAAATAATATTATTTTATTCCGAAAACTCGGAACTTCGTATCTAAGCGTATATGAGATTTTAGTAACCCTATATTACATGTTTGACAGGCCAAAATATTCTCGAGACAGCGGACGAGAACGAACAACTCGAATCCGAGCAATCTGGACGGTGTGTGAGTGGGCTTTTGTTTTCTACCCTAAATGCATGCATATATGTTTTAACTGCTTTTAAATGCTTATGATATGATTTAAATTGATTTGCCATGATTTATGATGTGATATGATAATTTCCGGATTTTGGGAATATTATATTATTATTATCTTATTTGGGTATGAATTTCGAGAAAATTATAAAATTGTGATTTTGGGCGGTGATATGAGATTTGAGATGACTTTTGACTTTGAAACTACATTATATGATTTAATTGACGAAATTGAATTATAAATGACCTGTTACACATGAAATTATGGAATTTACTTGTGCTGTGGAAATGCTATATTTCGGGCAGAGACCCTATTGAACTATTAACTTGATTTTGAGATCTAAATAGTTTCAAAATGAGATTCTTGATTTGTGGTATCATCCTCGGTGATTTGATGGTCTCCTCCAGACGTCGTAGATCCTGGAGTAGTCACGATCCACTGCCTGGAGATGAGTAGCTCCGAGGGGAGGCTCAATCTCAGGAGTGTGAGTTTATATTGATATCCTCCAGACGTCGTTGATCCTGGAGATGATATCACCCCAGACGTCATTGATCCTGGGGAGGTACTCGGACTTGAGACACCCGAGTTTGCACGCGTTGCATTGATATCGTGACGGGTTATTGGATATTGAGATTGGATATTGAGGGTGATGGTGTCATGATTGATTTTGAATTATATTAACTGTTTTCTTTTACTTTGATTTATATAACCTATGTTTTATATGATATGCATGCATGTTTGCGAAAACTGGAGGGTAAGACGATTTTAATAAATGTATTTCTAAACCTTTATTTTTGTCCACTCACACCTTTACTGTTTTTGTACCCTTCAGGCCCGTGCACAGGTACCAAGGCTCGTACTGAGGCAGAAGAATAAGTAAACCGCTGCATACTCAAGTTCTGACCGCGTAGGACTTTAATCCTTGTTTGTAAATATTTCTTATGCTCTGTAAACCGGTTGACGACTGAGATAGTCAACGGTCCTAACGATATACCTATCCCTGGTCTGACTATGTGGGTTGTTGGTTATGTTATATTATGTACTTATGTATATTTAGTTAGACTATTTTTGGTAAGTTAAATTCATAGTCAGACGGGAGCGGGATCATTCACGATTATCGAGGAATAATCGGGATGGGTCCTGTCAAATTGGTATCAGAGCATAGGTTTGCGGTCTGAGTTCGGCACACGGTGTGCATGGGTTGTTATACTAATCTGTTTTTGTTTACAGTTACCATGCCTCCACGACGCGAGCCTCGTGCACAGCCTGGTGAGGAGATAGAGGGTCCCGATGTCGAAAGAGCTCAACGATTAGGAGCCACTAGCTTTACGGGCCAGACCAACCCAGACGAAGCCTATGAGTGGATTACCCAGCTGGAGAGGATTTTTGAGATTATGCGATGTCCACCCGGAGATATGGTTTCCCTTGCTACATTTATGTTGAGTAGTCAGGCATATAGATGGTGGCGCGGTTTACAGTTGACGGGATTAGATGCTAGCACTCTGACTTGGGAAGATTTCAAGCATCGTTTTCTAGATCAATTCTATCCTCGTTCCTTTCGTAATGCGAAGGAAGTGGAGTTTCTTCAGCTGCAACAAGGAAATATGTCTGTGGCTGATTATGAACAGAAGTTCCTGAACCTAGCTAATTTTGCTCCTCTGTATGTGGCAAGTGAAGAAGATAAGTGCCGAAGGTTCGAACAGGGGTTACGGAATGAGATCCGTGGTGCTGTAACCGTGGGATCGTTTGCTACTTTGAGGGAATTATCTGATGCTGCTGCTAGAGTTGAGGCAACATTACCAGTACGACAGCAGTTCTCGAGTTTCGGCCGGCGCCGAGAGCGATCATATCAGGGAGCCCCAAACCAAAGATGGCCAAAAAGGGGTGGTTTTAGTTCTGGATCTTCTGGTGGTACTCGACCGAGCTATAGTAGTGGAGGAGGTATGCAGAGATTTGGTGTTCGACCTCAGGCAACAACTCAGTCCAGTGGAACATCTGTGGGATCTACTGCGAGACAGAGTGAGAGATCTAGTCGGCCGAGTTCAGTGACTTGTTTTTCTTGTGGAGAGCCTGGACACATTATAAGGAACTGCCCATACCGGTCAGGTAACAGTGCTACAGGTCGGGGGACAACAGAGCAGAATGTGCATACAGCCTCGACTTCTGACGCAACTGGAGGAAGCGGAGTTGGTCGCGGACGTGGTGGATCACGGGGACGTGGTCAGACTTCAGGACCACAGGCTCGAGTGTTTGCTGTAACCCAACAGGAGGCCCGAACAACTCCAGGAGTGGTGACAGGTATGCTTCCTATTTTTGGTCACGATGCACGCATCTTAATAGACCCGGGAGCTACTCATTCTTTTGTTTCTTGTACTTATGCAACCTTAGCTGATAGAGAGATTTCTGCACTTGGTTGTGATATGGGAGTCGGTACGCCGACCGGTGAGGTTTATGTAGTTAATCAAGTGATACGAGATTATCCTATACTGGTTGGGGGTGTGCATCTCGTAGCTGACTTAATATTGTTAGACTTGTGTGATTTTGATGTTATCCTTGGAATGGATTGGCTGACAACCCATCATGCCTCGGTCGAGTGTTTCGAGAAGAAGGTACTACTCCGGAGCCCAGGGTTACCGGCGGTGGTATTTCAGGGAGATCGGAGAGCGTTACCCGCCAAAATCATATCCGCTCTCACAACAGAGAAATTGTTGAGGAAGGGTTGTCAGGGCTATTTAGCACAGGTGACTGATGTACGAGATTCACCCGTTAAGGCCGAGGATATTTCCATAGTATGTGAATTTCCAGATGTATTTCCTACGGATTTGCCAGGGTTGCCACCACATAGGGAGGTGGAATTCACGATTGATTTGATCCCTGGTACACGACACATTTCCTTGACTCCTTATCGTATGGCCCCAGCTGAATTGAAGGAACTGAAGGTGCAACTGCAAGATCTAATTGACATGGTGTTTATCCGACCGAGCGTATCACCGTGGGGAGCCCCTGTGTTGTTTGTAAGGAAGAAAGAAGGCAGTTTGCGATTGTGCATGGATTACAGACAGCTGAATAAAGTCACAATCAAGAATAAGTACCCTCTGCCCAGGATTGATGATTTGTTTGATCAATTGAGGGGGGCTAAGTATTTCTCGAAGATCGATCTCCGTTCTGGTTATCATCAGTTGAGGATTCGGGAAGAAGATATCCCAAAAACAGCATTCCGAACTCGGTATGGTCATTACGAGTTTCTAGTAATGCCGTTTGGGTTAACCAATGCACCGGCGGCATTTATGGATCTAATGAATCGAGTATTCCGGAAATATTTGGATCAGTTTGTCATTGTATTTATTGATGATATTTTGGTGTATTCCAAGAGTAAAAAGCTGCATGAGAAACACCTGAGATTTGTGCTTGAGACACTGAGGGAGAGCAAGTTGTATGCGAAGTTGAGTAAATGCCAATTTTGGCTAACCAGTGGGGGATTTCTGGGGCATGTGATTTCTGCAGGAGGTATTTGTGTTGATCCCCAGAAGATTGAGGCAGTCGCAAAATGGGAACAACCGAAGACAGTAACCGAAGTGAGAAGCTTTTTGGGCTTGGCTGGTTATTACAGACGTTTTGTCGAAGGATTTGCTACTATTGCTGCTCCACTGACCCAATTAACCAGAAAAGGAGTTAAGTTCATTTGGAGTGAAGCTTGTGAGCGGAGTTTTCAAGAACTGAAGAAGCGATTGACATCCGCTCCGGTGTTAGTTCTTCCAGACGATAGTGGTAAATTTGATGTGTATACGGATGCATCCTTGCATGGATTGGGGTGCGTGTTGATGCAACATGGTAAGGTCATTGCTTATGCCTCTCGACAATTAAAACCACATGAACACAATTACCCGACCCACGATCTCGAACTGGCAGCGGTGGTACATGCACTTAAGATCTGGCGACACTATTTATATGGTGCCACTTGTAGACTTTTTACGGATCACAAGAGTTTAAAGTACTTTTTTACGCAAAAAGAATTAAATGTGCGGCAAAGAAGATGGCTGGAATTGCTTAAAGATTATGACTGCACGATAGAATACCATCCAGGGAAAGCAAACATAGTGGCTGATGCGTTGAGTAGGAAGTCAGCACATTCTATAGCTCATTTGCAGATGGTACATTTACCCTTATTGGTTGAGCTTCGTCGGACCGGTGCTATGTTGAAACTGGATAACCAAGGTGGTTTGGTAGCAAGTTTCCAGGTTCGACCAATTCTACTTGATCAGATAATTGAAGCTCAGTTCCAAGACCCTATCTTATGTATCCTCCGGATTGAAGTGGAAGCCGGGGAACGACAGGATTATGCAGTGAGTGAGGATGGAGCCTTGACAAAGGAAAGCAGATTGTGTGTTCCTGCTGATGCGGTGTTAAAGAAGGAAATTTTGGATGAAGCCCATAGTTCAGCATACGCTATGCACCCAGGAGGAACGAAGATGTACCGTACGCTCCGAGAACATTATTGGTGGCCTGGGATGAAACGAGAAATTGCTGAGTATGTAAGTAAATGTTTGATATGCCAACAAGTAAAAGCCGAAAGACAAAGACCTTATGGAACACTGCAACCGCTTCCTATCCCAGAATGGAAATGGGACCATATAACCATGGATTTTGTGTTTAAACTTCCGAGGACGCCCAGAGGCCACGATGGAGTTTGGGTGATTGTGGACAGACTTACTAAATCAGCGCATTTCTTACCTGTTAAGGAAGATTTTCAGATGTCCCAGTATGCCAATTTATTCATTAATGAGATCATCCGATTACATGGTACACCTGCCTCTATTATTTCAGATCGAGATCCACGATTTACTTCTAGATTTTGGCAAAGTTTACAGGAAGCTTTTGGGACGAGATTACATTTCAGTACAGCGTTCCACCCTCAGACAGACGGACAGTCAGAACGAACTATCCAAATTTTAGAAGATATGATGAGGGCATGTATTTTGCAGTTTCAGGGAACTTGGGAGTCTCATTTACCACTGATGGAATTCGCTTATAACAATAGCTATCAGGCGAGCATTGGGATGGCACCTTATGAAGCTTTATATGGGCGACAATGCAGGACTCCTCTGTGCTGGACAGAAGTGGGCGAAAGAAAATTGTCTAAGTCTGAATTGATTGATTTGACGACAGAGAAGGTCAAGCTTATCCGAGAGAGACTCAAGGCGGCCCAGGACCGGCAAAAGAGTTACATGGACCGACGGACGAGGGATCTTGAATTTGCCGTTGGAGATTGGGTTTTCCTGAAGTTATCACCTTGGAAGGGCATAGTACGATTTGGCAGACGCGGGAAATTAAGCCCCCGGTTCATTGGTCCTTATGAGATTATCGAGCGAATTGGCCGAGTGGCTTACAAATTAGCACTACCTTCAGAGCTTTCCAGAGTTCATAATGTCTTTCACGTGTCAATGTTGCGAAAGTATGTGTATGACGAGTCCCATGTACTAGAACAGCAACCTATTGAGCTCAGGGAAGATCTAAGCTTTGAGGAACAACCTGTGCAGATCTTGGATCGAAAAGATAAGGTACTCCGCCGGAAGACAATTCCCTTAGTGAAAGTGCTTTGGCGAAATCAGAATGTAGAAGAAGCTACTTGGGAACCCGAAGTTCAGATGCGAGACCTGTATCCGTACTTATTTCCGTGAAATTTCGGGGACGAAATTTCCCAAGGGGGGAAGGTTGTAACGCCCCGAAAAATCCAAAAATTGTAAAATATTAAAATAATGCACAAATGACGTTTTTACCCCTTATGGCTAAAAGTTGACTTTTTGTTTGGTATACTGTTTGTATATTTTGCTTGTGCCAGTGTGTAGGTCTCGGAACGCTGAATCCGTAGACAGGTGGCACGTCGAAAACGGAGTTCGGATGAAGAAGTTACAGGGTTGTGAAGTGTAGGGGTAAAATGGTAATTGTGCTTAAGAAGGATAAAATGGTAAATGTGTGTGGCTTATACTTGGACGGTGGAGGGATTAGTACACTCCACTTGATTGCTGATTCATGCCAATCATATGACTCAGGCAAAGTTGGGAGTGACACATGTCACTCACAAATTAGGATTAGTGGCATATCATGTTAATTAATGGAATCCAATTACTGTAGCATATTACTACAGTCGACTAAATACACAAACACAGAGAACATCTTCTTCTCCTTTGATCGATCCAACAACACAGAAATTAAGAGTGAGTATAGGGGGAGGAATTCAGTGAACATTTGAGTAAAATCGAGAGGAAATTGGACCGGGACTAATACTGAGTTTACCCGAAAATGCATTCAAAATCTCCATTTTTGAATTTAGAATTTCAGACGGTTTCGTTCTAATTGGACGTGAGATTAAGCTTCCTGGGAACTCAACGACTCGAACCCAATCAATTGGAACGAGAATCGAAGGTGAAACTGTGACGATCAGACGCTGCAATTGTTTGGAAAAATCGAGCTGAGTCGAGTTACTTAGAGGTAAAATTTCATGGAATTGATCTTGATTTCATGTTCATTAGGGTCTTATGATGCTTCTGATGTGAATAATTGAAGAAAACAGGTCGATTTGAGGTCAAACCCGAATAAAGATCCGATAAGTGTTCGTCGTGAGTCGGGCTGTTTGAGGGTTTGATTGGTTCAATTGAAGGCACAGACCTATTAGTTAGATTGAATATGTATTAATGAGTGAAAGAACGAGATGAATTGAGTTGGAATTAAGGGGAAACGAGTCGGGTCTGATCGCGGGTCTACAACCCGAATACCAGAGAAACGGGCGAGAGAGAGAACTGTAGCAGCTACTGTTCACGGCGCGTGGCTGTCACGCGCAGCCGCTTGCGGCGGCGCGTGAGGGCGCGTGACCGGGAATCTGAGGAAGGGTCTAACATACTTTTTAATGTTCTCGATGATACGGACCTATTGGCGTTAGTTTCGGGTCAATCGGAGATAAATTGAGGATAGTTTTACGTATCCAAAGCGTATAGGTTCCGTTTAAATAATATTATTTTATTCCGAAAACTCGGAACTTCGTATCTAAGCGTATATGAGATTTTAGTAACCCTATATTACATGTTTGACAGGCCAAAATATTCTCGAGACAGCGGACGAGAACGAACAACTCGAATCCGAGCAATCTGGACGGTGTGTGAGTGGGCTTTTGTTTTCTACCCTAAATGCATGCATATATGTTTTAACTGCTTTTAAATGCTTATGATATGATTTAAATTGATTTGCCATGATTTATGATGTGATATGATAATTTCCGGATTTTGGGAATATTATATTATTATTATCTTATTTGGGTATGAATTTCGAGAAAATTATAAAATTGTGATTTTGGGCGGTGATATGAGATTTGAGATGACTTTTGACTTTGAAACTACATTATATGATTTAATTGACGAAATTGAATTATAAATGATCTGTTACACATGAAATTATGGAATTTACTTGTGCTGTGGAAATGCTATATTTCGGGCAGAGACCCTATTGAACTATTAACTTGATTTTGAGATCTAAATAGTTTCAAAATGAGATTCTTGATTTGTGGTATCATCCTCGGTGATTTGATGGTCTCCTCCAGACGTCGTAGATCCTGGAGTAGTCACGATCCACTGCCTGGAGATGAGTAGCTCCGAGGGGAGGCTCAATCTCAGGAGTGTGAGTTTATATTGATATCCTCCAGACGTCGTTGATCCTGGAGATGATATCACCCCAGACGTCGTTGATCCTGGGGAGGTACTCGGACTTGAGACACCCGAGTTTGCACGCGTTGCATTGATATCGTGACGGGTTATTGGATATTGAGATTGGATATTGAGGGTGATGGTGTCATGATTGATTTTGAATTATATTAACTGTTTTCTTTTACTTTGATTTATATAACCTATGTTTTATATGATATGCATGCATGTTTGCGAAAACTGGAGGGTAAGACGATTTTAATAAATGTATTTCTAAACCTTTATTTTTGTCCACTCACACCTTTACTGTTTTTGTACCCTCCAGGCCCGTGCACAGGTACCAAGGCTCGTACTGAGGCAGAAGAATAAGTAAACCGCTGCATACTCAAGTTCTGACCGCGTAGGACTTTAATCCTTGTTTGTAAATATTTCTTATGCTCTGTAAACCGGTTGACGACTGAGATAGTCAACGGTCCTAACGATATACCTATCCCTGGTCTGACTATGTGGGTTGTTGGTTATGTTATATTATGTACTTATGTATATTTAGTTAGACTATTTTTGGTAAGTTAAATTCATAGTCAGACGGGAGCGGGATCATTCACGATTATCGAGGAATAATCGGGATGGGTCCTGTCACGGGCCACTGCCCAAAACCTGTGTAAACACACATCATATATCATATATAGCATACATCACATATACATATAATTCACACAACCAATCCTGTCACGGTTTCCAAAGCTACGCGCGTGCTACCCAGGTCTCAATCCGAGTCTTCTCAAAGTCAAGATCAATGTCCGTAGACCACTGACCCTACCCGAGGTAATAGTAATCATAGCCTTCCTGAGAGTAAGGAACCCAACTGGGGGTGACTCCACTCAGTCGGTGCTCCGTGACTACTCCGGGGTCCACCCAGGCCAACGACCCTCCCCGGAGGAGA
Source organism: Prinsepia uniflora (assembly GCA_032719365.1). Lineage (NCBI taxonomy): Eukaryota > Viridiplantae > Streptophyta > Magnoliopsida > Rosales > Rosaceae > Prinsepia > Prinsepia uniflora. The sequence goes on from CM064862.1 coordinate 56,461,573, forward strand.
TAAAATAAGTAAAGGAAGGTATATGAGCATATATATACATAACATAAACATTCATGCCCGGTTCCCCTGAACCTTCATGATCCATAATAACATAACCAGGGTTCATGCCGGTTCCCATAAACCGTCATGAACCACAATGACCTTTCCAGAGTTCATGCCGGTTCCCATAAACCGTCATGAACTTGGAAATCCATCTAGGGTCCCTGACCCGAAATCATCAGTGTAAAACAACTGGGTCTAGTGCCCGAACATATGACTCAACTGGGCATCCTGCCCGATATCTAAGGGTCAGTCACGACTCCGATCATAGTGATGCGTGCAACCATCCATCCAGGACCGCCCTCAATCCTAGTATGTCGCCGTGAACAAATCAACCGACGCGACCACCACAAGATCATGGTGAACTCATCACCGATCGCTATCCAGAACCGTCAGCACTCCGAAGTCGAGCCTCCCCAGGCTGCCCGTGACAGGACCCATCCCAATCCCCCCAGGATTAGTGCGGGATGACCCTGCTCCCGTCTGACACGAAGTGTCAGACAAGGGATATTTTCGTCCTTTGCCCTCCCGGGCTATCAGAGTACGCCAGGATCCGGAGGAGGCATGTGATATCTCGGTCTCTGCTACAGTCCACATCCGATGTCAACCTGAAGGGCAGTCAAAACATTAAAAACTGTGAGTGGACAAAACAAAAGTTTATAAAAACATTTTAACGAGAAGACCTTTGTACCCTCCACTAAAAAGCATGCATGCATTCGAAAACCCATACCTTCAATCCAGCCATGGCGGCCGTGACTTCCTCCGCCGTTCACGGCCGTTCCAGGCCTTCCTATCCCTCGAATCCAATCCCAATAGACTCCTAGGGTCCCTAGAAACCATTCCTAATCTTTAGAAATCATCGAAAACCCCTAAAACTAAAAATCCAAATTTTGAGTAAAATGTACCTCACGGGTTTTCGGGTTCCCCCGCTGTGGTCCGCCGCCGTGAGTCCTCGCCGTCGCGTCCTCATCATCACGGTCCCTCCTCACGTCACACATAAGATGAAAAATGATGAGATGTGGTGGTATGTGTATGGTGTGGTGTTTGAAAATGGAGGATGAAGAAAATGAAGAAAAATGGGATAATGGGTTTCGGGTGGTAAGGAACAAAGAAGAAGAGGATGGCTGATGAGAGAAGGAGAGATTGATGGTGAGGATTGATAGTTAGTTGGTAATGGATGGTTAGGATTAATAGTTGTTAGGTTTAATTATAAAATAATTAAAATAATAATATTTTATTAATTAGATCCACAAATTAAGGGTATTGACCAATAGGATGAGTGACACTTGTCACTCATCCATGGGACCCACTAAAAATATCTGCCCAATCAGCTTTCGCCAAAACGTCCCCGTCTCGAAGTTCGTGCATAGTGAAATCGAACTTCCGTGACCCATAACTCTCCCGTTCGAAGTCCGATTTCAGTGTGCCGCCTGTCTATGGATTCGTATCGTCCTTATCTACGTAACGGTCTTCGGCCCTCGGCCATCGGACCTCCTGGTCAAAAAGTCAACTTTTGACCTCCTATTCACCCAAATTACCAAAATGCCCCTAAACTTCCGAACGTCATAACTTCCTCCACGAACATCGGAATTGAACGTGCCACCTGTCTATGAACTCGTGACGTCACGAACTACGTCACGGTCATCGGTCAAAGTCCATTTGACCGCCCGATTAAAAAGTCAACGTTTTGCCACCATCAGGGGCAAAACGGTCATTACGCATCGCTCGTCCGATTTCGCTCTACTAATCACGGATTAGCCTCACTAATCGTGATTAGTCACTAATCTAACCATGAAATTTGGGACGGGTCGTTACAACCTTCCCTCCTTAATTAATTTCGTCCTCGAAATTCCAACCGACCTAATCTAACCGTTCTTCCCTCCTTAATTAGTTTCGTTCTTGAAACTCCACTATCCTGATTCCACAACCACCTCGTGGAAAGTAGAATCGACCGCAAAACACGTGTACACTAGTGCACCCATTAGTCAACATAAACCTCGTTTGTAACTAGACGTACCACTAACGCTCTCGTCATATCGACTACATTCGACCACGTCGAATGACAGAAGTCGTACGCTCCGAACTGATCCCACTTGTCAGATCTACCGTTTCGCTAACACAACCAACTAGACGGTTCCTTGCTCAACCACTAACTATCCTGACGTTTGCTCCCACTGGGAGTCACCAAAACTCACTAACCGATCCACGATGACACCTCCGACAAATTGTCACCACTTGACAGTCGTCAATCGAAATCTGTCACTATACTCACTCGTGGTTACACTAACCAACAATTCACCCGACCTGTGTGTAACTAGACCCATCAGAAATACCATGACCCAATGCACGGTATCCAATGTCCAGTTCACGTCCTCAACTAATCTGATGGTATCAGAACCAATCCGACTACCAATACGCTCTCCAACGCACCACCGGTATCACCTATATACCGTCACCAGGCACGACAAGTCTGCCTAGTATCGTACCTTGCACAACGTACAAGGCACGTACATCTACCCATCAATCAGCCTACAACCACCTAGGTTGTAGTCAATCACGTTTCTACGATGGAGTCCATTTGTCTAATCCAGTATTAGACAATCGAAACTCCGACCCAGTATCTATTTCCAAATCCGAATCCGAATCCGTAATTTCGTAAGAAATCCCGAATCCAACCCAGAAATCATATCCATAATCATGTCCAAATTCAAATCCGAAATCATCATTCCGTAAACTAGTATTAGGAATAACCATTCCGAACCCAAATCCATAAAAGAAAATATACAGTCAAGCTCTAGAATCAAATCCTGAATCGTCACCCAGAATCCGATTCCAAAACCCAAATCTAGAAATCCTTTTTCAAGTTCCAAAATCAAATCCTGAATCGTCATCCAGAAATCTGATTCCAAAACCTGAAATATCTCGTTCTCGTCTACCAAGACGCACCATATCCGAACCTATCGGATACCTGTTCAAACGATTACCACAATACGATCGATTGACTTCATAGGGAAGTCAATCCCAACATCAACACAACACTAGGTCAGACAAAATCCGACCTCGTCAGACACCTACTCATCGGACAACTACTCAAGCGAGTAATAAGCCATATGGGATTTACCTCGAAAAGAAGTTTAGTCCCATCATGCTCCACTCAACATCCAAGTAAGAGTGATAAACTCTCCACCTATCTGGATATACAAATCACGATCCAGATCCACCACTACGTCAACTGACCATAGACGTCACGATCCCCGATCGTCACGACGTCCAAAGTCCTCAACCCTCTCCCACATCTAAATAGATTAGTCAACGACGAGACACGCCGAGACTGTGGGTTCTCACTGATTACCTCGTACCGATCCTTGTCATTCCACCGAGGAAAATCAAGAATGATCGAATAATCCATCCTACGTGAATGCAAACAACACTCGCTGCACTCACCACGTCATGTAACCTAACATCGTCTGCCACCAAGTAGAAAATGAGAAATCTCAGTCATTTAACTTCGATATACTCATCTCCTCCTGATGATTCAGAACAAATCCCGGGTCCACCAACTAATACACGATCAGTGTTACTAGTGGCAACCAAGAACATCTATATCTTCAACGTCATCTACCACCATCAATTATGGTAGAACCTGAGAAGTCGCCCAAAACGACTTCGACATACCCGTTACCAATGCGGAAAACCCGTATTCCACTCGTCACCTCAATCGCAACCTCTCGCGATTCCGAAGTTCCAACAAGATTGGAAACAACATACCCGGACATCAACCACTTGTATCCTAACTATCCGTGATCCACTCCCGAACCACAGATACCAATCACAAGCCCATCACGTCGGAGTCACATCCTGACTCGTAACTCACCGTCATCACAATCACCGGCACCAGCACCAGCACTAGTACCAGCACCACGCACTATCACCAAAACTAGTGTCAGTATCAACACGCCGTGTGCAAAACTGACACCCTGGATCTCCGCTCATACCGAGCGACGATCCCGTACCTCTGCTCGAATAGGAGAAACTCAGTCTCCCTCGTACCTAACAATTATGAGTACAGTCATCCTGACAACTCATGCGAGAAAAGGAAAACGTTCCCCGAACGTCCCCGATCCCCAACAATCGTAACTATAACCACTCTCGGTAGTAGCGCCTGCCCCACACTCGTGCAGACCTAACTACCAGACATCGCTATATCCAGACTCCGTATCCAACGGAATCGATCGCCCGTACTAACTACTCTGTATCCCACTCAGGGATTTCATCGACAAGTACCAACCCTGGTAACTTGTCCAACAATCTCTATCCTGTCGTAACTTGACTAAACCAATGTCCTCTACCAGGTCACCAATGACCTTAGTTGCACCAAACGACAACTAAAGTACCATGACAACCAACTATGTTTAACCGATAAGTACAACCTCGACTGCGAAGTGCAGTCCCAACACAAGCTGACATGACTAGACCGACTAACGAATCCAACTCTGGATGGTCGTCCAAGTTAAACCACTCGTCAACTCACATTTCCGAACCATACACATACGGTAGGGTTCCACGATCACCCCTAGAGTTCCGCAGAACCCAACTGCATAAGGCAGTAAAATCCACGATCTGACCGACCCCGCGGTCTTGACATCGTAAAGACGTCAATCCAATCCTACCAACAATCCAACTCGGATTCCTCGAATCCGGTTGCTAACTGCCAACTGCAGTAAATCTATCTAACTCAACCAAATCCGATCATCCGATGATCACAATTCCCAACTAGTCGTCGGAACCAATCATACGACATCGTGAAAGACGATCCCAACTAACCGTCTCACGATCACACTCCAGAATACGAACACGTTAATCCCTTTGTAGGGTCCCACACTGCCAACCTTGACAGAACTATGGCAACCCCGGCATCGAATGCCGAACCAAGGTATGCCAATCCTACTAACTATCGTACCGGTACCCCCGACAATCAGGTTGACCACGAACTGCAGCCCATTGAGATATCACATCCTCGACCAGCGTACATGCTCCAAGAGCTCCGCGGTTGCTCGAATAGAGACAACCCCGCTCTGATACCACGTTGACAGGACCCATCCCAATCCCCCCGGGATTAGTGCGGGATGACCCTGCTCCCGTCTGACACGAAGTGTCAGACAAGGGATATTTTCATCCTTTGCCCTCTCGGGCTATCAGAGTACGCCAGGATCCGGAGGAGGCATGTGATATCTCGGTCTCTGCTACAGTCCACATCCGATGTCAACCTGAAGGGCAGTCAAAACATTAAAAACTGTGAGTGGACAAAACAAAAGTTTATAAAAACATTTTAACGAGAAGACCTTTGTACCCTCCACTAAAAAGCATGCATGCATTCGAAAACCCGTACCTTCAATCCAGCCATGGCGGCCGTGACTTCCTCCGCCGTTCACGGCCGTTCCAGGCCTTCCTATCCCTCGAATCCAATCCCAATAGACTCCTAGGGTCCCTAGAAACCATTCCTAATCTTTAGAAATCATCGAAAACCCCTAAAACTAAAAATCCAAATTTTGAGTAAAATGTACCTCACGGGTTTTCGGGTTCCCCCGCTGTGGTCCGCCGCCGTGAGTCCTCGCCGTCGCGTCCTCATCATCACGGTCCCTCCTCACGTCACACATAAGATGAAAAATGATGAGATGTGGTGGTATGTGTATGGTGTGGTGTTTGAAAATGGAGGATGAAGAAAATGAAGAAAAATGGGATAATGGGTTTCGGGTGGTAAGGAACAAAGAAGAAGAGGATGGCTGATGAGAGAAGGAGAGATTGATGGTGAGGATTGATAGTTAGTTGGTAATGGATGGTTAGGATTAATAGTTGTTAGGTTTAATTATAAAATAATTAAAATAATAATATTTTATTAATTAGATCCACAAATTAAGGGTATTGACCAATAGGATGAGTGACACTTGTCACTCATCCATGGGACCCACTAAAAATATCTGCCCAATCAGCTTTCGCCAAAACGTCCCCGTCTCGAAGTTCGTGCATAGTGAAATAGAACTTCCGTGACCCATAACTCTCCCGTTCGAAGTCCGATTTCAGTGTGCCGCCTGTCTATGGATTCGTATCGTCCTTATCTACGTAACGGTCTTCGGCCCTCGGCCATGGGACCTCCTGGTCAAAAAGTCAACTTTTGACCTCCTATTCACCCAAATTACCAAAATACCCCTAAACTTCCGAACGTCATAACTTCCTCCACGAACATCGGAATTGAACGTGCCACCTGTCTATGAACTCGTGACGTCACGAACTACGTCACGGTCATCGGTCAAAGTCCATTTGACCGCCCGATTAAAAAGTCAACGTTTTGCCACCATCAGGGGCAAAACGGTCATTTCGCATCGCTCGTCCGATTTCGCTCTACTAATCACGGATTAGCCTCACTAATCGTGATTAGTCACTAATCTAACCATGAAATTTGGGACGGGTCGTTACAACACGTTTTGCCACCATCAGGGGCAAAACGGTCATTTCGCATCGCTCGTCCGATTTCGCTCTACTAATCACGGATTAGCCTCACTAATCGTGATTAGTCACTAATCTAACCATGAAATTTGGGACGGGTCGTTACAGCCCGACCACGAATCGTGCATCGTGACCTCTCCGGAAGGAACACATCCCAATCCGGAGGCGAGCGTCGTATCGTCGATCGCCGTGCACATAACACTCGTCGCGACCACGATTTAGACCCGAAGGTCGTAAATAGTGTCATATGCCCGAGACCAAACCAAAGGGGTCTTATACCCGAGTTTATTCTTTTAGAAATCAAAAACCTTTTCATTTAGACCAATAAAGAAATACAGACCCGTATAAGCACCATATAAGGCAGAACCTCGAAATACGTGTTTATACGTAACCACATACAAATGCACCCATGGCATCATCAAACATGTAATAAAACATATAATAAACATTTATGCATGCACCAATTTAGAAAACAAGGTCCACTCACAGACCGTCCGAGCTGTCGCCTCGATTTGCGTGCCATAGGCTCTCCCGAGCCGATCACCATCACCGGGACTCCCAAACATGTCCAAATTGTAATAGAAGGTTACTAACTACTTAATTAACCTCTCACTAACGCCCCATAATTTTCCCGTATTTTTAGCTATTTTTAAAACTGAACCTAAACCTTCCGACACCCCGAAAACTATCGAAACGATGTCCGATTGACGCGAAACCAGTCCCAAAATGTTCGTTACATCGAATAGATGATTTGACATGTTGAAACCATCCCCAAAAATCCTAGCACATGCCAGCACGCGCCGCCTGAAGTGGCTGCGCGTGGGATTCACGCGCCTGCTACAGTACCCGTCTTCAACCTCGCGCAGCCGGTCTGAACCGGCCGGTCCGATCTTTTTCTGCAACTGGACCGGCGTGACCGGTCCAGGGTCCTACAATCCTCATTTCTCATCCGTTTTCTTCCATTTTAATCCCTAAATTCCTATCTTCTCATTTCCTATCTAACCCAATTAAACAAAACCCTTAAAACCGCCTAGAACCCGTAAACCCAAAATGGACCTCACGGTTCAAAAATCCAAAACCTCACCCCAGGGTTCCTCAACATCCAAAACCTTTCAAAACCTCCCTATTGACCTCCGAACAACCTAATTACTTCAAAACCAACATCCAAATCGACCCATAACATGCAAAATGGAAATTGGATGGAAAAATGGTTAAACCGATACCTCGATCGGTTTTTCTCCCCCGTCGTGCACGGCGGTGCTGCCTGGGCCAGCCACCACGTCCAGCCGGTCCTCTTCATCTCTCTGTCCTCTCAGCTAAGCTCACAGGTCAAGGGTTTGGTATTTGGGTGAGAAATGGTGATCGGGTTGGTTTGGGAAAAATGGGAGAAATGGATGAACGGGGAAGGGTTTGATGCATGAATGAAATTGGTGTCCATTGGATGGGTGACACTTGTCACTTATCATTGGGCATCAGGATAAATATCTGGGCCCACTAGAGACAAAACTGCACTTTTCGTCTCGTAAAACGTGTCACCATGAATAGTAACCTGGAACTTCCGTGAACCGTAACTTCGCCGTCGAACGTCCGAATTCGACGTGCCGCCTGTCTATGGGTTCGTATCGTCCTTATCTACGTAATAGTCCTCGGCCCTTGGCCATCGGACATCCCAGTTAAAAAGTCAACTATTTTGCCCTTTTAACCAAAATTACTAAAATGCCCCTAAACTTCCGAACGTCATAACTTCCTCCTCGAACGTCGGAATTGAACGTGCCACCTGTCTATGAACTCGTGACGTCACGAATTACGTCACGGTCATCGGTCAAAGTCCATTTGACCGCCCGATTAAAAAGTCAACGTTTTGCCCACGCCTAGGGGCAAAACGGTCATTTTGCATCGTTCGTCCGATTTCGCTAAACTAATCACGGATTAGCCTCACTATCCGTGATTAGTCACTAATCAAATCTAGGAATTTGGGACGGGTCGTTACACTCATTATGATAATAATGATAATTATTGTGAGTTAATATCAATATTAATTGTTCGTTATTAAGAATGAAGACAAATAACTCCCGGGGAGAATATTAATATTACGGAGACTTTTAACCCGATTAAATAACATATTTAGCTGGTAAATAGATTATTTAATGTGTGGGTGTCTACAAGTCATTTGTACTATTGTCAGGGGCAATTTGGGCATTTCGGGAATTATGAGACACGTGGCAACTCCACAATTTTCGGGTGATTTTGGATTCCACAAATGCCTTCAATAAATCTTGTTTGGAGTAGGAATCCATCTTCTCTTGTACTGTTCTTGAGATGGATTAATTCTGTTGTGCTCAGAATATTACATCAAGTTGATTCATGTATGTACTGGGCACGAAGCATGACTTGAGAATTGGGCTAGCTTCTTTGGTTGGACATGATTGATTGTCCTTTCAAAATTAATTCATTGTGAATGAATTTAATTTTATTCAACGAACTTTATAACATCAAAACTTCCTTCTTGAGTAGCCATTGGTATAGAGTAATGTACTATTTATAATTAATTCCTCATTGATGAATAATGATTTAATGGAATTTTGTAACTTCCATTTCATAAAATCAATAGTCGTTGGTGAGAAATCAAAAACTGATGGAGGTTTTAATCGTCATCAATTCACCCATTAATTTGAGGGACTTTTTTTTTCTTTAAAAGGTGGGTGTTTGCAACCCTTAATCTCAGAATCTCAAAACCCCAATTCCCAAAAATCTTCATATGGTTATGTTTCTGCAGATGGAAGAAACGGTGGGTCGTGCGATGTGGCTGGTGATGAGTGAAAAACTACTTTCTTTTAACCCTTGGCATTGTGCGGAGATGAGGAAGAATGAAAAAATTCCTTATGTGTTTTCTTCTTCAATTTGATAGCTTTTTGTTGTGTTTTATCTGTAGGTGGATAATCAGAGGTTCCAGGCCAGCGGTGTGTGCAAAGACCAAAGGTAAATGACTGATGAGTGAAGAGAGAGAAATGTGCCTTTACTGTTCTTCCATAGCCATTGCCTAAATGGGGATGTGTCAAATAAGTAGCAGGCGCAGGCGCAGGGGAAAGCCAAAGGTGAAAGCCTTTTTTTTTATATGCATCATTAATGGCTACTTTTTGCTTTTGTTTTATTTCTCACGTGTATGCATATATATATATATATATATCAATAATAATAATAATAATAATAATAATAATAATAATAATAATATACATATCTCTCTTTTAGTTTCACCATTACGACGATGTTGAGAGATGCGTGAGTTTAATTGCGATGATTCAAGTGGCGATATGCTCCATTTTCAGAGACGTTCATTTCAAGATGTATGAATGCATACTTTTGGTGGGGTCTCGAAGAACTCATTTTTATGAAGCAACAATCGTAAGACCATCTGGTGACGTGTCTGAGATTTGTTGTAGCTTTTGACTTCAAGAGATGATGGACTTAACATCAAGACACTCCTCCAACTGACCTGCTTGTGGTGCTTTGTGGATAGAAGAGCTTGGCACATTAACAGACTTATCATCTTTAAGTGCGGATGGAGCCAACATCAAGGCCTTCAACGGGGGAGGCGCAAAATTCCATGACTTGAAGTGAGGCGTGTCATAAGGCGAGGCGTGTTCCAACTTCGAGGCAAGGTGCACTACAGCGCAAGGCAAGGTTTGGAGCAGGAGGTGATGCACCGATTGACATAAAGTGTTCTTCCCAACGACCATTCACTTGATGCTTGGTGGATAGAAGATTTCGACATATGAGGAGCAAGGTGCACCATGACCTGTCTAGGATTTTCATCCATAATAGGCGAGGCACCCCATGACTTGAAGTTAGACACGTCGCAATGCAAGAGGATACATGCCACAGTGCAAGGCGAGGCAAGGTGTCCCATGAAGCGAGGCGAAGTGCACGTGGAGCCATGGAGTGAATGAAGTTTCTCAAGGAGTTGTTTGGCCAGCAGATGACCTTCTAAAGACTTGACTTTTCAGGTCTTGTTGAGCTCCAAATGGGGTGGCTGCAAGATGGAGCATAAAGACGGAGGATCAATCATGCCCCCTGTGAAGCTCCAGATGGTGTACACCATTGCGTAATTGAAGGAAGAAAGCTTGAAGATGGACCATGCATGTGGTGCTTGGAAGATAGAAGGGCCTGTCATCTTCAAGTGCAGGTAACGCCAACATCGAAGCCTTTTACAAGGGAGGCGAGGAGTTTCATCATAGTAGGAGACATATTCCAGCTGCGCGAACACTTGCATGATTCCGAAGAGAAAGTCAAACGGTTGAATGTTGAATCCCAAAACTTGAGAGTCGATTGTCTACTGCCATCACATGCCCCCACTACTTTGTGTTTTAGGGAAGATGAAGCGCAAAAGTTGGATATGAAAAGCCGGAGTAGGATCACCACCAAAGAGCTGGAGCTTGAACTAGAGATGGAGCCTGAGCCTGAATGGAGCATGAGTTGGAGGCTAAGAAAGCAGATGTTCCTGAAACCGAAAAGTCTCCTGAAGACGCTTCCCTACTTTTAGCAGAAGAGTAGGCAGAGTTTCAAAGGTCCATGGGCTTTGAAGACTTGCATCTGCAATTACTTCATCTTTGTATGTTGATTATCGCATTTGCATTTTTATATTGAATAACTGGTTTGAGCGATCGAAATGTGATTAGCCAACCATCCTTCAAATCAATAAATGAAAACGATATTTATGAGAAATTACGAGCTCCCGTATCTTTGTCTAATTCTACTAACTGCCTTGATGTATCCAAACTTGTTCACTCATCAAATGCCCCCGTTGTAGCCATGGGCTTCCAACTTTGGGTTTCAGCTAACTTAGCATTCGTTTTGGTGTTGTCTTTAAGGAAGGACTTTTGCTTCTTATTAGAAAGCTTGAAGTGCTTCCAAGAGGAAGACTTTGAGTGCTTCCAAGTGGAAGGCTTTAAGTGCTTCCTAGTGAAAGGCTTTGAGTGCTTCCTAGTGGAAGGCTTTGAATGCTTTATGGCGGAAGACTTTGAGTGCTTCCTTTTGAAAGACGTTCGCAAGGCGTAGGTTGAGATGCATTGCATGGCGAAAGCATGGGTCCTTTGCAGGGCAAAGTCTTGGTCGCTTCGCATGGCGAAGTCTTGGTTGCTTCGTATGGCGAAGGCTTGGACGCTTCGCAGAGCGAAGGTTTAGGTGCCTCGCATGACGAAGGCTTAGATGCTTCCCAAGGCGAAGGCTTGGATGCTTCCCAAGGCGAAGGCTTAGCTGCTTCGCATGACAAAGGCTTAGATGCTTTGTAGGGCGAAGACTTGGATGCTTCGCAGGGCGAAGGCTTAGATGCTTTGCAGGGTGAAGGCTTAGATGCTTCGCAGGGCGAAGGTTTGGATGCTTCGTAAGGTGAAGGCTTAGATGCTTCGCAGGGTGAAGACTTGGATGCTTCAATGACGAAGGCTTTGATGCTGGAGGGAATAAGTTTTGAAAATTGTATATGATGAACAAATATGTTTGTATGAATTCAGAACAATTTTTCAATCTTATTGATAATTCAAATGCATGGTACTTGAATTTAGAAAACAACTTGAAAAGAAAACTTCCAAAGCCTCATATACTTCTATGTCTCTCTAATTTTGACATGCAGCTAGTTGATGCGAATCACTTTTGATGCAGGCTCCTTAGGTTCTTTGGTCTCCATATGATCTGCAGTCTTTTTTTTTTAATTCAACACAATGTCCTTCTTTCACGAGGTTTTAGAGATATCTTTCGAAAGACATACATGTGTTGATGTTGTGACCGCCATTTGGTTTTATCAGCCTTCTTCTGGTCTCCTTTGACGGGTCCAGATTTTTTGAACCAAGCTTTGTCTTTAATCTCATTATGAATGTGGTGCATTGGTACTGAGAATTGCAGATTTGGCTTCCCAACGGCTAAGGTACTAAAAGCTTGGTTCGCCTTGCGCTTGTTAGACACCCCCCATATTTGAAAACTTGTTGTCAACATACTCCTTGCATGGTGATGACGGTTTGGAGGCTTTCTTACTTGTTTCGACATGATCTAGCGCATGTGCAACACTCTTTTCATCGTACTAGCATGCATGACGCTCTGCTAGAGAGAGCATCTTGGTGGGACTTCATGCATTGCCCATGATAATGTCTCCATAGAGCTGGCTATTCCGGGGAAGCCTTGTTTGAACGTCATTGCAGCAACAAGATCGCTGCAACCAACAATTCGAGACTTTTCCTCCCAGTACCTCCGAATGTATTGGCGGAGGCTTTCTTTTGCTCGCTTCCATATGGAGAAGAGATGGTCTTCCTTTACCTCGACCGTACAAAGCTGCGAGTACTCCTTCACGAATGCCAGATCCAACTCTTCAAAAGATGCAATCGACCTCCAGGGGAGATGATTGAACCACGTTATGGCTTGTCCTTGAAGAGAGGCTTGAAAAACTTTGCACATGAGTGCATCATTGTGTCTGTGGGGGACCATGACTCCTCAGTAGTAATATATGTGTTATACTGGGTGGAAGTTCCTTTGAACGAAGTGAAGTTTGGCGCCATGAACCTTTGAGGGAATGGCTCCTCCTCAATATCCCTCACGAAGGGTGTGGATAGCTGAATTTGACGACACAAATCGTCTTCTAGATCGCCATCACGTTGAACATGAAGATGCTGGTCCAACATCCTTTGAACATCATTAGCTCGTAGCGCACCTCGCTGAGGCGGTGAGTCATCGCGCATTATCCGTCGGGAACCTCCTCGAGCCTCTCCTCTTGACCTCTAAGGTAGCGTAGGTGAGTAAGCCTTATTCTCCCCATCACTGCCATGGGCAGATCATCTTGGGATTTTATGTAGGGTCTGACATTCCCTTCCGCTCCCATGTGAGCGCTCTACCCGTGAAGTTGTCCCGACCCTACTTCCAAGCTGCTCATGTACTGTTGGCCTTGGGCATTGCGGGTGTGACTTTCCTCACCGGAGTCACTTAGTGAGGTGTCCTGAGACATTGTTCGGCATCGTACTGTTTCCTTCTCTGATCACCTTGGAACATACTCTTATCTTCCACGCGAAGTGGAATGTCTTTCTGGTTCTTAGACTGTTCTTTCTGCTAGGAGTCGCTACAAGATCTCCGCTAGTGAGGTTTCCCACCATCCGCCCGCTTGTTTTCTACAAGGTTGAAGTTCCTTCCCCTAGCGCAGACACTTGGTTTGTTGGAGATAGAAACGCTCTGAAGCTGTAGGTTGGCATCCTTCCTTGCGTCTCCATGGGCACTTCTATGGACACACGTCAGGGACGGATTGGGCGTTCCTCCAAAGTCTCTATGTGAGCTTCATTCCTTGTCTGAGCAGTTGAGGCTGAAACACCTTCTCCGGCTGAACGAACGGATCGTCGAACCCTAGCCATGCTCGTCCAGAGAATCTTGAATGAAAAGTTGTTGTCGAACGATGATCATGTTCAATATCTTCGAACAACGTTATGAACGATGAACGAAGTAAGATGAACGATGAACGATCGTGAGAGCTTCTTCTTGAATATCTTCAAGCTCAAAAGACTCAAGGATCCCTGCAAACAAACAAACAGTAAGTTATCGTTCATTCAATGATCGAGGCCCGGGGGGTATTCGACTAAGAACGCTCTAATACTTAAGTCAGCTTCGAAAGTAAAATCTCAAGAGCTTAAGTAGCGTTGAACAGAATTACCAGGAAAGTGAAATGAGCTCCGCTACTTATAGGAAATCCTTGGGAGTCTCGGAGCGTTTTGATTGGTCAGTTGAATTTGTAATTAATAAATAATATATTTATAATAAAATATATTATTTAATAATTGTAATAATAGCTCATTATGATAATAATGATAATTATTGCGATTTAATATCTATGTTAATTGTCCGTTATTAAGAATAAAGACAATTAACTCCCGAGAAGAATACTAATATTACGGAGACTTTTAACCCGATTCAATAATGTATTTAGCTGGTAAATATATTATTTAATGTGTATGTGTCTACAAGTCATTTGTACTATTGTCAAGCGCAATTTGGTTATTTTAGGAATTATGAGCCAAGTGACAGCTCCACAATTTTTAGGTGATTTTGAATTCCACAGCGGCGATCTAAAGGATCAGAAGCTTCTGAAACTTTTTGTCTGAGACATAAAAAGAAAGAGATCTTGATAATTATACAATAGAAAAGTAATCGTGAGGTTTAGAAGAACTAATTAAGTAAATAATGTATGCAGAAGAAAATAATTGCCAGAGCCGATCAATTAGTTTTTTTGGTTGAACTTTCCCGCGAAATGGTTATTCTTCTGCTATTTTTTGAATTTTCTGAAATCGAGGGGCTGGGAATAGTAATTCAACAGTAACATACTTCTGATTTCTCCCACAGAAGAACTATCTCGATGGATTTGATGAAGGGAATGATCTGGGTTCAATAGATTTGGGAGTTGCGAAATAGATTTGGGTGGAGGGGTACTAGGAAATCAAATTGGGTGGAGGGGACTTCGATTTAAGGTTCCTCCAAATTGGGTTTTAATTGATTTTTTGAAATCCCAAAAATGCCTCTATGATTTTTGCCACCTCAATCGTTGGCTAGGCAAAAATTTTGCTACGTAGCAATTTGACGAACCGATGAATGGAAAAACCGATGGTGGTGGTTATTTGTGAGTGATCAAATAGTTTGTGCAGTAATTTGAAATTTTTGATAATTTGAGTATGAGTCTGTAGTGACCCTTATAATTTAGGATCTTTTATATAATTTTCCCTTAAGTTAACCATTCAACATATCATATTTGGGTTATCTTTTTTGTGCCGAAACTAAATTATTAAGCATTTAGTCCTCAAATTTTATCAAATATGTTAATTTGATCATACGTAGTCAATTTTGACAATTTTACTCACTATTTGAAAAATGTTAAAAATCAATTCATATTTTTGAAAAAAGAAGAAGTTAAATACCGTGAAAATTTAGAGTTAATACAGCCAAAAAAAAAAAAAAAGGTTCATAATTATTTCCATTGCGTCCGCTCAGTTACCTCCATTTTTCGTACCCATACTTTTTAAAGTGCCACCAAATTGAACTTCTAGGTAAAGAAGAAGAAATTCGATTGAACGTTTTTTTAGTGAAAGGATTATAAGTGAACATCTAGATAGGCTCAAGTCAATGAAATATAGGTGACATGTTAATGGGCACCGTGGTGGAATAAGATAGACAATTTTTTTTTTCAATTTTTTTAAAATTTTTTTTTTAATTTTAAATTTATTTAATTTTCTTAATGTTATTTTCATTAAAAAAAACATGAATTTAAGCTATATTCTACAAATGGAGAGTACAATTAGCAAACTTGATTAAAAAGAACCAACTTGGCACATTACTAAAATTTGAGGATCACTAAAAATACAATAATTTAGTTTAGAGACTAAAATGACACACTCTACCTATGATATATACAGAGACCATTTGTGGCATTAACAGAAATATTTTTCTAAATTAAAGAGTCGCGTATTAAAGATTTTTTTTTTATTTCTTTAAAATAAAACTCTTGATAGTTTTAACGAATTTTGCCAAACTCATTAAAGGAAATTCATGAATTAGAAGCAAATAATCAAAAAGTAGCACATCAAATCTAGAAAGAATGAAATAAAAACTCGTGCAATGAATCATTCTTAATATCTAATTGGACGATGCAAAGGAGACCATATTTATAAGCCATATTTATAAATACATACTAATATATATATATATATATAACTAATACAAATAGGGTTAGTTTGTATTTAAAAATGTGGTTTTACTAGTTGTACAAGTTTTTTTATTTTAAAATATAGCACCATAAAAACATTTGGTAAAATAAAAAATTTTGCCTTTTTAAAAAAGAAACACACTTTTGATAGCAATTTTAAAAACCACAATGCAAGTATTGTTTAAATTTGTTTTTCACAAAAAGGTGATCAAAACATTTAATGAATTTTTCGTTTACTAACTAAACAAACTAATACCTATTGCCTAAGATTACCCCCACCATCGCTTCTGCCATAACCACGTCCTCCTCAATCTCCACCTTCACCATCAACACATCTTCCACCACCATCACATCTCCAACCTCTACCTACATCTCTACTAACTAGTGTCATTTCTTCAAGCCCTATCTCCACCTCCACCTCCCTCCCCCCCCCCCCCCCCCCCCCCCCCCCCAACCCACAAAACACTGCATCGGCAACCACCATTATCTTCTCGACTTCCATCTTCGTTGTGACAACCACCTCTACTGCTACCACGACCTTTTCTACCTCTACCTTCACTGCAATAACAACAATACCATTCATCATGTGCATGACAGAGTGTGTACTGGAAATCCCTACGCCAGGCGTTAAGACAGACCTAGAACTAAAAAGGGTGAGAGAAAAATAGGATGAAGACCTCTTCAACTATCGCGAAACCGTCTATGGACTTCATAGTCTGAAAGGAAACTACCTCAAAGTTATGTCTTCCAAAGGTTAGGGGATATCAAAAAATAGAAACAACCAGCCAGTCAAAAGTCTCTAACCAACCAGTAGGATCCCGATGGTCGAAAGACCACTTCTCCGAGATCATCAACATCCCGATCTGGGAAAGCCATAGTCGAAAGTGGGAGATGGTGTATGGCTGGTACGAATGACAAGCCGGCTAAGGAACTAAGATGGACTGCCAAGCCCAAGATCTAAAGGAAATTTAAAACCTACAAGTCGGCTCAGACAAGCTTGGGGGAAACCCCGCCATTAACCAACATATAGTTTATGTGTCCCCGTTAGGAAAATTGGAGAAAGAAGAAGGACATGGTCAACCTTTAAAGAAAAATATCCCTCACAAGCTCTACGTATTATACTCCTTTAGGAGCTAGAGGAAAGATCAAGTTTGGAAACTATACTAAGGAGGAGCTGTCAAACAGCCAGTCTGAAAATCTTTACATCCCGACAAAGGGAGAAAATTCCGATTAGGATATCCAACAAAGTGATGGTCTTAGCATGACCAAAGAAGATCTTAAAGAGTTCTAGAAGAACTTGTTGGGCAATCAGGGAGGTGGAAGGAACACCCAACGAGGGGAAACTAGAGGTTCACTAGGAGGTTAACCTAGTGGTAATACTGCCAAAGCACTTGGCGGCTGTCTACCACCAAGTAAACTAAATGAAAGGCGACGTGATTGGCTACGAACTATCTCAAGTAGTAATTAAGATCTCAATCATCCATGAGGAGAGCCAAGGTTTCATTTTGGAACGTAGTTGCTCAAGGGGGAAAATGATCTTCTCAAATCCTACCTAGGAAATGAGAGATCATCTTCACCACATCTTTATCATTACCTACTTGGAAGGTATCCCGATTAGAAAATTCATGATCAATAGGGAAGCTTCTATCAATGTCTTATCGTCTAGAATGATGGGAAAAATGGGTAAGACTGTCCAGGACTGTTTGGCGACAACGGCAATAATGTTCAACTTCACTAGGACTGTTACTAAGGCTGTAACGACCCATCCCGAATTTCAGGATTAGATTAGTGAATAATTATGGATTAGTGGGACTAATCGGGGAGAATCACAGACGAACGGTGTAAATGACGACTTTGCCCTTGTGAATGGGCAAAAAGTTAACTTTTGACCCAGATGGTCAAATGGACTTTGACCGATGACGGTGACGTAGATCGGGACGTTATGAGTTCGTAGGCAGGCGGCACGTCGAAATCGGAGGTTCGACAGGAAAGTTATGGGTCTAGAAAGTTTTACAGTACTATTCATACAAACCAAGATATCACTGACACGTGGCTGGATTCAATTAGAGAACCTTCTGGAAGGACCCACCAGATGAGTGACAAGTGTCACCCATCTAATTGTCCCATATCCCCACACGGTGGGATATTTTCTTCCCCCGTTGATCGATCATCCTCTCCATTTTTCCCCAGAAACTCGTGAAACCTCTGGAACCATGAACCCCAACCCTATATAACCCCTTCCACCCTCTTTGGTTGTGGTTAGTGTGTGAATGAGAATGAGAGAAGAGATTGAGTCGATGATGATGAGGCTATCGGAGAGGACCGTCGTAGACGGTGGTGGAAGTTTGAAGGTAAAACTCGAACTCTGCTTTTGGGTTCAAAAATGGTACAATTGATTTCGGTGGTTATTGATCATTTCTGTGGCTAGGATGATGTCCCTGAAGTCGAGACGAGTCTAACGGTGGCCACTGTGGTGCTCACGATGGTGGAGGTAAGCCCAAACCCGAGAATGCCCTATTTTTATTCGAAAATGGTTGATTAGGTTCTGATGGTTGTCGACTGTTTTAGTGAGTTGTATGAGGTTTTGGAGGTCGAAAGGAGTCTATTGGGCTTGGAGGCACGGCCAACGGTGACCGAAATCACGAGAACGTGATGGAGGTAGTTGGCTGGTTTGATCTTCGATCGGGAAAGTAACCTTTCAAGCTTTTCTTCAGTTTTTGGGATGGTAGATCGATAGGAAATGATAGGACGAAGAGATTGGGACAAACAGAGATTGAAAATTGCTGGGAAATAAGGGGGAACCGGTCTCGCCGGTTCGGTCGAATCGGATAACTAGTGAACTGGTCTGAACCGAGTTTGACGCTAGGACAAGGATGACACTGTGCAGACGCGTAGGCTTCACACGAAGTCACTTGCGGCGGCACGTGGGGCAGATTTGGGAGATGTAGTCAACATGTAATTTTATCCTTTCGATGTAACGAACATTTTGGGATAGGTTTCGAGTCGATCGGACACCGTTTCAAGGTAGTTTTAGATGTCCGAAGGTTTAGGGTTTATTTTAAATACGTTTAAAAATTCCAAAAAATTAGGGAGATTTAATGAGAGGCTAATTGAATTAATTAGTGACATTCGGGTATGGTTTGGATAGGTCTGGAGGTTCTGGTGATGGTGATTAGCCTCGGGAAGGCTTATGGCGCACATATCGAAGCGGCAACTAGGACGGTCTGTGAGTGGACTTTTGTTTTCTAAATATGATGCATGCATATCTGTTTGATATGTTTTATATATATGATTTCTATGATTATGAGTTTGGTATTTATTATTTACGTATTTGCACGTATATTGAGGTTTATGGTTTTATATTTTGTGTATACGTGCTTGTGGTTTTGATGATGGTTTGATGAAATGGTTTTGGATTTGAAAAGATGAACTCGGGCATGAGACCCATTTGATTTGGAAACTATCGAACTTGAAGTTCATTTCATTTAATGGACTGAGACTCATTTGAGTCATATGATCGGGCTGAGGGCCTAGTTGGTTTACGAAATCGGGCATGAGGCCCAATTGTGTTTTTATAATGTGATTTCGGGTCGAGGACCCATTTATGGATATTGGATTTATGATTTTACGATGATTTAATGGAAATTCTGGGCATGGCCCCTTTGAGATGTTTTGAAATAGTTTTTAAATGATGTTTTCCATTTACCATCCTTAGATGAGGATATGTGGATGGTCTCCTCCAGATGTCATGAGACACTGGGGGAAGTCACGGCGTATTGCCTGCGAGGGGTTATTGCACGGAGCGACCGGACCGTATAGTGACTCAGGTGCAGGATTGCTATGATTTGACGTCTGGGACGTCAGACATCTAGGATGTCAGAGATAGGGACCCAGAGAGACCCCGAGAAACACGCGTTGCTTAGACTGTGAGATATGACGTCTAGGACGTCAAGCGTCTGGGACGCTAGGCATCTGGGATGCCGAGGATGGGTATTTGGTAAACATAAATTATTGGATTTATGAAATGGTATTTCTCTGTTTATGGATTTGTATTATGGATTTGGACGTGGCCTACTTGGATTTGGATTTACGGATTTCGGTGTTTTAACGGTTTTGGGCCAAGTTCCCATACTTGGTTTTAATTTATGGTTTTGGGTGAAGGCCCTAATAATTTGAGAAAAGGAGATGACTTGGGTTTGATAAAATTTATGATATTTGAATTTAACTGGAATTCGAATGTATGCATAGTTTTACGTGAAGGGCATAAATGTCTAACATGTTTTATTAAATTATTTATTTTCGTCCACTCATAGCTTTTTTAATGGTTTTAATGCCCTTCAGGTTGTTGATAGCGGATGCGGGCTGTGGCAAGAGGACCGATACCTCACATTCCTCGGCTGATCCTAACACACTCTGGGAGCCCAATTAGGCTCAAGGTTTTGGATTATCCCTTGTCTGGCCTTCGTGTTACTTTGTGTGGCACGTGGGTTAGACGGCAGCATGGCCACATCCCGCGTTAATTCCGGGGAGATTGGGATGGGTCGTGTCAAAGGCCCTTGGGGCTCTACCCTTAGAGATCATGGTCGGTTCCAAGAAGTTTCGTCTTTCTTTGTGATCGATAGAACGACTAGTTACAACATGCTATTGGGATGGGATTGGATCCACAAAAG